>CM064573.1:32701347-32830041 GCA_032716605.1 Paralithodes platypus | reverse complement strand
GGCAAGTACCTTTGTTCCGAGCGTGCTAAAAGAGGTATGTGGTTTTGTTGTGGACGGGATAAGGAACTACCGGTGCAATGTTATGCCTTACGGACTTAAGAATGCACCAGCAACGTTTCAAGAACCTGATGAATGAAATTGTATAAGGACATTCCAAAATTGCACCGGAATATTTGGACGATGTAATCATTTATGATGACGACTTTGAGAGCCATTGTGAGCACCTTGAGACCTTGTTCCCGGAAAAACTTAGTGAAGCAGGTCTGTAGTAGTAGTAAAATTGGCAAAGTGTGACTTCGTAAAAGCCACTGTGCAGTACCTTGGGTTTGTAGTGGGAAGGGGACAGGCTGTTGCCCTCCTCAGAACAAGGTACAGGCTATCAATAAATTTCCGCACCCAACAACCAAGAAGCAGATTATGAGATTCTTGGTATGATAGGCTACTACAGACGCTTCATAAAAGGTTACTCAACGGTGTTGGCACCTCTCACAGATTTGTTATCTAAAGACAAAAAGTTTTTGTGGGCACCTGAGTGTGAACAGGCTTTCACTTTGGTGAAACATTTGCTATGTACTCACCCGATACTCAGGGCCCCAGACTTTAACAGGCCTTTTCAGCTGGCAATAGATGCTAGTGGTGTAGGGGCTGGTGCCGTCTTGCTACAGACAGACAATGAAGGTGTGGAACACCCAGTAAGTTTCTTTTCTAAGAAGTTCAATGCTGCACAAAAGAACTATTCTACAATAGAAAAGGAATTACTGGCGATTGTGCTGTCGCTCAGGCACTTCGAGGTGTATGTTCCAGCCTATGGCCCAGTCGTGGTTATCTACACTGATCATCACCCTTTGAGATTCCTGAATCAATTTCACAATCGCAATATGAGACTGACCAGGTGGTCTTTGATGTTGCAGGAGTATAACCTGGACATCCGTCATATTGCTGGATGTGACAATGTGATCGCGGATTGTTTATCAAGGGTGGATGATCAGTCGTAGGCTATCACAGGTGTGTGGGTTTGAGTGGAGGAAAATAGGCTGCCCTTATAGTGCAGCAGGGAAAAACAGATTAAAATATAAAAATCATATAAAACTCTTTTTGATATAGATAATCGTATAAGTTTGTCATAGCCTATAGAGTTTGAGTAGTCCACGAACTATCAAACGGCTGAGCTGCTGTAAGCTCGCTCTGGGAGCATGATATTGTGTCTTTTTGCTATTGTTGGGAGGAGTTATAAAATGTGAATTTGTTTTTAATAATAAGATGTGTTTTGGTGATAAACTCAGCTTTGTTTTAGTGCCATGCGGTCGCTGGGTGTGAGGGGCTTGATGGGGTTCTGTGTTTGTCAGATTTTAGCTCAGGGTTGAGCAAGTAAAATCTTGGGGGAGGTGTGACGCATGTCCAGTGTGAGCATGCTGTACAGAACGCCTAGTCATGCCCCACTCTCGCTAGGATCGTCAGGGCAGGAACTTTGGCTGTAGTCTATGTAGAGTTTCCTAACTTAGTTCATGTGAGCCGTTGTACTATAAGTAATATGAATATGTATTTTGTTTTCATCTGTGTCAACGAGTTCTATTTTATATCATTAGTTATAAGTATTGTGTGTAAAACTTATTTGTAATGATGGGAGAGGCAGCCACAGTTCGGGGTCAGTGGGTGCGCCATACGGGAGGTGGGCCTAACTCACTAGCACTCCCCCCCCCCTCCCCTCAGTGCTAGGAAAGCCTTTGTCTATCCCAGAGGAGAGAGAGAAATTACGTAAGGATTGTCAGTGGGTGGTCCTTGGTAGTTCACGTTGGGCTCACTAGAGGGCCGGGTATAAAAAGGGAAGTCTAGCCATTTTTTCTTCAGAACTCATTATGCAGAGCGACATCTCATTTCCCTTGCTACCTATATATATTCTTCTGACTGATGTGAACTTTCTCTACTACCTTACATTCTTATCTCCTCTTTTCCCTGCCTTTTTTAACTTCCATGGTCCCGTTGGTGCAGAGCTAGTCAGCCAACGTATTGTATTATCGCTTGAGTTCTCAGAGATACTTGCCTATAAGATAGCCTATTTTGGAAGGGTTGACTTAGAATAGGATTGATTTATGTTTGTTGCACTTGTATATTTTTTGTTTTTTTAAGAGACAATGAACGGAGGAAGGAAAAACACAGATAAAACAAAAAGGTCCATGTGCCTAAAGGCATCCTCCATTCATAAAATGTTTGTAACAACTGGATTGAAACATTTGTAGATTGTAAGTTTGTGGAAAGCAATTCGAGGGAAGTGAATTCCAAAGAGTAGTAGCTCTGGGGATAAATGAATTCTGATAAGCAGAAGTTCTGCATTGTGGAGGAGAAAGTGTAAATTCATGGGTGCTCTCAGCTGCCCTAGTTCTACGGGGAAAGATGTGGAGAGGCGGCACAATTGAAGCAAGTTCCTCGGAACAATTGCTGTGAAAATATCTGTAGAATAATGCAAGGGATGCAACGTTTCTTCGTATGGATAATGTAGGAAAGTCCTGTGTGATTGCAGGGTTATTGATTAATCTAATAGCTTTATTTGAATTTTGTCCAACTGCCTCAATGCAACCACTCCACTTCCACCCCACAGAGGTGAACAGTAATCCATCTGAGAACGCACATGACTTTTATATATCACGGCCAACTGCTCGTCAGTGACGAATTCTCGAACTCTGTACAGGAGTCCCAGTTTTTTAGAGGCATTCTTAGCAATGCTTCTAACATAATGTGTCCAGCTCAAGTTAGTAGTTAATGTTACACCGAGAATGTCAATACTAGGGGAAGTGGGAATATTTACATCATTAAAAAATATATGGGAGTCAGTGAGATTCTGTCGGTTAGAAAATTGAATGTACTTGGTTTTCTGTGCATTAAAGGAAACTAGATTATTTGGCCCCATCCATTAATTCTAGAAAGGTCCTGGTTCAGAGAAATTGCAGTGTTTATTTTTGAATTTATAAGATTGGGTTGGGTGACAGAATTGGTAAATGTGAAGGAACTGTGGAGTGTTGAGTCATCTGCGTAGGAAATGTATTGGATTATGAGTGGTAGATATGAGATCATTGATATGAATGAGGAACAGAATTGGGGCCAAAACTGATCCCTGGGGAACACAAGCATTTATTGAGTGAAATTGAGAATAAAGGCCATCTACCATTACACATATTTTTCTGTTATGAAGATAAGAAGAAATTAGTGGAACTAATGATGCAAGGCCGTAGTGTGACATCTTCGACAATAAGGATTGATGCCAGACTCTATCAAATGCCTTTGATATATCCAGTGCTATTGTATGTGTTTCACCATGTTGGTCTGTAGCTTGGTTGATTTGATGCGTAAGAAGGCAAAGCATGTCTGCAGTTGATCGACATTGTCTAAAACCATATTGCCTATCACTGATTAATATATATTCTCAAGATGCTTAATTATGTGATTATTTAATATAATTTCAAAGACTTTACCAAGAGTGGAAGTTATAGCTATTGGTCTGTAGTTTGATGGATCTGAAGAGGCACCTTTTTTAGGAACTGGATGGATGTTTGCTTCTTTCCAGGGTACTGGGAAGCATGAGGTATGAGTACACAGACGGAAATTTTTTGCCAATACAGGAGCGAGCACCAAGGAGCAATTCTTAAGTACTATTGGAGGAATTTCATCTGGACCAGGAGCCTTATCTACCGAGAGATTCTGCAAAATAGTTTGACATGTCTGGTGTGGATCTTAACCCTTAATTAGCGGCGAGCAACATAAGTCGAGTTAAATAAAACTGGACTATGTGGCGGCGCTCGACATAACTCGAGTGGCAATTTCAGCACGTAATGTGGCTGAGAGAGAGAGACAAGTGGTGGCAGGAGACTAGCGAGCGTATGACTGCTCCAGACCACCGCGGCGAACCTACTGACACAAATCTCAGCTCCCTCCTCCCTCTCTCACTCGCTACATACTCAATTATGTACCGAAAGTACCGAATTACCTGCTTTTTGCACTCGCGTTGCACGGTTATTGCAAGAAAACTATCCATCATAGAAGGATCGTTATGGTGTCATTCGAAAGCTCTGTTTATGCCCTTTCAGGGATAGATACTTGTTTTACGTTCTGGGTCTTATTTAGGCATGAAAATGATCACGTAAACAGCCCTATTTTGGCTAAAAACACCCCGCTGGGCGGTACACATAAATAAACCGCATAGGCCGCTCGTAAGGTGTTAAGTGAGGGAATTTCAGGCGAATTAAAATTAAGTACAGGGACATCTTGATTTATTTCATCTAAGGTTGAGTTGGTGGAGAAAATATCCGCAAGAAGGTTAGCTTTACCTCGTGGGTCACTTACAAGATTGCCAGTCGGAGATTTTAATGGTGGAATGGATGAAGCAGTAGTGAAGTTGGATTTAAATGAGTTAAGAGTAGACCAAAATATTTTGTTATCATTTGGATTATTTAGAAGTTTATTTGCCTGCTTGTGGAGAAAGTTTGATTTAGTTAGGTTTAATACAGTTTTGGCATGATTTCTGATGTTTCTAAAGTAATTAAAGGCTTCATGTGTTTTTGATCTTGTGTATGCATTGTAGGCTATTGCTTTTTGTTCAGTTACTCTAGCACAATTATGGTCAAACCATTTAGGTGAATTAGATCTTTTACTGTACTTTTGATGAGGACTAAAAGTTTCCATTCCAATTTTTACAAAATCTTGTATGTGGCTCAAGGTGGAGTGTGCATCATTAGAAAAGAAAGAGGTCCAGGGAATATCAATAAAGAAACCTTGAAGACCCTCCCAGTCTGCCCTATCGTAATGCCATTTAGTCACCAAAACAGGTTCCGAGTGGGAAGGTGTGGTAGGTGATAGACAGGTGGCCTGTATCAGACAGTGATCAGAAGATCCAAGCGGGGACCTCACTGTAACATCATAATTTTCTGAATTGGTTGTTAAAAATAAGTCCAGTAGGTGGGAATTATGATTAGGATTATCTGGTACACGGGTGGGTTGGTTGACTAGTTGAGTGAGATTAAATGAGTCTGCAAATAGCTCACATTCAAGACCAGCATCATCAGTCCTGGCTGAATAAGTGAGCCATTCAACATTATGGACATTAAAATCACCCAGGCAGAAAGATATGTATCCAGCTACCAAGGCCTGGGAGAGAAAATGGAATTCAGGCTATTCCCGGAGACTCCCGAAACCTTGGCGGTAGTACTTCCCTGGGTGGGGCTGCCTACCCGTACTACCTACAACATTTACCTATATGCATTTCCCTGTGTGTTATTATTATTATTCCTGTTTTCTGCTAGTCTAGGTAATGCTAGACTGGGGTAAGGCTTTTCTGTGTTACGAGTTGTTGTTTGATGCAGTGGTTAAGCGATAAACCTGCATACTCGTTTCGGTTCAGTGAAGCCTAGGTTGTCTTCGCGGCTGACTGTGTTGAGTTAATAATTTACAGTGCGTGAGGGCAAGAGCCTAACCACCCTGTATTTTATTAACAGTTTGTTTTTACTTTGTCAAGGAGCCGGGAGAAAACCAGATACAAGGGATCTGGATTTCTCAAAGTGCACTTGTTAGTTTTAACGTAATACTTTAAACAGTTGTGAGGACTTTGCTATGCTACGAACCGTTTTTGCTCAGTCACTGCTACCTTTTGCCCACAGTACCCCAGCTAGACTTTACTCGATTAGTAGATACAGAATAGTATTGAAGCTTTCCTTATGTATGATATTGTTTATGCACTATTGATTTCATGTGTTGCACGCTTGGCTGCTTTGGTGATTAGTGGCCCACGAGCACAATCCGAGTAGGCTATTGCCGTTGCATTTGCGGAATACTTCTTTTTAATGTTTGCCATTTACTATTGCATCTTCTTTTAATTATTCTTATGCCAATTTAAACCTTTAATAGTATTTAATTGCCTGTGTTTTGCTTATTGAATTGCTGTTCAAAATCCGATACGTACTTCTTACGAGCATCCGAGAAGCATCTAACTTTTCTCAGAAGATTCCTTGCTCGATGCTTAAGGACTATTAATTAACGTAACGTAATAGTGCCGATCCGAAGTAGAGGGTGGAGGACTTCTTAAGTTCTTAGTCAAGGGTGGATTACTTCGGCTTCGGCCAACACTATTCTTTGGTGTTGTTGTTTCTTACTTCATTGTTTGATTGTTGACCAGACTAGATAATTCCTGTCTCTTTATTAGTCTGTTGTTGAACACTAGTACCGAGTTCTTGTATACCCCGTTATAGCAGATTGAACTCTGGAGGGTATTGGTGTTTTTTGTTCGGCTGGCAGTACTCAGGGGTTGGGATCGTGTGTTTCCGTTGTGGCAGCGAGCCGTATTAGAGTCCTGATTGAGAGCCCTTGTGTACCCGAGTGCCAGGTCGTAACAATACCGATCATCACCCTCTGAAATTCTTGAATCAGTTTCATAACCGGAATATGAGGCTGACCAGGTGGTCACTCATGCTTCAGGAGTATAATCTGGACATACGCCATATATTGCCGGTTCTGATAACGTGATAGCAGATTGTCTATCAAGGGTGGATGATGTTGGTTAGAACTGCCACAGGATTGAGGGTTGAGTGTGGAGGAAAATAGGCTGTCACTGTAGTTCAGCCGAAAAAAACAAATTAAAAAAGCAAAAACCTTATACAAACTCTTTATTTTTTATAACGTGTAGAATTTTGTATAAGATGTTGTAGCAGTATCTAAGTTGAATGTTTTCGCTTTTTTTTTTTTTTTTTTTTTTTTTTCTATGTGATTGAGGGAGGCAAAAGGCATAACTGCCTATAGCGAGTGCCTCCCCCATAGTTGAAAGAGTGACAGGGCCAAAATCAAGGGACGTTCGAGCCAAAATGCCTGGACACACGGAGTTTGAAGCAATTTAAGTCATAGGAAGAGGGAAAGACTGATTCTGGGAGAGAGTTCCAGAGCTCAGATGTTGAGTAGAAGAAAGTTTGAGAGTAACGTTTCACTCTTGGGTTGGAGAGTTGCACAGAGTAGGGGTGGGATTGAGTTGCAAGACGGGTACCACGTGCCCTACGTAAAGGAGGTGGTATGCACTGGGATAGTTCTGAGGAACACTGATTATTATAGTAGCGATAGAATAGCGAGAGAGATGCAACATTGCGGCGGAGAGAGAGAGATTGCAGAGAGTTGGTGAGTGGACGGGAGTTAATGATACGAAAGGCCTTCCTTTCAACTTTGTCTAGGAGAGCGGTGTGAGAGGAACCTCCCCACACATGTGAACAATACTCAATACAAGGGCGCACTATGCCCCTGTACAGAGCAAGAAGCTGTGCAGGGGAAAAGAACCCCCTAAGGCGGTTGAGCACACCCAGCTTCTGGGAGGCTGCCTTAGCAAGACTGGTAATATGGTCCTTCCAAATGAGAGCAGAAGAAAAAGAGACACCAAGAATATTGAGAGAAGATGAAGGGTTGATTTTTGTATTGTTGAAGAATAAGGGATAGTCCGCTGGGAGATCCTGACGGGTAGATAGATGGAGAAATTGGGTTTTGGAAGCATTAAAGTTAACAAGGTTTTCTCTGCCCCAATTGGAAATAGTATTTAGATCAGAATTTAAGAGTTCTATGGCTTCATTACGTTTGTCGTTGAGGGATTGCTGGCTGGGGCGTTCTGAAAAACTAATGGAGTAGTGTATTATCGCTAAGTTAGTTGAACTTGCTCGGTGGAGCGCAACAGTCTTTATTTTGTTTATATATAGTGCCTTGTGTCGCAACAGTGTGTGGTACTATGAGAAGCTTTCTGTTAGATATGAAGAACTTAGTCAAGGGTCTTATATCTTGGGGGAGGTGTGACGCTTCTGCATAGTAGCCACGTGCGGGCATGCGCGCGCGTCGGCTGCCCAGCCGTTTAGAAACCGGTTGGTAGCAGCCGGTCGGCAGGCTTTACCTTAGTATATATCCTACGACAACGTAACTAATGTCTGGGATATTCTTATGTTGTTTCACAGCTTGAAGCTGCCCTTATTCTTAACCAACGCATCTTAGTATATTTTATTCTCGATAGTTGATTATTTCATTATAATATATAAGATGTAAGTCAAGTGAGGGCGGGAGGAGACGAGCGGGAGAGAGAGACCGGCTTGGGACGTTGCTTCGCTTGCCAGCTTGGGACGAGCCTGAAGCGTTGCCATATGCATTTGATTGCAACGTTAGGCTTAGTTTCGACTCACGCACGGGGTAGAGGATTTTGACCAGGCAACAGTGTTGAGTGTTGCCAAGCCTGGGATGTATTTTGTATGCCTAGGGTGGGATCCAGACAGATTCAAGACTCAGAGCTCACCTCACTGTCGTACCCTTCAGACCCCCTTGATATCTATCCCTCTCAACCCCACTTAGAAACTTTCTCTCTTACTTTGTATACCTTCTTTCCACTACTTCACCAATCTATTTAATTATCCCATCCCCTTGATAGACCTTATATCTATTATTGTATTAACGACGAGCTCTCAGATAACTAGATAGGATTTTGGGCCTTATGCAGAGACGTAATTGTTAATGAGACCTAGGAAGCTTTTTTGTTGTCTCATATTTGGTGGTTTCATGCTTGCAAGTGTGTTCTTGTGTCAGGTTAGCAGGGGCTAGACCGGAGGGGAGGCTTTTTGCGATCCTTTAAGTAAAGTCTGCTTGTGCGAGTCCTGTGGACCCGCACAACTTTACTAGGATGCCCGTGGGAGTCTGGGGGCATTTTCTTGTCTGTGTCCCTGTGTGTCTAGCGTTGTGTTGTGTGAGGGCCCTTGCCTAGTCCACTCAGCACTGCGCTAGCACGTCTTGCTTTTGTTTTAGGGTCGCCAGGAGAGAGTCAAATACTTGCGATCTGAGTCTCTCAAGAGAGCACCCTTTCAATTAGAGTAATTTGGCGCACAGACTTGGGAACGTCCCTAGGCTAGAGCAGGTGGCTCAGCCCGGGTATCCGAAGCCTATATCCTTCCGGCTAGACCTCTGCCGCCTGGCAGATTAACAGCTAGGGGTTTATTATCTCTGTATGCTTGTTATTGTGCCACAGTTTACCGTTTTTGTGAGCATTGTGAGTCAGGGTGTGGCTTAGAGACTCTGTCCGAGCAGGCTTGCCTTACTAAGTGTGAGAAGCACACCTGTATGTGGTTATGTTGCGAGTTGCTGCCTTTTTTTAATTATACCTATGCCATTATAAACTGTATGGCCTATCACTAGTATTTATTCCTGCTTATGAGTTAAGAGTTCTCTAAATCCGTAACGTACTTTCTTTGCTAAGCATCAGATCCTACAGTAGCCGCATGCAGTTTAGAAACCTGCATCTTGTCTACCTGTACGATGTTTTGAGGACTGTTTGCTTTCACCTTCTTTCACGCAGGGGTGATTAGTTGTATTAATTAACGTAACGTTAAATGTACTTTCTTCTAGTTTGTTATTAAATTGTTTCTGCAATTTAATTCCGTCATCTATCTTTTCCTTGAAGCTTTAAGTCAACTTAATTGTGTGATCTTTAATATAGCCTGCTTGACTATCAGCAGTCTATAGTGCGTGCACCCTGTAACCGAGTCATAGGATACCTCGTTGTCCAGGCAGGACTCTTGACGGTTTAGGGTGGTTTGTTGCCTGGTTTTACAGATAAGGGTTGGATCTAGCGTTTTCCGTTGTTGCTTGTTGCCGCATACCTAGTCCAATAGAAAGAGCCCAGTGTTTATATATCCCAGGACGTAACAAGTGGCAACAGACACAGTGAATGTTCAGAACGCATTGGCTATCGGGAGTGAGCAGAGCAGGCACTTCTCTGCTTCGCTGAGCAGTGAATTCCACAAGACAATAAAGAAGAAGGTCAAAACAATGGAGTCTCTCAAGAAGGCAGTCACTATCAAAGGGAAGGCCGTCTACGACATCGAAACTCTGTTCAGTCGGCTGTTAGTCATGGGGCAGCAGCGCAGCATTGATATAGCCACTGTCTTCCAATTTGAACTGAGTCCGGTCCCTCCAGCCCTTAGCGACGAGTACGGCTGCTTGAGGAAGGATGACAAGACAGTGCTCGTCAAATCTCTTGGCGTCTTTGTCACGACTCAATCTGCTCCAGATGTGGTGCTGGTTGATGGCGGTCAGCTTCTGTACCACGTTGTATGGCCAGCCTCCGGGACTACAGGAGACCTGGTTGCAAGTTTCGGCACTAGACTGGCCCACTACTCTCCTGTCTCCAAGAAATTAGTTCTGTTCGACAGATAGGACCAAGAAGCTCCCAGTGCAAAGGACCACGAGCGAACAAGAAGAGGAAGAGCCAAGGAAGTTCGGCTAACCGCAAATACTCCCCTTCCATGTCGAGAAGCTATTCTTCACAATTCCAAGAACAAGAATCTGCTCAACAACATTCTATGCGGCTATCAACTTCCACACAATATTCAACTCATCAACAAGCTGGAATGTGTCGTTACCCATGACGAGGCAGACATAACCCTCTGCAGCTACATGCTGAAAGCAGTGGAAGAAGGCGCCGAGACCATCCGCATCCTCAGTGATGACACTGATGTCTTTGTTCTCTTGGTGTACTGGACATCGAGGATGTGAGTTTCCGCCAAGATTGAAATGGAAAAATGGAATGGGGATGTCTTGGACATCAACGAAACTGTTTGGCGGTTAGGCCCGAGAAAGTGCAGCCAACTTCTTGGTGTCCATGCACTGTCAGGCTGTGATACAGTATCATACCCCTTTGGAAAGGGAAAGCTGTCAGCACTCAAACTCCTAGAGATAGATATACCAGGTCTCGATGAAGTGCTCGGACAGCCAAGCGTGACCCACACTCAGTTGCAGGAGACAGCATGCACCTTCTTCTTACCATTCTACGGACAGAAGAGCTGTACAACAATGAATGACACACATGCTCACTTCTACCGTGCCCGTAAGAAGCCTCCAGCACTGAATAAACTGCCACCGACTGATGCGAACCTGCAGCTGCACGTGCTCCGAGCTCATCTTCAGATGCTACTGTGGAAGGCAGCGGACCAACGTGATCCACCTGTAGAAGCTAGAAATATTGCCAACTTTGGTTGGCAATAGGTTAGAAACAGGTATAGTTCCAGAAGCTTGGAAGCTTGCAAATGTAGTTCCGATCTTCAAAAAAGGTGATAAATCAATAGCATCCAATTACCGTCCCATTAGTCTCACTTCAATCATAGGAAAGCTACTAGAGTCAATTATTGCTAGGAAAATGAGAAACCACTTAGAAACATTTAACTTAATAAATTCTTCTCAGCATGGATTCACTCAGGGACGGTCTTGCCTTACTAATTTGCTTAGTTTTTCTCAGAGGTATATGAAGCAGTAGATAATGACAAGTCATATGATATTATATATTTAGATTTCAGTAAAGCTTTCGACAGAGTCCCTCATGAGAGATTGATGAGAAAGGTTGAGGCACATTGAATAGGTGGGGCGTTGTTAGGATGGATTAGGTCATGGCTAATTGGTAGGAAGCAGAGAGTCAGCATAAATGGTACCAAGTCAAAATGGGGAGCAGTCAAAAGTGGTGTCCCCAGGGATCGGTATTAGGTCCACTGTTGTTTCTTATATACATAAATGACCTAGATTTAGGTATAACTAGTAGGATAAGTAAATTCGCAGACGATACTAAAATAGGGAGATCAATTGATTCAGATAGCGATATAGAGTGCCTCCAAAGGGATCTAGATACCTTACATGAATGGTCAGTAAATTGGCAGATGAAGTTTAACATTGACAAATGCAAGGTATTAAAGATAGGGAAGATGCAAACAAATGTTAAATATAAACTAGCTAATTTAGAATTAGAAAATTCAGACTGCGAGAAAGATCTAGGTGTGTTTGTTAGCAATGATTTGAAGCCTAGAAAACAATGTATAAGCGTTCGTAATAGGGCAAACAGGATTCTCGGGTTCATCTCTTGGAGTGTGAGTAACAGAACTGCTGATGTTATCTTAAAACTTTACTTGTCATTAGTGAGACCCCATATGGATTATGCTGTCCAATTTTGGTGTCCTTATTACAGAATGGACATAGATTCATTGGAGAGAGTACAGCGTAGAATGACAAAAATGATCCATAATATTAGAAATCTTTCGTATGAAGAAAGGTTGAAGAAATTAGGTTTACATTCGTTAGAGAGATGCAGAGTTAGAGGGGATATGATAGAGGTGTTCAAGTGGGTTAGTGGGATTAACAAAGGGGACATGACAAATGTACTAAAGCTCAGTGATAGCGAAAGAACTCGTACCAATGGTTTCAAATTAGATAAATTTCGTTTCAGAAAAGATATAGGCAAATATTGGTTTGGTAACAGAGTTGTAGATGGGTGGAATGGACTACCAAGTGCTATAGTGGGATCTAAAACTGTAGGGAGCTTTAAGATAAAATTGGATAAGCATATGGACGAGAAGGGTTGGGTGTGAATGGGGATCAGCCGGGTTGGGCCAATCAGCGCTCTGCAGACCCCCATAATCCTGCGTTAATCTCTAACCGTTTTGGTAAGATGATCCTCAGGGTATTAGAGTGTGAAGCCTATAATTGGGCTTTGTAATTGAATGGGGGTTGTGTGGGACAGGGATCTGCCTTGCTTAGGCCAATCGGCTTTCTGCAGACTCCCATTTTCTTATGTTCTTATGTTCTTATGTTCTTATGTTTGGTTGGAACATCGAAAGCTCCACCATCACACCGGCCATTTCAACAGCGCCAGTTGCTCCCCAAGCACTCCTGGATGTAGTTAGCTGTAGCTGCACTGCAGAGGGCAAGGCTTGCAGTGGCACACGATGCAGCTGCAGCAGTGCAGGCCTTTCATGCACGGACTACTGTAAGTGCGAGGGAGGAGACATTTGCTGTAGTCCTTTCACCAGGAAGCACATGGATATAGAAGACGAAGAAGGGGAGCTAGATGTGGATAATGAATAAACAAACATATGATTCACTTCTTTTATATATATATATATATATATATATATATATATTTGCATATTGTAGTGGCTGACAAATAAATTCATATTCAAACCACATAAATGTGATTTTTCCAGATTTTAGGCAAAATTTGATCTTTGACCTCTGGTTTGACCTTGATACTCACCCTATATCCACAAATTAACCCCGGAAATGGACTCCCCGTCCTGGAAAACCCCTAAAAAGAGGTATTACACGACCCTCTATGTCATCAAGATCAAAAGTTGAAAATTGGCCAAAATTCAAGATGTCGAAGGGCGCCATCTTGAATTCTGAGAAACGCTAAAGGTTTCACAAGTAGCAACCAAGCTAATTTTGCTCTCCTAACCATATATAATACATTTCCACAAACAAAGTTTACAGTAATTAACATTGCAGGGTTTACTATAGGAAGTATAGGGGCGGCAACTAGACTATATAGTGGAAAAGAAGAGATGTGTGATAATGTTTGGAGAAGTGGAGGAGAAAATAATGGACAGAAATGACAGGAAAGTTGCAGAAATGAAGAAGGTTGATGACATGTTAGAGGTGTTGGACAGAGTAGGAAAGGAAGGTTGGAAGAAGGAGGTGGAAGATAGTTGGAGGTTGGGAAAGTATAAGAAGGGGGAGAGGAGGCCTATTAAAATTAGATTTAAGTCTACGAAAGCAGCAGAAGAGGTATTGAGGAACAGCTGGAAACTGAGTCAGGAAGGAAAATACACCAAGATTATATTAAGGAAAGACTTGAATGCAGAAGAGCGCGATAATATGAGAGAAATAACAAAGGAAGTGAGAGAAAAGAACGATAATAGGTCAGAGGTAGATAAAATAAAAAAAAATCTATCGAAATATCGACGGGAAAGTGAAGAAATGGTATATGAAGAGGAGGGGAACGGAGGAGGAGGACGAGGACGAGGAGGAGGAGGAGGAGGGGGGGGGACGAGAAGGAGAAGGAGGGGAGACGAGAGGAGGAGGGGGGGACGAGAGGGAGGAAAGGGAAAGGGGAGGGGAGGGGGGAGAGAGAGGGAGGCGGGGGGGGGAGGGGGGAGAGAATTAGGAGGGGGAGTTGGCGAAGAAGAGGGATTAAAAACGAGGAAGGGAAAACATAGTATAAAATATAAAAGTAGCAACTGTAAACTGGTGTATAGCAATGTGGATGGTTTAATATCCAAAACATTGGAGATTGGTGACCTCATAAAACAAGAAAAGACCATGCTAATGTGTTTATGTGAAACAAAATTAAATAAAGATATGAGTCTGGAAGTGATGGGATGGGATAACTATAATTTGTGGAGAAGGGATAGGAAGGGCAAGATGGGTGGAGGAGTATTAATCATTACACACAATAAATTAAAAGTTAAAACGATAGATTTACAAAACAATAAAGCAGAAATTATAGCAGTGGAGGTAATTAATGAAAATAATGAAAAAAATATATTGCGGTAGCATATATGCCACCATATACGAGGGCCTGGAAAGAGGAAGAATACCAAGGATTAAACAAGGAGATGATCAAAACTATGGAACACTTATTACGCAGAAACAACGAGTTAATATTGGTAGGGGATTTTAATTGTAGAGAGGTTAATTGGGAGGATGGAGACGCAGGTAGTAATATGAGTTCTTGGGGGAATGTACTACTTGACTTGGTTACAGAAAACCTGCTAATTCAGAATATTAAGGAAAACGCAAGAAGAAGGGGTAAAGATGAATCGTCTAGATTAGACTTGGTGTTTACAAGAGATCCAGATATGATTACAAATACTAAATACCTACCTCCGCTGGGAAATAGTGATCATGTGGTAATTGAAATGGAAATCCTGATGGGTTATCCAACAATGCTAGAGAGAGAAGAACAAAGAAAGGAGATTGAACTATGGGAAAGCAGATTTTAAGCTATTAAAAAGTTGCTTCAGGGATGCAGACTGGAGTGAAATTGAACAGAAAAACAATGTTAATGATAAATACTGTGTGTTTAAAAACATTTATGATGATATTGTAAACAGGTATGTGCCAAGACAAGGAAATAAGACTGAAAAGATAAAAGAATGGTTTAATGATAAATGTAGAATAGCTAGGGATAAGAGAAATAAGGCATGGAACATAGCCAGAAGAAGGAGAAATGAACTGACCTGGAATACATATAGGAAGCTTAGGAAACAGGAAGAAAGAAATTATGAAAAAAACATTGTGGAAAAATGTGTAAGTGATCCCAAATTGTTTTACAGGTATGTAAATAGCAAAATGAAGGTTAAGGTCAAAACAATGAAGCTGAGGGAAGGAGACAATATTTATGAGGATGATGAGAAGATTATGTGAGGTTATGAATAATACATTATATTCAGTTTATGCTATGGATGACAATTTTTTAGAACCAGAGATTATATACCAAAATGATGACAAATTGGGGGATATTATCTTTCAGCCAGAGGAACTACTAGAACTTATGAAGGGACTAGATGTGAGAACATCTATGGGCCCAGACAATATAGCAGGATGGATTCTAAAAGAATGTGCGGAGCAATTGGTAAAACTTTTATAAGCAATAATTAAGTACTCTATTGAAGTTGGAAATTACCACTAGACTGGAAAAGGGCTAATGTAGTACCAATCTACAAAGGTGGGAGTAGGGAGCAGCCGCTATACTATAGACAGTGTCACTGACAAGTGTTGTTTGTAAAATGTGTGAGAAGATTATTAAGAAAAGATGGATAAAGTACTTGGAAGAAAATAATTTACTTACTGTAAGACAATTTGGATTCAGAGAGGGAAAATCATGTGTTACTAATCTGCTGAGCTTTTATGATAGGATGATAGATATACTACAAGAGAGAGAAGGATGGGCGGACTGTGTGTATCTTGATATAAAGAAGGCCTTTGACGGAGTTCCTCATAGTAGACTTAGATGGAAGTTGAAGAAGTTTGGAGGGGTTCAGGGTAATTTGTTGAAGTGGATGGAGGACTATCTCTTGGGAAGACAGATGAGAACCATGATAACAGACAGCTTATCAACATGGAGGGATGTTACAAGCGGAGTTCCACAGGGATCAGTGTTGGCCCCAATTATGTTTCTGGTCTATATAAATGACATGCCAGAGGAAATTAATGCATACATGAATATGTTTGCTGACGATGCAAAAATTATGAAACATATAGTGGACGAAAACAGTTGTAGAGAGCTACAGAGTGATCTGGATAAGATAGACCGATGGAGCAAGATATGGAAATTAGATTTTAACAAAGATAAATGTCATGTGATGGAAGGGGGTGTGAGTAAAAGAAGACCTCATTGGGAATATAAACTAGGAGAATGCACGATTAACCCCTCAGAGAAAGAAAAGGACGAGGGCGTTATAATACAGGGAGATCTTTCACCCGAGAGCCATATTAACAAAATTGTGGGAGAAGCTTATGGCCTGTTCAATAAAGTAAAAATAGCATTCAACTATTTGAATGAAGAGATGCTAGTAAATATAATAAATCAATGGTGAGACCTAAATTGGAATATGCGGCAGTGGTGTGGTCTCCCCATCTTAAAAACACATAATTAAGTTGGAGAAAGTACAGAGAGCTGCAACGAAGATGATTCCAGAACTAAGAGAACTGACATATGAAGAGAGATTAGAGAGATTGAATTTGCCAACTCTAAGTGAGAGAAGAGAAAGAGGGGATATGATTATGATGTATAAATGTGTTAGGGGATTGGAAAGGATAGACAAGGAGGACTTTATCGAGGGAGATAAAGGGAGGACTAGAGGACATAGTTGCAAGTTAAAGAAAGGCAGATGTAAAAGAGATGTGAGGAAATTCAGCTTTCCATATAGAAGTATTAATATGTGGAATCAGTTGGATGATGAAGTGGTGAGTGCGGGGAATATCCAAATGTTTAAAGCCAAATTAGATAACAGAATCTTTGGAGGCGGGACAATACGAGCCTAAAAACTCAAATCCTGTATACTATAATTAGGTGAGTACACACGCACTGAATAACAAAGCACTAGGATGTGTGTATTTAACCGCATAAACAGTACTATGGATGGTATGGATGGGCATTAATGGTGTCTTACTGTCACACACACACACACACACTGAACGAACGAACAACAAGGAGAGAGAGAGAGAGAGATTTTTCTATCGAAACATTTACAATTTTATCTTGAAGGGGGTCTAGGGAGTGTTTTTTAAACTTGAAGGTCTATCGAGGAAACTAAAAAATACATTAATATATAAACAAATAGACCCCCAAAATAGTCACTGTTCCCTTAACACCTTCTGTACCAGCGACGTCCTTTTTAATTGCATTCTAGATACATTTAGACGATTTTGGACAGTTAGAGAAGGATCAGTGGTAGTAAAAAGGGTTAAGTGAGATAGATCGAAGCCTGTTAATTGCTGGAGGCCCTTTTTATACTGAATACAATCGTCTAATAGTACCCAGAGTGAAGTTACAAGAACGTCACCGGTACAGAAAAGGTAAAAATATAAAACCAAAACAGATAGTGATACAATGTAATATACAATAACATATAAATAGAGTGAAAAAACATACATAAATAAATATATAAACACAAAATAAATAATTCGTGCAGGTCAGAAGACCGTAAACATTCTATAGAAATGAAGAAAGTGGAGAAAGAATACGAGAACACTTGAACAAAATATCAACAACAATAAAACTAAAATATGATATAGATAAAATTGAGAGCGTGAAAGATAGTCGAGAAAAAATATAGATCGAAAGAAGCGATATAAAATGGGAGGAGGATGTGGAGGATATGAGAGAGAGAGAGAGAGAGAGAGAGAGAGAGAGAGAGAGAGAGAGAGAGAGAGACAATAAGAACAAGTACAAGGAGTAGCAAATGATAAAGACCAAACATGCCTATTTATCCCAATGGCATAACATGGCTTCACGTATTCAATCAGGTAAACAATACCGAGGTGCGAAAAATGTACTTTATAAAACTCCCGGAATCTAAGTTTATCATTATATTTGTTTTCCTGGACCCCCCCCCCCCACCCCTTCTCCCTCATGCTTAACCCCATTAGATTTGAGATTATAAGGAGTTTGCTCCATTAGTTTGGCGATTGTATAACCTTTCGTCGCATTTCCTTGTAAATTTAGGACCTTTCATGACATTTAGCTGTCAATTTAGTCTTGGCGAGTGAAAGTGAGCCAGCAATTTAGCTGGGAAATTTTTCTACCGAAAAATATACAAATTTATCTCGAAGGGGGTATTTATAAAGCTTGATGGAGGTCTACGAAACAATATATTAATAATAATAATGATAAGATATGATATGATTATGATATATAAGAACAAAAATAAGACCACTAAATAAATATATCCCCTTAAATTAAACAAACAACACAATAGTACATAACATTTAATTCATGAAACTCCCGACATCCCCTTAAAGCGAGATTACATGATGGCTGGACAAAAATGGTTCGAAAATATGAGACCGAAAAACAACATACGAGATACGAAACGCAAAATAGAAATTTTGCCACCTCGTAAAAGAGCGAACAAAGACATTATAATTATACTTGAAGCCAAACAATTATTACTAAACAATCACAACAAAAAATTATAATCCATTTATAGCAGAAATAAAGATGGAAAACCAAACACGACTATAATAATACAATAGTATAATAAAGAAAATGCTAAATTGAACTACGAACAGTTGACAGAATGAATAAAAACACCATTGTACAGTTGGCAACATACGTTCTGTTCCTCCTCGTGATCTTAAGCATAGAAGTATAATGCGCATGGTTGAATTACGATTTAAGTTTCCTATTCTGTGATTAACTCACCTGGTTAGTAAACTGATGATTAACAGAAACCACTCTCATAATGTATTCGTGCTATTATACTTTCATACGTAAGATCAGGACGAGGAACAGAACTGATGTGGCCAACTGTACACCAAATTGTATGCGTTTCTAATCATAATAAACAAAACAATACAAGCTACTAGAAATCCTGTACGGTGACGCTAATAAGTCATGTCTCATCTCTCATTACGTTTGGCTCGCTCTGAGATGTTAATGTCTGTCAGATGTTGAATAGGGTGGGTAAGTGAAGGAACATGTTTGTATATCTCACTCAAATAGAAGAAATAATCTGTAAATATTGCTGATACCAATTATTGATCAACACATAATTGGTGCCGAGACATATCGCATATTAGGTCGACTGTACAGTTGGCCAAATAAGTGATATCACGGCATCCAAGTATATTTCGATCAATAATTGGTATCAGCACTATATAAGCATTAAATTATTGTTATGAGTGAGATATACAAACCTGTTCCTATCTTTACACACCCTATTCATAATCTGGCAGACATAAATACTGCACACAGCGAGCAAAACGTAATGACAGGGGAAACACGACTTATTAGGCTTTGGCCAACCGTACAATAAGTATGAAAAGGGTGCAAACATTGAAAACAAACAAGGCATGCAGAAATGAAATTAACATGGACAAATATAAAAAGACCAGAAAACAGAGTGAATGAACTGCGGGATCAATGGTTTGTTGTATGTGAAGAAGAAAAAAACACGCACACACACGTCAGATGAAATAATGAACATTATAATAGAACTATTGCTAGACCCTCCTCTCCAAAAAAATAAAATAAAATAATAATACAAATAATAATAATAATAATACAAATAATAATAATAATAATAATATTGAAATATTAGAAAACGCTACAAAAGTGAGTAAACAAAAATAAACACCACGATACAACTAGTTTTAAAAGAAAGATGAACACAAAAATACGTGGATGTTTATTTAGATTTAAGACATAACAGCACACGGGGATGAAATGCAAATTATAACTCAGGTAAACTCTTAGAACTGCGATTAAGGGGAGATGGGCAGGTTCTTTTTTGGCCTATTAAGTAATTTATTCCTTTATTCTTAGTTTCTTCGCTAGACCTCCATCAAACTTAGAATAACACCCCCTATACCCCCCTTCAAGATAAATTTGTACATTTCTCTGTAGACAAAATTCCCGGCTACGGCCGGTTCCTCATAAAATGTCAGGCTTGCTATCGCTCGCCAGGAAAACATCGACACCTAAATGGCACGAAAGGTCTTAATATTGACACAAAAATTAGGCGAATGGTTTCAAAATCGCCAAACTAAAGGAGCGAACGTCTTAAAACCTCAACACTGGTGTGGCGTGGCGGAGTGGTCTTGCCACTGGACTGGTAATCCAATGGACCCGGGTTCGAATCCTAAGACGTCCATGGGAAGATATTATTGGGATGGAATTTGTGCTGTACCTACTGTAGTATCAATGCATTACCACAGCACACCGAAATGCCAAAAAATACCCTCATTGTTTCCTGATTAAATAGCATTGTATGAATATTCCCATATTCAATAATATGCTACAGGGGGGCAATGCCTAGTGAGTTAATTGCTCAATATGTGGCGTTCTGAGAGTGAGGGTCCGAGTGTGGGGAGTGAGACTGTGAAGCACAGAGGCGAGGCGGCTTCAGAGATGGGATTGCTTCGAGCTGTGAAGCTTTGCATGTCTCACTCCCTAGACTGGAGCAAGACCTCACGGGCCTCAGTGTAAAGGCTATCAGCCTATGCCCGAGAGGGAGTAGTTGGAATATAAGAGAACAAAAAAAAAATAACCAAAAAAAAATACAAGAGGGAAAAAGGGGTCCATACAAAAACAGCACTACCCCCTTAAGGCACGGAAACTGCACATGGGGGTCGAAGAAAAAAAACACACCCATAGAAAACAACAAAATAAAACAACAATAGAAAACAAAATAACTGTAACCCTTTATGTGTGCGAACAACTATATGCATAATTCTCGCTACCAAGAATTCACCCTAGACCTCTGGTGGACGCTTCGGAAGTAGCGCCAGAGCTACGACTGTAGACAAACAAGATTCAACACCTAGGCTATACAAAGTTTATCACGATTTCTTACGATTCTGCGTGTTTTTACTATATACTAGATGAGTACCCTAAGTGCTTATATAATATGGTAGTCGTGGGAATGTCCATATGTAACAAGAAATGACTAAAAACAAAATTATAAGGATGTTTACCTATCATAACAAAAAAGTGCGAAAATACCTTCTTCCATATAAATATAGATATACGTTATATAATATTATGGGTGACTTTAAAATATAATTAGCATTGTAGTACTTATTTTCTTATTTCGAATATACTACTAGAGTGGGAGATAAATCGACAGTCATTTAGAAGTTCGTATATGTGGTTAATTTAGATTATGTGGACTGTATAATGAATAATTTAGCTAACTCACATAGAATAAATTTTTACCTTATATGATGAACTCAGATGGTGATTGCAAAGATGGCGGAAGATAGACTGGGTGAACTCGAGTTGGTTAGTGGGATAAGGAAGGGTGAAGGAAAGAGGCTAGAATAGGCCAAGATAGATATTTACGTTAAGGTTTCATGATAGCTAAATAAGATGATGATGATGTGACTATGAAATTAAGATGGAAGTGAAGCGAAAACACCTAAATATGAGACAATATGAATAAGAAGCTTAGCGTGTGTCTGGGACGGAGGTTGGGTGGAGAGTGAGGCCGAGAGCGTCGTCTTTGTGTCTCTCGTGACTGTCCGCGCATGCGCATAGCGTATGGAAAATGTATCCCATCCTTATACAATGAGATACATAGGAACAATATTAATAAGTAATACATAAATATATGGGAATTATAATCCTACAACACTTTCCCATATTCAACTACAGAATAACACATTCTTCCCAAAATTATGGAACGTTCAACATAAGGTTACGGAAGCGTTCAACTTAAGACTACGGAAAGATACGTAACGCTACATCAACCCAGATTACGTAGCATCGAGACTGTTCATACTAGATAGAGTATACTGAGTATGGACATATTCCCGCCCCCGAAAACATACACAATTTACATGATTATATTTGCCCGGAGGCAATCTTATTCCGCCAAGCTTGGGAGGATATCTGGGCTGACTGTCGACTGGGACGTCCGCCGGGCACGTCAACAGGCTGTACTGAAGTAGGAGCCAGGGAGGGGACATCTATGGATAACTGGTCCGAGGGGGCGTCCTTGCGATCTAGGCCACCTTCAAGAGGATATGGTCGTATAGTCGGACGTGTGATTACTCCAGTCCTGGTTCGAACTTTTGCTACCCGAACCTCACCATCACGACCGGATAACAACTCCTCTATACGACCCAATTTCCAGAATGCGCGCCGGCCCTCTTCATGGATGGTTACCATGTCACCTACCCTAGGCCAATGACCTGTTAATGGTGCTAGTTTACTTTTTTGTGCTTCTCTTAAAGTCACCAGATATTCTGTCGACCAGCGATGCCAAATGTCTCGCGCTAGTTTACGAATATATTTGTAGCGGGCCGATATCACTTCCTTACTTGTGTAGTCTGGATCTTCCATAGTATCCTCATCATGTTCTTCAGCAAAAACCGCAGTCTGTATCCACGTACCAGTACTGAGGGTGTGATTGGGGTAAGGCCGTCCAAATCACCAGAAGCATAATATAGAGGGCGATCATTTACTGTGGCTTCAATCTCCAAGAGTATGGTGTTGAGTTCCTCAATCGATATGAGAGCTCTACCCAACACCTTCTTCAGACCCGCCTTCACGATTCCTATGGCTCTTTCCCATATGGCGCCGAACCAAGGTGCTCTGGCGGGAATAAAACGCCATTCGCATTTCACATCCGCAAGGCAGGTCTGAATCTTGGGATTGTTGCTCACTTCTTTGAGATAAGCAGATGCCCCTATGAATGTTTTTGCATTGTCACTCAGCATGATACGTAGATATCCCTGTCTACTGCAGAATCTTCTGAAGGCATGTAGGAAGGTATCACAAGTGAGGTTGGTGACCAGTTCCAGGTGAATTGACCTGGTAATGGCACAGGTGAAAAGTATCATATTCACCTTAAGATTGGGTGAATCTTTCACAGGGATTGCTCCACTGTAGTCAACCCCGGTAACTTTGAAGGGGTCACCTGGGGTGGTTCGCAGGTTTGGTAAGGGAGGTACTCCTACGGGATCATAATGTGTTCCCTGTACCCGTCTACATTTTAAGCATTTGCGTAGGACTTTCTTGACCACCTGCCTGATTCTAGGCACCCACCATCTTTGTCTGACATAGGTGACTATATGTCCAACCCCATAATGGCAACAGAGTCGGTGACCCCTATCGATGATAAGATGGGTGAAGGGATGATTGGGGGGCAGTAGTATTGGATACTTACTTGCCTCAGAGAGTGCTGCCAATCGTAATCTGCCTCCGCAATGTATCAAATCCCCCTTCAAGTGTAAGCTCAACTGGTTGATTAGGTTATTCCTGGACTTTGTTCCCTTAACCATTAATTTATATTCCTTCATATATATTTCTTGTTGACAGAGCTTATGTAGTAATTTATCTGCAATTCTGATCTCCTTCACATGGAGGTGAGCACTACCTTTGGGCGGTGGCCTTTGATTTTTGCTTTTACATTTTGTACAAAGCGTATCACCCATGCTGTAACACGTTGTAGCTTCTCATAGCTGCTGAATTTATCCCAGTCCCATAACCGTGTGTCATCTTTAGGTACCGAGTCAATTACCGGTGCCACAATAGCAGTGTGTTGCTCGTTCAAATCTATATTTTCTGGCCATTCATTGTGATTATTAAGCCAGCATGGGCCATTCCACCACAACGCAGAAGATTTGAGAAATTTAGCAGATACACCACGAGTAATGCAGTCACTTGGATTCTCTTTGGTAGACACAAACCGGAACTGTGCGGTTGGGAGCAGGGTATGAATTTCGTCGACTTGGTTGGTGACGTACACTGGTAGCTTCTTTCGGCTATGTAACCAGTAGAGCGTAATTTGGCTGTCACTCCATATGACTGTCTCCGAGATGTTTAGCAAATTTTTAAAAGTTTCCTCGATAAAGTGAACGAGTCTAGCAGCCAACAGAACTGCAGTTAGCTCTAATTTTGGGATGGAAAGGGATTTGATCGGGGCGACCTTCGCCTTCGCCATGACTAGACGGCTGCCACTTGTGTCAACAAAGTAAATGAGGTGCCGTACGCGACCTTGCTAGCGTCTGAGAAGGCATGAATGGAAACAGGTTGATCTATGACAACTCTCAGAGGAAAATTAAAACCCTTACAGAGACGAAGATCTGAAATAATGTCTTCCCACTCCTGTACCAGATCGCCAGTCAAAACCTCATCCCAACCTAATTTTATCCTCCATAATTGCTGAAGGAATAATCTTGATTTGGTCGACACCTGTAGAACTATCCCCAAGGGGTCAAAAAGTTTAGCCGTCATACTCACGCAAATCCGCTTTGTAATCTGCGAATACTGTGTGTACTGAACGCCGAATGAGAGGGTATCTGTGTCCGTCTCCCAAAGCAACCCTAGCACCCTCACATGTTCCTGCTGTACAGCCGCCACTCCATCATGTCGCAGTACAGTCCGCAAAACAGAATTATTTGTTGCCCATTCACGCAAATGTAGATGGGCATCATTCATTATTTCCCGGACCACACCATAGGTATTAATCAGGAGATCTTCATCATTACCTGTACCCAGTAAATTGTCGATGTATAGACCTGACCGAATCTGCTGAATAACCTGCGGATCTGCACTGACATTTGACAAGTGATTTAAAATGGTGGCGTTTAAAAGAAATTGGGAACATGTAGCGCCAAATAATACCGCCCGGAATCTGTAACAAATGAGGGGGGAATCTAGCTGCCATGGAAATTTTGGCCACATAAACCGAGTATAGTCTTGGTCATCCTCATGGAGTTTTAACATAAGAAATGCCTTCTCGATATCACACACCCAGGCATATTTATCGAGTCTAAACCGGAGTAAAACTTGCGCTAAGTCTGGTACCAGTGAAGGTCCAGTATGCAAGCAGTCATTAAGACTAGGCTGACGATCACTTACCTTGGCTGAACAATCGAAGACGATACGCACTGGCGTCGTTTTGCTCTCCTTGACAACTCCATGATGAGCCAAGTAATGTCCGGTATCCGAATGGTCAAAAGGCACCTCTTCTATAAAACCACGGGACACCTGCTCCTTTATGACTTTTGAGTATTCCTCGCAAAAGTCAGGTTCTTTGATGAATCTTCTCTGAAGACCTCGAAGATGGCCTATGGCCATACCCTTGTTGGTAGCTGATCCTTGTAATTGTTCCAGGGCAGTCTCACTTTGTATTGTTGGCTGTCAGGATCGTAGGTAACGGTATCCTCATATGACGATAGTGCTTGACGCTCAACTTGTGAGTATTCCTAAGGGGTTATTCCGATATGATCTATATCCCACAAACCATTTAAGTCATTTTTGCATGGTGGAATATTACCAGTGGACATGTATTCGTCCATTGGTGTTACCGCTACTTTCAATACAGTAATTACTTCAGTGCTGGAGCTGGTATTTTGTGCCACATATTTTTTTTTTTTTTTTTTTTTTTTTCTATGTGATTGAGGGAGGCAAAAGGCATAACTGCCTATAGCGAGTGCCTCCCCCATAGTTGAAAGAGTGACAGGGCCAAAATCAAGGGACGTTCGAGCCAAAATGCCTGGACACACGGAGTTTGAAGCAATTTAAGTCATAGGAAGAGGGAAAGACTGATTCTGGGAGAGAGTTCCAGAGCTCAGATGTTTAAGTAGAAAGTTTGAGAGTAACGTTTCACTCTTGGGTTGGAGAGTTGCACAGAGTAGGGGTGGGATTGAGTTGCAAGACGGGTACCACGTGCCCTACGTAAAGGAGGTGGTATGCACTGGGATAGCTCTGAGGAACACTGATTATTATAGTAGCGATAGAATAGCGAGAGAGATGCAACATTGCGGCGGAGAGAGAGAGATTGCAGAGAGTTGGTGAGTGGACGGGAGTTAATGATACGAAAGGCCTTCCTTTCAACTTGTCTAGGGAGCGGTGTGAGAGGAACCTCCCCACACATGTGAACAATACTCAATACAAGGGCGCACTATGCCCCTGTACAGAGCAAGAAGCTGTGCAGGGGAAAAGAACCCCCTAAGGCGGTTGAGCACGAGCTTGTTCTGCCTTAGCAAGACTGGTAATATGGTCCTTCCAAATGAGAGCAGAAAATGAGACTCCAAGAATATTGAGAGAAGATGAAGGGTTGATTTTTGTATTGTTGAAGAATAAGGGATAGTCCGCTGGGAGATCCTGACGGGTAGATAGATGGAGAAATTGGGTTTTGGAAGCATTAAAGTTAACAAGGTTTTCTCTGAACCACTTATGGCCACTTATGAACCACTTATGGCGTACCTGTACTTGGTAGGAAGCAGAATTAGGCTACCTGACCTTTTATACCCAGGTCGCACTATATCGTAGTAGTGATCCGCACCGATGAGCAGCTCCAACTGATCTGTGTCCGTTGCATGAGGATCGGCTAATTTTATGCCTTTACATTGTAAACTAACCAGTTTAGACTTTAGGCTAAGTTCACCTTTATGTTCTGGTAATTCATTAACCACTATTACGTCTAGTTGATGAAATTTACCTCTGTGTTTGTAATGCAGTGCCACAACATTATATTTCCTAGAGGCTTGTTTTCCGGTAAATCCGTTAAGACATAACTCCTCAGTTCCTTTAGAATTGTAGGAAAGGGAGGATAGAACAGAAGACTTCACAAAGGTCCTCTGAGAACATTGATCGTGTAGCGATCTGATTTTGACACATTTATTTTCCTTACCTATTACCGGCAGCTGTACGGTAGGCAAGATAACTGTATTTCTACCTGTGGCAACGGACATTGTAGTTGAAGTAGCAGCAGTATGCTCTCTCTTGATGTTATCCTCCGCTGGTCTACTATCCTTCCCTTGTTTTTGTGTGCAGAGGGAATGAAAGTGTTTACCCTTACAAAACTTACAGCTTCTAATGTTAGGGTTAGTACAACCCGAATGGCCATGCTCTATTGACAAGCACCCAGTGCAGAGACGTAGTTGACTGGCTCCTTTTACTTTAAGAGGCCCTGTTTTATACTTCAAACACTTGTACCACAAATGATTGGTGCCACTACACAGACAATGTTAAATTTCCTGTTTTCACTCTGGGCGGTAAATGTTGCAGAAGCCATTGGTGTACCTCCAACTTTGTCTTGACCTGCCAAATTGTACACTTCAGCCTCGAAGCAATGGGTAAATTTCTTATAGTCCAGGCTCAAGTCTCCCATTTCCCGTTTTATAGTCTCCTTTAGTGGTGATGGTAATCTGTTGACATGAGTCACCACACAAAATTCCTCCAAACAAATGCCATGGCTAATTGACCTCATCACACTCTCTGTATTTGCATAGAAGTTCTTTAGATCAGCGGTTTGGTATTTGGGTGAAGCTAGTTGATTAAATTGCGTAACATAAGCTGCCTTGATGCGATCTGGATGCCCATATGTTTCTTGCAGGAGCTCCACTGCTGGGGCATAACTTGCGCTCTCGACAATAAATCCTTCGACTAACTTATGCGCATCACCCAGAAGCTGACCCTTAAGATAGGTGAATCGTTGTATATCTGTGAGATCAGGATTGTCATGTATGGTACACTTAAACATTTCCCATAATCCTGACCACAACGTTGCATCACCCTCAAATTTTGGAAGAGTAAGATGTGGTAATTTGACAGTTGACTTCTTCGGCTCGGGTCGAGTCGACTCCTTCTTGACCTCCGGAACTAAGATTCCCTTTAGTGTGGCGACGATTACTTGCATGCCCTCCAAATATAGGGTATCCTCTCTCAATTCCTTGACATATTCGGCGTCTGTCTCATAAACGTCGGCCAGGTCCTCCTGTGTGACCTCATACATGTCAATTTGTTTTTGAATGCTGAGCAACCTGGCCTCCACTTCTACTTTAGACGCTGAGTCGAGGAATTCATCGATCTCCGAGGTCAAGACCGTCAATGAGCCCTTAAGCCCAGCCCGACGCCGTTGTAAACTTGCAGCCATGATGTTATGAGAAAGAAATTGAGTGATATCAAATTTAACTATAAATGCTAGTCCGAATAAGTTGCAGACAATAATATTCCGTTAAATTAAATCGCGAGCTGAACACAAAACACCCTCACAAACGGTGGAATAAGAATTTGCCTAAAAATGTAGACTAGCAGTCTGGAGCCTTTCAATTTAACTCATTAAGTAATAGTTTTGATTATAGATTAAGAAATTTTAGGATCAATTCCAAAACAATTTAAGAAGAGCCGGGAGGGAAATTACAGTACAATAGGCCAAAAGTCTTTAGATGTCAAAAAAGGTACCGATAATAATTTATATAATAAATTCAAGATTCTATGATTTTAAGAGAGAGAGCCAGGAGGGTAAATTAAGGAGGCTAAAACTCAATGGGTACCGACATTTTAATTATTATTATGGAAATTATACACAAGGAAAAAAAAAGTAGTCACAAAGAAAATTTGAGTTGGTTCAACCCACGCTCAACCTATCAACTATCATATTAAGCTTGCCTTCAGGGCATACGACGAGAGTAAATTTAGAAAAGATATGCGATTACAGTATAATTTGATCTAGATTAAATAACCTTAAATTTTTAAAAAGTATTTTACAGTCCAGTATGTATAATTTAATCTAATGCCAATTAATTGTGATAGACTTTAGGCCTAAAGGAGTATTAATCAAAAATATTTAAACCCGAAAAAGTATATACTAGTTAGATTAAACATATGTTTTATTGAATACTGTACTGGCTTTGAAGAAGTTTATTACTCTAGACTATATTGATTTTGGTCATCTACTCTATTTTAAAGATGGGCAATCATCTCGTCGTATGCCCTGTCTAAGAGCGCAGCCTCGTCCCGGCCAAAGAACTGGCGACATGTGGCCAAGATTTCGGAGAACAAACGGTTCGACGCTTCAGGTGTTAAGTGGACTCCGCCGGGACCGAAGTCAGCCGCGGAGGTGTTCATGGATGAATACCACTCCCAGGTGAAGGGGATGTGGCGCTTCAACCAGCGGTTAACCGCGTTTCTTATGCGGTTGAACTCCACAGCCGAGATCCCTCGTGGAGCTTGTCTCTTTTCCACCCCGATCACCCGGACTTCGCCACCCGTGCGACGCACCACCTCCTCAGCCAGCACCTCCATCCCTTCTGCTACCTCCCTTGGACTGACCCCGCTTGAGATATCGTTCCCTCCGATCACCAAGAAGGTCAAATCGGGTTTTAGTGCCAGAAATTGACCCCAGGCGCTTGAGTTCCTCAAGGTGCTGACGCGGGCACCTGGGGCGGCCGGAGGAGTGACAGCGAAGAAAGGCCTGTACATGGGGCGGTCAACATAGATATCGCGCACGTAGGAGTGGCCCAAAATAGCCACCTTCTTAACCCCTTCAGCCGCAACGTCTTCTCCATTGTATTATGGTACTAATTTGACGATTTTATTCAGCTTAAGAAGGACGTCTATCAATTAAAAGGCTACATACTATCTCAATTAATCCTTTTAGCTACTATATATCCTTCCTAAGCTTCATAAAATTGTCTAAATGCAGCTGAAATAGAAACGAAATTACGTCATCGGTACAGAATGGGTTAATAGGCCCCGGGTACACAGGCCTATCTACTACCACCGGAAAATCCTCACCAACCTGCAGCTCCATGAGGCCACAAGCCCTGGGCCATGAGGTACGGTCAAAGTCTCACCACCGAAAAGCACCCACTAAGGACTAGGCCACCACTAACCGCCGAAAAATCACACAAAAATGGGGGGCACACTACCGAAAGGTCGAAGGACCAATTATGTGGTTAATTTAGATTAAGTGGACTGTATAATGAATAATTTAACTAACGCACATCAATACATTTTTACCTTATATGATGAACTCAGATGGTGATAGCAAAGATGGTGGAAGATAGACTGGGTGAACTCGAGTTGGTTAGAGGGATAAGGAAGGGTGAAGGAAAGAGGCTAGAATAGGCTAAGATAGATATTTACGTTAAGGTTTCATGATAGCTAAATAAGATGATGATGTGACTATGAAAATGAGATGGAAGTGAAGCGAAAACACCTAAATATGAGACAATATGAATAAGAAGCTTAGCGTGTGTCTGGGACGGAGGTTGGGTGGAGAGTGAGGCCGAGAGCGTCGTCTTTGTGTCTCTCATAACTATCCGCGCATGCGCATAGCGTATGGAAAATGTATCTCATCCTTGTACAATGAGATACATAGGAACAATATTAATAAGTAATACATAAATATATGGGAATTATAATCCTACAACACTTTCCCATATTCAACTACAGAATAACACATTCTTCCCAAAATTATGGAACGTTCAACATAAGGTTACGGAAGCGTTCAACTTAAGACTACGGAAAGATACGTAACGCTACATCAACCCAGATTACGTAGCATCGAGACTGTTCATACTAGATAGAGTATATTGAGTATGGACAGTATACTTTATTTAACAAACTTGCTACTACACTAATAACTATTTCTCTGTTCGGGCCGAGATGAGTTCAAGACACGGATTGAATATTACGTCGACTCAACATAGGTTGTACTTTGGAACCCGAGAACTCCCGTTACACCCTATTTGGATTCCCGATATTCAGGTATTGATTCAAGTCGGCTTCGATCCAAACGCACGTTACTAGTTTCTAAAATAATATGGTTTTTACTGAGCCCTGCTGTGTCTACTCCAGAGACCAGGACCCAGATTCACTAACGGTCGTACGATCCGAAAACTCCCTTACCGTTCCCTTACGTCTCAACGCTGGTATTCACGAAACGTCGTAGCGGCCATCTTTGATCGTAGGAAGCCCCTAAAATCCCCTTTCGCAAAGGGTGGTCCAGACCACCCTTACATGAATTTGACCCGGATATAGGTACACAAATATCGATAACACAACCCGCGACCATAACAAATTCGTCTGCAGTATAGCTCTTTATGACACACTAAGTCATTATTGAGGCAATAATAGCGCAATATGATTGTTAACTTGTGTTTACAACACCATTAAGGCATTTAATACAAAGTATGAATATATTTGTATCCTTAATGTCTTATGACAGGCCGAACTAAGCTATGAATAGCCTACATATGCCAGCCTAGACCTAGTCAAGGTTAATTGATGCACAAATTCATGTGCTGCGACAACACGTAGCCTACCATTAGTAGATTTTAACCCTCATTTATTGCGGAAATGTTTTATTCCAACTCCCCACCACCTCTGAGTTAGATTAGGGTAGCCTATTCCTCAACAAATTTTTAAAGTATCACAGGAACAAAATGATGAAAAGAATTTCCCTAGGCCTAGCCTAAAAAATGAATAAATAATAAACGCTGTGTGAATAATTTTGTTTAGCCTAGCCTAGGCTATAACCTAGGTTTATTTTGAAAAAGTTAGGGCTATTTAGGCTAGAAAAGTTAGGCCTACGTATGGTATTTTGGTTAGGCTAGCAATGCCTAGCTTGGTGTAGCCTAAGCATGGTAAAGTAGAAGCCTAGCAGGTTAAGATGGTGTTTGCAGGCATACCGTCCTCATTGTTAACTAGCGGTTATTAGTCCCATGCTGGTAATATATTTGATGATGGCAATAAGTCATGGGAGGTGAGGGGGACAAAGCCCCCCTCAACCTAGTCATTATTTCCCATGGCCAACTGTTGGATAATAGATTGAGGAGGCCTATGCTAGGCCTATTTTGAAAAGGTAGATAGGCCTTGAGGTGTTGTGAATACAAAAAAATTACCCTAGGCCTATTTTGAAAAATTAGGCCTAGGCTAAAGTCTGGCATTTTGGCTTGGCTAGAACTGCCTGTGTAGGCATAGACATAGTAAAGTCTGGCATTTTGGTTTGGCTCGCCCTGTCTAGGTGAAGACATGGTAAAGTAGAACAATATACTGTGGTTAAGGTATAAATAATACACTCCCAACTAGCCTAACATATGATTATCAATGATCAATCCGTCGAAAATCCTTTAACTTGGGCCACTAACAGGCTTCCCTATAGCCTAGCTAGGCTAATTTCTTATCATCAATTCACAAGATACTCTATTCTTCTTCCTGCTGGCTGTGGTGGATCGAATTAGCCATGCTAAACAATGACAAGCTCATAAATTAAAGTATATTAGGTTCTTCTTGGCGCTTCAGTCATGTGGGTGACATATTGTTTATTTACAAAGGCCAAGCGCCTGATTGGTCAAGAGAAGCCTCGGTGAAAATAACCGAAAGGGACCCGTAAGGGAGCTCAACGATGCGTTCGTGAATACACCTTCCGCACTCCCTTAGGAACGATCGTAGGTTGCTGTACGACATCGCACGCTACGACCGTTAGTGAATCTGGGTCCAGGGCATCAATGAATCATACCTTTATTCACTTATCTAAAACAAGAGTATATTCCTAAACTAAACTTCGGAATGATATACTTTTACCGGGCCTACTATGTCTACTCCAGAGACCAAGTCGTTACTACATATTACCTTTCAATTAATATATCCTCTTAACCATATATAATACATTTACTCATATAACAAGGGCGTGGTTACAATTTCACCTCAATTGCCCTTCTAAATACTCTTTGATTATATATTATTCTCGTTACTTCATACAATACATTTCCTCTAATGACCAGGGCGTTGTTACAAGTTACCTCGATTGCCTAATCTAAATACTCTTGGATTATAAACGCGTAATCCTATTACAAACCATTTATATTCACCTATACCACCTAGTTAATAATAATTCTTAACCTAATGTAAGCAGTACCTCAATAACTCTACATGGACAAGATTCTCCGCTTTTATCCCTTTACATAGATTCTTATGATTACAATATTATCCTGGAATTAACACCCGTAACGCTTAACACAAAACTGACCGAATATTCCTTTAACTATGATAACAGATAATGTTTCCTTTATAACCAAACATTTCGTTATTCATACGGACTAGTGTCCTTCCTACCTATTTCTCAAACTAAAGCTAGTCTAATGGCAACTATTATTTATTCCCCTCGAGCCATATAGTTGCGTGTCTATCCTCAAGAATTATTCACTTTTACTTTACTATTAATATCTATTTGATGTCCTAGCAGATCCTATACTAGTTATAGCTAATCGGCATGGAGCCTTCTCTAACAAGAATAACTATTTCCCTCTTAACACATCATCATTTTATAAATAAACAAAAGTCTAGTATCTTTTCTCTTTAGTTTGTCCTATATGGACACATCAATTATTATGGAACCACTGGGTTAGTCACGCATTTTCTCTCTTTCTTTAAGTCTGGTTCGGGTCCAAAATGGGTCCTTTAAAAACATATTTATTGTATACTGCTAGGTGTGTGCTGGAACAATTTCACCACCTCAGAGCTGGCCAATAGCTCTTCTGGAAATTCTCGCTCCCGTCTACTATATGTCGTCCCTCTTGAATCGCTTGGCTGGAAGTGGGTTGCAAGAAACTCGCCCAGTGGGTTCCGAGAGGTGAATGACCGCTGCAGGAAGTATATATAGTAAAGGTGAGGCAAGTAATGCGGAAGGGAACGGAAGTATATAGTAAAGGTGAGGCAAGTAATCAAATTTACCCTAGTGATACGACCTACGCCAAGGCCGATTTTACACTCCAGGTACCCAGTTTTAACATATGGGTGGGACGAGGCGAACACGAGAGAAGGCCTGCCCAATGACCACTGAGCAATCCTGGTGGCTAACCAAGTTCTCAGTCTCGTGTGTTGATTGGTTGTAGGAAGCCACCAATCAGGCCCCTGAATTCATTTTAGCCACCATGAATCCAGGTACTCATTTTCGTCTGAGTGAGACAGAACTGACAGGGAATGGAGTTTGTTCAACACTCCTGGGCTACTTGAACCCTGGTGGCAAGCCAGGGAAATTTCACCCACCCCTAGGGCAACATCTGGTCAATGTCGGTACCGTGTGCAATTACCCAACCAGCAACTGCTGTGCTGGTACCAGGCGCGGTCACCCATCCAACTACTGACCAGACCCTACGTTGCTTAACCTTTCTGATCTATTATCAGGGTTGCAAGCGTGTAGGTAGGGTTGCCCCCAAGTAATGATGAATGAATGAATATAGAAAAGGTGGGTGAGGGTGAAAGAAGGGAAGTTTTTATTGGTTAAGTAGGAGAGACAGTGATAATAGTGGGAGAAATAGGGTGTCGGGGCTTGACCCAACGTGCGTGAGTTGAATAATTGAGCTGGGGTTGAGTTGATTTAGTTGGAGAAGTTACTTTAGTGATTCAGGATGGCTTGCCAAGAAGGGGGCAAGGGATGGGGAGCAAGTTAATTTTGGATGGTATAAGATCGAAAGTGCTTGCATGTTTTGGGGTTGTATTTTTGGGTGGTAGTATTCGAAAATGGTATAGGGGGAGGTAATTTTGGGTGGCATTGAGTCAAAAGGGGTACTGCTGGGGAAGTCTGTCAGTGGCAGAACCTGTAAGAAGGCTGTACTGTTATTATTATAGGAGTTACGTTAAAAGGTTGTTGTCTTGTACTTTGTCTGTGAAATTATACATTTTAATGGGAAGTGAAGCTAGGAATCTAGGTCAGGAGTGGTAGGGAGGCTGGACTGTGGACGAGCCGGCATGACCCACCTCCTCTACCAATCCTGATTTTAAGTGAATATTGGAATGGGTGCCTCTCTGTTGTTGGGGTGAAGGAGGTTTGACATGGGGCGGTGTAAAATTATGTTGAAAATTTGGATGAAGTTATCATGAAAGGTCTCAAGTTTTATAATTTGTTTTTCTGCTAATTGCTGCCAATAAGTATTTAGAGGGGGGATGTGGGCTAGATTGTGAAGATGTTGTGCCGTCTGGAACTCATACCACTGAGTCCCGAACATCCACCTCAGTGCTTTATTTTGTATTCTTTGATATTTTAGTTGGTTGGTAGGGGCCGAAAGTGAAATGCTGAGTGGGACGTAGCACAAAAGAGGTCTTATAAGTGCTTTGTATAAGTGAAGCTTGGTTTTTATTGAGGCATTTCTGAAACGATAGATGGTTTGTAGTGATTTTGATGCAATGGCAATGGAAGTTTGTGCTTGTTTGTGGAATCGGATGTTTTTGTCGAATGTGAGGCCGAGTACTTTGTTTGTGGGAGAGACATTTATTTGTGTGCGGTTAGGGACAGGTGCTCGGGAGTTCTGGAATAAGGGTCTTGGGCGGAGATGTCCCTTGGCAAAGTATGTGACGTGTGATTTTTGAGGATGAGCCTGAATCCGCCATTTTTGCTCCCATTGTGCTACTTTGTCAAGTTCTCTTTGAGCTTTGTTTGTCAATGCGTCTATTGTGTCTGCTCTTATTATTTGCGTCACATCGTCTGCGTACATTACTGTGAGAGAGTCATTGTGAGTGGGGTTGGGAAAGTCATTTGTGTATAGGATGTAGAGGGTAGGAGCGAGCACTGAGCCTTGAGGTATGCCTGCGTTTAGTGGAAATGAATCTGAATAAAGATTAGAAAACTTAATTATGGCTGTTCTATTATCCAAAAAGTTGCAGAGAAGTTTCTGAGTAATTAATGGGAAGTTGAAATTTTCGCAGATTTTGTACTTCAAGCCTTCGTGCCACACTGTGTCAAAAGCTCGTTTTATGTCTTTTGTAATTAAGGCTGTCTTGTTTTTTCGTCTGGACTGTTTGTTTATGTGAAGGTAGTTTGTGATAATGTTTAGTGCTTCTTGTGTCGATCTGTGTTGTCTAAAACCAAATTGCATGTTCGTGAGGAGTCCTTCGTCTTCGAGAAATAGTCTGAGTCGGTGGTTTATGATACGTTCTAGAGTCTTCCCAAGAGTCTCAAGTAGACTAATGGGTCTGTAGTTTAGTGGATTAGTCTTGTCTTGGTTTTTCTTGGGAATGAGGATAATGGTCGCTGTCTTGAAGCAGACGGGAAAGTAGCCTGATGCCAGGATGGCGTTGTAGAGGCGAGTGAGTGCTGTTATGAAAGTGTTAGGTAGGTGCTTTACAAGGTGGTGATTAATACCCGTGGCACCAGGCGCCTTTCTCCGTGCTTTAGACAGGATGAATTTGACTTCGTCTGGCACAATGGGAGCAGTGAGTATGTTTTGAGGGTCAAGTGTGTTTAGGTTAATGTGTGTGTCATGGGAGATGTTGTCAGGGATGGTAGTGAGATGTTGTTCTATATTGCGGATGTGTTGTTCGGCAGGCCTTTCAATGGGGTGTGGGTGGTATACTTGTTGCCATGTCTGTTTTAAATGTATCTGTGATAGCCCTAGGATCAGTAATTTTGTTGCCATTAACAGTGAGGGAGGATGTTCTGGGAGTGGTATTACCTTTTAAACGTTTTATATGTTGCCAGAATTCCCAGGGCTTAGTTTTCCTGTTTTGTTCTGCTGAGTGTACTAGGTGAGTCCAGTGAGCATCATGATCAGATTGCAGGCTGTTAAGGATGTGAGTTCTGAGGTTGGAGAGATCGTAACGTACTCGGCCTGGTATGTGGTTGTGTTTGTTCTGTTCGAATCGACGACGATAGCACACTAGGAGTCGTTTGTGTTCTGATGGAGGGTCTGAAAGTGTGTTTGATTTTGTATGTAGTTTTTGGGATGGTTGTGTTGGCTGCATTTATGATTTTGTTCTGTAGGTTCTCAATTTGTTGGTCTATGTGTGTGTAGTGTTGTCCCTCATAGTCGTGTATGTAGTTGTCTTCTGATAAAATGTTTTTGAATTCTTCCCAGTTTGCTTGTGAGTAGTTAAAATGAGATTGACATGGGACTTTAATTGGGTTTGAAGAAATTGACATGAAAACTGGGATGTGATCTGATCCTGAAAGTGGCCCTGGGGAAATATCATGATGGAATATATTAAAAGCTTGGTTTGAAAAAATTAAGTCAGGTTTACCATTACCGTTTGGTGTGAAAACTGTGTTGAAATCTGGGCCTTGAAAAGTTAATCTTTTGTGGTTGTGTAGTGCTAATAGTTGAATTCCACGTTGATTAATGGTATTATGTTGGAAAGCTTGGTGTCTAGCGTTAAAGTCTGCAAGTATAAGTGTAGGTGCATTGTTATTGAATAAGGTATTTAAGTCTGTGTAAGGGATGTAGGTATTGGGTCTGACATATGTGGTGGCAACTATGAGGGGTCCGAGTGTTGTGTGTGTTTTAACTGCAAGGAAATGCTTGTATGTCCAGTCTGTGATGAATTCGTGTTGAATGGTGCTTTTTATCATGATTGCAACTCCATCGTTGGCATCGCCGTCGGTCTGTCGTGTTGTGTAACCAAAGAATCTAATTTTATGTGTGTTGTACGTACAGGTGCTGTTAATTAGTATTATGTCTGGGTCATTATCTAAAATTAATTGTGTGAGTAGGTGTCTGTTATTGTAGTAGTGTCTTATGTTGAATTGGATGACTCTTAACATGATGGGGTATCGTGAAGTGAGCTATGTGTGGGGAAGTGGGGGGATGGTGGGGCCCGGGTTGGAGAGGGAGAGGATAAGGAGCGGACTCCTCCAAAAGATGGAGATTTGGAGGTAGATTTGGTGTTTTTTCTTGGGGTTTCGACTTTACGTGACTTTGACCGAGAACGGTTTAATTCAGGGGAGGATATCTCAGCTGGACTGGTGGGTTTTCGTTTTAGAGGAGATTGGGGAGGAATGGTGGGCGTTTTTGGTGTAGGAGGGGGTGGGGGAGGCATGAAGGATGTTGGGGTAGTAAGGTTAGGAAGGTCAGGGTCAGATGCATTGAGAGTTGGGTCAGTGACATTTGTGAGGGGGGGGGGTTTGGGTAGGGAGATCTTGAGGTTCATTTTCAGTGGTGAGAGGGATTGACATTTCAGGGATTTCGTTGGCGCTTGGGGGTTGAGGAATAGGGGTAGTGGAGGATGAGTTGGAGGTAGAGGTTGAGGGTAGTGGAATAGGAAAGAGGAGTGGCTGAGAGAGATGGATTATGAGAGTTCTTGCTATGCTGGAACCAAGACTCAGGGATCATGATGGCAGGGAGATTGTGGGCAGTCAGGCCATCATTTAGTAGCTTGTTAAACTGTGGGGTGACTTTTTGGTTCGTGAGGTGGAGTGCAACATTAACAAGGACTGAAGTTTGGGCGAATATTTCGCGGTTGAACAATGGGCCGGGAGGATTGATGTTGGGTGGGGTAGGGGGGGAGGATTGAGGGATGTGTGAGGTGCTCGCTGAAGCATATGATTTGGCAGTGACTGGGTGGGATGAGAATAAAGGACGTGTTTGGTTGGGATTGGTTGGAGTGGCCTTTGCGTTTTTTCTAGTGTCTTTTAAGACATTGAGACGGAAGGGACATTCGGCACTGATTGCAATGTGAGGGCCATTGCAGTTTGAGCATTTCAGAGTGATTGAAGAGCAGGTGGTAAATGAGTGCCCTGACTCAGCACAACGAGAGCAAGTTACTGTTTTTTGACATTGGGCTGTGGGATGTCCGTAAGCATAACAGTTATAGCACTGCCTGAGATTGATCCAGGACTCAGGGGTCAGAAAATCAGGCGGCAAAATCACATGAAATGCCTTGAGACCTGTTTTTAGAAGCTTACTGGCCTCCTGAGGGGAGGCACATCGAATTTTGAGGGCTTGACGTTGGGTTTTATATACTTCACAGACAGTGATGGAGTTTTTCTTGGAAATTTCCCTGGCAATCTCATCTTCGTCTTTGTTGAAGATGTTCTTGTCAGGGTGCAGAATTTTGACTGTACAGGCAGCTTTTAGTTCTGGGGAGAGGACTAGTTCATAACCAGCAGATTGGAGTTTCTTTAGAGTGGCGGGGTTGAGATATGCATCAAGATCTTTTTGTGAAGCAAGTCTTATTTTGATTACATTGAGATTTTTGAAAACTCTGACTATTTGGGTTTGAGTGATACTAAATATGTGAGAGCCTGGGTCATCAGGGGGATTGTTAATGCATTTAAATTTAACATACAGTGCCATACTGAATCATTGGGAGAAACAAGTTTAATTTCTAACTATAAGAAAAGTGAAAATGAATGGGGAAAATAACAAGTTAGGGAGGTAGAGTTAATTGAACATTTTTATGGAGAATTTTAAAACTGTACCCAGGGGGCACCCCTATGGGATGTCCCCAGAAAAAACCTAACTCCTACCTATGTCCTTGGACTGTAGGCAAGCCTATGTCACCAGACCCTAACCTACTTGAAGTATAAACCCTACCCACTTGCCTCCTATAACCAGGGGCTAAACCCCCCCCTTCATGGCAATGCCTTCAGGGTTCGGCGTCGTACTACAAGTGGCGTTCTAATGGGCGGTAGTGGGTAATATTTAATAATTTAGAAAAGGAAAAGTAGTGGGAAAGGTTTTGGGGAAAAGATAAGAAGTATAGGAAAGTAATGAGAATGGACAAGGATGATGATGAGATATGAGGTGAGATGCAGTGAGCTGATTGGCCGGGCGAGCGCAGATCGAGGGTCGATTGGAGGAGGAGAGAGAACTGATGGAGGAAGCGTTGGGGCTAGGTTTTTCTGGTCCTCAACTCGTCCATCTTCTTCTTCTACTGCTGCTTGAAGATCTCCTTTCTTCTTTCTCCTTCCTTCTTTCTTCTTCCGCTTGTAGATGGGGGGGGCTACAGGCCTGTGAGAGAGACCAGAGCGTCACCAAGTACCACCTCGAAGTGTGCCCAAGTAATTTTTTTTTTTTTTTTATTTTTTTTTTTTTTTTTTTTTTTTTAAGGTAGGGGGGTGAAGAGAGGCACCACAGAGTGGGTGGCGGGAAGAGAAAATAGGAAAGATGAAATACAGTGGAAGAGAAAAGTTAGTGGGCCGTCCACCTGGCTGTTGTTAAAGGGATGTTTATTTATTTATTTATTATTATTTGTTTGTTTATTTATTCATTTGTTTGATTTTTGTCAAATCATTTTGGTTCATGTGTTCCTGGCGATGTTTGGTAAGGAACTTGTTGATGTTGTTAGATGATGATGGTGATATTCGGGGATTCTGGCGGTGTTCAGGGGGGTCCATGATGTGTGTGAGGATCCCCCAGGTGTTCTGCCGTGTCCCAGGTACTTGTTGTTGTTCTGCCGTGTCCCAGGTTATGGTGTGTGGTGGTGACAGCGGTGTTTTGCTTGGCTGGTTGATGTTCTGGTGTTTTCTGGAAGCGGTGTTCTGCTCGACTGGCGATGGACTGCCACTGAGGTGAAGGAAGAGGTACTCTGTTGAAGGTGAGGTCCGCTGATGGTGTTCCGGGGGCTCACGAAAAAGGAGGGCACACGATATTCTGTGTGGGACCCCGGTGGAGATACCCAAGTCCCCAATATCAGCATCACCCAGCCATCTTCAAAGCTCCTCCACCAGCCTCAGCCTCTTCATACTCCTATGGAAGAGACCCCACGATCTTCTAGAGGGTCTCAGCTGGCCTCCCCCACCCCCTTAATATAGTCACGCCTCCCGCTCTCCGGCGCTGTGATTGGCTGAGCCGGCCGCTCGGCCACCCGTGTGTCTTGATTTCCCTCTCGCTTCGCCTCCACTCTTTTCTCTTCATAATATGTTCCTGGAAGCTGGTTGCAAATGTCTTTTAGTGGCTTACTGGAGTATAGAGCTGGCACTGATGTATTAGACCCATTGCAACCAGAGGAAATGGCCGGTGAAAAGAGCGAGAGCGAGTTTAAAGGTGTGGCGTAGCCGTCCGCTCCGAAAATGGAGGCTTCTGATTGGTCAGCCGGGTATGCGTGGCATGTTTATGTCGTGAGCCCGAAGTTTCAAACTCAGCTGATGAAGAGAGAAGGTAAAAGGGGGCGCGCTGATTGGTGGATGGTCTTTTTACTTTAAGCATCAATATTGCAATGACTAATATGTGTCAACTATAGAAAGTAAGACACGTAGCTTATAATTAAGAATTATGGATGGAGAGGGAGGGTGGATAACTGCGGGATATCGACATTTAAAGGGCCCAGGTCGTTTACAGTACAAAACAACGTGTCTCAGGCGGCAACTTCAAGAATTCTTGGTAGGGTCAATTGTTTAGGACATAAAACAAGCATGATTATCTTGATACCCAAAACAACAGAAGAAAGCAGCACATAGGAGACGGGAAACTAAATATATATCGCTATAAGGCTTTTAAGGTTAACATTCATACACACAGACCTTTCTCTCTCTCTCTCTCTCTCTCTCTATCTATCTCTGTGTATATATATATAGCGGGAACAGGCACATGGGAAGGAATGTTAAAATTACCGCATTTTTCTGTTGTATGTACCTACAAGGATGCGATACATATTCAGCTTAGGAAAGACCTACTATAATTAATGCAATTATAAAAGTACCCCCTATCAACTAACTCTTCTTCTCCCTCAGAGCCTTTCCAAGCTGAAAAACCAAATCCTCTAATTATAAAAACCAACAGAAAAAGAGAAAATGGTGAAACCATACCAAATAGTTGCGACCAAAATCTGGCGAAAACAGGCCAGTGTGGGATTAATAACTTGCCCCACGGTGAAAAGAAGAAGAGGAGGGGACGGCTGTGAAAGGAAGGGAAATGAAAAGGATCAAAAGGAAAATAAACAAGAGAAAAGAGGGAGAATTACCAAAGAGAGGAGAATGAGGAGGACTTTGGGAGAGAGAGGGCTACAAAAGACTGCAGCGATTAAAGGGGGTTATCTAGTTTTTATTGGCCTTTTTTCATTGTTATTTATATATTTTTTTAGTTTGCTCCTTAGAAATCCATCAAACTTAAAAAAACACCCCCAGACCCACCTTCAAGATAAATTTGTACATTTTTCGGTAGAAAAATTTCCCGGCCAAAGGCCGGTTTCTACTAAATTACAGGCTCGCTATCGCTCGCCAGGAAAAAATCGACACCTAAATGGCACGAAAGGTCTAAAAATGTACAACGGAATGGGCCGAAAGGTGTTAAAATCGCCCAACTAATAGGCCGAACGTCATAAAATATCAAAACTAATGAGAAGGGGGTCCAGAAAAAAACATATACCTCCCCTTAAAGAGGCACAGATGATAAGTATATGGAAGGACGATGAGTTAGGGAGAATATGTGGAAGCATGGTAAAATAACTGCGATATACAGATAGATAGACAGATATAAATAGGTAGATAGATATATAGACGAATAATGAGAGACAAACAGATAGATGGTTAATGATACAGATAAATAGATATATAGATATAGGTGGATGGATGGATAGATGTATAGACAGATAGATAAATCGATAGATATATAATTATATATATAGATAGATAGATAGATAGATAGATAGATACAGATAAATATAGATAAATAGAAAGATAGACAATGAGAGACAGACATATATGAGTGAAAACAAAATAGGACAATTATTAAGCCACACACAATATAGAGACGTGTATGGCAGAGAAAATCATTGTCAGGACCCTCATAAAATACACAGTTTAAGGAGAGATGGGTCGTTTTCCTAGAACCCCTTCTCCCTCATGTTTAGCCCCTCTAGTTTTAAGATTTTAAGATGTTTGCCCGATTAGTTTGTCGAATTTAAGACCTTCCGCCCAATTTCCTTGTCAATATTACGACCTTTCGTGCTGCTATTTAGGTGTCGATTATTTTCCTGGCGAATGATAGTGACCCTGTAATTTTTCTAACAAAACATGTACAAATTAATCTAGAAGGGGGATCTAATGGATGTTATTTTAAGTTTGATGTAGGTCTAGGGAGGAAACTAGAAAATAATAAAAAAAATGAAAAAAAAATAAAAAAAATACCATCCCCCTTAACATAAAGGACACAAACATGAAAGATAAAGACAGAGAAAAACACTATCAGAGATAAACAAAAGAGTGGACATAGATAGCTACAAAGGAGCTACAAATGAATAGGGAGGACCATGGTAGGAATAATTACCGAGATATAAAAGACTGCAAGAGAGAGAGAGAGGAGAGAGAGAGGAGGAGAGAGAGAGAGAGAGAGAGAGAGAGAGAGAGAGAGAGAGAGAGAGAGAGAGAGAGTCTTTACAATATAAGGATACAAACCCATCATTGTACACTCGGATACCATAGTCTCTAGCCCACTCATACAAATTCGTGGACTTCACCTATTTCTAACTATGAAAGGATATCTCTATAATCCAACTTATCAATATAATTTTCTATAAATCAACTACAAAATTATATATACTATTAATTTAAAATAAAGTTATATCCCAAATATAATCCAGATAACTATAATTGCATACAGAAACTCGTACAGTATGTGGTCCCCGATTTCGCAAGAGTGTACCATTATAACTATGGCATCCGAGTGTACCATTATAACTATGGTATCCGAGTGTACCATTATAACAATGGCATCAGAGTGTACCATTATAACAATGGCATCCGAGTGTACCATTATAACTATGGCATACCCGATTATAACTATGGCATCCGAGTGTACCATTATAACTATGGCATCCGAGATGTAACATATGCATTATAACTATGGCATCCGAGTGTACCATTATAACTATGGCATCCGAGTGACAATCACTGGCATCCGAGTGTACCATTATAACTATGGCATCCGAGTGTACCATTATAACTATGGCATCCGAGTGTACCATTATAACTATGGCATCCGAGTGTACCATTATAACTATGGCATACCAGGGTACCATTATAACTAAGGCATCCGAGTACCATTATAACTATGTACCTTATAACTATGGCATCCGAGTGTACCATTACAACTATGGCATCCGAGTGTACCATTACAACAACACTATGGCATCCGAGTGTACCATTACAACAACACTATGGCATCCGAGTGTATCATTATAACTATGCTACCCGAGTGTACCATTATAACTATGGCATCCGAGTGTACCATTATAACTATGGCATCCGAGTGTACCATTATAACTATGGCATCCGAGTGTACCATTATAACTATGGCATCCGAGTGTACCATTATAACTATGGCATCCGAGTGTACCATTATAACTATGGCATCCGAGTGTACCATTATAACTATGGCATCCGAGTGTACCATTATAACTATGGCATCCGAGTGTACCATTATAACTATGGCATCCGAGTGTACCATTACAACAAAACTATGGCATCCGAGTGTACCATTACAACAACACTATGGCATCCGAGTGTACCATTACAACAACACTATGGCATCCGAGTGTACCATTACAACAACACTATGGCATCCGAGTGTACCATTACAACAACACTATGGCATCCGAGTGTACCGTTACAACAACACTATGGCATCCGAGTGTACCATTACAACAACACTATGGCATCCGAGTGTACCATTACAACAACACTATGGTATCCGAGTGTACCATTACAACTATGGTATCGGAGTGTAGCATTATATCTATGGTATACGAATGTACCATTACAACAACACTATGGTATCCGAGTGTACCATTACAACAACACTATGGCATCCGAGTGTACCATTACAACAACACTATGGCATCCGAGTGTACCATTACAACAACACTATGGCATCCGAGTGTACCATTACAACAACACTATGGCATCCGAGTGTACCATTACAACAACACTAGGCATCCGAGTGTACCATTACAACAACACTATGGCATCCGAGTGTACCATTACAACAACACTATGGCATCCGAGTGTACCATTACAACAACACTATGCATCCGAGTGTACCATTACAACAACACTATGGCATCCGAGTGTACCATTATAAGCATCCGAGTGTACCATTACAACAACACTATGGCATCCGAGTGTACCATTACAACAACACTATGGCATCCGAGTGTGCCATTATAACTATGGCATCCGAGTGTGCCATTATAACTATGGCATCCGAGTGTGCCATTATAACTATGGCATCCGAGTGTGCCATTATAACTATGGCATCCGAGTGTGCCATTATAACTATGGCATCCGAGTGTGCCATTATAACTATGGCATCCGAGTGCACCATTATAACAACACTATGGCATCCGAGTGCACCATTACAACAACACTATGGCATCCGAGTGTGCCATTATAACTATGGCATCCGAGTGCACCATTATAACTATGGTATCCGAGTGCACCATTATAACTATGGTATCCGAGTGCACCATTATAACTATGGTATCCGAGTGCACCATTATAACTATGGTGTCCGAGTGCACCATTATAACTACGGTGTCCGAGTGCACCATTATAACTACGGTGTCCGAGTGCACCATTATAACTACGGTGTCCGAGTGCACCATTATAACTACGGTGTCCGAGTGCACCATTATAACTACGGTGTCCGAGTGCACCATTATAACTACGGTGTCCGAGTGCACCATTATAACTACGGTGTCCGAGTGCACCATTATAACTACGGTGTCCGAGTGCACCATTATAACTACGGTGTCCGAGTGCACCATTATAACTACGGTGTCCGAGTGCACCATTATAACTACGGTGTCCGAGTGTACCATTATAACTATGGTGTCCGAGTGTACCATTATAACTATGGTATCCGGGTGTACCATTATAACTATGGTATCCGGGTGTACCATTATAACTATGGTATCCGAGTGTACTAACTATGGTATCCGAGTGTACTAACTATGGTATCCGAGTGTACTAACTATGGTATCCGAGTGTACTAACTATGGTATCCGAGTGTACTAACTATGGTATCCGAGTGTACCATTATAACTATGGCATCCGAGTGTACCATTATAACTATGGCATCCGAGTGTACCATTATAACTATGGCATCCGAGTGTACCATTATAACTATGCAGGATCCGAGGTGTACCATTATAACTATGGCATCCGAGTGTACCATTATAACTATGGCATCCGAGAACCTTAGTATACGAGTGTACCATTATAACTATGGCATCCGAGTGTACCATTATAACTATGGCATCCGAGTGTACCATTACAACAACACTATGGCATCCGAGTGTGCCATTATAACTATGGCTAACAAATGTACCATTATAACTATCCCACCCGAGTATACCATTATAACTATGGCACCCGAGTGTACCCTTATAACTATGGCATCCGAGTGTACCAATAGTAGTAGTCAACAACTATGGCATCCGAGTGTACCAATAGTAGTAGTCAACAACTATGGCATCCGAGTGTACCAATATAACTATGGCATCCGAGGTGTACCATTATAAACTATGAGTGTACCATTATAACTATGGCATCCGAGTGTACCATTATAACTATGGCATCCGAGTGTACCATTATAACTATGGCATCCGAGTGTAGCCTACCATTACCATTATAACTATGGCATCCGAGTGTACCATTAAAACTATGGCATCCGAGTGTACCATTAAAACTATGGCATCCGAGTGTACCAATATAACTATGGCATCCGAGTGTACCATTATAACTATGGCATCCGAGTGTACCATTATAACTATGGCATCCGAGTGTACCATTATAACTATGGCATCCGAGTGTACCATTATAACTATGGCATCCGAGTGTACCATTATATCAACACTATGGCATCCGAGTGTACCATTTATAACTATGGCATCCGAGTGTACCATTATAACTATGGCATCCGAGTGTACCATTATAACTATGGCATCCGAGTGTACCATTATAACTATGGCATCCGAGTGTACCATTATAACTATGGCATCCGAGTGTACCATTACAACAACACTAGGCATCCGAGTGTACCATTACAACAACACTATGGCATCCGAGTGTACCATTACAACAACACTATGGCATCCGAGTGTACCATTACAACAACACTATGGCATCCGAGTGTACCATTACAACAACACTATGGCATCCGAGTGTAGCATTACAACAACACTATGGCATCTGAGTGTACCATTATAACTATGGTATCCAAGTGTACCATTATAACTATGGCATCCGAGTGTACCATTATAACTATGGTATCCGAGTGTAGCATTATAACTTTGGTATCCGAGTGTACCATTATAACTATGGTATCCGAGTGTACCATTATAACTATGGTATCCGAGTGTACCATTATAACTATGGTATCTGAGTGTACCATTATAACTATGGTATCCGAGTGTACCATTATAACTATGGTATCCGAGTGTACCATTATAACTATGGTATCCGAGTGTACCATTATAACTATGGTATCCGAGTGTACCATTATAACTATGGTATCCGAGTGTACCATTATAACTATGCACAGAAACAAAAACGAAAAAACTAATTATGAAAGTAATAACACGGGTGATATATATAATGTTTTCATACAAATGGACGACAACAACCAAGAGAATCATTAAAACATATAGAACCTAAACATTGGAACTTTAAATGTTGTTTCTGTTCGGGTTCTGTCTCAAGTCAGCCACCCCCAGGTATGGGGTATGTGCCTGAGTATATATATACATACATACAATCATATACAATCATAAAGCAAGCTGAAAGAAATACCAGCTAAAGCCGGTATCACACGAGAGCTTTTATAGTCAGCATTCGATAATCAACATATTTCTGGCAACATTTCTGTAATATCTTGCACCGGTATCGGTTACTAAACTGGTGGTACAAGAACTTAGGTAAGCGAATTATTAGGAATGTTGATCTTATAAGCTGCCAGACCAGTGTTGAGGATAAATGTTGAGGAAAAAAGCGTTCGTGTGGTACCGGCTTTATACTAACTAATTACTTTTGGCTAGCCACACTATACTCAGTTTAATTTCATCTGACGGTAAATTGAATCCTTTAGCAGCTAAGTGCTCGATATTTAATGGAATAATATGAAACTACTATGTCTCTGTATCAAATTAAGGCCAAGTTTATATAATTAGCACCATATTTCACTACAAAATCTGCAAAATAACTGAGAATTCTTGATGGGAACTTAGCAATTTAATGCCAGTTGAAAAGAACCGACTATAATTAATAACGTGTAAGATACGGAAGAGTAAAGAAAAGTGAGGGGGCGGAATAGTACAAAGCAGTTAAGGAGTGGTAAGGAAGAATCATAAATATAGCAGACACTAACGAGCAATGGTGGAAGGGACAATAAACAGAGCACTTTAGGTAAAGGCAAAGGAAGATACACAGAAGGCACTAATTTGTATTTGAAGATTAAGTTTTTTTTTTCCCTAGACCTCTATCAAACTTAAACAAAATATCCCCAATACCCCTCCTTTGAGATAAATTTGTAAATTTTTCGGTCGAAAAATATCCCGGTCCCTCCCAAATATAACTCGCCAGGAACATAACGACACCAACATGACATGAACGATCTTACAACTGACAAAGAAACGGAGCGAAAGGTCCTAACATCACCAAACAATGGGGAGGAAGTCTTAAAATGTCAAAACTAATGAGGCTAAACATGAGGGAGAAGGGGGTCCATAATACTAATATAGCAGGCACTAACGAGCATGGGTGGAAGGACAATAAATAAAGCAGTATAGGTAAAGGGAGATTCACAAAAGGCACTCATTTGCAGTTGATATTAACCCTTTAAGTACAGTGTCATTATTTAATTTAATATGGCTATCATTAGACAATATCAGACTTGTATTTTATGTGCATGAACGAGACAAAAGGCAAAACTGTCTGTAACAAATGTCTGTGGTAGTAAAGAAGGTTTATAATGATAGTTCGAAGGCTGTTTATTGTTGGAGGCCCCCATCTAACTGAATACAATAGTCTATTAGTAGCCAGCATAACATGAAAAGGACGGAACTGATTCTGAACGGCTTAAATTTAAGTTATAACAAGGATGTACATAGATTTACATAGATACACTGGCCACACAGACCTTACGATTCAAACGAGGTGGTCAGGACTTAATTCTAGTAGAGATGGCATATCCGATAGAAAAGGAAAGTTGAAAGAAAGGATAGAACAGAATAAGGCTCTAGGAGAGAGAGAGAGAGAGAGAGAGAGAGAGAGAGAGAGAGAGAGAGAGAGAGAGAGGAGAGAGAGAGAGAGAGAGAGACCCAAACAGATAAAGAACAAAGACAAAACACTAAAGCAAATGGAGGAAAACCAAGAGCAACGAACAAAGGACAATCATTAGGAAGTAAATATACAGTATAAGAGAAAAAACATAAGTAAAACAAACTATGGGTAACGCCAACAAACTTGACAATAATCTTGACCCCATAATGGCTAATAACTCAAAAGGGCCTAAAGGAAACTGGCTGTAAATATCCACACCTATTCCCTGGCGGGCTTTTCCCAAATGATAGAAATGTCAGCTCGTTTGCTTTCTTTCATGTCGTGTTATGAGATGTTAAGGGGTCAAGATTATTGTCCAGTTCGTTTGCGTTTTTTTTTTTTTTTTTTATAACCCCTTGAGGACTATGACGCATTTTGACAGTTTATTCTGGCTATCATTAGATGATTTTATACAGTTTATAACGGATCGGTGGGCATCAAAAGGTAAATACCATCTCAATTAACCCTCTGACTTCCATATACCCTTCCTAATCTGAATAAAATCGTCTGAAGATAGCAAGTATATACTGTCAAAACGCATCATAATCCACAAGGGGTTAACAAAATAATTATATGTATTTATATTAACCCTTTGCGTACTGGTGACGTCTTCTTATCTTTATTTCAGCAACATGTAGACGATTCTATGAAGCATAGGAAGGATATTTGGTAGGTAAAGTTAGTAACAGAGATAGTTTGAATTATATTAATGGATAAACGTCCTTCCTAAGCTAAACAAATCTTATCATTGGCATAACATAATGACATGTCCTGCTGCGCATACCGAATTCACGAAGGGTCCCGTTGTCACAAAGAAAGGAAGCCACACATTCTCAATGCTAGCACATGACCAGGTACAGTCAACAGCATAAATACTGGGACACCAACCAGATGACGTCAACTCCATCACGAGAGGTTTATACTAAGCTGAATAAAATCGTACGACAGTAACTAGAATGAAATACAGAAATCATTGTGAGTTTGAATACAAAGTTTAGCAATATCTTTGGAGACGAAGGGTCTAACATTATCTGGTTGGTGTCGCAGTGTTTATGCTCGTGATTGTACATGAACAGTGAAGAACATTAGTGAAAGGTGAGGGGGGAATCATTGGCATTACCGAAAACGAGGCTACCCTTAACCCTCTGAGTACCAGAGACGTGTTACATGTTATTCTAGCTATATTTAGACGATTTTGTGTAGCTTAAGAAGGATCTGTGGTAGTTAAAGGGGTTGGTTGAGATAGTTTGAAGCCTTATTATTGCTAGAGGTCCTTCCTAAGCTAAATAAAATCGTCTAATCATTGCCAAAACATAATGAACAAAAGGTCACCGGTACTGAACGGGTTAAGAGATGGATAGTCGATGGATCTGAGATGGTAGAAGTACTGTTAGAATACGAGGACAGATTCTGCCAGAAGAGAGTACATATCATTGGATAAGCAACAGTGTATCGGCACACAACAGCATATATTCTGTTTCTTTTCAGCTGACGATAAATTGAATCCCTTAGCAGCAATTTCTCGATATTTAATGGAAAAAATACGAAACTACTACGTCTTTGCATTATATTAGGATCAAATGTCTGTAATCAGCACCATATTCTACTACAAAATCTTCCAAATAACTGAAAAATCTTGATGGTAGCTTTGCAATTTACCGTCAGTTGAAAAGAAACAGACTATTTTATAAGGGTTTGTCCTAAATGGCATATATAGGAGATGCCTAATATAGAGTGCAAGTGGCTGGAAGTGCTGCCTGTGTGTGTTTTTTTTTGTATTTATTTTTTTATTATTTATTTTGTTTTGCTGTGAGAGTCGACTGTAGTGCTATGCCTCTCCCCGGGTGAATGGTAGGCCGTGTACTTCGTTAAGCTTAATAAGGGAAAACACACACACATTGATACACAGATGCACACGCAGAGCCTCTCTCTCTCTCTCTCTCTCTCTTTCTCGTTCAATAGACATTATGAAAGCCTAATATAACAATAACATTGTTTATTACATCTATATGACTATGTATCACCAATTACATTGATTTTAAATAGGCCTTTCTCACTTTCCACCCCCCACCCCCTCTCTCTCTCACACACTCGCTCTCTCTGTCTCCCCTCTTTCTCTCGTTTTACGTGTTTTATAATCAAATAAATACATAAATGTACAACTAAAAATATCTCTCCCCTTAATCCCATTAAATTCCCATGAACAACCCTTCACCCGTTCAGTACCGGTGACGTCTTTTGTGTTTGATTTAAGCTACATTTGGACGATTTTATGAAGCTTAAGATGGATATATGGTAGCTAAAAAGATTAATTGAGATAGTCTGTAACCTTTTAATTGGTAGACGTCCTGCACAAGCTGAATAAAATTGTCTAATATTTGCCAGAATATAATGAAAAAGATGTTGCTGGTACAGAAGGGGTTAACAATGATGTGTGGGCGGTATTCAGATTAGTATGGTTGTTTGTGGTGATGGAGTTGTGGTAATTGTGGTGTTGTTGTTGGTGTTGTGGTGTTGTTATTGTTGGTGTGTGTGTGTGTGAGTGTGTGTGTGTGTGTGAGTTCAATATTAATAATAATAATAATAATAATAATAATAAACAGTTTATTGATAATTGCAGCCGTAGGCTGAACAGAGGAACAGTGTTTAGCTTAACTCTAACTTATATCATCTTATAATAAGGACCAAAGCATTAAGTTGTATAAGAGCTGTTTGACGAGATAAATGTTATGTACTAGATTAGCAGATGATTTTCCAGTTATTCGACCAGTAAACATTATGTACTAGGTATGCTGAAAAATATAATAGTTACGCGTTTATAAAAGGGTATATGGGTTTGTTGAAAGCTATTGAGTTGATTTACTATCAATGTTACTGACTATGTTTACTGTTCGCCTGGTTACTATGTAACTGCTGATAATGAAAGTAAACGAATTATTAAGAATTACAGCCAGAGGCTGAAAATATACCTGTGTGAAATTCATAGATATGCTGACCTATGTGTGTGTGTGGGTGTGTATGTGTGTGTTTGCGTGCAACTGTGTGTGTTTGCGTGGAAAGTGATGTGTGGGTCTAACTTTGTGTGTATATTTACTATAAAACAATTTGTGAGCCTATATATAAAGATGAACTTGACTTTGACCGAATACGAAGTAGTAGCACTTTTCAATTTACAGCCCACGTTATTTACTTTTTTTTTTTTTTTTTTTTTTTTTTTTAACTGGAGCGATTGTCATATTACAAAACTGAACATAGGTGAACTTGTACAGTTGGCCAAATAAGTCTCCGTTGTCATTACGTTTTGCTCGCTGTGTGTTGTATTAATGTTTATCAGATGTTCAATAGGGTGTGTAAAGAAAAGAGCATTATTGCATATCTCACTCGAAACGATGAGTGAATGCTTAGATAGTGCCGATACCAATTATTGATCGAATTATACATGGTGCCGCAACATCACTTATTTGGCCAACTGTACTTCCAATTAGTGTTCTTGTGTATATAATAGTTTTCACGTTATTCCCAGTGTTGGTTAGCGATTAGATATTTCGATATGGTTGTCCCGAAAACTAATTGGTAAAAAGTGGTCGCCACCGTGTATTTATTTCTGTAAAAACAATATATATATATATTTTAATCCTTTTGTATTATTGCCAGGCTAGAGCTCCTGTAGCAACTGAGATCGGTCAACCTCCGTCATCTTGGTACGGTTGGCCAAATAAGTCGTGTCTCCGTTGCCACTACGTTTTGCTCGCTTTGTGCTGTATTAATGTTTCTAAGATGTTGAATAGGGTGTGTAAAATAAGATTGTTTTTGCATATCGCATTCGAAACGATGAATTAATGTTTAGATGGTGCCGATACCAATTATTGATCGAAATATACTTGGTGCCGCGACATCACTTATTTGGCCGACTGTACCACGGGAGATATATTCTTGTCTATACACTCCATTATCTCCATATCCATCATAAACATTCGGTAATACTGGTACGGTAGATTCAGTTTAGCGTTACGTAATCATTCCACATCATCTAGAATATAATACAGCCCCGCTGTTTTAACCCGTTCAGTACCAGTGCCATTATTTTCATTTTAGGCTGGTTACTATTAGACGATTTTATTCAGTTAAAGAATCCGCCATTTAACAGGCATCGAACTATTTCATTTAACCCATTTACTACCACAACTCTTTCTCAAGCTGCAATTTGTTTTCTACATATAGCTAGAATGAAATAAAAATAACGTCGCCGGTAAAGGAGTTTCAAAATGGAGGGTTTTAAATTGGAGGTACCACAATGTCCTCCAAAGAGAGAGAGTGTTGGCCACACTCTCTTACTACAGACTCACTTGGGCAGAACCCTTGTATGTTTAGTCTTTTGTACAGATGTGTTTATTCCATTATATTTCAATTGTTGGCGAGGATATTTTTGGTTGTCCTTTTTAGTTTTATCTTTTGGTTTACATATATGTATTTTTATCCACTAGTTGGAGGCTTCGTTGATATCTTTCTATGTTTTAATGTAAGCTTTTACATCCGCCAACTAAGTTGGAGGAGGTTACATGTTTGCCTCCGTTTGTTTGCCTGTATGTAAACATGATACCTAAAACAAAGTTATGACCTGATTTTCAGAAAAGTCGGTGGGCTACTAGGATATGTGCCAAGGAAAAAACTAATACATTTAGGCATTAGATAGAGCGTATACTACCGCCGGCATAGGTGGAGATACACGCTAGCCCAAGAGTAATAGTATATTTGGTATTAGATAGAGCGCATACTACCGCCGGCGTAGGTGGAGATACACGCTAGCCCAAGAGTAATAGTATATTTGGTATTAGATAGAGCGCATACTACCGCCGGCATAGGTGGAGATACACGCTAGCCCAAGAGTAATAGTATATTTGGTATTAGATAGAGCGCATACTACCGCCGGCATAGGTGGAGATACACGCTAGCCCAAGAGTAATAGTATATTTGGTATTAGATAGAGCGCATACTACCGCCGGCGTAGGTGGAGATACACGCTTAGCCCGAGAGTAATAGTATATTTGGTATTAAATAGAGCGCATACTACCGCCGGCGTAGGTGGAGATACACGCTAGCCCGAGAGTAATAGTATATTTGGTATTAGATAGAGCGCATACTACCGCCGGCGTAGGTGGAGATACACGATAGCCCGAGAGTAATAGTATATTTGGTATTAAATAGAGCGCATACTACCGCCGGCGTAGGTGGAGATACACGCTAGCCCGAGAGTAATAGTATATTTGGTATTAGATAGAGCGCATACTACCGCCGGCGTAGGTGGAGATACACGCTAGCCCGAGAGTAATAGTATATTTGGCATTAGATAGAGCGCGCATACTACCGCCGGCGTAGGTGGAGATACACGCTAGCCCGAGAGTAATAGTATATTTGGCATTAGATAGAGCGCATACTACCGCCGGCGTAGGTGGAGATACACGCTAGCCCGAGAGTAATAGTATATTTGGCATTAGATAGAGCGCATACTACCGCCGGCGTAGGTGGAGATACACGCTAGCCCGAGAGTAATAGTATATTTGGCATTAGATAGAGCGCATACTACCGCCGGCGTAGGTGGAGATACACGCTAGCCCGAGAGTAATAGTATATTTGGTATTGCTATGGTATTGGTATGGTATGGTATTGGTATGGTATTGCTGGATGGTTTGCTTGAGGAGTTTGGTTTATGCATTTGTACGATTTTCAGTATGCTGCATATTGTCGTGTGTATGGCTACATATAATTTGTTAATAATAATTGTATTTTATGCTTATTGATTGGTATTATGCATATTTGGTTAATGTTTATGATAACTATATAATTATGTACATCGTTCGCGTATATGTCATGTGTGTCAGGAAATAGGGCACATTATTTATAATAATAAATTGCAGATGAAGTATGCTAAATGTGCTAAATAAAGTATTATATTCTCACTATAGTAATATGCTAATCTGATTACACGGATATTATAATGTAACACCAATACGAGAATCGATTATTTGTACGTGTTTAAGAATACAAAACGATTTTAAGAGTACAGACTTAAATATACAAGTTTTCTTCAACTAATCAATAACACGAAGAACCCTTATTCACATTTAAATATATACATTAATTACACATTAATTGAAGAAAAAGGAGAAAAGAGGGCTGGATGTGATGGAGATGAGCTGCTTGAGGAGTATGTGTGGAGTTACTCGTAGAGACAGATTGAGGAATGAAGAGATACGTAGGAGAGTGGGGCAGCAGGAACATTTGTCAGCCAGAGTGGACAGAAGGGTGCTGAGCTGGTATGGTCATGTTGAACGAATGGGAGATGAAAGGCTTACAAAGAGAATATGTGAGTCAGGTACAAGGGGAGATAGAAGGGCAGGAAGACCCCCATTGAGATGGAGAGACTGTGTAAGAAAGGCTTTGGATGATAGAGGAATGACTATAGATCAGGCTGGGGAAGTGGTGGTGGACAGGAGTGAATGGAGAATGCTTGTGAATAGTTGAGTGAACACCTGGTCATTTGGAGTAAGGGGTCGGGCGCAAGTTCGACTAGATAATAGTCCATCAGGCGCCTGGCCCGGGGGGACGATTAATATGAAGGGTGTGCCTGGAAGTGTGGTGGGAGGGCTTGTGGCCTTGGCTCCGCTGCATGTCTGCCTGCCGAGATCGGAACCTCTCTGGGTGGTCAGGGGCCGGGGGAGTGCTGGAGCGACCTTGGTAACCCTGGTCTCTGGGTCTTCTCCTGGGTGACCTGGATGTGTGTGAGTTTGTGTTTTTTATCTGTGTTTATTTTTTGTTTTATGTTGTTTTTGTGTTTTCCCTGTTCTTGCTCTGTCTTGAGTCGGCTACCCCCAAAATGGGGATTGGGCCTGAGCATATAGATAGATAGATAGATAGAATTACACAGTTTTAATGTCTATCAATGTTCCTATAGTTTAGTAAATCCATGGCTATGTATTTTATGTAAGTGTGATTATTTTCGGCTTATATGAACGCGCTGAAATATTGTTATAATTATGTTAGTGAATATGTTAGTGTTATATGTTAGTGAATTCAAACTAATACCGGTACTGGATTTTTGTGAGTGACATTTTCAGTATATGAGTGTTATGGTGTGTGTGTGTGTGTGTGTGTGTGTGTGTGTGTGTGTGTGTGTGTGTGTGTGTGTGTGTGTGTGTATGAGTGTATGTGTGTGTGTGTGTGTGTGTGTGTGTATGAGTGTATGTGTGTGTGTGTGTGTGTGTGTGTATATTGTTACGACCGGCACAACGAAATAAACAAGGGCACTTAATATTGGACTACAAGATAGGCTAGATCTGCAACAACGGTACGCTAATTCCAAACCCTCGAACTATTAAGCCTAAGCCGGTGAACAAAACACTTAAGCCCTCCAGAGTTAATCTACTGGATAACGGGGTATCAATTAACTGGGTTAAGTGTACTTCTACAAAGGCTTTCCGGTGACGGCAAAGCCTACTCACAACAAGAGTAATTACGTTAATAAAAAGCTCTCGAGTAATAACAATGCTTAAATAAACTATGACAAGATTTAATAAAAAGGTTATATGCTTACGTTATCTTTAGTGTGAGTCTGAACTAAACACTAAACTCTTCAATGCTCTATGAAAACACTTGAAGTCTAGTCCTACAGCAAACAGATATGGAATCTTCTGAAAACGTCTGATGCTCTAAGATGCTCGTCGAATATAGAACAGAAGTAATGCAATGGCAGGACACCAAAGCGTGTATCTTAAATACACCTAAAAGTAGGATACATATATATGGAAACAAGGGAGTGCAACAACTCTGTGACAGCACTAACAACAGCAACTCAAAAACAGTACTTCCTTAGCCAAAGTAACAGCCATACTGGGTTGTGCACTATGCATCAACCTAGGCTAAAACAATACGTGAATAATTGCTAAAACATACGCGGTTAAAGTTAATAAACAAAAAGGCTGTCTTTATTACTAATAAAGTCTAGCAGCAGCATAAAGGTACAGGGAGCCTAGGCAGAGCTCAAGCATGCTCATAGCCTACTGTCTCCCCTGAACAGATTTCCCTTATCTTACGTTAAGTGACTAGGAGGCTCTCTTAGTAAGTCCAGATCTCAAGTATCTAGTCTTACCCTGGCGCTCCTCAAAGGTCAACAAAATGAGTTAGCACGTATCCAAGCAAGAGTAGGCAAAAGCCCTTCGCTTGTATACTGCTAAGCTCGCAAAGGAAAATATGCACAAGGGTGTACTACAGGCTACCTAGCTCCGTCGAAGTCGTACAGGCTCTGACTTGCCATATACATAACACAGACAACGACCAAAGATACCCTCCACTGTCTAGCATTAAATAGTAATAAAGAACAACCAAATAATTAGAAGCACCCAATAATATGAATCCATGTGACTATGATTTTAATAACTTCTAAAGCTAGTGCAAAACATATATGTGAGAACAGGTGCTGGTAATACGACTGGCCGACTATGGAAGTCGTATGCGAGAACCAGAAGGGATGGGTAATTGAATAAAGATAAGAAGTATTGGAAAGAAGGAGTTCAGAGAGAGGCAAAGCAGTAAAGGTGGTTAGATGTAAGACAGAATGCGAGGGACTTGTAGGACCGAGCACGCAAATTCAGTGCTGCCGTTTTTCCGCAGTTATTTGATCCGCTGTTTACAATTTGTTTTAAGAAAACGGATATATTGATGGAGTAACTTGGTAAGAATTAGGTGTGCATCTTTTTGTATGTATGTCTGTCAGTCTGTATGTACGTAATGTCTAGGCATGTATGCATTTTATGTATGCATGTGTACAGTAGCCCTATGAAGTTCGTAGTCTCAGAAAATATAATTATTAAATTATGCAATTGACCACTTGCGAGTTTCGTTCTATAAGGAAGTTGGAGTTGTAGACATCGATATTTAACATAATTATACCAGCTAAAATACAGTTATAGTACATTTATAGATATATGAAATTATATTAAATAATCACATAATTAAGCATCTTGAGAATAATAAATTAATCAGTGATAGACAATATGGTTTTAGACGATGTCGATCAACTGCAGACATTCTTTGCCTTCTTACGCATCAAATCAACCAAGCTACAGACCAACATGGTGAAACACATACAATAGCACGGGATATATCAAAGGCATTTGATAGAGTCTGGCATCAATCCTTATTGTCGAAGATGTCACACTACGGCCTTGCATCATTAGTTCCACTAATTTCTTCTTATCTTCATAACAGAAAAATACGTGTAATGGTAGATGGCCTTTATTCTCAATTTCACTCAATAAATGCTGGTGTTCCCCAGGGATCAGTTTTGGCCCCAACTCTGTTCCTCATTCATATCAATGATCGCATATCTACCACTCATAATCCAATACATTCCTACGCAGATGACTCAACACTCCACAGTTCCTTCACATTTACCAATTCTTTCACCCAACCCGATCTTATAAATTCAAAAATAGCACTGCAATTTCTCTGAACCAGGACCTTTCTAGAATTGAAGAATGGGGACAAAAGAATCTAGTTTCCTTTAATGCACAGAAAACCAAGTACATTCAATTTTCTAACCGACAGAATCTCACTGACTCCCATATATTTTTTAATGATGTAAATATTCCCACTTCCCCTAGTATTGACATTCTCGGTGTAACATTAACTACTAACTTGAGCTGGACACATTATGTTAGAAGCATTGCTAAGAATGTCTCTAAAAAACTGGGACTCCTGTACAGAGTTCGAGAATTCTTCACTGGCGAGCAGTTGGCCGTAATATATAAAAGTCATGTGCGTTCTCAGATGGATTACTGTTCACCTCTGTGGAGTGGAAGTGGAGTGGTTGCATTGAGGCAGTTGGACAAAATTCAAAATAAAGCTATTAGATTAATCAATACCCTGCAAATCACACAGGACCTTCCTACATTATCCAAATGAAGAAAACGTTGCATCCCTTGCATTATTCTACAGATATTTTCACAGCAATTGTTCCGAGGAACTTGCTTCAATTGTGCCGCCTCTCCACAACTTTCCCCGTAGAACTGGGGCAGCTGAGAGCGCCCATGAATTTACACTTTCTCCTCCACAATGCAGAACTTCTGCTTATCAAAATTCATTTATCCCTAGAACTACTACTCTTTGGAATTCACTTCCCTCGAATTGCTTTCCACAAACTTACAATCTACACATGTTTAAATCCAGTTGTTACAAACATTTTATGAATGGAGGATGCCTTTAGGCACATGGACCTTTTTGTTTTATCTGTGTTTTTCCTTCCTCCGTTCATTGTCTCTTTTAAAAAAAAAAAAAAAAAAAAAAAAAAAAAAAAAACATAAAATCCAATTCAACATACTCTTTAGCCATCCGAAACCTACATTATTATTGCATTTATGTTTACTATCGATGTCTACAACTCCAACTTCCTTATAGAACGAAACTCTCATGTGGCCAATTACATTTCTTTTAAGATTGCAGCAGGAAACATTATCACTTATATATATATATGTCTTGATTCATCCTCTTTTTACATTATATATACAGTTCTGTAAATGTAGTTTATACATTAACTGTTGAGCTTCTAATAAATCTAATTAAGATTGTTGGAACTCTGTAAACTGTAGCCAATATTTGGGTATATAACTAACTGTGTAGGTTGTATACACCAACAAACAAAATTAGTGTCGCCGCTCCAAAATGTCTACTTTAATTTTGTCTATTAGAATAAGACAAATGTACTCCTCGCACACCTGAACAGAGCTTGGATATATAAGCTTTGTTCAGATGTGTTAGGGAATAATGTCATCTTATAAAACAAAAGAGAACCCTAAGGTAGAGATTTTGGAGCGGCAAACACTAAATTTGTCCCTGAGTGTACATCTATAGTATGTATGTACACTCATGGACACATGATTTTAACCATCCTGGGAATAAATTACGCAAGTATTAAATTTTGAATCAACCAGTTTATGTATAGCCTAATCAATATTTTATGCAATTATCAGTTTGTAAATTTATGGAAAAGTATTTTTGTTTTGTTTTTGTATATACTGTATATCATAAGATTTAATTACATAATGACAATCCTAGTATGGTTAAGAACATATATCCGGGACTATACATGTATATATATGTGTTTATAAATATATGCTCCCTGTTTGACCACTCAACCTAGACCTTGGTACTATAGGTAGGCCTATTGATTTCTTGCTCTTAATCACGATTCAAGTTATGTTCACTTATTTTACTAAAGTTGTCTCATCATGTTGTAATCGACGGAATGTGTGTGTTTTTGCGATTAAAATAGTGTATTTATCTTGAATTTTGGCATCAAATATTCAGATTGCAACTGTATTATGTGTTACTAGCTTTCATTGACATTTCATGTACTCTGTGATATGTTTTATAAGTTGCATGTCCGACATCGATAACGCTCCCTAAAGTGTTGGGGAGTGTACTGAGAGTTAATTAATTACCAAGCTTTTAAAAATATTGGAACAGTTTTATGCAATACGTTATTATTATTTGAGATAGGGAAGAAAAGCGCCTAGGAAACAAACCACAGAGATGAGGCCCTGCACGCACCAACAACCACTGCCACCGCGACACCAAGACAAGAGGGCACAAGCGAGTCCTCACCATGCTTTGCTCGGGTCACCTGCATCACTCAGGCACTTCCCCCGACCCCAGGAAAGAACATACCTGTGAGGACGGCACCTACTGATGATATACCTAACAAAGATAATCCCTCACGACGTCATAATAAACAAACCGTGCATCAAGATCAACACACCACCGCAGCCGGCCCAGACCCTCCTCCAGGCACAGCCGCCCCTCTAGCCCTGAAATGCCCCACCGAGGAGAACGACGAAAGTGGTAAGACCATCTCAGCCTACCTCTTCATCAGTAGAGTTGAACAGATACTATTACCACACCGGTAGGGATAGTATCAAAAGACTTGGGACTATTAACTGAGAAATTGCCTTGAGGGAGTAAGACACTGGTGGAACTACTCAACGCATATCTCAAAGGTACCTTGGATTTGCTAGTATTCTTGTTGGACCACACTGGTGACCACCCAACATCTTTACATTACCTTGGTACAGGATTTACTGTAATTAGAGTATGCAATACCGACAAGCGCTCTAGTTCTAGTAAACCTACAGAAATAGTAAGGGTGGTTGGAAGAGCGCAAGACACTGGTGAAACGGCTTCCTTCTCAGTCAAGACTCGTAGTGGAGGGTGTAACGACACGTGAAACAACTCCCTACATAAGTCCTGCAATACGAGAGCGTAAGACACTGGAGAAACGGCTCGTACTCGTATAACCACAACATCTAACATCAAAGTTCTTTCAGAGATTCCTGTAGGAAGTCAAGGTCAAGGAATCGTAGTGGAGGGCGTAAGACACTGGTGAAATGACTCCCTACTCAAGTCATACGATATGAGAGTGTACTACACTGGTGAAATGGCTCGTATTCGTAAAAGACCTCAACCCCGTAGATCTTCAGAGGACCCCAAAGAAGTCTTCGCCAACTCTGCAACCGTCACACGGCAGGACCACCACCACGGACCAGGTCGTCATCAGGAATACAACGCAGCCGCATCTCCAAAGACTGTCTGAACCTGCCAAAGATCTTCCCCTTGAGACGCCTAGTGGATCCTCGATCGTGCTGTTATATTATTACCTATCCATGTCTGATGTAGCATTACACTTATTATTATTATTATTATTATATGAGATGCCGAAGTCTCCAACCAGGGTGCAGAAACACCATCAAGATCAATCCACACAAAACACCCGGAGCCACTGGAGAGAGACTATGGCAACTTAGGAAAAAATAAAAACATACACTGTATACTGTACTGTACATATACACATATTAAACACAGATAACATATTATGCAGTGGAGGATATCAAGCTTAAATACAATAAAATAGAATAAAATAAGTTTAAAAATTAGAATTAATGCTGCAAAAAAGCATTAACTCTAGACTTAAAAATGGAGATATGAGCTGAATTGACTAGCTCATTTGGCAACTTATTCCACAAGTCAACCATGGCCGGCACAAAACACCGTGAAAACTGTGTAGTAGAAAAATTAACACGGCTCATGGCAAGATAATTAAGATTGCTTGTGAATCTAGTTGCACGAGCCCGGACATAGGGCCCAGGCAGAACCCCATGTAAGGGATGCTGAGGGTTGTTAAAAACTTTAAATAAAAGACTAAGGGCACCAACTTTACGTCGATGACACAGATCAAGAGACAAATTTGGTAGAATAAAACTGATGGAATTTAGCGACCTGTCAAGCAACTTGAGATGGCAGTCAGCTGCTGACAACCAGACAGGTGAGCAGTACTCGAAATGTGGCAAAATAAAAGCATAAAAAGACTTGATAACTGTGGCGTCACAAGCAAATGTTTTATAAACCTTGCGAAGCAGACCAATTTTTTGGGAAATGGAAGAGGAGAAAGAACGAATATGCTTTTCAAAAGTAAGTTTGGGATCAAGAGTAACTCCTAACAAACGCAGAGTATCCACATTCTCAATTTGCTCGCCAGAAACTTGTAGATAAGGATGGGGAGGATCCAAGGTACGAGATCTGCTGATGATAACGGAGTGTGTTTTACTAGCATTAAGTTTCATGCCCCAAAGTTCACATTATAATCATATGTTACTGTGAAATAAGAATAATCTATGTTTGTACTCTGCGTTAAATTATCCTCTATTGTCTTCGTGCTTGTATTTGTGTTGGTCTCCTTTTCTCCAGTCAAGTAAGAATCTATCTAATTAGTCAATACAACCCCAGTAAAAACCTGATAAATCATTATTATTATTATTAAGGTAGTAGTAGTAGTAAACATAGTGTACGTTTTACGTTTTTTACGTTGATATTAGTTAAAGCCAAATAAAATTGCAATTTTTAACACATATGATCAATACCTAAAATACGAGAGAAAACACGAGACTCAGGATATAGTAGCGACCAGAGCAAGAAAAAAAGAAAACGGAAAGACCAACAAGAACGGGAAGACGCCAGTAGGAAAGAAGGAAGGACAGAAAGACAGAAAATGGGAGGTCCACAAGAACGAGAAGCAAAACTAGAGCCCCGAGAAATCAGAACCAATGCCATCAGGGAAGTCGACCAAAGCCCTTTAAAGTTGACACCTTAACCCCATACCCCCATTACACGCATATACCTCGCCTTGGACTACGTTGCTGAATGTATGACGTGCCCGGTGAAACCAGCAGAGGGCAGACTGGGTGAAGTCAGAGTAGCTGCCGATTCCTAGGTGCAACGTGATCTGCCCGTACACTGGTCAGTGCAGTCAAACATCATCTAGCCCTATCCAATCTCCTGGTCTAATTCCAATTGCCTGTACATTGGTCAGTGCAAGAAGATACATAGACTTGGAGCTTCCTAAACTGTCCCACTTGCCTAAAGATAGTAAAGGAGGAATTGTATAATAACGACGAGTTCTTAGTACACTTGTCCATACGACTCTAGTTATTGTGTAGATCCTGGGTAATGACTTACTGCCATTATACTGGTCCGAGTAGTCTGTCGAGCCCGGTTATTGAGCTTTAGCTTGGTACCAGTCTACTGGTCCGTGTAGCCTGCTATAACTAAGTCCCTGGGTAGTGATCCAAAGCGCTACCGAGAAATTGTTAGGTGGACAGTACACTGGTCCGAGCCGCCTAATAGATTCTCTGGCCATACCCAACTTGGGTATCGATAGTTGTCCAGGCCATAATGACTTCTCCCTTACTCAAGAGAAATTGCGTGGTGGACAGTAGGCTACACTTGTCCGCGCTGGCTAGTAAGTTCTCTAACGGTCTAACCCTCCAGGCTTGGTATCACCAGTACACTGGTCCGTATGTAGCCTGAGACTTGAGTGTAGGAGTTGCTAGATTACCAGTACACTGATCCGTGTTCCCTAGTAATTTCTCTGATCCCTCTCCCTTACTTCTCAACACCTGGATGGTAAGGAGCCAACTCACAGCCATGTCAAGACCTGTTAGAGGACGTTGTTAGAGGACCACCCACCACCAACCCTGACGTTGAAGCCACTACAAGGACGAGCACGAGGAAGATCCGTAGATGTTGGACCACGGCACCAGAACGAAGAACTTAGCTTGCTGAAGGCTGTATAAGTGTATAACAGACCTCCCTTATCACTTGTTAGGCCTCTATAGACGAGGATACAAACCACACATATTTATCGTTATAAAGTAGAATATTTTGTAAATGATCTCTTTGTGAGATCACATATGGTAATATTTCACTTTATAGCAGCACACACCCATACAGTGATACACATAAAATCAACCCCAGTGACACTATCTTTCCACGCCCCATGACCAAATGACTTGTGATTATTTCATTGTGTTTATACTTTCATTTCATGCTAAATTCATTCGAGAAATGCTTCTGTGACATGTCTAAATCTATGTGCGAAGACTTCTAAGTGCGCTTTTTAGGATACCAATATATCCGTGATAAACTCTGATATATGAGAGACACTCAGTGAATTATTTACATATATTTTGTAGATGGATTGGGTGGAGGAAAAACACAGGAAAAAGATATGATTCTTTATTCTCTAATCTTTCCAGCTATGTATTACCCATCTTCAGAGAGACTGAGAAAGTCTCTCTGAAGATGGGTAATACATAGCCCAAAACGTTAGCGAATAAAGAAGCATAAATCTTCCCTGTATTTTTCCTCCACCCAATCCATCTACCTGTCAATATGAATAATTCACATATATTTTGTGAGTAATTTCTATTGCTAATTCAAGCAGTAAACCTCCAGTCTTAATACTTGCAATTCATCTTAGCTCCGGTGTATATCATATTCTATTACATATCCATGATTTTGTGTATGGTACTTTATGCCATTATATGTGTGAACCATTAGCCAAGTAAGCCATCATATGTTGTTATCTATATTGAATATAATAACTATATACAGTATGTACTCCTGTGTTGTCCTTACACCTCTGCATGTGTGTGTGTGTCTGTGTGTGAATTCCTTCTCTGCCACACCAGTTAAGTTAGGATCAACCTTTTATCCAGTAAACCCAGCAAAAAGCCTGGTATAACAAAACCCAAATGATGAAATATAGGCTACCTGTGTTTATTAATATTTACGTATATACAGTACAAGTTCTACCATTTAGGAGTAATGAATACAGGGTAATGCTTGCAAATATATACTGTACTATACTGTATACTCAAGCAAAAGAATAGTCTATAATTATGTATGTATATATATATATATATATATATATATTATATATTATATGTACTCATATTAACTATAAATCTAGTACATTCTACATTGCACATGTTCCGTCTCTCTCTGAGATTGTATTTATGACAGCAAAAATAGTATTGTTGAATTAGGAGAGTTCCTTGCTATGCAGTAGTTAATTCACCTTCTGATGAAACTATTAAGATACTACACTCAAATTTCAATTATACTATTTTGTCTTCCATAAATACAATCCTTGAGATAAACGAAACTTGCGCAGGGAACTGTAGCCTACAATGTAAGGAGACCGCGAATGTTTTGGTGTCTGTATTATAAATACTTGTATGTCAATATAGTTACAGGTATATTTTATATTTGTTTTGAGTGGCATGGAAACTATATAGGCTACTGTACATTATGTAATGTTGTATTGAACACATTAATGGTACTTAGAACCGTATTAAACATTATATATTAATTTCACTCAGCGCGGAAATTAATATTCCGAATTATTTGGATAATGCGGAAATTCGGAGTACAATTTCCGCACACTTCGTCTTCCCACACTTTAAATTCCGCGTTTGGTGACGTATTTCCGCATTCTGGCAGCCCTGCACGCAATGCCATGTACTGACTACTGAGGAGAGAAGAAGGGTAGGAGCCCCACCACTGGGCAAAGGAGGGCGGCGACCAACCACAGGCCACTACGTCACAGGAAAAGCAGACGTCATAGACCACGCTAGGCACGCCGACCAATAGCGAGCGGGTGGGCCCACCAAGCGAGGAATGCACACGTACATACGCACACACACTGCCTCCTCGCTCTCAAACTCTCTCTCTCACGCGCTGCATGTTATAATCACTACTATGGATATAAAATACTTCTAAGTGTCACAGACAAGAATAAAGGCAAACACTGATCTGTCTGTGACAACACGAATACTAAGAAAGAATATCATTCTACAATTATTATAGCCCATTTCACTGCCGTGGCGAGTGCTAGCGAGTCATGAGTACATTCTGGCAAGCTGGCCAGCCTAACAGTATGAGTGTATGTGTGTGTGAGCACAGCAGAATGTCATAGGTTGATGGAAAATTAACATGCAAGTTCTTCTTAAATTGCGTATTTTGCATTATATACTTTGTTGGCTATTGGATGTTTGTGTGAATAATTAGTAAGCTTCTGATTGTATTCGGACTGGCGAAAAGTTGTAGATAGAATATTAAAATGCAATCTCTTCTGGGCCGGTTTTTCTGGCCCCCCCTTCTCCCTCATGTTTAGCCCCATTGGTTTTTAGATTTTAAGACGTTCGGCCCATTAGTTTGCCTTTTAGGTGTCAATTTTGTCCAGGCGAGGGACACCGAACCTGTAATTTTAAGAATGGCTGAGACATATTTCTACCGACAAATTTACAAATTTATCTTCAAGGGGGGATCTAGGGGGTGTTTTTTACAATTTGGTGGAGGTCTAGAGAGGACATTTAAAACAATACTAAACAGATAAAAAAATAAAAAGATAAAACAATGAGCAAATATATTCACCCATCTCTCTTTAAAATACGTATTGTTCATTACAATGTTGGATGCTGGGTGTTTGTATTCGGATTGTAGTGGACATTCGTAGGATGATAGAATATTTAAATGCGGGTTATTATTTGTTTGTGAGTAACATTGGTAAGCTTCTGATTGTATTCTGGTTCTAGTGGAAAGCTGTAGGGTTATATAATAGTAAAATGGCTATGGGTGGAGGATTCTGAATTAATTAGTTTTGTAAATTGTAATCAAAACAACTTTTATAGTGAGTAAAGGGATTTGACGGTGGCTTAATGTTTGCTAACGGAATAAGACAATAGTTTGGATGTCGAGAGTGTGTGTGTGTGTGTGTGTGTGTGTGTGTGTGTGTGTGTGTGTGTGTGTGTGTGTGTGTGTGTGTGTGTGTAATAAAGAGTACAACAAATAAATACAAAATAACAAACAATATATACCCGGTATGTATAATATGTGAGTGTTTGAGAGTATACTATATATATATATATATATATATATATATATAAATGTATTATATTTGTTAAGTAGGTTCCGAAAATTTGTTTCATTTGTGATTATGTATGAGGCAAAACATTCAGTATTAAGGTCCTGAACAAGAGAAGTTGTTTAGTCATGAACTACCCAGTTATTGCGATGTTTTTGCTTCTCCTATTCTATTTTACAACGTGAATTTGTCATGATGTGGCTGTATTATGTATGATGATAGAAAGATATACCGGTAAGATGGGATGGACGAATAAGAAAAGGAATCACTTGGTAGTATGAATTCGGTGAAATTAATGAAGAGGCATTTGATGGACGAATTTATTCCAGCTGTTATGTAGTTTCAGTAACTTTGTTTCAGTTGTTTCCATGTGTGATTATGTGTGATGCCTAACATTCAGTATTAACCCTTAATTAGCGGCTCACCACATAAGTCGAGTTAAATAAAGCTGGACTATGTGGCGGCGCTCGACATAACTCGAGTGGCAATTTCAGCACGTAATGTTGCTGAGAGAGAGAGACAAGTGGTGGCAGGAGAGTAGCGAGCGTATGACTGCTCCAGACCACCGCGGCGAACCTACTGACACGAATCTCACCTCCCTCCTACCTCTCTCACTCGCTATATAAGGAATTGTATGGGGAAAGTGCCTAATTACATGCTTTTTGCACTCGCGTTGCACGGTTATTGCAAGAAAACTAGCCATCATAAAAGGATCGTTATGGTGTCATTCGAAAGCTCTGTGTATGCCCTTTCAGGGATAGATACTTGTTTTACGTTCTGGGTCTTATTTAGGCATGAAAATGATCACGTAAACAGCCCTATTTTGGCTAAAAACACCCCGCTGGGCGGTACATATAAATAAACCGCATAGGCCGGGGAAGAGGGTGCGTGGATCAGGTGTTTGCAGTAAGACAGTTATGCGAGAAGTATTTAGAGAAGCATAAGGAGATATTTTGGGATTTTATGGACTTGGAAAAAGCGTATGATCGTGTGGACCGTGAAGCAATGTGGAAGGTGTTAAGGATTTATGAAATTAGGAGGAAATTTGTTAGAAGCAGTTAAAAGTTTTTATGAAGGGAGCAGAGCATGTGTGAGAGTAGGAAATGGTGAGTTGAGTGAATGGTTTGAGGTAAAGGTAGGTTTGCGACAGGGTTGTGTAATGTCACCACGGCTGTTTAATATGTTTATGGATGGTGTGGTGAGGGAGGTGAAAAGGAGAACTATGGGAAGAGGATTGGGTTTAGTAGGAAAGAATGGTAGAGATTGGGAGTTGAATCAGTTACTGTTCGCTGATGACACAGCATTGGTGGCGGATTCTGATGAGAAACTGCAGCGGGTAGTCAAAGAGTTTGGTGTGGTTTGTGGAAGGAGGAAACTGAAGGTGAACGTTAATAAAAGTAAAGTAATGGTGTGTAATAGGGGAGAGCATAGGCTGAATCTAGATGTGAGGCTGGATGGGGAAATATTGGAACAAGTAGAGTGTTTTAAATATCTAGGAGGAACGATAAGCAGGAGTGGAGGTATGGAAATTGGAGGTAAAACAGAGTGTGTGTGAAGGAAGGAAGGTTTTCGGAGCAATGGGAAGTATGTGGAAAACGAGAAATCTCGGAGTGAAAGTAAAAAGTGCACTGTATCAAGGAATTGTTGTGCCAACAGTGATGTATGGGTCTGAGACATGGGCTCTGAAGAAAAAGGAGAAAAGAGGGCTGGATGTGATGGAGATGAGCTGCTTGAGGAGTATGTGTGGAGTTACTCGTAGAGACAGATTGAGGAATGAAGAGATATGTAGGAGAGTGGGGCAGCAGGAACATTTGTCAGCCAGAGTGGACAGAAGGGTGCTGAGCTGGTATGGTCATGTTGAACGAATGGGAGATGAAAGGCTTACAAAGAGAATATGTGAGTCAGGTACAAGGGGAGATAGAAGGGCAGGAAGACCCCCATTGAGATGGAGAGACTGTGTAAGAAAAGCTTCAGATGATAGAGGAATGACTATAGATCAGGCAGGGGAAGTGGTGGTGGACAGGAGTGAATGGAGAATGCTTGTGAATAGTTGAGTGAACACGTGGTCATTTGGAGTAAGGGGTCGGGCACAAGTTGGACTAGATAATAGTCCATCAGGCGCCTGGCCCGGGGAGACGATTAATATGAAGGGTGCGCCTGGAAGTGTGGGAGGGCGTGTGGCTTTGGCTCCGCTGCATGTCTGCCTGCTGAGATCGGAACCTCTCCGGGTGGTCGGGGGCCGGGGGAGTGCTGGAGCGACCTTGGTGACCCTGGTCTCTGGGTCTTCTCCTGGGTGACCTGGATGTGTGTGAGTTGGTGCTTTTTATCTGTGTTTATTCGTTGTTTTATGTTGCTTTTGTGTTTTCCCTGTTCTTGCTCTGTCTTGGGTCGGCTACCCCCAAAATGGGGATGGGGCCTGAGCATATAGATAGAATACCTTTAATTACAAAACTGTTAGTGGCACTTCACGAGACCTAGCCCTTGCAAAGTTTTTGAACATCTCATTGAAGTCAGTATTTCTGAGGATGTCATATTCGATGCTCATCAAGGCCAGGTGGCTAAGCCTGTCATGACACATTGTAGTACGAAGTCTGTTTTTGATAAATTTAATTTTAATGACAGAACACTTTCCAGAACAATTTGTGACCATGAACACCAAGTACATCCACAGCATTATTTCAACATTTGGAAATGTATCTACAACTTTCTTGGACATCAACAGCTTGTAAAGGAAATGTGCCCACCCTTTCTCAACATCTTAATTTTTGAGATATTGAGTACAGAAGGCTGCAAACTGCACTAGTTCAACTCCAAGTGTTTGATCCAGATCATTCTTATACTCAGCAACCAATTTCGCTTCAGCTGCTTCAATTTCATCACAATTCAATGATTCCAGTTTATCCAAGAATCCAAAAAGTGAACAGATTTGTTCATAAGCCTTCAATCGTTGATCCAGTGAACTCAGGAACTGATCAATTGCTGAAAGGAAATTCTGAATGCAAAATACTTCTGACTGTGAGAGGGATTCTTCTTCAGATCGTCCATAATCCAATCGATCGAGTCGTACATTGCATTGGCGCTTGCATGTTTGTGAATAGTCCTTGGTTCCGGACAATTCCTTCTCATAAACATGGAAGTAATCTTGTTTTTCACGTACAAAACATTCCAAGGACTTCAACATTGCGACTGCTGTGTTCAAATAAAGTTTGGGATCTTGCAATGCGTCAACTCTGCTATGAATGTCAAGCCAAAGAACAGCATAAATGTCTGTCTCTAGCTTGCCCATCCTGTCAAGGAGACCACTGGCTTCATAACGAGTTTTGCTCATCTCATTCTCATCTCTAGCTATTTTAGCAAGGGCTTGACGGATTGGGATATATCCTTGGACACCTGCTTTCACTGCAACTGCTCGACAGGACCATCTTGTTGTAGAAATCCTCTTTGGTACAGACACTGGGCCAGATTCTAAATTTTTTAGTAAATCGCTGAGAATTGCATAACAGTGTGAAGCTGTGAAGAACACATAGTAGGGGTGGAATTGTGTTGCAAGACGGGTGCATCGTGCTCTACGAAGGGGGAAGGGGGGGGGTGGAATACACTGAGAGCTCTCTGAGGAACACTGATTATTGTAGTAGCGGTAGAATGGTGAGAGAGATGCAACATTGCGGCGAAAAGAGAGAGACTGGAGAGAATTGGTGAGTGGGCGTGAGTTAATGAGATGGAAGGCTTTTCTACTTTGTCTAGAAGTGGTGTGTAAGAGGATCTTCCCCACATGAGTGAACAATACTCAATACGTGGATGCACTGTGCCCCTGTACAGAGCAAGAAGTTGCACAGGGGTAAAGAATTCCCGTAGGCGGTTGAGCAGAGCACACCAAGGTTCTGGGAAGCGGTTTTAGCAAGAGTGGTGACATGATCTTTCCAAGAGAGATCTGAAGAAACGAATAGGAGTAAGCCCCATATATTCAGAAATTTGAGCTCACTGCCTAGAAAATTTGGTTAATATGAAACTTACTGATGGGAGATACTTTCAAGGTTAATTTTAAGCCAATGGCTACAGCCAACAGTCAATGCCTACCTAAAAATTATATCAAATAACACTAGTTAGGCAGTGGCTGTTGGATTCCGATTAAGGCATCAAGGAGATCAAGCAACACTAGCTAGGCAGTTGAATATAAGATAAACGAGCAGTAAAAACGAACGCAAAATACACAAGCATATCAAGACAAACCGTTGGCTAGCTAGCCACAGTGTCAGACTGTGTCGCTGCCAACTTCTTGCATCCCTCCACTAAACCTCATCGTTGTTGCACTTCCCTAATGCCTGTGAATATTCTATGATATATAAATTTATCATGGAATTAATAGAAACGGTCACTAAAGTGATAAGTTTACGCAAATTTCATAAAAAGGAACTCCCAACTTACTTGCCAGCAACCCCCTTCAGGCCTCCAAGCTGATGTCAACAAACAACATTCGATGTTGGAAAAAAAGAAAAATGAGATAATTTGTATTTATATTTTCTCAATGTTATTATTCTCTACCATTCAAAACTAAAAAAACTACATATAATTGAGTATTTTCAGCAATACAGAATTAATAGTGTAGCAATTATTATAAAATATGTGCTTCATAGAAAACTAGAAAACGAGGTGCTCAGGAATTTCAAGGATAAACTATTTAATACTGAACGCATTGAAATTTATATATATTTTGTTTTCTTTTTTTCAAAATGTTTGCTCCTCTTTTTAAAACAGTATTGAGTATATAAATAAACAAAGCAGTAATAGATAATAACTAAATAAGATAACATTTGTAATATGTGGGTGCCCCCAGTTTGGCAGTTTGGCCCAGCTTGTGGAGGCCCCCAGAGTGTGGAGGCCCCTGGGCAGCTGCCCACTTTGCCCACTCCTAAATCCGGCCCTGTCTGGCCTACCTAGTTCAAGAGAACCTAAATCAGTGATAAACAAAAAGCTGGCGGAACAGATAGTGTTTAACACCTTCAGTGTATGATAGCGATATTCTGCCTCTCTCTCTCGCTCTCTCTCCACTATTCATCTTGACCCCTCTCCTTCGCCCCTCGTTCCAAGACTCATTTCATTAGTCAGGGGGGCAATTTTATGACTTTTTGTCAATTTATTAATCTTAGGGGACAGTCATCTCGCCCCTCGCACATGTCTCTCTCTCTCTCTCCTTTTTCATACTGGTACTTATTTTCGTACACCAATGCAGTATTCTATGTCTATGCTGACCTACTTCTTTTGCCTTGTACGGTTGGCCAAATGAGTCATTTTTCCGCTGTCATTATGTTTTGATAGCTGTGTGCTGTATTAATGTCTGTCAGATAGGGTGATAGGGTGTGTAAAGATAGGAACATGTTTGTAAATCTCACTCAAAACGATCAATTAATGCTTAAATAGTGCTGATACTAATTATTTATCGAAATATACTTGGTGCCGCAACATCACTTATTTGGCCGACTGTAATGCAGTATATGAGTATATGTTATTTTCCCATACTATTTATCAGTACTCTAGCCTGTTCAGTCACTATCATTGCAGCATGGGCTATAGATATTTGTGTGAACGTTAAGAATTGCATCAATCCGTTGTTCATAATTATAGTTACGGGTTCTGTTTTAATTGGGTAGAGACACAGTTGATTATTGTGTATAGGCCTATTATTATTCGCATCTGAGGTGAAGCCATTGACTTCGGGGCTAATGAGTGATTCGTGTTTCTGAATACTTGTGTGCTTGTGTTTTGTGGGCGAACTGTTTTGCGTTCTTCTCCTGTCATCTCTTTTTCCATTCTCGAATCTTTTGCTGATCCTCCCTACCCCTTGTGGGAGTAAGCATTGGCTACTGACTGACTTATTATTCGCAAGTAGGTACAATCAGCTAAATATGGTTGCATGCAATATGGAACAATAGACCATTAATTCTGGACACCACTACTGAACTCTCATTCAGAATATTCATTGTGAAAATGATCATCCATTTATTGGTTTGGGGTTCGATACCAGGAGATGGTATTAATTTATTAGAAGTTTGTTTCTTTTACATCAAGCCATGGAATATGAACTATTCCTGTTACACAGTTCAACTCCTCCAGGACAGATTAGAGGCGAGCCAAATCCTAAACTGCCACCCTCCAAAAGATACCGGCATATCACACAGGCCCAACAACTTACCCTGAATGACCCTGCTACCCTAACACGCACCTGCCAAAGGCCGGTTCCTCCTATATTGCAAGCTCGCTATCTCTTGCCAGGAAAAACTCTACAACCGAATGGCACGAAAGGTCTTAAAATCACCAAATTAATGGGGCTAACATTGAAAGAGAAGAGGGTGCAGCAAACCTCCACTTAAACCTCTCCGACATATGACGCAATTTTGAGCCTATTAGGGATACTTTAAAGCCTTTATTACCATCAGGGGGGATTTACAAACCTTTAGTTTAGTTACTTCAACCTTTGCAGTTGTCTTGGAGTTAGCTGTGGGCAGAAAACTAATTTTGGAGAGGTAATTATAAGAGTGAGAAAACTCTTTCTTATTGCTAATCTGGCAACCTCTGCGTCATATGAGTCTGAAGGGGTTAACATGCCAGAGAAGATTGCCACTAACATGGCGGAATACCAGATCCAAGAAGTAACAACCATTGCAACATTCAGCTGCAGATTGATCTGCCTTGAGTGGGCAAATCAGCTTTTTGAAGATTCCCATTTTCTTATGTTCTTATGATTTAATTTGCAGCTAGCCTTTAAGTTGAAACCTTCATTTGCGATTAGGGTTGTGCCTGCTTCATTTCCAACTAATGGTGTATGTGGTAGTTCTTTGGTTGCAACTAGGACTTGAGTGCTAAAAATGTATACAACCTTGTGAGTGCTCCAGTTATTATTGCAACCGATGGTATGGGTAACGCCAACGAACTTGGCCATGAAGACAACGACGGAGTAGACTGGATACTCCCGAAAATATCTTCATCATACTACATGACATAGCTAAATATGAGCTATTTCGTCTTTTCTCTTCAAGACCTGGGGTATCCAACGAAGCGAACCAAACCAGCAACAACTGCGGAGTGTGGAAAAAAAGTATAATGTCATTGTATGCTGTCTGTATATTGTCTGTCTACCGTGTCTGTCTACCGTGTCTGTCTACCGTGTCGGTCTACCGTGTTGGTCTACCGTGTCGGTCCATCGTGTCTGTCCATCGTGTCTGTCCATCGTGTCTGTCCATCGTGTCTGTCCATCGTGTCTGTCCATCGTGTCTGTCCATCGTGTCTGTCCATCGTGTCTGTCCATCGTGTCTGTCCATCGTGTCTGTCCATCGTGTCTGTCCATCGTGTCTGTCCATCGTGTCTGTCCATCGTGTCTGTCCATCGTGTCTGTCCATCGTGTCTGTCCATCGTGTCTGTCCATCGTGTCTGTCCATCGTGTCTGTCCATCGTGTCTGTCCATCGTGTCGGTCGATTGTGTCGGTCGATTGTGTCGGTCTACCGTGTCGGTCTATCGTGTCGGTCTATCGTGTCGGTCTATCGTGTCTATCTATCGTGTCTGACTATCGTGTCTTTCTATATCGTGTCTGTCTATCGTGCCTCACCCAGTACAGCTATCCCTGTCTCCCCCAACACTGAACCACCCAGGCGTTGAACAGTAACAAGTGGATTATCTCTCCCTCTCTCTCCCTCTATATCTCTCCCTCTATATATATCTCTCTCTCTCTTTCCAGTAATTCAATTGATACGTTTAAGAAGAGACTGTACGATCATCTGATGAAGATTAAATTAATATGAGTGAAACAGTAGGTATGTAAGTGTAAATTCCCTTTCAGACTATAATTTCTTTCTACATTCTATAACATTTCCTTGTGGGCATTTCCTGACCCACAAGGTTACACTTCATCCTATTTTCAGGTACGGCTTTTTAGCTGGAGGGGGCGGAGGGTGGGGAGAGAGCCTTTTACTTTTCTGCCCTATTCTCCTACTAAATACTGTCCCTGCCTAGTAGTATTAAGGCCGGACCACCTAGTAGGGACTGCAAGGTCTGTGTGGTCTAAGTATCTGTGTAACTTTCTCTCTCTCTCTCTCTAACCTCGTTACACGTGATTATGAAGTCGCTATAGCCAAACAAAGCACCGATAACCCAAAGTATTTTTATAGCTAGGAAAATAACATATAAAAAGCGGAATAGGCCCATTAACTAAAGATGATCAAATAGTGAGAGCCGACATAGTTATTGCAACCTGGTGCACCTGTTGTACCTATTGTACCTGTTGGCACTTCCGACCACAATGCCATCATGTGTAAAATTAATCTTGATTTTTCTGTTCCTGATATTACTCTCTCACATAAAGTCTACCTTAAATCCCGGGTTAACTGGGACAACGTTTGTAATGATGTTTGTAATATTGAGTGGAATCACATACTAAGATCTCATGACCCGGTTTCAGCTCTCAACAATTCCCTTCTTGGTATCCTTCGCAAAAGAGTTCCATCAAAAACAATTAAGTCTCGTATCAGGGATAAAGCATGGTTTAATGATGACTGCAAGCGTGCATTTGATGACAAACAGGTTTATATCGGCTATGGAGGCGTAATCAAACCCCCTTGCATTGGGACAATTATGTTTTTAAAAGGGCAGCTGCGCAGAGAGTTTATGATCCTCATAAATGGTGGTCCGCTTTGAAATCCTCTTTATTTGGAATAGATTCCTCCATGCCTCCTCTTTGTGATTCTGATGGTTCCATCTCTTTTGATCCATTATCGAAGGCCAATATTCTATCTAATATTTGTATTAATAAGCAGAGTAATCAGGAATTGTCTTTGCCATTTACATGTTAACCTAGACCCAACCTAAATTCAATGGCATTCAAATCAGCTGAACTGAAAAGGTACTTGCTGGATCTTGATACCTATGGTGGCACAGACCCGGATGGGTTTTTCCCTCTCTTTTTTAAAAAGGTTGCAGTGGTCTTGGCACCTAAATTGGCCGTGGTGTTTAGGTTGCTTTTGAAATCAGGTAGTTTTCCTCTTTGCTGGCGTAAAAGCAAATCGTAAAGCAATCGTAAAAAACGTTCCTGTTTAACAAACCTCTTAGACTTCTTCCACGATATCCTCAACCTCTACGATGAGAGTAAAGCTGTAGATATTATATACCTTGATTTTCAAAAGGCCTTTGATAAAGTTCCCCACAAACGTTTACTGCTAAAACTAAAAGCGCATGGAATACAAGACGGTGTGTTGAAATGGATTGAAAATTGGCTCAGCGACAGAAAGCAAAGAGTAGTCATAAACGGTAAGGCATCAAAATGGACCAATGTAAGTAGCGGGGTACCCCAGGGATCGGTACTAGGACCAATTCTCTTTCTAATTTACATCAACGACATAGATGAGGGTCTCACCTGTACAATCTCAAAATTTGCTGACGATACAAAAATTGCAAATAGCGTACTCTCAAAAGAACAAGTTGACGATATGCAACACAATCTAGATAAATTGTCATGTTGGGCCCAAATTTGGCAAATGAGTTTCAATGCGGATAAATGTAAAGTACTACATATCGGATACCTAAATGAGAAAGCAAACTATTCGATGAATGGCACTCAGCTTAAGAATGTAAACAGAGAAACCGATCTGGGAGTAACAATATCGAGTAACCTAAAACCGAGTCAACAATGTTCAGAAGTTGTTAAGAAGGCAAACAAAATAATTGGCTTTATAGGCAGGTCATTTGAGCATAAATCCAAAGAAGTTATCCTAACCCTTTACAATTCATTAGTCCGCCCTCTTCTGGAATACTGCGTTCAATCCTGGTGCCCTTATTACCAAAAAGATATAAACAAGCTAGAACGAGTTCAACGTAGAGTTACCAAAATGATACCTAGCCTAAAGAACAAACCATACGAAGAGCGTCTTAGAGAATTAAATCTATTTCCTTTAACCCAGCGCAGATTAAGAGGTGACTTAATTCAAGTGTTCAAAATCATCAAAGGCATCAACAATATGAACTGTAGTAAGTACTTCACTATCGACCAATCTAATTACACGCGGGGAAACGGTTGCAAAATTATTGGTAAATCTTTTAACTCACACGAATCTAAGAATTTCTTCTTCAATCGAGTTGTCAACTTGTGGAATGGGCTTCCCCGAAACGTTATAGACTGCATCACCGTTGATTCATTTAAACTCCGCCTAGACAAATATCTCGCATCAAACCCGCGACTGACTGCGTTTGTAAATGAATAACTTTATTTTATCCCCCCCTCAGTTACTAACCCATCTGTCCCCTACTAACTTCCTAATCCTGCCACGGACATTAGTTCCAGGGCAGTAATTCCCTTTCCAATGTTCCCTTACCCACTCTAAACCACTGTTTGGACACTTGATCCTCAGTGTTTTGGAGGACAAGCAACCTAGAAGGGTCACTAGATATGTTGTTGCTTGATTTCCTTTGTACTCCTTTGTACTCCTTTGTACTCCTTTGTACTTTGTAAGGCGATTATCACTCCTATTCCAAAGGGAAATACTGCCTCATCATCTCCTAATGACTATCGCCCTATCTCCATTACACCTATCCTATCCAAGCTCTATGAGAGGCATTTGTCCAGACGCCTTTCCTCTTATTGTAATAGTCATAATTTGATACCAAACTCATAGTTTGGTTTTCGTAAGGGACTGGGTATATGTGATGCGCTTCTGACACTAACCCATGACTTGCAATCTTCATTGGACCAGGGACATGAGTCTCGTGTCGTGGCTATTGACTTTAGTTCTGCTTTTGATTTAGTCAACCATAAAGCACTTCTGTATAAGTTACAGCTCATCGGTATTGGTGGCAGTTTTTTAAGGATCTTTGAAGATTTTTTGACGAAAAGATCTCAGTCTGTGGTCATTGATGGGTGTCATTCCCCTTCTGCTTACTGTTGTTTCTGGTGTTCCACAAGGCAGTGTCCTTGGGCCTCTGCTTTTTATTATTTTTACTGCTGACCTGTGATCCGAGCTTGAAAATAAACTAATCTCCTATGCTGATGATACAACTTTATATGCGTCAATTCCATCACCAATAGATCGACACGTAATTGCTACTGCTCTGAATAGGGATTTAGCCAAAATTACATCATGGTGTGAACTTTGGGGCATGAAACTTAATGCTAGTAAAACACACTCCATTATCATCAGCAGATCTCGTACCTTGGATCCTCCCCATCCTTATCTACAAGTTTCTGGCGAGCAAATTGAGAATGTGGATACTCTGCGTTTGTTAGGAGTTACTCTTGATCCCAAACTTACTTTTGAAAAGCATATTCGTTCTTTCTCCTCTTCCATTTCCCAAAAAGTTGGTCTGCTTCGCAGGTTTATAAAACATTTGCTTGTGACGCCACAGTTATCAAGTCTTTTTATGCTTTTATTTTGCCATATTTCGAGTACTGCTCACCTGTCTGGTTGTCAGCAGCTGACTGCCATATCAAGTTACTTGACAGGTCACTAAATTCCATCCGTTTTATTCTACCTCATTTGTCTCTTGATCTGTGTCATCGACGTAAAGTTGGTGCCCTTAGTCTTTTATTTAAAGTTTTTAGCAACCCTCAGCATCCCTTACATGGGGTTCTGCCTGGGCCCTATGTCCGGGCTCCTGCAACTAGATTCACTTAGCAATCTTAATGATCTTGCCATGAGCCGTGTTAATTTTTCTACTACACAGTTTTCACGGTGTTTTGTGCCGGCCATGGTTGACTTGTGGAATAAGTTGCCAAATGAACTAGTCAATTCAGCTCATATCTCCATTTTTAAGTCTAGAGTTAATGCTTATTTGCAGCATTAATTCTTATATTTAAAACTTATTTTATTCTATTTTATTGTATTATATTTATACTTGATATCCTGCACTGCATAATATGTTATCTGTGTTTAATATGTGTATATGTACAGTATACAGTATATGTTTTTATGTTTTCCTAAGTTGCCGTAGTCTCTCTCCAGTGCCTCCGGGTGTTTTGTGTGTATTCATCTTGATGGTGTTTCTGCACCCTGGTTAGAGACTTCGGCATCTCATATAATAATAATAATAATAATAATAATAATAATAATAATAATAAAATACACTTAGCGATTTTATTTTTTATTTTTTAAAACGAAGTAACGAATAATACACAACATAGGGCAGTAACAACGCAATATATAGTAGGAAACTTTACTATTAGCGCAAGTGAAGTATTATGTAAGTTAAATAAATTAAACATCAATAAGACTCAGGGGCCCGATAATTTCCATAATCGGATAGCAAAAAAAGTAAAAGAAGATATATGCAAATCCCTGACCATTATCTTTAACTCATCACTACAGCAGGGTTGCGTCCCTAATGATTGGAAAACAGCCAACATTACACCCATTCACAAAAAGGGTGATCGAGCCAAAGCTAGTAAAAACAGGCCTATAAGCTTAACATCAGCAGTAGGACAAATTCTTGAAACCATATTAAGATATAAAATAGTTTAATATCTGGAATATAATGAATTAATAAGAAACAGCCAGCATGGATTTAGGACCAGAAAATCGTGCTTAACAAACAACCTAGAATTGTACAATAAATGATTTACTCCTAATGACTCAACTAAGGCGCTTGACATACTCTACCTATATTTTCAATTGACGTTTGACAAGGTACACTCGACCAAAAAACAATCTTTACACTGGTGAGCTGTAAATAATCTAGTGTGAATGGAATGAATCGGGTGAAACATACGTCTGTGAGGTATTATCATAAGATTTCGACCCACTTCAAGAATGTTTATAGCGTCAGTGTAAAGATTGCGTTTTGGTCGAGTGTACCTCACAATAAATTATTAGATAAGCTAAAAATGCTCGGAATAAAGGGTCATATCTATCAATGGTAAAGCTGACTAATCTAGATTAATGTTTACATTTTTAGTATTACTCCATTTATATGTCACGAATTATTTTGACATACTTGAAGACAGTTATGGAATCTATATGCTCTAAGCATCATATTAAAATTAGTTTCAACCCTCGGCAAAACCTATTAAAAAAATCGGTAACATGTCTACCTACCGTAAAACGGTTGTCAATACTCTCTTATAGACGGCGCTGCTTTCAGCGACGCCATTGTTTCGTCCTCACTGTTTACAAACGCCTTCTTTATGCAGTATAATCGATATTTACCCCCTGCTGGCAACATAGATGACGATTTCAATTATTCATGAGGGGAGGGGGGGGGGGGGGAGGAAAGCCCCCCCCTCACCCCATCGTGTATCCCACATTGGAATTATAACTAAGACCATGAAAACACTAATTTCTCAAAATCTGGAGGGAAAAACATGAACAATAAAGGTGCGTGAATAATCCCTATAATTTCCAAATCGGGCTTTATGAGTTTGTAACCAATTATCCAAATAACATCAGTCTTTTTTTACTCTAGAAACTCGCAGAATCCGAGCCAACTTTTGCCAAAACCTGGCTCGGGTTTTCGAATTCTTGGGTTTTGTGCCTTTCCAAAACCTTAGAACACGAGCCAAGTTTTGCTAAAAATACGCTATTATCACCGTTTTACGCATTTAACCCCTCATTTTCCCTGACCTTCATAGCCCTCCTCACTATCGGGCGGCGTGTCTTAAGATAGTTTGATAATGGGGAAAACGGTTTTTCCGAGGTTTGTAATTAAATACAAACACTATATATTAATGAAAATTGACGGATTCCAAAAATAAAATCCATGGGAAAATTCGTGACCTAAAAATTGAGTTTTTCCAAATTTTTCGGTAGAAAAATGTCACGGCCAAAGGCCGATTCTTACAAAATTACAGGCTCACTATAGTTCTCCATTGAAAAAAATAGACACCTAAATAGCACGGAAGGTCTTAATATTGACCAAGAAATGGGGCGGAATGTCTTAAATTCATGAAACTAATGAGGCAAACATCGTAAAATCTAAAAACTAATGGGGCTAAACATGAGAGAAGGGGGTCTAGAAAACGACCCGGTCAAAATGCATCTTAGGTCACGTATGGGTTATTTGTATTATAATGCTTTTTCTCAACAGTTCCTTATTTGATTAGTGTGTTTTAAGGTGTTTTTCCTGAAAAGGTTATCTTTTGGACCGACAGTAGTCCCATCGATCTTTTTAGGCCTCATAGGTCCGGTAGAGCATATACATCATTGATATATATGTCATTACGAGCTGAAATGTATAATGAGGAATTTGTATAATACGATAATAATTGACTCCCTATAAACGGCCCGGCCACCATCTTTGCTACAGTCGCATGTCTGGAAACTGTCTACTGACTTGAAAGTGATGTAAAATAATCAACCAATAGCAATGGTGATTATTATAGGGATTAGGCTCGCAGCCTTATTATACATAAATTATTAGGGACAATGTAGGCCCATGGAATCCTTATACTGTATTCATGTATAATCCACTGTGGGACATTTGTTTTTATAACAGTTATAAAACCCGTTATTAATAGAAAAAATGCCCATTCTAATCAATCTCAAGCTCTTTCGGACATCCTCACTGTTTACAAACACCTTCTTTATGCAGTATAATCGGTACTTATAACCGAAACTAACACTAATTATTTCTCAATATTTGAAAGCTATTATAGAATAAGGATGTTGCAAAGATAATTTTTAAATGTGTTTCAACCTCCGGAGATACATTTTATGTGCACTATATAAAGTACTGTACAAAAAAAAAATCTCCCTATAACGCTCCCTATTGACGGCAGTGAAACTCTTAATTAAGCCCCTTACTGTTAAAATAGATGCTGATTTGGAAAATATAACCGAAACTACCACTAATTTTCCCATGGTTTTTCTTTTAGGTTATAGGTAGTTTGCATCATTATTCAGTAGTTCAAATTAGTTACAATCCCCGGAAAATGTTATTTATCCCATTATCCAACAATCTTAAAACACTCAGATGTAAATAATTTTCAGAGTAAATATACAATATATTTTGCCTTTTGATACAGGATGGATTGAGGGGGAACCCCCCCCCCCCCCCATGAATTATTGAAATCAGTATCTATTTTAACAGTAAGGAGACTAATAAGAGTTTCACTGCCGTCAATAGGGAGACTTATAGGGAGATTTTTTTGTTTGTACAGTACTTTATATAGTGCACATAAAATGTATCTCCGGAGGTTGAAACACATTTTAATATGATCTTTGCAACATCCTTATTCTATAATAGCCTTCAAATATTGAAAAATAATTAGTGGTAGTTTCGGTTATAAGTACTCTGATTTCAATAATTCATGGGGGGGGGGGGGGGGGTGGGATGGGGCAAAGCCCCCCCTCAACTCATCCTGTATCCAAAGGCAAAAAATATTGTAGATTTTCTCTGAAAATAACTTACATCTGAGTGTTTTAAGATTGTTGGATAATGGGAGAAATAACATTTTCCATGGATTGTAACTAATTTCAACTACTGTATAATGATGAAACCTACCTAAAACCAAAAAGAAAAACCATGGACAAATTAGTGGTAGTTTCGGTTATATTCGGTTAATATATATTTCGGTTAAATATAACCGAAACTACCATTAATTTTTCCATGGTTTTTCTTTTTGGTTTAAGGTAGTTTTCATCATTAAACAGTAGTTGAAATTAGTAACAATCCCCGGAAAATGTTATTGCTCCCATTATTCAATGATCTTAAAACACTCAGATGTAAGTCATTTTCAGAGTTAATATACAATTTGTTTTGCCTTGAATACAGAATGGGTTGAGGGAGGGCTTTGCCCCCCCTCACCCCCCCATGATTGATTGAAATCAGCATAAATTTTAACAGTGAGGGGCTTAATAAGAGTTTCACTGCAGTCAATATGGAGAGTTATACGGAGAGAGTTTTTGTGTTTACAGTACTTTATAATGTAAAATGTATCTCCGGAGGTTGAAACACATGTAATATGATCTTTGCAACATCCTTATTCTATAATAGCCTTCATATATTGAAAAATAGTTAGTGGTAGTTTCGGTAATCAGTACCTTTCATCATTATACAGTAGTTGATATTAGTTACAATCCCCGGAAAATGCTATTTCTCCCATTATCCAACGATCTTATAACAGTCAGATGTAAGTAATTTTCAGAGTAAATGTAAAATTGTTTTTGCCTTTGGATACAGGATTGGTTGAAAGAGTACAGTACAAAGGAGTACAAAGGAAATCAAGCAACAACAGGTCTAGTGACCCTTCTAGGCTGCTTGTCCTCCAAAACACTGAGGATCAAGTGTCCAAACAGTGGTTTAGAGTGGGTGAGGGAACATTGGAAAGGGAACTAATGTCCGTGGCAGGATTAGGAAGTTAGTAGGGGACAGATGGGTTAGTAACTGAGGGGGGGATAAAATAAAGTTATTCATTTACAAACTCAGTCAGTCGCGGGTTTGATGCGATATATTTGTCTAGGCGGAGTTTAAATGAATCAACGGTGCTGCAGTCTATAACGTCTCGGGGAAGCCCATTCCACAAGTTGACAACTCGATTCAAGAAAAAATTCTTAGATTCGTGTGAGTTAAAAGATTTACCAATAATTTTGGAACCGTTTCCCTGCGTGTAATTAGATTGGTCGATAGTGAAGTACTTACTATAGTTCATATTTTCGATGCCTTTGATGATTTTGAACGCTTGAATTAAGTAACCTCCTAATCTGCGCTGGGTTAAAGGAAATAGGGTCAATATACAGGAGGTGCTACAATATTGGTAAAAAATTAAGCTCAATAGCATGTGATTAAGCGATTTTTTTCCAAATTTTTGATGTAGGTGTCATTCCCAGGAAACTAACATAATACATATTATATGGATATTTACGTTTTAAGGGTTTGTTTACACTTCTTCTTTTTCGTCTTCTTCTGGGAGAGCTGTTTTGCGTGACTGTCAGTCAACAACTGAAACATCTGGTGGTGAATGCAATGAACTATACTGGTGGCGTCTTGGCGAAAGTATACACCCTACCTAATTCATGCCAAGAGTACTCGAGTTCACTGACATGTGATGTCTATCGACCAATCAGATGATGCCATGATTTGGAAAACAGGTGGCCCGGGATATAAGTTATCAGTTTGACTCTGGCCAGCTTGTGTAGATGGTGTGAGCCGATCAAAGCTTTTTCCACCGTCTTTAAAAACACTGAGGCTGCTTAAGATATTTTCGCCTTCCAATAAGTGTAAACTGTCCAAAGTGCAATAACCAGTGTTCCAAATACAGCCGACGAGGACAGCTGGTTTTGAAATGCACATACAGTTTTTTTACATGGAAAAATTCGAAACAAAAATCCACCAGTTGTTGACCAAGATGAGTGGTGATCGAGCCTCCAGCGGCCAGCCAGGCAGCCACTCAAGCCAGTACCTCCTCTGTTCATTAAGGTTAGTTGGTTTGTTGGGACAATATAAAGGAGCCGGACCACAGCTAGCTCGGGAATCTTAATGGGTGATCGCAAAGTAACATAAAGTAAAAGATTTTGGATTTTGTTTATTTTAATACCACAAATTTTCCGAGTGTTTTTTATAAACAAAATTGTTCATTTGCATCAATATATAGTGTTTGTAATTACTGTAATTAGAAATCTCGGGAAAACCTATTTTCCCCATTAGGCCTATCGATCGATGTCGAGACACGCCTCCCGATAGTGATTTGAAAAGACATTAGCCTAACCTAACAACCTTACATAACCTAACCTAGTATTATGGGTGGGGGCTGCCGCCCCCACACCCCCCGCTGGTTGAGTACTTATCCCTTAGTAAATAAAAAAAAAAAAAAATCGCTGTCCATTATACGAAGGTGAAAGAAAAGTCGATGAAGTCTACGGTGTTTGGTGTTTACTCTGCAATGTTCAGCTTTGATTGTACATTGATAACGGGAAAGTACTGTATTGACAACCTTGTTACGAAAATTAAATTTTAGTAGAATACTTTTATATTCGTTTTTTCCGAAGGTTTAACACATTTTCATATGATCTATAGAGCTGTCGATAACTGGAAGTACCGTATTGACAACCTTGTTACGAAAAATAAATGTTAGTACCATACTTTTTTATTAGGTTTTGCCGAGGGTTAAAACAAATTTTCTTATGATCTATAGAGCATATAGAGGTAATTATGCATAACTACTACTCCTGCTATTTTATGTTTAATTTATTTTATTTGTGTATGTTAATGCTTTGTAAGTGTGTATTTTCTATTTAGAAAGTGAGGAAAGCCCAATTTATTAGCATTTGTATTATTAATTGTAATTCCGATACCTCAACAATCTAGGGGAGAGTTTGGGAATGCGGGGTTTTGGGTAGGGTAAAAATAGGGGTATTATTGGAATAAATAAAAAAATGTAATAAATAAAATTGAAAAAACACCAAAATGTTGAAATCCGAGCAAAGTTTTGGCAAAAGTTGGCTCGGATTTGGCCAATTTTCAGAGTTCAAAAAGGGCAAAATTGGAAAACAAAATTGGCTCGGATTTCACCCTTTTTCAGCTGAAGAAAACCCCAAAGTGTTGACCAAACTTGGCAGGTGTTTGTCGAATTTTCGGAGTCCAAAATCACAGTAACCTCATTTTGAAAGTTGGCTGGGGTTTTCTTGTTTTTCACTGTTGAAAAACTCAGTAAGGATGTGGTTAACATTAGCCTAACCTAACCTAGTATTATGGGTGGGGGTTGCCGCCCCCACACCCCCGCTAAATCCATGAAATCCGAGCCAAGTTTTGTCATTAACCTAACCAAATAACCTAACCTAGTATTATGGGGTTAACATTAGCCTAGCCTAACCTAACATAACTTGACCTGACCTAACCTAACCTAGTATTATGGGTAGGGGCTGCCGCCCCCACCCCCCCGCTAAATCCATGAAATCCGAGCCAAGTTTTGTCATTAACCTAACCAAATACCCTAACCTAACCTAACCTAGTATAATGGGGTTAACATTAGCCTAACCTAACCTAGTATTATGGGTTTTGCCCTTTTTGGACTCTGAAAATTGGCCAAAACTTGGCTCGGATTTCAACATTTTGGGGTTTTTTCAATTGTATTTATTACATTTTTAGAGTTAGGCTATTCCCACTGTTCACAATACCCCTATTTTTACCCCACCCGAAACCCTGCATTCCCAAACTCTCCCCTAGATTGTTGAGGTATCGGAATTACAATTAATAATACAAATGCTAATAAATAGGGCTTTCCTTACTTTCTAAATAGAAAATACACCCTTACAAAGCATTAACATACGTGAGTGTGGGGGGGGGGGGGGCCTGAGGATATGTCCCTATATAATGGGCGAAATTGGCCTTTTTGACATGGAAAAGACCCTGTAATGCAAGCCCTAAGGGTCTACTTACGGTTATATATTGAAGAAAAATAGCCATACTCGAGGAATACCGCCAAAAATACCCCTAAATGCGAGGAAAACTAACCTGGCATGAGGCCTTCCAGGAGGTTGTGTTTGAAACTGACGTCACACTTCACAGGCGAAGTGCATTGTGGGTACAAGTTAAAATGTATTGTTACAAATCGATATCCCAAAAACTATATGTAGACAAATTAGAAAGTAATACATTCAGACAGTATGTAAAACACTGGAAGAGACAATTGTAAAAGATAATAATAATTTGTTGGGAAAATAAATCACTAGGTGAAGCTCGACTCTCATTGGCTAATGAACATCCGGGAACTTCTGGGAGGAGCCTAGCATGTAAACAAAGTGTTGTGGACTGGACTGGACTGGACTGGCTGGACAAAACTAGGACTTAACTCTGAAAATTGTATAGGGGGGTGACAATGAAATTGACAAAATAAGAAAAGTATCCCTTATCCGCGCATCTGTAGGGTCCTTTGAGTAAGGTAAGATCAACAACAAATAATTACCTAAGACAGGAATCCCGTAATCGAGGAGTAGTAGTGGTGCAGTTAACCCAAAAATACCTGAAAAACACGTTGTTGCGTCTCCTGTATATTAACCGGAAATAGATTTAATTCTCTAAGACGCTCTTCGTATGGTTTGTTCTTTAGGCTAGGTATCATTTTGGTAACTCTACGTTGAACTCGTTCTAGCTTGTTTTTATCTTTTTGGTTATAAGGGCACCAGGATTGAACGCAGTTGGGGGGACTTTGCACCCCCTCATCCCCCCCCCCCCCTATGAATTATTGAAATCAGCATCTATTTTAACAGTAGGGGGCTTAATAAGAGTTTCACTGCCGTCAATAGGGAGAGTCATAGGGAGAGCTTTTAGTTTTTACAGTACTTTATATAGTGCACATAAAATGTATCTCCAGAGGTTATAACACATTTTAATATGATCTTTGCAACATCCTTATTCTATAATAGCCTTCAAATCTTGAAAAATAATTATGGTAGTTTCGGTTATAAGTACCATATATATATATACAGTATATATATATATATATATATACTGTATATACTGTATATATATATATATATATTCTGGCTCGTTACCGCTCGCCAGGAAGATATTGACACCTGGATGGGGGTAAACGTCTTAAAATAGTAGGCTGAATGAGACCGAATGGATACAACCCTAAGAGAAAGTGAGAAAGAGAAAAAAACGAGGTGGGCCCCCTTAAAACATGATTCCATATTGTCTCTCTGTGTTAACAAGGATGCTTTTGTATTTGGGTAGGATTTTTCGGTGTGACAGCCGCGAGACCCATAGATTTTAGTGTGGCCTACGGAATTGTCATATCACATAATACATTGGTATACTGTATAATTATGTCTGTACTGTCAGAAATGGGCAAGAATGTTAAGTGCGGGCGTACCGCCAGCCTTGTATCACTACGCGTAGTGACGTCGGACCTTTGCCATCATGTTCCCGTCTAATTTGACTGCCTTTGGATACAATAATATGTTGAGGGGGGCTTTGCCCCTCCTCACCCCTCCATCATTATATATATTGCCAGCAGGTGGCAAATTACCGAAAAAATCGCTGTCAAAATAGACGCGAACTTAACCACGGCGATTGACAAATGTAAACATGACGGCGGCGGTGACGGGGGAGCCGTCGGACCTTTGCAATTATGTTCCCGTCTATTTTGAGTGCCATCGAATACAATAATATGTTGAGGGGGGGCTTCGCCCCCCCCCTGTCATATTGGGGGGGGGCACCCCCAATATGACATATTGTCATAATCATATATATATTTTATTTTTATTTTATTTTTTCTATATTCCAACTTACTTCCTCTGGGGCATAGGCTGAGAGCCTTAACATTCACCGCTTTACAATGAACAGTGAAGCCCGTGAGGTCTTGTTCCAGTCTAGGGAGTGAGACATGTGAAGCACGTAGAGTACAACGAGCACCTGCCATCTTGCCTTCACATCAGGCACGGTGCTCATTCATGGCCCGAAACGACCCCATCTCTGAAGCCATCTCGTTCCCGTGCTTCACTGTCTCACCCCCTACACTCGGACTCTCACACTTACACACACACAACGCCACCTGTTGAGCAGATAACTCACCAGGCATTGCACCCCTATAGCATATTTTGAATATGGGAATATTCATACAGTGCTATTTAATCAGGGAACAATGAGGGTATTTTATTGACGTTTCGGTGGGCTTGTGGTAATGCACTGATACCACCAGGTACAGCACAAATTCCATCCCAATAATATCTTCCCATTGATACATCGGGATTTGAACCCAGGACCTTTGGATTACCAGGCCAGTGGCAAGACCACTCCACCACACCTCCACATTGCTAGCAGGGGGCAAATAACCGAATTAATCGCCGTCAAAATAGACACAAAGTTGAACCTTGGCGATCGCCCTATGTAAACATGACTACCGTACGCCCGAAGTCTACATCCATCCCCAGAAATGTAATATAATGGATTTTTTGGCCCCCTACTGTTAAAATATATGAGAATGTTAAGAAGTCCTGGGGGGTGAGCTGAAGGCTTGCCCCCCTCAAGTAACTCTGCATCCTACGGCAAACGGTTATTGCCAAATAGAGCATATGTTCCCCTTTTATCCATTTTAACCCTCCATTTCCCCTGATCTTCATAGCCCTTCCCACTAGTGGGGGAGGGGGGGGGGGGGGGGCGAGGGATGTTAGCCAATAGATTGTTGGGTATATATTAAGCAAACCACCCACCAATTTTCATGACAATTTTGGAATGCATATTGGAATCCCTATAAACTGTACTTCATTTTTATGTAAGTTTGATCATTTGGTAAAATCGATTAAGGGAGAAAATTAACATTGAAAATTATGTGTAAAAAGTCTCCCTTAAACGGCGGCCCGCTATGTTATTGTAGTTTGCGGCCTAATTTCGTCTGTTAATTCACTTTCTCTTTAATTGGACCCCCTATGAAGTACAACAGATTATGATGACATAAGTAACGGGTGTTTAGAGGGGGCAGAACTCCCCCTTCAACATATTACGTGTCTCACAGTAACTTCTATTATATAAACAACCCAAGAATTTTCACAGATATTTTAAATTTCATTTAGGATGTAATATAACCTATACTCCATGTCAAAATAAGTGTCAACCCTCGAAAAATTCTATTAACCTGACAAGCGCGAAATAGACCTAGGGGCTAGGGTAGTTATTTGTGCATTTCTAGCCTTGGATTCTGACAGAATTCGTTATATTTACAATATAGAGCATTATTTGTTTTCGGTATGCTTTTATTTTACATATATGATGTATATATGAACCTTCAAGAGTGCTAAAATAAGTGGGAAAAGCATTTGGGTGGTGAAAAACGAAGATATTGGCCACCCGGTCATAATCTCAGGCGAGAAAGAGCCACAGGTAACCCTCCTCTCTCGCTGTCTGTGAGGTAACTGAGACGAGCGGGGCGGCAGTGCTGCCGTTTTTCCGCAGATGGTTTGTCCGCAGTTTATAATGTTTTGAAGAAAACGGATATATTCAGGGAGTAACTTACTTAGAATTAGGAGTGCAATGGTTTGTCTATCTGTATGTACGTAAGTATACAGGTCTGTATGAATCTAGGAATGCATGCATTAAATATATATACAGTATGTGCATTTGTACAGTCGCCCTAGAAAGTTCGCAGTTTCATCAATTATAATTATGCAATTATATTTGTTTTTCAAATTGCTGAAGGAAACAGTAGGCTATCGTTATAGATTTCTTGCTTCATCCGGTTTATTCTAAATATTACCAAATAATACATAACTTTTTACGTAATAAACCTAAACAAGTTTGTTGGTAATTTGTGAACTTAGTAGGGCAAATGTACAGTTGTCCACATAAGCTTTGTTTCTTGCCATGGACTTAGATATGAAGAATGAATTGCGAGTGTGTTAATTTATCGGTTGACTGATCACATGAGTCAACCACTGGATACGAAACTACACCTGTTAATAATTATTTAGTTTATGTTCACGTATGTTACTACATGTTTACAGTTGTCTCATCATACTGTTATACTGGTCGGAATGTGTTTCCATTAATATAGCGGTTTATATGACTTGTATTGTATTGAATTATGACATTAAGTTGCTACTTTATATTTGTTATTAGATTTGATTGACATTTTGTGTTCTGTGATTTGTTAAATAAGTTGCATAGCCTACACCTACAACGTTGCCCAAAGTGTTGGGGGCTTGTACTGAGAAGTAACTAACGACCGACCTACTATAAACAAATATGTTATTAGTTTTATGCAATACGTTATTGTAGGCCTATTATTATTATTATTTTTGTATTATTATTATTGTTGTTTAATATTTTTTCACCAACCAATTTTACTTCTTAACTCAATTAAATTATTGTTATTATTATTGTTATTATTTATTTGCATTATAATATAATGTAATTGTCTTAAGTAATTCTAGTAGTACAAATATTATACTACTACCAGTAGTAGCCTACCGGTACTAATAGCAGTACTAGTAGTAGCAGTAGGCCTAGTAGTAGTTGTAGTACACATATGCTTTACGTTTTGTACGTGAGTAACCAAAACCAAAAACAATTCTATTGATAAATATGATCAATATCCCAATGCTGAAATGAAGGCTACTGGTGTGTCTAAATATTTACGCATATATAGGGTATGCCATTTAGGAATAATTAATACAAGGTAATGCTCGCCAAAATATATTATATACCCAAACAAAACAATAGTTTATATTTATAATATTTCTTTATAAATATTAATTATAAGTATTCTTATTTACTATAAATATAGTGCATTGTAAACTTATTAATCTTTCACAAGTTTAATACATATATAACAATATCTCTAGTAAAGTAAATATTACTATTTTACAATAGGTTATTGTGTTTTGCATCTATACTCCTATCCCCATTAGCTCATCAACCATGGATTCTTTTGGAACATAATTGAGACACCCACCCCTCCTCTTCACCTCCTCCGACACGACAACCAGAGCATTTATTGTTGCATTACCAAGGTTGTTTCTAGTTTTTGTCTTGATGAGCGAGAGCTTAGAGAACATCCTTTCTGCATCAGCATTGGATGTTGGAAGGCACAATAACTCGCTGGCAAACTGTGACAGGGTAGCGAAGCGTTTTGTTCCATCATTATTTTTGATGTCTGACAATTTAGCAAAGAATTCCATTACATGTTGAGTGTTCTTTACATTTACAGGTAATTCAGCATAGTCGATCGCTCTCCACTCATCATCAAGGGTTTGGATGTTGAAGGATTCTCCAATCCGTGGTACAAGGTTGACAAAGTCGTGTAAGGTAGGCAAGGCCAGCCTAGACTGAGGATCCATCACACGAGTAGGAGAGATGAAAGAGCAGAGTTTTAGGAACTTGTTGTCCATATCAAATCTTTTCTGAACTTGTTGACATGCAGTAATTAAAAACATCCTACATCTTTCTTTTACATACTTCTGCATGTCTACATTTTTGTAGGGATCCTCTTGCATCAAACCATGGGGTTTAGCCCCTAGATAAATTTGTGAGAGCGGAACGTAGTTGGAGTCATCTGCAGGGTCAAGTGTCGCTAGGTCTTTACGGCCATGAAGTATGTTTGGGCTGCAAAAATATCCCAGGAGAGTCCGATAGAGATCCATGATTTTGTAAAAAAGCACATGGATGGTTGGAGTGGAACGTTGAAACAGCAAGTTAATCGTAGTAAATTTTGGCAGGATGTGGTCGAGGAAGGTCAAATATAGAAAAACTGAGGGATCTTCGAGATGTTCACGTATGTGCTGAACGGACACCAACCTCTCTTCTTGAGCTTTTCCATTGAAATACAATTTCAACGGGCGCCATTGTTCAAGGATCCTCTCGACGGCTTGGTGCAAGGACAACCACCTAGTTTGGGAGGGATGCAGCAATTTGTGTGGCTTTGTCTCACAGAAATGTTGGAAGTACAGTGGCTACTTGCCCTGCACAGTATGCTCGCAATTATATATTTACGAGTCGCCAGCTACACCTGCCCCCCTGCAAACAGAAGAAAGAACACCTACACTTCATCGCCATTATGTCCCACTTCATCTGGGTTCCCTACTTAACGTAAAAGGTAAAACAATCCACACACTGTCCTTGCTTCTTATCTGATATACTTATATCTCAGACATTCGTTGGTCATTTTCCACCAGTACCTATCGAGATATATTAATATTCCAGTTACAGTAATAACGCCTGCTCACAACACCCGCTCGCAAATATAACAACCACTCATCTATCTCATTAACTCATAAAGACAACCCTAACTGCGTAGGTTATTTTCTGTCTATTAAAACAAATGTATTCGTATTGCCACGTTTTGTAATTGCCATTCTGATCATAATATGATTACTTGCCTTTGGATTACTTTTTGTCAATAAACTCATATATACTGTACTGTATATGTGTTTCTGTTCGCCTCCAGTAGTGTAGAAACCCATGTCTTATTAATGCTATATTGTGTACTATAAATAGCGCTAAAATCAGCTAAGTATAGGTCATTATAATAACTACTACCATAATCACCACTACTGACACACGATCATCATCGGTACTGATCACCACCACCATTACAAATACTACCACAATCACCAACACAATCACTACTAGTGCCATAATCACTATTATCTGCATTTCTGTGATGTACAGTATGTGCGTTCTGATGGCGTTCTGTACACACACAGAACGCCATCATCACTACTACCACAGAAGACACACATACACAAGCATACAGACACAGTGATTACCAAATCTACGCCACTCCTGCGGGCGTGGGTATTGTAGGGGGTTTGGTGGAGGGGGGAGGGTTCCTTCGGGGATGTGAATCCCTTGGGGTGTGGTTGGGGGGGGGGGGGGGGGGTATTTCCCTATACCGGAGGGAGGGAGGGAGGGGCTGAAACTTTTGTTTGCCCAGTACCATAACTATTGCACAAATTAATAAAACATGTTTTGACTGACCGTCGCATTCACCTAACAAATGTTTGTGAAAATCTGTCATGATCTACTGTTGGAAGAGTTTCCGGACGGAGACAGACAGACAGACATTTCGACCGGCATTGTACCACTATACGGGGGGCGATACCACTCTGCTTACGCAGTTGATAAAGTAGATGTGCCATTTTGCCCAATATCAAAACGGCATACCCAACTCTGCGATGGATTGACTGTACTAGACATATTAAAGTAGACGTGCCGTTTTGCCCAAACGCAAAACGACATACCCAACTGTGCGATGGGTCACCACCATAATCAATGTTCCTCAGAGCTTTCCCAGTGTATACCACCTCTACGTAGGGTACGTAGTACCCGTCGTGCAACACAATCCCACCCCTACTCTGTGCAACTCTCCAACCCAAGAGTGAAACGTTATTCTCAGTCTTTCTTCTATTCAACTGCTGAGCTCTGGAACTCTCTCCCAGAATCAGTCTTTCCCTCTTCATATGACATAAATTGCTTCAAACTCCGTGTGTCCAGGCATTTTGGCTCGAATGTCCCTTGATTTTTTCCCTGTCACTCTTTCAACTCTGGGGGAGGCACTCGATACGGCAGTTCTGCCTTTTGTTTCCCATACTCACACAGAAAACAAAATATGGTCAATATGCAGGACACGCAACAATATAGGTAACAAATGTCTAATATCAGTTTTGGGTTCCTATCATCATATGCTTCATTGCTATATAATTTTTATCCTCGGGATTTTTTCTTTTCTTTTCTTTGGATTTTTTGTTTTTTATTTGTATTTGTCATTAACCTAACCTAAAATCCTAACCTAACCTAACCTAATAGCCCCCACATACATTTAGGTTAGGTTAGGTTTTTTGGTTAGGTTAATGAAAACTACAAATATAACAAATATAAGATCGCAGATTTTTTGAATTTTTCACGGGGATAACAAGTATATAGCAATGAAGCATATGGTGATAGGAACCAAAAACTATTATTAGAAATGTGTTACTTATATTGTTGCGTCTCTTGCATATTTACCCAAAATATATATATACAGTATAACCTACATACCAACTGACATGGAGTCAAGAAATATTTGAATTTGATTTTGTTGAGAGTTTGTTGATTTAATCCATGCGCACAATACATGGCTCAGCTTGATCATTTTTACGACACAAACAGTTTAGCAAAGGATATCCTAAAATATAGATAGTTTCTCTTATTGCGTATATCATACACAACATGACAAACCACATATCTAAAGTATGAATATCCTGCCCTTCGCATAGCACATACATTATTAATAGTTATCTTTCTATCTTAGTTATCTATGTTAGGTGAGGGCTGGTCCTATCCAGAGTGAGGTTTAGAACATAAGAAAATGGGAGTCTGCAGAAAGCCGATTGGCCCACACAAGGCATATCCCTATCACACCCAACGCCAATTACAAGGCCAAATTATAGGCCCAGCTCACTATCCTATACCGGTATAATCATATGTAATGGGCAAACCTGTACTTATATCTCAATAATTTGCTAAAGTTACAATATAATTTTATATTTTAAATTTGTAAATAGTCCACTAATATACTAGGCTAGGTTAGGTTAAACATATTGTGCAATGTTTCTAAGTAAAAGGGCGTCCGACTAACAGTTCACCACGCTACACAGTATCTTAATTACCTCCCCGTCTCCTTGTAAAATTCACCTACTATAGACGAGACTAAGAAAGGGGCGAGGGAACATGAAAGTGTTCCCGGACCCTAAGATTTGGAACTTTAATTGTTGGTTTATGTTCGGGCTCTGTCTCGAATTGGCCACCCCCAGATATGGGGTATGTGCCTTGATGTATACAATTATACATACATACATACATACATACATCTTTCTATGATAGAACATTAAAATATGCGTTTCGACGAAATTTGGGGTTAGCCTACCAGTGTATGCCAACAGAAATGCATTAACAATATTGATATACGACATTTCAACAAGATATAATTGCAATAAGTAAACAATAAGTACCGGCAGCAGGATGAGGGACAGGTCCAGCATAGACCCTTATCCAGTAGTAACTGATAATGTGTGGTGTATAACACCTCTAGCCCATAATTTTGGCTCGTTAATTAAGGAGATCGCGAGTGTTTCGGTACCTGCATTATATACAGTACTTGTATAGGCTATCACTGTAGTCAATATAGTTATATTCTACGATTGTTTTGAGTGGTAAGGAAACTATAATGTACTACATAATTCTGTAATGTTGTATTAAGCACATAAAATGTACTTAGATCCATATTAAACCTTGTATATCCATTTCACTCTGCGCGGAAATAAATATTCCGAATCGTTAGGACCATGTGGAAATTCGGAATAATATTTCCGCTCTTCGTCTTCCCACACTTTAATTTCCGCATTTTGTGACGTATTTCCGCATAGTGGCAGCCCTGCGGGGCGGTGTGGGCCGGTGTCTGGGTGTTGCATAACGATCTTTTCTGCAACCCACTTGTGCTACATTATCGCGGGAGAGAAAAATAACCGATAAATGATGATAATAAGAGGAAAAATAGGTGATAATTGAGGAGGGGAGGGAGGGGGGAATAAGGTGGGGAAGGAGGGGAGGGGGGTGGGTGAGATTTACATGGATGAGTACTGGAGGGGAATTATCTCACCTAGAGACAAATTCCTTTGTTTTGATAGGCCCTTTTTTTTATGGAAGGCTTTTTTTATGGTCTTGCTTCCCTCATCGCGTTCCCTATAGGAAGCCTTCCGTGAGGCCTATCGCGCTTGCCGGGTTAAGGGAGATACAGAACCTAGAACCTGTAACCTGTAACGATATTTGTCCAGGGTTCTCCTCCCCATAGACGGCACACAACACGACTCGGCGGACCTCTTTCTCCCTGCCTTTCAGTCTAATTAACACTAGGAATTTACCTAATTTTCTATCCAATTTACTATCCAACCAGCGGGGGTGGCAGCCCCCACCCATAATACTAGGTTAGGTTAGGTAAGGTTGGTAGGTTAGGCTAAAATCTTTAATGTTGCTTAATTGTTGGATAATGGATAATGAGCTTACTGGGTAAGTTCATTTTCTATCCCATGTGTCATCCAACAACTTTTGCCAAAACTTGACTTTTTTTTTTTTTCATCTTGGGGGTTTCTTAAGTTGAAAAACAAGAAAACCTGAGCCAACTTTTTTTGGCCACTTTCTGACTTTTATGAAGCTGAAAAATCTTAAAATCCCAGCCAACTTTTGCCAAAACTTGGCTCGATTTTTTTTCATTTTGGGGTTTTCTTAAGTTGAAAAACAAGAAAACCCGAGCCAACTTCTTTTTTGCACTTGCTGTCTTTTATGCAGCTGAAAAATCTTAAAATCCGAGCCAACTTTTGCCAAAACTTGGTTCGGGTTTTATCATTTTGGGGTTTTCTCAAGTTGAAAAACAACAAAACCCGAGGCAACTTTCATCATAAAAGCCATTATATCGCCTTTTTATGTCTTTAACCCCACATTTTCCCAGATCGGTCAATATACAGGAGGCGCTACAATATTGGTAAAAAATTAAGCTCAATAGCATGTGATTAAGCGATTTTTCTCCAAATTGTTGATGTAGGTGTCATTCCCGGGAAACTAACATAATACATATTATATGGATATTTACGTTTTAAGGGTTTGTTTACACTTCTTCTTTTTCGTCTTCATCTGGGAGACTTCTTTTTCGTGACTGTCAGTCAACAACTGAGACATCTGGTGGCGAATGCAATGAACTATACTGGTGGCGTCGTAGCCAAAGTAATCACCCTACCTAATTCATGCCAAGAGTACTCGAGTTCACTGACACGTGATGTCTATCGACCAATCAGGTGATGCCATGATTTGGAAAACAGGTGGCCCAGGATATAAGCTGTCAGTTTGACTCTGGCCAGCTTGTGTAGAGGGTGTGAGCCGATCAAAGTTTTTTCCACCGTCTTTAAAAACACTGAGGCTGCTTAAGACCTTTTCGCCTTCCAATAAGTGTAAACTGTCCAAAGTGCAATAACCAGTGTTCCAAATACAGCTGGCGAGGACAGCTGGTTTTGAAATGCACATACACTTGTTTTACATGGAAAAATTCGAAACAAAAATCCACCAGCTGTTGACCAAGATGAGTGGTGATCGAGCCTCCAGCGGCCAGCCAGGCAGCCCAGTACCTCCTCTGTTCATTAAGGTTAGTTGGTTGGTTGGGACAACATAAAGGAGCCGGACCACAGCTAGCTAGGGAATCTTAATGGGTCATCGCAAAGTAACAAAGTAAAAGATTTTTTCGCATAGGATTAAACTGGCATGCAAGGGCTAGTTGGTTACCATACTGATGTTTTGGACCGACAGTTAGCCCATCGATCTTTTTAGGCCTAATAGGTCCGGTAGAGCATAGGCTATACATCATTGCTATATATGTCATTAAGAGCTGAAATGTATTATAAGGGAGAACAAAAATAAAATAAAATACATAGGCCTACTGTAAAACAATAAGTTTTTCAGCCAGTACCCAACCAGCGGAGGTGTGGGGGCGGCAGCCCCCACCAATAATACTAGGTTAGGTTAGGTAAGGTTGTAAGGTTAGGCTAATGTTAACCCCATTCTTACTAGGTTAGGTTAGGTAAGGTTGTTAGGTTAGGCTAATGTTAACCCCATTCTTACTAGGTTAGGTTAGGTAAGGTTGTTAGGTTAGGCTAATGTTAACCCCATTCTTACTAGGTTAGGTTAGGTAAGGTTGTTAGGTTAGGCTAATGTTAACCCCATTCTTACTAGGTTAGGTTAGGTAAGGTTGTTAGGTTAGGCTAATGTTAACCCCATTCTTACTAGGTTAGGTTAGGTTGTTAGGTTAGGCTAATGTTAACCCCATTCTTACTAGGTTAGGTTAGGTAAGGTTGTTAGGTTAGGCTAATGTTAACCCCATTCTTACTAGGTTAGGTTAGTCTTAGGTTGTTAGGTTAGGCTAATGTTAACCCCATTCTTACTAGGTTAGGTTAGGTAAGGTTGTTAGGTTAGGCTAATGTTAACCCCATTCTTACTAGGTTAGGTTAGGTAAGGTTGTTAGGTTAGGCTAATGTTAACCCCATTCTTACTAGGTTAGGTTAGGTAAGGTTGTTAGGTTAGGCTAATGTTAACCCCATTCTTACTAGGTTAGGTTAGGTTGTTAGGTTAGGCTAATGTTAACCCCATTCTTACTAGGTTAGGTTAGGTAAGGTTGTTAGGTTAGGCTAATGTTAACCCCATTCTTACTAGGTTAGGTTAGGTAAGGTTGTTAGGTTAGGCTAATGTTAACCCATTCTTACTAGGTTAGGTTAGGTAAGGTTGTTAGGTTAGGCTAATGTTAACCCCATTCTTACTAGGTTAGGTTAGGTAAGGTTGTTAGGTTAGGCTAATGTTAACCCCATTTTTACTTCGTTAGGTTAGGCTAATGTTAACCTTATGAAAACCCAAACAAAGATTTTATTAGGGTTACTGTGTAATTTTAACATGAACATTAGTAAAATCCGAGCCAAGTTTCGTCAAAACTTGGCTCGTGTTTTCTAAATGTCGGGTTATATGGGTATGGAAATTTACAAAACCCGAGCCAACATGTTAATAAGGTTACTGTGTTATTTTCATTTTTAAATTAGTTAAATCCGAGCCAAGTTTCGTCAAAACTTGGCTCGGGTTTTCAAAAAGTCGGGTTTTATGGGTCTGGAAATTGACAAAACCCGAGCCAATAATTTACCAAGGTTACTGTATTTTTTTCATTTTTACATTTGTTAAATCCGAGCCAAGTTTCGTCAAAACTTGGCTCGGGTTTTCAAAAAATCGGGTTTTATGGGTCTGGAAATTGAACAAACCCGAGCCAAATTTGGGTTACAAATGTGTATTATCGTGTTCTATAGTGTTCTATACGCTTTTTACCCCTCAATTTCCCTGATCTTCATAGCCCTCCCCACTATCGGGGGGCGTGTCTTTAGATTGATGGATAATGGGTAAATGCTTAATTCCCATTCAATGTCATCACTAGATACGACTAAAACACCAAAAACAAAATCAAAATACCAAAAAAAATACCTGAAAAACACATTGTTGCGTCTCCTGTATATTAACCCCCAGATCTTCATAGCCCTCCCCACTATCGGGCGCTGTGTCTTAAGATCGTTGGATAAAGGGGAAAACGAATTTTGCGGAGGTTGAAACTAAGGTAAATTTCTATAATTGCACCTATACGAGCTAAACAAATTATTATTGTATTTAACAGGAAGGTACAATGAGGTAAGTGATGTGGTATGGCAATATGCGGAAATGGATTATAAGGGCATTCTGCCCCCCTCTGACAAAAGTCTATCAATCTAGATGTGACACGGATTTACAATGTTTCAGAGAGACATTAGCCTAACCTAACAACCTTACCTAACCTAACCTAGTATTATGGGTGGGGGCTGCCGCCCCCACACCCCCGCTGGTTGGGTAAAACGGTAGAAATTCAGTTGGGGTGGAGTGAATAACCGTAGATTTTCGTAAGGGGGTAAGAGGGGGGCAGAATGCCCTTATAATCCATTTCCGCATATTGCCACCTATACCACATCACTTACCTCGTCGTACCTTCCTGTTAAATAGAATAATAATTTGTTTAGCTCGTATAGGTGCAATTATAGACTAATACCGAAACTAATGTCAATTACTATATATTGATGCAAATAAACTAAAACTAAAAAAAAAATAATGAAAATAATTGGTGGGTGGTTTCCTTAATATTTTCCGATTGTTGTATAATGGGTAAATACTAATTTCCTGGGTAATTCATTACTTATCCATATCGTTCCCAACGTGCAACTGCCCGCACAACCCTTGCACATAATGCTGTCAGGGACAAATTACCTGTAAATTATTTAACATGAACGTATATAATATGAGATAACATTACCTGATACGAAGACTGCTCCATAGGTAGACAATAGGAAGAACAATGGGTATTATTGTCCGATCACACAGGCATACAGTTAACCGCGCGAGTCATAGCAAACAACTGGCCAGTAAATATAAATCTCCTCCTCGAACACCAAAGCATCGAACATGTGAAGCTTAATTCGAACCCAACCTTTGGTACATTATGAGAACCTATTACATTATGCCATACGCTAAAAAAGGCGATACAAATACAATTAATTGTTCAAAATATATACTTAAATATACAAATATAATACAATCATATATATATATATATATATATATATATATATATATATATATATATATATATTTGTATAATTTGTACTTAGAGTGAAATTAATAAAATATATTATCATTGGGTTCAGGGATATTTCGTAGCGAGGTCGGTCTATATGATCTGTGCCCCATGAATATCCTTTCCTGTCACTTAACCATTAGGCTATACATGGTGCAGTTGAGCATTGTACATCATTAGATTGATATCCAATATTCGATAAATTGATATTAATCGTAGTCATATGTTGTGGTAACCCAGGTTCGAATCCCGGTGGATGACGTGCTTTCATTAAATTCATTGGGAGGTGTTTGGTGCGTACAGTGAAATTAATAAAATAGATTATATGAACAGAGAATTAAATAATCATGTTATTATAGAAATCGTTCACTACTGCATTTACAATTATATATATTGTTACGTATCTTGATCCTCAAGTGATGAATCTAGATAGCACAGAGATATATATTAAGGTATCAGTCAGCTGAAGGCAAAACAAAAGTAAAATCTAATAACATTATTTCCTGTTGTTGCTTCATTTCCTTTTGGATCTTAGGACTTAGTATCCTTTATTGACTGATACTCTTTAATTATGAAAAATACTGAAACTAATTAAAGTCATGTAGTATTTATAAAGAATTATTATTTAACCGAAGCTTAGTAGGCTATGGTTATGAACCGAATAAGTTATATCTAAAGAAGGACTATTAATTCTATAAAAATCTTGAAAGATAAATATTAAAGTAAGAGTATTTCTGTCTCTTACCCTCTTTGAAATGAATAAATAGTTTTCTTATATGTCCTTTTATTTATATTTAATGTAATTATTCTTGGTTCTTGTCTTACGTTAACAGTATTATATTATTATTATTATCAGGATTAATATCAAAGTCACATAAAAAGTTAGATATATATTTAATAATTAGTTAAATGTATTTCTTAACTACGTAACATTGAGGTTTGATTAAGAGTAAATTAAGTTACAGGATCGCTTCATAGATTCGAGTCAGGTCTCACTCAAATAATATGAAAAGCAAAAATAATATTTTGAAGCTAAAATAATTTTCTTCAGCTTAGGAAATCACTAGAAGTAACATTAAAACAGCCAGGTTAGTCTAAGGCGATATTACTAATAAGAGACAATAGTATCACCGTACTAAGCACCGTTAAGCACTGTAAGCTTAATTCAAAGAAAATGAAAGAACTCGTAAGTATTAATATAAAACTATAGTATTACTTTCATCATAACCCAATTACTTAAAGAGTTGCTTTAGTCCACAAGTTAGTCAACTAAAATAGTTAATTACAAAATAATAGCGTTAACGTTAATTCCCAATCACATATCTCACTAACCAACATAACGTAAGTGTTTACACCGAACACACTTAACACACACATATATAATCTGACTGACAGTCACAAACCCATTATAATACTTCACCCCGTCTTCCTCCAGCTGCAAGTTCACCTTCCCCAACTCCAAATGAGACTGATTTGAATGCCCACTACTCGGGTCTTATATACTAAACAATGATGGTGTAGGAACGAATCAGGAGGCGAGTGATGGTGCGCGCTCCTATCATAGCTCCTCGAGTTGCATAACAGGTGCCTGGTCCAATCACAGCTCCTGGCGTCGATCATACGTCATAGCGTCGGGTCATCGAAGTAGTTTGCAGGTTCCCTTATGACGCACGCAGGTGTGAAGGCTTGTTTGCTGGTATGCGGGCGAGCTGGTTTCCCACTCGCTAGTTCGCTCGCTAGTCTGCTTCGCCGCTTGGGTAGTTTGACACTCCTTCAACTCTAATTCTAACTCTTAAATTAACATACAGGGCTCCGTATGTCAGACCTCCCCCCTAGAAAAGAGTTTAAGGAGTATAGTACATAATATTAAACATAATACATAAATAGATTCACCACCAGATTGGCAACAGCAAGATTATAATGAGGATATAATAAGGATATCACCCAAAGTAGGCAACGTCTCCAGGTACCACATCAGAACATAGCCGGAACGTAGCTGGAGCGTTATTCGAACTGCAAGGCATCTCTCAGCTGAAGGCTTGACATCGCACTACTAAAGCATGATATTTACCTCGCTACAAGGGAGAGCTAATTGCCAAAATCCTCTCATTAAATTATTCTTACTGCTGTAGGAGGCCACCCTGGTAAATGTAATCTTTGATCCGTGGCAGTGGGTAGGTATCGTTCTTTGTGACAGCATTAACTTGCCTATAGTCCAAACATAACCTATTTCTCCCGTCTGGCTTTGGCACAAGTATGACCGGACTACTCCACTGGCTTAAGGCCCTTTTGATCAGCTTGTTTGACAACATGTAGTCAAGCTCGACCTGCAGTATACTCCTGCGTTGTGGTGAGACACGGTAGGGGGATAGTTTAATGGGAGTTGCATCCCTTACGTCGATGTCGTGCACGGCCAAAGAAGTGAGCCCTGGAGTATCATGGAACACACTGGGAGACTGAGATAAAACAGAGATTAGTTGGTTCGCTTGATCAGAGGGAAGATGAAATAGTTTAGATGGTAATTCCCCCCAAGCTACTGAATTATACTGAAAGTTGGATAGGCTACATGACAAGTCAAAGTCTGCATGGATACCTTCAGGCTCTGGAACAGTCTGTTGCGGGTCAGTAAGAGAACTGAAGACTTTGTCCGCACCAGGCTGCCCACAGGTCCTGACATTCACTGCCACAGTGGTTGAATCTAGAGGAGAGGAATCATGGGACCTATGGTAGGGTTTCAACATATTTATATGGAATACTTGCGTGGGCTTTCTCCTGTCTGGGGTAGTTACTAGATAATCGGTAATGCTCACCCTCCGAATGATCTTATATGGGCCCCTGAACTTGGCAGATAAAGGTTGGCCAAAAAGGGGGAGCAGGACCAAAACCTCATCACCGGGCTGAAACTCCCTCTCACAGGCTTTTCTGTCATACCAGGTCTTCATGGAGCTTTTAGCCACTGTCAAGTTTTGAGCGGCAAACTCACATGAGGATCTCAGCCGGGTTTTGAAATCTGAAACATACTTGAGGTTTTGGTTCCCCTCCTGGCCAACTAGGCTATCCTGCAATAGTTGCAAAGGACCTCTTACCAGGTGACCGAAAACTAGCTCATTAGGGGAAAAACCCAGGGATTCAGTTGGATCCTCACGAGTAGCAAATAAAAGAAAAGGTACCCCCTTATCCCACTCAACTCCGGTCTCTGTACAATACTTACGTAACATTAACTTTAATGTCTGATGATATCGTTCGAGAACCCCTTGACTCTCTGGGTGGTAGGTGCTAGACTTAACATGCTCGATACCCAACTCCTTCAGGGACTGCTGAAAAATGTTAGAGGTAAAATTAGTTCCTTGATCACTTTGCACCTCATGGGGGAAACCCATTCTGGTGAAGAATTTGAGCAGTTCCTTGATGACAGTTGGAGCAGAGGTAGTCCTCTGGGTAGCGAGTTGCCATGTCCATGATAGTTAATAAATAAATGTTACCTTGGGAAGTCTTAGGCAATGGGCCTACAATGTCCACTACCACCCGAGTAAAAGGATTCTCGAAAACGGGCAAGGGCACCAGAGGATGTACAGGCACCTTCTGATTGGGTTTTCCTGTGATCTGGCAAGTGTGACACACTCTACAAAACTCCACTACATCTGCACGCATTCCTGACCAGTGAAAGTGGGCTCTGATTCTGTCTAGAGTTTTTCTCACACCTAGGTGTCCTGCCAATGGTATACAATGTGCCATTTCCAAGATATCTCTACGACAAGGTTTGGGGACTACTACTTGATGGACGTCCCAGGCCCCGTCATCGATTGGTCTGTGTGGCGGTCTCCATCTACGCCACAATACTCCTCCTTTGAGGTAGAAACATTCACCACCCTCCTTCTCACATTCGTCTTCACTCACGGCCCTGGCAGCTAACTCCTTGCATTCACTATCATCTCTCTGTAGCTCTACCAGGCCACTAGGACAATTTGGAGGAGTTTCATGGTCATCGTTAGGGTCAAGATGAGCCATAAAGGTGTCAGATAAATCCACCTCAGTCACATCATCAGGCACAGTTGGAGCGTCATTCACACTCATCATCCCTTTCATCAACTCTTACATTCGGTACATTTCTGTCTGAGGGAACTGCTACTTGAGACATTGAACGTGTGACAGCACACACAGGGAAAACTGTTGGCATCTCCTTTTCGAGCTCACCGGTTAGTGGCTCGTTAACAGGGGAAAGTGACAAAATGGAGTCTGGTCGGACCTTCTCACCTGCTACATCATTCCCCAAAAGGAGTGTTACCCCAGGCACAGGGATATCTTGGGACCTACACAAAGCTATGGTGGCCTCACCCTGTAGTAACTCACATTCAATTTCGCCTTTTACCAAGTGTGCATAAAATTGGCCTCGAGCACCTCTCATTACAACTGGTTCGCCAGGTGGGCACTCAGTGTAAGGATTCACCATGAGGGTGCTAGTAGAACCTGTGTCTCTCAGAATTTTTACCTCATGCATACAACCATTTAATCTCACGTTGCCAGATGAAATAAAGGGACGGTAACTGTCCTGCACTGATGGTGAAATTATTATTGGCTTAACCCTAGTGGGTTGCACCACACATGCTACTACACCCCTGTCTAGATGATTTACGTTAGCTGCTAGGTACTCCATCTGTCGGGAGTCCTGTATTAAAGGAACTTTTGGTGCTAGGTACTCCTTCTGTCGGGAGTCCTGCATTAAAGGAACTTTTGGTGCTAGGTACTCCTTCTGTCGGGAGCCCTGCATTAAATGCACATATGGAATTTGAGATACGGCGGCAACTGTCTGCCCCGATCTCTCGGTTTTCTCCTTGGCCCAGCACTGATAAGCTAGGTGGCCTCTCATGCCACAAAAAGTACATACTTTAGGGGATACGGGAACGTTTCCTCTTTGAGCATTATTAATTTGGGGCCCACCTCTGTTACCATTGCCCTGAGTCACATTTTTAGTTGGGGGAACAATTCTATTTTGGCTAGCTGGGGAAGACGTTATAGGCTTGTGACTGGGTCTGTCAGATTTGTGACTGGGATACTTAAAATTAGAACTAGAATTATCGTAGGGCTTCTTTCCACGAAATTTGTTGTTGAGCATGTGACGCCTCCCGGCACTAGCAGAATGGTTGCGTGGGGCATTGCAGCTCGCTAGCGCTCGCCAGGATGGGGGGATGGGCTACAGTTGTCCTAGAATGATCTGCTTTATGTTATTAGTGTCATGTTGCCACAGACAGTCTAGAAATGGTCTTTGTTTTGGTCTGTGACCGCGCCTTGTATTTTATATTCCCTATAATATCAATGTTGCTTGTGTGGGAGGCGAGCGAGAGAGGGTGAGGGAGTACACCTGGCAGCGGGGGTGAGCTATATCGCTTGGGCGCTGACGGCGTTGGCGGCCGGGTGGTCAACTAGTCCCTGCCCCTCGCGGCCTCGTGTTTTTTACCAGCTCAGAGCTTGCCTGACACGCGTATCGTCTACATCCTTTGCAATTCTGTCCCCCATACTCGCCACTTTGCATACTATTTCTCTCTCTCTCGACTTCTCCTTTCTCATTCTCTAATCTTTATTAAACTCAACATCCCTTCTGGTTTCAGCATAGACGTTCACCGTCGGCCAGTCGTATTTTACGCGAAGCTCTCAGATATTTCCATGTATTAGGCTTTAATGAGGTTTGGAGAGACGGACTTTTCCGTGTGTGTCCTCTCTCGGGAAGGTTGTAGACCGGTATATGTCTCCCTGGCAAGGTGTTGAGTGATTCTGCTTGGTTATTTAAAGCTAGACTAGGGGTATGGTTACTGTGTCGTTGTCTCCGATGTGTGCAGTGTTAGCTAAGCCCTGCACGACATCGACAGGTACTGTGGGAGCCTAAGTTGTCTTCGGGTGGGTTTACTTTGCGAGCACAGCGCTGTGGTGTGAGAGGGCCATAGCCTATCCCTCACAACATAGTGCTGCCTCTTTGTGTTGACTTCTGAGGGATCGCCAGGATAGAACTAGGTACTAGAGACCTAGATTTATCAAGAGAGCATCCCCGTCATATAACGTAATCTTCATTATACCACCTTCGGACAACGTTAGGCTACGAGCCGCATGCTCGCCTATTGTTGCCCTGCCTTGATACCCCAGCTAGACTTTATTAACTGAGCAGACACTGGTTAGAGATAAGCCCCCATTATTATATGTATGCAGCATTATTATTCACTGCACTTTTGACCGAGGTTGTTGTTGAGTTGCACAACCCTAGTAGGCTGTTGCGTTGTGTCACGAAGCATTTCTTTAGTTGTCGAGCATTACTACCTTTGCGCAGTCTTTATTATTCGCCTGCCTATTATTACTATATGTCCTAGTATTTATTGTGACCCGTATTCTGCATTATAATTGTTCAAGATTCTTTACGAACATCTTCCCAGCATCAGACTTATTTCAGAAGTTTCCAGTTGATGTTGCAGGACTAGCATTGCACTTTCTTTAATACAGGAGTGCCAGTTATTTGAGTATCTACCGTAACGTTAATTAATCATGTTAACTATCTTTTCTTTGTGTAACCTAATCGAGTAATCTTTTACTGTTTGAGAATAGGCTGTTTCATCGAGCGTCAGCCTAGTGTGTGTGCACCAGTTACCGAGTCATAGGATACCTCGTTGTCCAGGCACGACTCAGGGCGGTAATGGTGTTTTGTTTTCCAGTGTTTAAGGCAGGGGTTGGATCTAGTGTTACCGTTGTTGCATTTTGCCATTATCTAGTCCAATGTTGAAGAGCCCTGTGTCTTTGAGAACCTGGATCGTAACAAGCACGTATATGTCAGCCATGTCAGCGGCGTCGGCAAGACAATCTACCTTTTTCCCTTTTAACCCGGGAACTGCGGGGAGACTCTTAAGAGTTCCCCCGGCGCACTGCGGGGAGACTCTTAAGAGTCAGAGAAAAAAAAATCAACTTTTGACATCGATTTTTTTTTTTTTTTTTTTTTTTTTTTGGCCCCTGGGCCATGCAAAATCTCAGTCCTCTACCTCCCCTCCTTCCCCACTTTCCTCCTCTCCTTCAGTTATCACCTATTTTCCCTGTTATTCCCTTATTCTGAGGTATATTTTCGTGCTAACATTAGAAATCCGGTTACAGGGTGTGGTCATCACTGATAGCAAGCGAATGCAAGAGAGAGAGAGAGTATCGATCGACTGTGTCTCAGTGGCCTTGGGGGAAATTGGCGGGAAAGCAGCTTGCCTCACCCATACATTATACAACTCGCGGGCTATATCTCCGATTTTGACCATCCAAACGCTGTTTTCACTCGTTTTATTGTTGTTTCAGGTTAATACCTTTATAATCAACCCATAATAGGTGCATATGGATAAGTATTAATGCTATTAATGGTACAATGAATATTTTAGTGACGGAAACACCTCAAATACGTCAGCACAGGGGGACGTTTCCAATTACCCCCATGCGCACTTGTTAGGTTAAATGATAGGATACAGAAGAATAAATTTTCCATAGGAAATTTTCTAACAGGACCAACTCCTTCAGATCGTTGTAGCTTGTAACTTTCTTATTCTTGACCCAATGATTGAAAGTTTTAGTCATGGTCCTGGCAAATACCTTATGGGTTTCTTCTACTTTCTTCTGGTTTTTACGGAAAGATTGCCTGTAAGCCTCAGGCTGCAATTGATAGGTTTTTAGGATAGCTTCTTTGAGATTGTCATAATCCTGCCTAACTTCTGCTACTTCTGACAAATACCTGGCTGGAGCCTGCCCTGTCAAAACGGTTTGTAACATAAAAGGCCATTGATCTCTTGTCCATTTCATACCTCCAGGAACTTCCTCAAACAAAACAAAGAAATCCTGCACATTATCCTCAGTGAAAGGTGGAATGACACTGGTCATAGTTAATCCCAGAGGGGAAGCAATTACGGGAGCATTTGTATTGACATTTAGTTGAGCCGTTTGATATTGATATTGATAATGTTCGGTCTTTATTCTGGCTTCTTCGGCATTTATTCTAGCTAGTTCTATATTTAGTCCGGCTTGTTCGGTAGTTGCTCTGGCTTTTATGCTGGCTTCTTCGATATTTGCTTTTATTCTGGCTTCTTCGGTATTTGCTTTTATTCTGGCTAGTTCTAATATTTGATCACCGGTCAAACCAGGTGGCAATTGTTCATCAAGTTGGCTAGGTTTACTCGGGATCCCACCAACTGCTCCGTCACCCTCCCCGCCTTCTACAGGGAACAGGTGGGTTTTTATGGTCTGAGCCACCTCTACTTTAGACATGTTTGAGACAGTTAATTGGAGATGTGAGGCAAGCACTTTCAGTTCGGATTTTGACAGACAGTCAATATCAGGGGCTGTGGGGTCTGATTCTATGAAAACTCGAGCATCTTCGTCATTAATTAGTTGAGGAATGATTAATATTTGATTTTTAAGTAGTGAAACAGTAATGAAACTGAGTGAAACTGTATGAAACGAATCCTGGCGAGGTCGCCACTCTTCTGTTACGTATCTTGATCCTCAAGTGGTTAACTTGATGAATCTAGATAGCACAGAGATATATATTAAGGTATCAGTCAGCTGAAGGCAAAACAAAAGTAAAATCTAATAACATTTTTTCCTGTTGTTGCTTCCTTTCCTTTTGGATCTTAGGACTTAGTACCTTTATTGACTGATACTCTTTAATTATGAAAAATACTGAAACTAATTAAAGTCATGTAGTATTTATAAAGAATTATTATTTAACCGAAGCTTAGGCTATGGTTATGAACCGAATAAGTTATATCTAAAGAAGGACTATTAATTCTATATAAATCTTGAAAGATAAATATTAAAGTAAGAGTATTTCTGTCTCTTACCCTCTTTGAAATGAATAAATAGTTTTCTTATATGTCCTTTTATTTATATTTAATGTAATTATTCTTGGTTCTTGTCTTACGTTAACAGTATTATATTATTATTATTATCAGGATTAATATCAAAGTCACATAAAGAGTTAGATATATATTTAATAATTAGTTAAATGTATTTCTTAACCACGTAACATTGAGGTTTGATTAAGAGTAAATTAAGTTACAGGATCGCTTCATAGATTCGATTCAGGTCTCACTCAAATAATATGAAAAGCAAAAATAATATTTTGAAGCTAAAAGAATTTTCTTCAGCTTAGGAAATCACTAGAAGTAACATTAAAACAGCCAGGTTAGTCTAAGGCGATATTACTAATAAGAGACAATAGTATCACCGTACTAAGCACCGTTAAGCACTGTAAGCTTAATTCAAAGAAAATGAAAGAACACGTAAGTATTAATATAAAACAATAGTATTACTTTCATCATAACCCAATTACTTAGAGAGTTGCTTTAGTCCACAAGTTAGTCAACTAAAATAGTTAAGTACAAAATAATAGCGTTAACGTTAATTCCCAATCACATATCTCACTAACCAACATAACGTAAGTGTTTACACCGAACACACTTAACACACACTTATATAATCTGACTGACAGTCACAAACCCATTATAATACTTCACCCCGTCTTCCTCCAGCTGCAAGTTCACCTTCCCCAACTCCAAATGAGACTGATTTGAATGCCCACTACTCGGGTCTTATATACTAAACAATGATGGTGTAGGAACGAATCAGGAGGCGAGTGATGGTGCGCGCTCCTATCATAGCTCCTCGAGTTGCATAACAGGTGCCTGGTCCAATCACAGCTCCTGGCGTCGATCATACGTCATAGCGTCGGGTCATCGAAGTAGTTTGCAGGGTCCCCTATGACGCACGCAGGTGTGAAGGCTTGTTTGCTGGTATGCGGGCGAGCTGGTTTCCCACTCGCTAGTTCGCTCGCTAGTCTGCTTCGCCGCTTGGGTAGTTTGACACTCCTTCAACTCTAATTCTAACTCTTAAATTAACATACAGGGCTCCGTATGTCAGAATATATATATATATATATATATATAATATTGGTATGCCCTGATCTTATGCAGGATTAACAATGGATACAGTTCAGTTCTACTCCACTGGGACTTCCAAGTTCAAATAAGTTGTTGCATCTACCGTTCCCCAAATACTCCTCCAGAGCAAAGTCTTTTTGATTCTCTGTCCTCACAACTCAGTGTCATCAACTTAAATGCTTCTTCTGAAATCACTGTGTTGGGTGACTTTAATGTCCATAATGTTGAATGGGTCACTCATTCAGCCAGGACTGATGATGCTGGTCTTGAATGTGAGCTATTTGCCGACTCATTTAATCTCACTCAAGTAGTCAACCAACCCACCCGTGTACCAGATAATCCTGATCATAATTCCCACCTACTGGACTTATTTTTAACAACCAATTCAGAAAATTATGATGTTACAGTGAGGTCCCCGCTTGGATCTTCTGATCACTGTCTGATACAGGCCACCTGTCTATCATCTACCACACCTTCCCACTCTGAACCTGTTTTGGTGACTAAATGGTATTACGATAGGGCAGACTGGGAGGGTCTTCCAGATTTCTTTATTGATATTCCCTGGACCTCTTTCTTTTCTAATGATGCACACTCCACCTTGAGCCACATACAAGATTTTATAAACATTGGAATGGAAACTGTTATTCCTCATCAAAAGTACAGTAAAAGATCTAATTCACCTAAATGGTTCGACCATAATTGTGCTAGAGTAACTGAACAAAAAGCAATAGCCTACAATGCATACACAAGATCAAAAACACATGAAGCCTTTAATTACATTAGAAACATCAGAAATCATGCCAAAGTTGTATTTAATCTAACTAAATCAAACTTTCTCCACAAGCAGGCAAATAAACTTCTAAATAATCCAAATGATAACAAAATATTTTGGTCTACTCTTAACTCATTCAAATCCAACTTCACTACTGCTTCATCCATTCCACCATTAAAATATCCGACTGGCAATCTTGTAAGTGATCCACGAGGTAAAGCTAACCTTCTTGCGGATATTTTTTCCACCAACTCAACCTTAGATGAAATAAATCAAGATGTCCCTGTACTTAATTTTAATTCGCCTGAAATTCCCTCACTTAAGATCCACACCAGACATGTCAAAACTATTTTGCAGAATCTCTCCGTAGATAAGGCTCCTGTCCAGATGAAATTCCTCCAATAGTACTTAAAAATTGTTCCTTGGTGCTCGCTCCTGTATTGGCAAAAATGTTCCGTCTGTGTAATCATACCTCATGCTTCCCAGTATCCTGGAAAGAAGCAAACATCCATCCAGTTCCTAAAAAAAGGTGCCTCTTCAGATCCATCAAACTACAGACCAATAGCTATAACTTCCACTCTTGGTAAAGTCTTTGAAATTATATTAAATAATCACATAATTAAGCATCTTGAGAATAATAAATTAATCAGTGATAGGCAATATGGTTTTAGACGATGTCGATCAACTGCAGACATTCTTTGCCTTCTTACGCATCAAATCAACCAAGCTACAGACCAACATGGTGAAACACATACAATAGCACTGGATATATCAAATTTGATAGAGTCTGGCATCAATCCTTATTGTCGAAGATGTCACACTACGGCCTTGCATCATTAGTTCCACTAATTTCTTCTTATCTTCATAACCGAAAAATATGTGTAATGGTAGATGGCCTTTATCCTCAATTTCACTCAATAAATGCTGGTGTTCCCCAGGGATCAGTTTTGGCCCCAACTCTGTTCCTCATTCATATCAATGATCTCATATCTACCACTCATAATCCAATACATTCCTACGCAGATGACTCAACACTCCACAGTTCCTTCACATTTACCAATTCTTTCACCCAACCCGATCTTATAAATTCAAAAATAAACACTGCAATTTCTCTGAACCAGGACCTTTCTAGAATTAATGAATGGGGACAAAAGAATCTAGTTTCCTTTAATGCACAGAAAACCAAGTACATTCAATTTCTAACCGACAGAATCTCACTGACTCCCATATATTTTTTAATGATGTAAATATTCCCACTTCCCCTAGTATTGACATTCTCGGTGTAACATTAACTACTAACTTGAGCTGGACACATTATGTTAGAAGCATTGCTAAGAATTCCTCTAAAAAAACTGGGACTCCTGTACGGAGTTCGAGAATTCTTCACTGACGAGCAGTTGGCCGTAATATATAAAAGTCATGTGCGTTCTCAGATGGATTACTGTTCACCTCTGTGGACTGGAAGTGGAGTGGTTGCATTGAGTCAGTTGGACAAAATTCAAAACAAAGCTATTAGATTAATCAATAACCCTGCAATTACACAGGACCTTCCTACATTATCCATACGAAGAAACGTTGCATCCTTTGCATTATTCTACAGATATTTTCACAGCAATTGTTCCGAAGAACTTGCTTCAATTGTGCCGCCTCTCCACATCTTTCCCCGTAGAACTAGGGCAGCTGAGAGTGCCCATGAATTTACACTTTCTCCTCCACAATGCAGAACTTCTGCTTATCAAAATTAATTTATCCCCAGAACGACTACTCTTTGGAATTCACTTCTCTGGAGTTGCTTTCCACAAACTTACAATCTACAACAGTTTAAATCCAGTTGTTACACACATTTTATGAATGGAGGATGCCTTTAGGCACATGGACCTTTTTGTTTTATCTGTGTTTTTCCTTCCTCCGTTCATTGTCTCTTAGGAAAGGAAAAACAAAAAGTACATATCAAATAAAAAAGCAGAGGATAATTATATCGCAAATATGGTTGTTGTTGTTGTTGTTCCCAAGCTGCCTGGCCGAACAGCCCCAAGGCCCCGAGCAAGGCCAAGGCCATAACCGAGCGCCCCACAGAATCCTCCCTGCCGACCACAATAAAGCCTGGGTGACCGAAGCCACTCCATGGCGGGGAGCTGAGGAGGGTGCGGAAACGCCCGGGAAACCAAAGCCCCATCCAGGACCCTGTGCCCCTCAGCAATTATGAAGAGAAAGTTGAGGGGCAAAGGAAAAATGTGACGCTTTGGCTTCCAATCTTGGTAGATTGGGAGGTCAATCCACGGAAAAGACGTTGTCACTTGAGATCTAGAAAAACATTAAGTAAAAGGAACAGTCAGAGTAAGCTATGGGTATGGCAGAGATCGCTCAGTTCTCACTCTGATAGACCAGCCCATCACCACATGACTAGAACCCACTCCTCTCAGCATCAGCTAGGAAAGGCCCTAGAAAGCCGCCTTTGGCGGGGAGATAGCTCCCCTATTTCAACCCCTTTCGGGGTTGGGCACCCGCCCAATATGGTTAAATATGGTTTAACAATACAGCTTTATTTCTCCTTCACTATATATGGGAAATAATCTGGAAAAACATGGAACATGAATCACTGCCAGTGGATAGTACTTAAGTTTATCACTAACTCCTAGCACAGTCGCGGAGCTAGATAGGGAGCAGGTATGCTGTCCAACTTCACTTGTAATCGAAAAAATTCAAACACTGGGAGCGTATTAAGAGAGAAGTATTTTTAAGGAGCGGGGATGTACGCTATCACTTTCTTCAGGAATGTCAGTGCGGTTCAAGTTCAAGGTCAACTACCCCAAGTAGGTACGTAGCCATGTCGCACAGAAAACACAGAGTCGATGGTGGACTCTGAAATATTTTCAATCACTCTTGTGGAATTTTGGCAGAGTCACTGACCTCTCAAAAGTAGGTTAAATTAAATAATTCGAAATCGATTCACGGTTTGATGGCTAATTGTTCTTCTAGATCACGCACACTGTAGGTACATATCGCTCGTAGCTTCGTAACCCGATTATTAACACTATAGAGTATTTCCACTGGTTAAGGCACTTTGGGAAATATTATTTATTTCTGGGAAAACTTGGATTTTTAGTCAGAGTCGCTGAACCCTTCAAATAGTATGTTCCTTCCAACAACCAACCATACTCCTAAAATCGATTAATGAAATTAACAAACACATGTGGCAGTCCGTGGATTCGAACCCAGGATGCTCACACCGAAAATCAACACCTTATATATCGCACCACGAAGAATCAGCTTAAGTGTCAATAATTTGGATTTTCACTTTTATGGGGTTAGATGTTCATAATATTTGCTACTCTATTCGGGAAACGAATTATTTTCGCTCTACTCCGATTATTGGGACTTAGAAGCATTTATTCACTTTTAGGGTACTATTGAGTGACTCTATTTTCTTTCTCGCTTGCTCGGCACTTTTCTACTTTTTGTCACTTTCTCTTCTTCTCTTGATATCTCGGCGTGGTAACTTCTCTGGTGATTTCTCCTGGTAGCACTTAAGGAGGTGGTTGGTTCTCGTCTTCTGCTTCCCCGTGGGCCGTCTAGGTGGGCCGGCTGTGTGGAGTAGTTACAGATGAGTTGATTGGGCTTGAGATCTTAAGTATGGCTCCGTAACATATAGTAACCGTCAGGCGAATTACTGTTGGGCACCATACCGAACTAACGCGAGTATTTCAGAGTTAAGAGAAACTATTCTACTGTTCTGATCACTATATCAACCGTTGATGAAGTCCTGTTAAGGTACTCTCGGGCTAGGATCTTAAAATTGAGTCTTATGTGGTCGATATCGGACGAACGCAGTAAGTTTTAGTTCAAATGTTCTTACTGTCTGTCCTGATCTTTATGAGAGGTTCGGAGGACCAGTGGCGGTGTTTAAACCTTTAAGTTACACAGTCGTGTGGGATGCCACAGACTCAGTGCACCAAGGACTTGTATCTGCAGAGTGCCTGTGAGGGTATCTCGCCAAGCCCTGTTCACGCTGGCATGCCAGACATCAACAGAGTTCCTCTATCAGGACACTTGTTCCTTCCCACTCTAGAGAATATTGAGGACGGCAGGCCGTACACCTCAACTTCTTTTAGAGATGGTGCTGGTGTGGGCTTTCCTTAGTGAGATTGACAAGCAGGAGCGGCAGGCCGGTATCCTCCTTCCCAACCTCAGAATCAAGAAGAGAGAGCGGCAGGCCGGTAACTCTCTTCTTAACCCTTTAGGAAAGTTGTTCCTATCTCAGTAGCTGTGTGTCTCACTGGCATGCTAGATGAGGACAGAGTTACTGGGACAGGCCACAGTTATCGGTAACTTGTAGTCTAAGAAGAAAGTGTCCGGCAGGCCGTACGCTTTCCCACTAGACTAAGTAGGGTCTCTACGTTAGCTGGACAGGCCTCTGGCTAACGAGCTCCCTAGTATAGGGTTTGGATGTCTCTGTCTCAGTAGCTGTGTATCTCACTGGCATGACAGATGAGGACAGAGTTCCTGGGACACACCACAGTTATCGGTAACTTGTAGTATAAGCAGAAAGTTTCCGGCAGGCCGTACGCTTTCTCACTAGACTAGCTAGGAACTTCCTAAGTAGAGTCTCTATGTTAGCTGGGCAGGCCTCTGGCTAACAAAGATCCCTAGTATAGGGTTTTACTCACAGACAGTATGTTTCAGCTTTCGGCAGGCCATCAGTCCAACTGAATGGAAGGTAATCTTAAGACTTCATAAGGTGGCATGCCAGAACTATTGAAGCCTCAAAATTGCTTGACTTTCCTCAGAAATCCTGAACTGGTATTGCGGATTACTGAGTCCATTCCCCCGGTACCTCTAAGATTGTAAGGGCATGAGGAGGTATCTTAGATGGGGTTCTTGAACCCTTCTTGTTCTGCTGGTCAAGGTCTCCTTCAATATAAGTACATTACTCGGTGATGGTGTGATGAGTAAGGTCAATTATAGCTCCAAGACTAGGTTACTTTATCAAAGGTTAATTAAAAATTAATAGGGGGTCTATAGACAAGACCTAGATAGAACTCTGGAAAACAATAATAGTGAGTGAAGTGAATGAATTCTGAAATTTGGGCTCTCGGGGAGGATTGGTGGTGTTGGGTGCATTGAAGGTGTGTCGTGCGCACCGGATAAGTGAGGGCTATGATGTGTGCGAGACAGCGTTCATCCTTCTTTCTCCTTCTCGTCGTGGTGGTTGGTGGATTTTACTACGGATCTTGGTTGGTAGTAATTTTGGGTATAAGAATATATGAATCTCCCTCAGCGTTGTGTTGTCTAAAGGAGCGTGTACGAATCTAACCTTCCTGGTTCGTGTTAGTAGGCCTGGGTGTACACATGGGTATTTAAACGTACAGAGCGCCCTCTCTCCGGGCATGGGAGCGGAAGGTCTCCCGCGTTGATGGGCGCGCGGAGACAATTAAGTACTGGGTATTCTTATTTAGAAAGAAGCATGTGGGGGTTGTATAACTAGCAGAACTAGTTGAAGAGTGGCAAAAAAGGCATGTGTATATATGTGTAGGAAAACATCTAGGAAGATTGTGACGCTTCTGCATAGTAGCCACGTGCGGGCATGCGCGCGCGTCGGCTACCCAGCCTTTTAGAAACCGGCTGGCGGCAGCCGGCCGGCCGACTTTTCCTTAGTATATATCCTACGACAATGTAACTATATCTGGGATATTCTTATGTTGTTTCACAGCTTGTAGCTGCCCTTATTCTTAACCAACGCATCTTAGTATATTTTATTCTCGATAGTTGATTGTTTCATTATAATTATATAAGATGTAAGTCTAGTGAGAGTGGGAGGAGACGAGCGGGAGAGAGAGACCGGCTGGGGGACGTTGCTTCGCGCGGAGAGTCTAGCTTGGGACGAGCCTGATGTGCCACATGCATTTGTTCGCAACGTTAGGCTTAGTTTCGACTCACGCACGGGGTAGACGATTTTGACCCGGCAACTGTGTTGAGTGTTGCCAAGCCTGGGATGTATTCTGCATGCCTAGGGCGGGGTCCAGACAGATTCAAGACTCGGAGCTCACCTCACTGTCGTACCCTTCGGACCCCCTTGATATCTATCCCTCTCAACCCCACTTAGAAACTTTCTCTCTTACTTTGTATACCTTCCTTCCACTACTTCACCAATCTATTCAATTATCCCATCCCCTTGATAGACCTTATATCTATTATTGTATTAACGACGAGCCCTCAGATAACTAGATAGGATTTTGGGCCTTATGCAGGAGATGTAATTGTTAATGAGACCTAGGAAGCTTTTCTGTTGTCTCATATTTGGTGGTTTCATGCTTGCTAGTGTGTTCTTGTGTCAGGTTAGCAGGGGCTAGACCGGAGGGGAGGCTTTTTGCGATCCTTTAAGTAAAGTCTGCTGGTGCGAGTCCTGTGGACCCGCACGACTTTACTAGGATACCTGTGGGAGTCTGGGGGCATTTTCTTGTCTGTGTCCCTGTGTGTCTAGTGTTGTGTTGTGTGAGGGCCCTTGCCTAGTCCACTCAGCACTGCGCTAGCACGTCTTGCTTTTGTTTTAGGGTCGCCAGGAGAGAGTCAGATACTTGCGATCTGAGTCTCTCAAGAGAGCACCCTTTCAATTAGAGTAATTTGGCGCACAGACTTGGGAACGTCCCTAGCCTAGAGCAGGTGGCTCAGCCCGGGTATCCGAAGCCTATATCCTTCCGGCTAGACCTCTGCCGCCTGGCAGATTAACAGCTAGGGGTTTAATATATCTGTATGCTTGTTATTGTGCCACAGTTTACCGTTTTTGTGAGCATTGTGAGTCAGGGTGTGGCTTAGAGACTCTGTCCGAGCAGGCTTGCCTGACTAAGAGTGAGAAGCACACCTGTATGTGGTTATGTTGCGAGTTGCTGCCTTTATTTAATTATACCTATGCCATTATACACTGTAGGTCCTATCACTAGTATTTATTCCTGCTTATGAGTTAAGAGTTCTCTAAATCCGTAACGTACTTTCTTTGCTAAGCATCAGATCCTACAGTAGCCGCATGCAGTTTAGAAACCCGCATCTTGTCTACCGGCACGATGTTTTGAGGACTGTTTGCTTTCACCTTCTTTCACGCAGGGGTGATTAGTTGTATTAATTAACGTAACGTTAAATGTACTTTCTTCTAGTTTGTTATTAAATTGTTTCTGCAATTTAATTCCGTTATCTATCTTTTCCTTGAAGCTTTAAGTCAACTTAATTGTGTGATCTTTTATATAGCCTGCTTGACTATCAGCAGTCTATAGTGCGTGCACCCTGTAACCGAGTCATAGGATACCTCGTTGTCCAGGCAGGACTCTTGACGGTTTAGGGTGGTTTGTTGCCTGGGTTTATAGATAAGGGTTGGATCTAGCGTTTTCCGTTGTTGCTTGTTGCCGCATACCTAGTCCAATAGAAAGAGCCCAGTGTTTATATATCCCAGGACGTAACAAATGGCGACCTTGCATAGGATTTACTGAACAGAGGAATATAGTGGTCATTTGTTTTGAGATTCCTTATGATTAGAGGAATACAGTGGACATAGAGTTTTTTTTTTGGAGCAACCAATATAACCTATTAAAGACTTTAACCCTCCAGCCCCGGCTATGTATTATATATATATTCCTCGAAAACCGGGTGTTTTGGCCGAAAAACGTCTAGGCTAGGCTACCGTATATTCGTTAATCAGACTGCTTCCCGCATTCCCGCGCATCCCCAAGCGTAGCTGTGTTATTTACCTGTAGAATGGCATTAAGTAGAGCTCTCTAAGTCAACTGGTTGAGCTGTGATGATGATTTCATTGGAGATAACTTTATGGCCAAAACAGCCACTTTACACCACTTTTCGATACTTAACAACAACATACAGGCACACACGAACAATCGACGCTCTCCTTCTTGTGACCGGAGATGCGGAGCGTCGGTCCAGCCGGCTGTTGTTTACATGCGTCGGACCGACGCCTCGCACACCAAGCTCACAGGCTTTGACGTCATGGGTGTTTAAGAGCCCTTCCGGGTAGCTCGTGTATGCTTTTTTATGGGCGTTCAAGAGCCCTTCCGGGAACAGAGGGTTAAATAACATTAGTATATACATACTTGCATAGGAGATAAGGCACATTCTATAACTGTGATAATTACTGCAGTACACAAACATGTCTAATACATCAGAACACAGTGATGGGTCAGGTCACGATACGGGCTCGGAGGGAGAAAGACCTGTGGAGTGGCTAGTCGATAGCGAGGAGGGTGCTAGAAGATTTTTAGAGGTGCCCCTTACCGCTGCCAGGGTGTTGAAGCTGAATAAGTATGGCTTAAAGTGTGTGGCAGGTCTTCAGGGTCACCAGGGTTTAAGTGGCATGAGGAAAGATCAGCTGAGGACTTTGATATTGGGTTTAGAAGGAGAGACCTGGGTGGAGAGGCGACTGGGGCCCCGGTCCCCAGCCCCCCCTCCACTTTACCCACGTATCAAACGTCAGGGTGCCTGAATTTAGTACATACCCACAAGTTGATGGTCAATGGCAGCGTGGAATTCAATCACAGGGACCCTCTCCATTAAATGCACCTTCCCCTCCTCAAGGGTTGACTCCAGATTGTTTGTTTCAGCTTGAGATGGCCAAGGTTGAGGCTACCGAAAGACAGGCTAGAGCTCAGGTTGAGGCTACCGAAAGACAGGCTAGAGCTCAGGTTGAGGCTGCCGAGAGACAGGCTAGTGTGCAGGCTGAGGTTGCTAGAGCTCAGGCTGAGGCCGCAGAGAGAACAGCTATATGAGAGGCTGAACTGCAGGCAGAATCTACTAGGTATCGGGCTGACAGGGAGCTGGAGAGATCTCGAGTGGAGGTAACAGGGCGAAATATTGGGGGAGGTAACAGACATCGGGACCAATCATTGTCGCACCTGCTTAAACTAGTTCCTGTGTTCGATGAATCATGTGTGACTGAGTTTTTTATGTGATTTGAGAAGAAGTGTCAGGAACACCAGTGGCCTCAGGAAAAGTGGGCAGCATTAGTTTCATCAAGACTCCTAGGAAAGGGGCTAAAAGCATATGATGCACTACCTTTAGAGTCCTGTGTAGTTTATGATGAGCTAAAGAAGTCTGTGCTACGGGCCTATGAGTTACAACCAGAAACTTACCGCTTGAAGTTTCGGGGTGTTACTAAGGGCAAGGATAGTACCTTCCTAGAACACGCCCGGGACTTGTCTGATGCACTACGACATTGGCTGCGTTCTGAGAGGGCAGCTACTTTTGAGGAGTTGAGTGAGCTGGTTCTCTTGGAGCAGTTCTTTAAGTGCACAGGCGGGGACTTAACATTAAATATAAAGGACAAAAATCCTAGAACTCTCCAGGAGGCAGCAGAAATGGCTGACCACCGACTGTCATTAATTCGAGGGTGCGAAGCAGCAGCTAGGATTGAGTCGGGTGCAAAGGATCGTACCCCTCCCCCTCCCAAGAATTTTGATACACATAAATACACAAAACCATGTAGCACTGACAATAAAACTGAACATAAACCAAATACCGTCCCGTATAAGAAGTCTAATGGTACCTCCCACTCCAAAGGGAAACCAAAGAGTAAAGAGTGCTTTGCATGTCACAAGGAGGGTCACTTTACAAATGCTTGTCCGAACAAGCCACCAAACAAGGTTGTGTCATTGGCCCGCAGCATAGGGGTGTCGCCTATATCTTCTGAGTTTGCCAAGGGTAGTTCGTCAGAGGTTGGGACACAGCCTGTGTTCAAGAGTCCGGAAGGCTCGAACCCTGTCCACGACGTCTTTGGGGGTCATAGAGGGCATGGTTTTGTGAGGTGGGCTGGCGAAAGGCGAGAAGTTAAGCTATTGCGTGATACGGGGGCTTCTCAGACCTTGTTAAAGAACTTTACTGGTAGGCCGATTAACGCTGCTCGGGTGGTGGTAGTTCAGGGGATCAATGTTACGAAGTCCTACCCGCTGGTGCGGATGGAGCTGGAGGTGGGTGGTGTGGCGAAGGAGCTGGATGTAGGAATTGTAGAGAACTTGCCTGTTGGGGGCGTCGACCTCCTCCTCGGCAACGACTTTGCGGTGCCTGCTTCTAAGGTTTCACCCTTGGTCGTTGCCGAGAAGGCGGGCGACGTTAGTAGGGAGGAACAGGAGTGGGTTGAGAAGTGTAGCGTACAAACTATGGCGTGTGTTGTGACGCGTTCTCAGACATCCGGAGCCTTGCAGCCACCACCTCAGTCTATCAAACCGCGGAGGAAAGGTCACAAGAAAACGGGAAGTGTTGGTCAATTGGAGAGTTTTGAGCCGGCAGTGTTTCTTGGTGACTCATTATTGGCACCTATGTTAGAGTCTGGAGAGGCACCGGGGCCTGTCACCGCTAGTGCAGGTGCAGGGCAGGAAGAGACTCTGCGACAGCATCGTTATGCGCAGCGTGAGGAAAGGATGGCTCAGCGGGACATCGGAGGTGGAAATAAATTATTTAAGATGAACTTGGATAATCTCGCACCTGCTGATATATGTTCCTTGCAGCTGGAAGATCCTGAAGTCAGAGCGTGTGGTAATGGTGCTGTCGAACTGGAGAGCGATGGGGATGCGCAGCCTGGTGATTTTTTCTTGTCCGAGGGATCTTGTATCGGAGACATCAGGATCCCAAGAAAAAGTGGGATGGCGGGTCAGGATTAGTGGACCAGTTAGTAGTACCGAGGGTGTGCCGTGAGAGCTTATTGAGATTAGCTCATGATGTGCCTTTGGTAGGGCACCTGGGGTCACGTAAGACGGAGGCAGCTCTGAGCAAGCTTTTCCGGTGGCCTGGGTTAAAGGCGAGTGTCGTGTCATGGGTGTCACAGTGTCACACTTGTCAAGTTGTTGGGAAACCCAATCAGGTCATCCCGAGAGCCCCGTTACAACCCTTCCCTGTCATTGGGCCGCCCTTCAGCAAAGTAGTTATCGATATGGTTGGCCCATTGCCCCCCACTAGTGCCGGCAATAAATTTGTACTAACTGTAATGGATGTAGCAACACGGTATCCATTTGCTTACCCCATGCGCAACGGGATGGCTAAGACTGTTGTCAAAAACCTACTTGTCTATTTCTCTCGTTATGGCTACCCTCAGGAGATCCAGTCTGATCAGGGATCCAATTTTACTTCTGCTCTGTTTAAGCAGACCATGCAGCAACATGGGATAGTGTCTGTGGTGTCATCTGCCTACCATCCGAGAGTCAGGGAGTTTTGGAAAGGTGGCACTCGACTCTCAAGAGTATGTTGCAGTGTTATTGCATGGAAAATGGGAAGGACTGGGATCTAGGTCTCCCATACGTTTTATTTGCTGCGAGAGAAGTACCTGGGGAGAGCTTGGGATTTAGCCCGAACGAGTTGGTTTTTGGACACAGGGTCAGGGGGCCCCTCCACATAGTCAAGGAGATCTGGGAGGGAGTCACAAAGCCATGCTCGCTTCTAAAGTATGTTGTTGAAAGCCGTGAGAGAATGCTAAAGAGCTTGGAGGTAGCAGGTCGGAACCTTAAGAATTCACAAGCTCAGATGAAGGACAGATACGACCAGAAGGTGAAGCTGAGGGAGTTTGAAGTAGATCAGGAGGTACTGATACTACTGCCTCTGGTGGGACACCCCTTGTCTGCCAAGTATTCTGGTCCGTATCGTGTTGTAAGGAAGGTTTCTGATCTCGACTATTTAGTAGCTACTCCTGATCGTAAGAAAAAGAACCAACTTTGCCATGTAAATCTGATGAAAGAGTATGTGAGGCGCCCCTCCGAGCCTCTCACTGTCCCGGTGTTGATCTGCAGCGATCGTGGTGGAGAAGGAGGAAGGGACAGTCAAGCTGCGGGGGAGGATAATTGGGATTGTCATGTTTTCCACGGATCAGTGGGCGGGGAATTCTAGACAAGTGGCTCACGAGTTGATAGTGCACCTGCCTGAGCAACAGCGTGTAGCTGTGCAGCACTTGTTTGATTCAAACCCAGCTGTTTTCGCGGAGCATCCTGGCCTCACTACTCAAGTGGTGCACGATGTCGATGTTGGGGACCACCCGCCCTTTAAATCAGTGCCATACCGTGTTCCCCCTATTAAATTACCAGCACTTAGGGAAGAGCTGGATTATATGCTGAAACGTGGGCTGATTTCTGAGGGTGCAGTAAGGTGGACTTCCCCAGTCACACTGCAGCCCAAACCAGATAGCAAAGTGCGGTTTTGTATAGATTTCCGCAGGTTGAATGGTTTAACCCCCACAAATGCCTACCCTCTCCCTCGCGTGGACGACAGTGTGGATAAGATAGGAAAAGCCAAGTTCCTCACTAAGATAGACCTTGTTAAGGGTTATTGGCAAGTGCCCTTGTCTGAGCGAGCGCGAGAGGTGTGTGGGTTTGTGGTGGACGGTGCCACATATCGTTGCCATGTTATGCCATACGGGCTAAAAAATGCCCCTGCAACGTTTCAGAAATTAATGAACGACATTGTAGCCGACATTCCCAAACTGTACGGTGTACCTAGATGATGCCATAATATACGACGATGATTTTAACAGTCACTGTGCTCACATCGGACAGCTTTTTAATAAACTGAATGAAGCAGGTTTGGTGGTAAACCTGGGTAAGTGCGATTTTGTCAAAGCCACAGTTTTGTACCTGGGGTTCGAGGTGGGGATGGGTCAGGCGTGCCCTCCACAGACAAAGATCAAAGCCATCGATCAGTTTCCCCAGCCTACGACTAAGAAACAAATCATGCGGTTTCTAGGTATAATAGGCTATTATCGTCGCTTCATCAAAGGCTATTCGACTGTACTTGCACCTTTAACTGACTTATTATCTAAGGACAAGAAGTTCCGGTGGTCTCCTGAGTGTGCAGAGGCGTTTTCCTTGGTGAAACACCTGTTATGTACCCACCCCATACTCAGGGCCCCGGACTTCAGCAGACCTTTTCAGCTGGCGACTGATGCCAGTGGCATAGGGGCTGGGGCTGTCTTGATACAGACAGATGATGAAGGTATCGAACATCCAGTGAGTTTTTACAGTAAAAAATTCAATAGTGCACAAAGGAATTACTCTGTAATTGAAAAAGAACTCCTGGCGATAGTGCTGGCGCTCAGGCACTTCGATGTATATGTTCCTGCTTTCGGACCAGTCGTAGTGGTTTATACCGATCATCACCATCTGAAATTCTTGAATCAATTTCATAACCGGAATATGAGGCTGACCAGGTGGTCACTCATGCTGCAGGAGTATAATCTGGACATACGCCATATTGCCGGTTCTGATAACGTGATAGCGGATTGTCTATCAAGGGTGGATGATGTTGGTTAGACTGCCACAGGATTGAGGGTTGAGTGTGGAGGAAAATAGGCTGTCACTGTAGTTCAGCCGAAAAAAAACAAATTAAAAAAGCAAAAACCTTATAAAAACTCTTTATTTTTATAACGTGTAGAATTTTGTATAAGATGTTGTAGCAGTATCTAAGTTGAATGTTTTCGCTTATTGTCGCTAAGTTAGATGAACTTGCTCGGTGGAGCGCAACAGTCTTTATTTTGTTTATATATAGTGCCTTGTGTCGCAACAGTGTGTGGTACTATGAGAAGCTTCTGTTAGATATGAAGAACTTAGTCAAGGGTCTTATATCTTGGGGGAGGTGTGACGCTTCTGCATAGTAGTCATGTGCAGGCATGCGCGCGCATAGGCTGCCCAGCCGTTTAGAAACCGGCTGGCGGCTGCCGGCCGGCCGGCTTTTCCTTAGTATATATCCTACGACAATGTAACTAATGTCTGGGATATTCTTATGTTGTTTCACAGCTTGTAGCTGCCCTTATTCTTAACCAACGCATCTTAGTATATTTTATCCTCGATAGTTGATTGTTTCATTATAATTATATAAGATGTAAGTCTAGTGAGAGTGGGAGGAGACGAGCGGGAGAGAGAGACCGGCTGGGGGACGTTGCTTCGCGCGGAGAGTCTAGCTTGGGACGAGCCTGATGTGCCACATGCATTTGTTCGCAACGTTAGGCTTAGTTTCGACTCACGCACGGGGTAGATGATTTTGACCCGGCAACTGTGTTGAGTGTTGCCAAGCCTGGGATGTATTCTGCATGCCTAGGGCGGGTCCAGACAGATTCAAGACTCGGAGCTCACCTCACTGTCATACCCTTCGGACCCCCTTGATATCTATCCCTCTCAACCCCACTTAGAAACTTTCTCTCTTACTTTGTATACCTTCCTTCCACTACTTCACCAATCTATTCAATTATCCCATCCCCTTGATAGACCTTATATCTATTATTGTATTAATGACGAGCTCTCAGATAACTAGATAGGATTTTGGGCCTTATGCAGGAGATGTAATTGTTAATGAGACCTAGGAAGCTTTTTTGTTGTCTCATATTTGGTGGTTTCATGCTTGCTAGTATGTTCTTGTATCAGGTTAGCAGGGGCTAGACCGGAGGGGAGGCTTTTTGCGATCCTTTAAGTAAAGTCTGCTGGTGCGAGTCCTGTGGACCCGCACGACTTTACTAGGATACCCATGGGAGTCTGGGGGCATTTTCTTGTCTGTGTCCCTGTGTGTCTAGTGTTGTGTTGTGTGAGGGCCCTTGCCTAGTCCACTCAGCACTGCGCTAGCACGTCTTGCTTTTGTTTTAGGCTCGCCAGGAGTGAGTCAGATACTTGCGATCTGAGTCTCTCAAGAGAGCACCCTTTCAATTAGAGTAATTTGGCGCACAGACTTGGGAACGTCCCTAGGCTAGAGCAGGTGGCTCAGCCCGGATATCCGAAGCCTATATCCTTCCGGCTAGACCTCTGCCGCCTGGCAGATTAACAGCTAGGGGTTTATTATATCTGTATGCTTGTTATTGTGCCACAGTTTACCGTTTTTGTGAGCATTGTGAGTAAGGGTGTGGCTTAGAGACTCTGTCCGAGCAGGCTTGCCTGACTAAGAGTGAGAAGCACACCTGTATGTGGTTATGTTGCGAGTTGCTGCCTTTATTTAATTATACCTATGCCATTATACACTGTAGGTCCTATCACTAGTATTTATTCCTGCTTATGAGTTAAGAGTTCTCTAAATCCGTAACGTACTTTCTTTGCTAAGCATCAGATCCTACAGTAGCCGCATGCAGTTTAGAAACCCGCATCTTGTCTACCGGTACGATGTTTTGAGGACTGTTTGCTTTCACCTTCTTTCACGCAGGGGTGATTAGTTGTATTAATTAACGTAACGTTAAATGTACTTTCTTCTAGTTTGTTATTAAATTATTTCTGCAATTTAATTCCGTTATCTATCTTTTCCTTGAAGCTTTAAGTCAACTTAATTGTGTGATCTTTTATATAGCCTGCTTGACTATCAGCAGTCTATAGTGCGTGCACCCTGTAACCGAGTCATAGGATACCTCGTTGTCCAGGCAGGACTCTTGATGGTTTAGGGTGGTTTGTTGCTTGGGTTTATAGATAAGGGTTGGATCTAGCGTTTTCCGTTGTTGCTTGTTGCCGCATACCTAGTCCAATAGAAAGAGCCCAGTGTTTATATATCCCAGGACGTAACAAGATCTATTGAGGTATAGGTTCACTTCTTATTGCATAACATAGGGTTTCGTACATTTATATAATTATTTTATCAGGCAGTGCTTTCTTCGGTAGCGAAGATACCATTTTTCTTAACTTCTACTTCTCTATTCTCCCCGAGGGATATGGTGAGGTGGAGAAAGGAAAATACAAGGACATAATTATGGATCATTGGTTGTAGTTTTTTTATTGGCATGTATATATAAAATAATGCACAATGGTCATATAATATGCACAGGGGTCAGGATGAACTGATAACACATATAAAACAAGAAGGTACATATTGTGAACGGGAGAGGAGTACAGGTAGCTCAGAAGGGCTGACTGAATAGTATTCTCCTCTTCATGGGGTATTGTGTGTGATCGTCCTGCCTGGTGTACGGGGGCGTTGGCTGTCCGGCGAGACCTTTTGCTCTCCGTCCGGCGTGACTTGGCACAGCGCCGCAACTCGTCTGTTGGGGCTGTCCTCACCTTCTTCTGTGGTTCTGGTGATGTTTCTTGTTGTCGTTTTCGTGGTATTTTAAATATATATATAAGTGTGTGAGCATAAGAGTGGGAGTTACATGAAGGGAGAGAAATTTCAATTGTTTTACAAAATCTATAATCCCTAACTTACATGTTGAGCATAAAACCCCCCATCCCCTACCTACTGCCCCAGCTAATCCCTACCCTGACACACACACATACACATACATATATAAACACACACACACACACAACCTACTGCCTCAACTAATCCCTACCCGGCCAGCCAGACAGAGCCGAGAGCTGCCTTGGTATACTGTATATATTATAGAAGGGGGCTGATAAACACTGACTAAGGCAAGGACACACACACACACACACACATGCACACACACATAGACACACACACACATCATGGCCAATGGCTCTCCTCTCACACTACTGACCAACCAGCTGGTGAACAAGCCTACGTCTTTGCTTTCCTAAATGACCTAGAGCAGTTAGTTCAGCAACTCACCCGTATCCCGGATCACCTCGGAGATCGGTCCAATATTCTTGTTTCTAACTTATAACCCTTCTTCTTATACTGTCGACCTGTTGTCTCCTTTGGGCTCCACCGACCATAAACTTATCTCTGTCACCTGTCCTATCTCCAGTACGGCCACCCAATCCTCCTAGCTGGGCGCGGCTTGGGGCACTTTGGCGCTGCCAAGTGGGAGGCTCTCTGGCAGTAACTATCTTGACTTTCCCATGGGATGGATTTTCTGCTTCCGTGGGAAGCATTCAAACGGTAGCCAGAACAGCGTTAAAACTCAAGAATCTCATTCTTCCTATGTTTCTGCCCGGAATCAAGCCAAATCTGTTCTTGACTTGCCAAACACTCTTTCATCAATCTAAATGCACTGAACTAAGCCAACTTTTTCGGCTCTTCCCCAAGCTTCTAGCAACCTCTCCAACAATTTTTCCTTCCGTGTCTTTCCCTCCCCTTTCCCAACTCTGATGGCCACAACCATTACTTCTTCCTCTGACAATGCTAAACTCTGCGCTCAAACTTTGCTAGAAACTCCACCTTGGCTGATTTCCGGTGCTATTCCTCCCTCATTTTTTCTTTTTTGTACATCTTCCTCTCTCCTAATTATGCCTATTATCCTAATCTCTATCTAAAGATGAACTTTCTACCCTCTCTGGGCTTAATACTAAGAAGGCGGACAGTCCGGACGAGTGTTCCTCCTGTTATACTAAAACACTGTGCTTCC
>CM064573.1:32669643-32701247 GCA_032716605.1 Paralithodes platypus | reverse complement strand
TTAATTTTTAGTTTTCCCTCCTAGACCCTCCATCAAGCTTAAAATACCACCCCATAGACATCCTTCCAAGATAAAGGTGTTACCATTGCTCGCCAGGAGGAAATTATCGACACCTCTAAATGGTACGAAAGGTTCTTAGATTGACAACAAATGGGATGTAAGGTCTCAAAAATCGCCAAACTAATGGAACGAACCGTCTTAGAATTAATATGCTAAACCATGAGGGAGGAAGGGGTCCAGAAAAAGCGACTACCTCCCCCTTTAGTTCCTCCTGTCGCAGCGACGTCCTTTTAGTTGTGATTCTGGATACTAATGACGATGTTATTCAGTTAAAAAGGGACTCCAGCAATCTATCAGGCTTCGAAATATATCACAACCATTTTTACTGGCCCAGAAGAACCTTTCTTACCCCCTTCTGTACCGGCGACATGTATATCATTTTATTCCAGCTATATTTAGGAAGATTGGGTGCAGGTTTAAGGCACGTGTCTGTGGTAGTAAAAAAGGGCCTGAGTGAGACAGCTCGAAGCCCTTTTTAAAACTGAATAAAATTGTCTAACAGTAGTCAGAATAGAGTTAAAAAGACGTCACCCGGTAACAGAAGGGGAAACCTACAGATAATCGTCTAAAAATAGCTAGAAGACAATTAACAAGGACGTCGCCGGTACAGAAAAGGTTAATCTTTCGGTATTATTTACCCTTTGTTTTATTCCCCGGCATTCTCTTTGTCTTTATCATCGTTTATCGGAATCCTTTTCTTTATCATCGTTTAGCGGTATATCCTTTTCTTTATCATAGTTTTATCGGTATCATTTTATTTGTCATCATTTATCGGTATCCTTTTATTGTCATCATTTAAGGTATCCTTTTATTTGTCATCATTTGGTCGGTATCCTTTTCTTTCTCATCGTTTATCGGTATCCTTTTATTTGTCATCATTTATCGGTTATCCTGTTATTTGTCATCAATTGTCTAGTATCCTTTTCTTTCTCATCAGTTATCGGTCTCTTTTTATTTGTAATCATTTATCGGTATCCTTTTCTTTCTCATCGTTTATCGTTATCTTTCTTTTTCTCATCGTTTATCGGTATCCTTTTATGGTCCATCGTTTATCGGTATCAATTTCTGTAGCATCGTTTTATCGGTATCCCCTTTTCCCTTATCATCGTTTATCGTTATCCTTTTCTTTATCAGCCCGTTTTATCTCGGTTATCCTTTTCTTTGTCATCGTTTGTCGCTATCCGTTTTCTTATCATCGTTTTTATATCGGTATCCTTTTCTTTGTCAATCGTTTATCGGTATCCTTTCTTTATCATTCGTTTATCGGTAGCAGTTTCTTTGTCATCGGTTTATCGCTAGCCTTTTCTTTACTTATTCGCTTCTACTTGTTTTTTTATTTTTATTTCTATGTCCTTCCTTCGTTCTAGTTTCTTTCATTGTTCGGATCTCCTATTTTTTTATGTTTTTCCTGATGTTATCTTCTTTATCACCTTTATTTCTTAACATTTGTCAGTGACAGTTCCTCTTTTCTCCTCCTCCTGTCTATAAATTATTGCTTTCCTCTTCTTCCCTCCTCAATTCACCTCCCTCTTCCCTCCCTCCTTTCCTTCTATCCTCAGTTGGTTTTTCCTTACTATTTTTTTTTTTGCGTTCCTTCTTCCACCGTCTCGGGGTCTCCTTCCTTCCTTACGAAATTCCCTCCAGTCCCCCTCTTTCTTCTACTAGCCAACCTCTCCTCTTCACCCTGATTAAATTCCCCTTCTTCCCCTCCTCCTCCTAAAACCTCTTTATCCACTCCTCCTCTTCCCTTCCCTTCATCACTTTTCCTCCTCCTCCTCCTTTTCACTCTTCCTCCTCCTTTTCAACTCTTCCTCCTCCTCCTCTTCCTCTGCCTCATACTCCCCTTTCCTCCACTCTCCTTTCTCATCCTCCCGCCCTCCCTCTCTTTCTTATCTTCCCGACCCCCTCACCACCATCCCCCCACCCAGTCTGTCTTTGAGTGTGTTCCATCTAAAATGCATGAGAGATGATATGGGAACGGGTGTTGTGTGTGGTGTGTGTGTGTGTGTTTGTGTGTGTGTGTGTGGGTGTGTGGTGTGTGTGTGTGTGGCGTGTGTGTGCGATGTGTGCGTGCGTGCGTGCGTGTGTACGGTGCAAGTGTCCCACACTTCATCATTTTGTCGTCGTCCCCCCATCCCCCCCTCCACCTCTCCCCCCCCCCCCCAACACAACACACACACACCCAGCCACCACCTCACTGCATCACAGACTAACTATAAACTCTCTCTCTCTTCACCGTCTGTTCACAAACACAGCATTATCATTCAGTTTTCATTATCATCATCTTCCCTCTTCCGTCTCCCATTTCATAATTATCATCTTTCTCCCTTCCTACCCCTCTCACTTACTCCCTTTTGTCTCATTAACGTTTGGCCGGAGCTCCTTGTTTTATATATTATGGTTATCTATTCTATTCACTCTGGCACTATCTATCTATCTATTGACGGACGCCTTACTCCCCTTAATGAGGGTGGCTATACACAGAAGGCCCCCAAGTGGACCTATCCCCTGTAAGAGGGACAACCCATGCCAGTTTACTGAAGGACTTACAGGATTGACCTAAAGGCCCTCTATGTATCTTTTTAGCACTATTTGTTTACAGTGGTGTTCGGCTAGTCCATCCACTAACTTGATTCAAGCAGTATGGATTTGTATCAGGTTTACTCCCCTAGACAGGTTGCCAACCAAGGGTGACGAGTCCCATCCACCCGGATTTGTATAAGGTTGTCTCCTCTAGCTGGGTTGCCGACCAAGGATAAAGGGTCCCATCCACCTGGCATTACGACATCATATTAATTTTCGGGCATTGTACCCAATGCATAGCAATAAGTAAATGTACCTCCTATCTTCAAAATGGTCAAAAATCACTAGCTTGCAACTATCGTGCAAACAACTTGACTTCAATCATATGTAAATTGGTCTTTGATATGTATGACGAAAGTAAAGCCGTTGACATTCTCTACCTTGATTTCCAGAACGCCTTAAGGCCGTGTCACACAGAAGTCGAACCCACCCGAAACCGGCCGAATCGACGAAAAAATTCAAATTTCAGCCAGTTCCGGTCGATTCTGGTAACACTTCGGGTGAGTTCCGGTTATCTTCGAGACGTTCTTGGGATGTTCTGGTCTGGAGTGAAATCATCCGGTAAATCAGGCCAAAGTTAGTGCATGCGTTAACTTGGGGGGATGAATCGGGTCAAAAAACCGTTAAAAAACTATCGAGTCATGATCTAGTTATACTCGAGTCATATTCTGGTTACATTCGACCCATTCCCATTCGGGTCGTGTTCGATTGTATTTTGAATTGCCGATGATGACTCGAAATACTCGAACCTTGGTCGAATATAACCCAATGTGTATCAGAATTATTGACTTCCTTAAGCTGGTATCACACAAACGCTTTTTCCTTCAACATTTATCCTCAACACTGGTCTTGCAGCTTATGAGGCTAACATTTAAAATATTTCGGTGACTTAAATTTATCTATAACCAGTCTAGTTTCCGATACCAGTGCAAAATAATCCAGAAATGATGCCAGATTTTTTTTTATCACTGAATGTTGACTATAAAAGCTCTTGTGTGATACCAGCTTTAGGCTGGTATCTCACTGCCAGTATCTCACCCTGTCTGTTGGAAAGTTACATATTTCCTTGTTTGAGTTTCTGGCATCTTTTTTTTATTTCATAACATGGTTTTGCTAAATCTTCAATGCGTTTTTTCCACATAGCGATTTTGATAATTTATTTTGTCTATATATTGTGTGGTTCCTGTTTTGGTGTGTTTATTTCGCAAGTTTTACGTTTTAATTGCAAATCCCATTGTTTATATTGCCATTTTCGATTGCCTTCTTTAATTCATCTTCATATATCGCTTGTGGAAGTGATTCGTCCGGGAAGTCGAGACTGTGCCATTAACATAACTATGTCTTGTGTGGACTTTTTGTAATCTATAAATAATTTCTAATGCCATGTAATTGAAAACAATATTATCCTTCTAGCACACAAATAATAACATGCAAAAGAGTCAATACAAATGTCTCCTTTGTCTTTTCAGAACCAATTAAGTCCGTCTCATAATAGTTCGTGTTATCGCTCACTTCCCCTTCTGAAACTCTTTCTATCTATCTATCTCTCTAATGCATCTCCCTAACTCCCTTATACATTAACATAACTATGTCTTATTTGGACTTTTTGTAATCTTTGAATCATTTCTAATGCGATGGAATTGAAAAATCTAATATCCTTCCAGCACATAGATAAACAATAAATAAGATAGTCAACAAAATATTTCAACCCTCCCCTCCCGAGCTTCGGAGACAGAAGATTTACGTTTGATGGGTTTTTTTTCCCACGGTATACACAAAATTATGGGGAAATATTGTAACTATTAGACGATTTTATTCAGTGCAGGAAGGGCGTCTACCCGAATGCTTCAGACAATATCAATTAATCCCTTTAGCTACCATAAATCCATCCAAGCTTCATAAAATCATCTAAATGTTGCTGAAATCAAATAAATATGACGTCACAGATACAGAAAGGGTTAACGAAAGATAATATAAGCGATTATTTAACTTACTATGATCTTCGACCTATTCGACTGACGTTCGACCTAACTTCTTCTATTTCGGTTGTTGATCGACTGCGCTTCAGCTGAGCTTCGGTAATAATTCTGGTTATTTCCCCGTCTTCGAGGCATATTCGAGTTATATTCGACGCATGATCGAGGCTTCTTCGTTCCACATCGGGTTTTCTTCGAGTTACGTACGGGATTCATCGACTCATCATCGACTTTCATTCAGGTCTATCGGGTTATATTCGAAATTCATTCGGGTCAGTGTCTGGTTATATTCGACTCCGAGTAACTTTCGCGTAATTCGGTTCAAATATGCAAGTCATCGACTTCGGGTGGCAGTCGGCCAACGTTCGACTTCTGTGTGACACAGCCTTTATTGAGACCCCATATGGATTATGTTGTTCAATTTTGGTGTCCTCATTACAGAATGGACGTAGATTCCTTGTAGAGAGTACAACGTAGAATGACAAAAACTATCCATAATATTAGAAATCTTCCATATGAAGAAAGGTTGAAGAAATTAGGGTTACATTAGTTAGAGAGAGTTAAAGGGGACATAATAGAGGTGTTCAAGTGAGTTAGTGGAATTAATAAAGGGGACATGAAAGAGGTACAATTCTTACTCTCTTCTGGTCTACTCTTGCAACCTATCTTCTTTTACCAGGTCTTCTTTCCTTTTCCTTCTGAACTGTGTCTCTCCCTTCCCTTCCGTCCTTTCCTTTGAATGTTTTATCAGGTACTCATGTCTCCCCCGTCCCTGAAGATGTGTGGAAGTGCTCTCTCTCTTTCTTTCTTTCTTTCTTTCTTTCTTTCTTTCTTTCTTTCTCTCGATCTCTGGCACTCTCTCTCGCTCTCTCTCTCTTTTGTTTTTATCTGCTCCCACTTCTTCATATCCATTCTTCTCCTCCCGTTTCTCCTATAGCCTTTGGTATTCTTCCAACTTTTCTTTATATTCGTATAGTTTTGTTCTTTTAGCTCCCTCTTTTATCGTATTTTCAGCGTCCCCTCTCCTTCACTCATATACTTCCTCAGGTGTATACAAATTCCTTTCTTCTTGCAACTTTTGTTTTATTATTAGTATTATTATTATTAGTATTATTATTTTTTTTTATTTTGTTAATGTGAATGTATGCCTACTTAAGGGGAAGTTGTATTTTTTCTGGACCCCCTTCTCCCTCTTGAATAGCTCTATTAGTTATGAGATTGTAAGACGTTCACCTCAATTGTTTGACGATTTTAAAACCTTTCTCTCCATTTGTTTGTCGATATTAAGATCTTTCGTGCCACTTAGGTGTCATTTTTTTTCCTGGCGAACGGTACCAAGCCTGTAATTTTAAGAGGATCCGGAAATATGTCTACCGAAAAATGTAAACAAAATTGTCTTTTTATTTATTTTTATTTATTGTTTTATATATGATGGAAACCTAGCTATGAAGTTAAATATTATATGATAGAATAATTATAAAAAAAATAAAAAACATAAATCAATTGTTATGATTTGTTATGATTTGCTGTTTTCGTGGTCGTGTATTTATGTTGTTGATATTCTTGCTATTGTTCCGTTTTACAATACTTTGTTTTTCATTGTCTGTACATAATAGTATATAATAAAATATTATAATCTATATCTATCTATTGCCTGACGCCGTGATCCCCGAAGGGGTGGCCACGAACATTATAGTATATGTGTTTATAATAGTTTTTCTGTATCAATATTTTCGATTGTGCTTTACTTTACTTTGTTTCTTTTACCTCTTGCCATTTTACTTATTTAAATTATACCTTTGTGGCTTCTGTTATGGAGAGACACATTGTATTGTGCGTGTTTATGTAGTTACAGGGCAGAAATATATATATATATATATATATATATATATATTTATTTTTATTTATTTATTTATTTATTTATTTATTTATTTATTTATTTATTTATTTATTTATTTATTTATTTATGTGTCGTGTCGTGTCGTGTCGTGTCGTGTCGTGTCGTGTTGTTATTTTTATTTATGTTTATTTATTTTTATTTATTTATTTATTTTTATTTTTATTTATTTATTTTGTTTTTTTATTTGTTTTGTCTTACTGTACCTTCGTCTTATACTTTCCCCTTTGATATGTTTATAAATACTGTACTTCCACACATCATCGTCTATTTTGTATATGCTCTCCATTCCATTTTGTATACATATTTTCTGTAGCTACAGTATAATGTTTAGTATTTTTTGTTTTGCATTCTGTTATTTCAGTTTCTTATTGTTACGCTATTATATCATGCTCCACACCAATTTGTCCGAGTCTTCTTTCCCTGGATTCACCCTCAATGACCATTAATTCTCATTGTCTTCTCACTTTCTCATCCTTTCTCTCTCTCGCTCTCTCTCTCTCTCTCTCTCTCTCTCTCTCTCTCTCTCTCTCTCTCTCTCTCGCTCTCTCTCTGCATTTGTATCTGTGTTAGGAATTAGGCTACTAGGATATAGTATTAACATCGTTCGTAACGCCAATTACCTCCAAATTAAATTAATGAAAGCATGTGAGGGCTGGTCCTATCCAGAGTGAGGTTTGGCATCCTCTACCCAACCTTAGCCATTTTCTGTCTGTCCCTCTTACTGTCCAACTTTTCCTTCTGGGGGCAGGTCGCTAGGAATCCTTCTCCCCTTGTAAAAATCACCTACTAGACGAGACAGAGTAAGGGGCGAGGGAACGCGAAAGTGGTAGTGGACCCTAAGAATTGAAACTTTAAATGTTGTTTCTGTTCGAGCTCTGTCTCGAGTCGGCCACCCCCAGCTATGGGGTATGTGCCTGAGTATATACATACATACATGAATTTGATTCTACCAGCGTTCGAACCTAGGATATCTCATACAGAATTTACATACTCTAATCATTACACCATCAAGACAGTTACCACAAACATAATTATTAAGGTTTCCATTTGAAACTCTTGCGGAAGACCCACCGATCCTCCAACTAGGAAACTACATTTGCACCCAGCAAACTTTGTAGGGCTTCCAGAAACCTTACCCCATATCAATGTTGAAGGGTCACATGCCATTGTTGTACATTTAACCCTTTGAGTACCAGCGACGTGTGCTATATTTTATTATAGCTGTATTTGGACGATCTTATGCAGCTTAGGAAGGATCTGTGGTAGTCAAAAGGGTTGGTTGAGATAGTTTGAAGTCTTATTATTGCTAGAGGTCCTTCCTAAGCTGAATAAAATCGTCTAATAGTTGCCAGAATATGATAAAAAATACGTCCATGGTACTGAAGGGGTTAAGAAGCAGTTTATGGAAGTAAAATCAGCTTTTGTGGCTTCAGATCATACCAATTCAGTTTCGCCTCAAACAAAATAGTTCGCAAGTTATTGTCTCTGTAACTGACTACTTGCGAGTTTCTTTCTAAAAGGAAGTTAGAGCTGTAAACATCGATATTTAGCAGAATTGCCAGCTAAATTACGGCTGTAGTACATTTATACAAAGTTCAAAATTATCCAATTTTGAACATTGAAAGTCGTCTGTAACCCAAACTATAGGTTCAAATTTATTTTACCTTATGCCAATCGATTCCTCTCGACCTACAGATTCCATAGATGGTCGCAAATTTATATTTTGAATAGTCATTCTCCCACAATTGCAAATATTTTCCAAAATCACCTGGGTTTAACCCTAACCAAATTTGGGCACTTGTCGGATAATTTTTTATTTTTTTAGTTTGCAAGGGTATATTTGGATCCGTCACGTTGTTGCGATTCCAACGGTATATGGATGTTTATATTTTGGAAATTATCTAGGCCCAATAGGCCTCTTTTATTATTTCGAAAACAAAAAAATCACCAATAGACGAAGGAAAAATTAATTGATTTTGCTTAAATTTGTATTACAAGTACACTTTGACCCGCTGAATCCATTGGTACCATCAGAATTGAAATCGGACCATTATTATAGGATTTCTATTTTGAATTGACCCCCAAAACGGCCAAAATAATCCAATTTTGAACTTTGAAAGTCGTCTGTAACCCAAACCATAGGTCTAAAATTATTTTAACTTATGCCAATCGATTCCGCTCGGCCTACAGGTTTCATAGATGGTCGCAGATTTAATTGTCGACTAGTCATTGTCCCAGATTCCCAAATAGTTTTCCAAAAGCACCTGGGTTTTACGTTATTAACGTTAACCTTAGCAAAATTTGGGCACTTGTCGGGTGATTGTAAAATAATGAGTTTTCAAGGGTATATTTGGATTCATCACGTCGTTACGATTCCAACGGTATATGGATGTTTATAGTTTGGAAAATGTTTAGGCCCAATGGATGTATTTTATTAAGCTTGATGGAGGTCTAGGGAAGAAACTAAAAGACAAATATTAAAAAAATATATAAATTATCAATGATCCCCTTAACCCCTTCACCACCATTGCGTAACTATATCATATTCTGGTTACCATTACACGATTTTCTTTAGTTTGTAATCTACTTATACGACTCAAATGGGTAAATACGATCGCAATAAACCCTCTTGGTACCATAGGTCCTTATTAAACTGCATAACACATCTACTTTCAGCCAGAGGCATAGGTAAAAAGACGTCATTGTGATGAAGGGGTTAAGGAGATAGTGGCTGTTTTTTTGGTCTATAAATTGATGTATTCATTTATTTTTAGTTTCCTCGTTAGACCTCCATCAAGCTTAGAAAAACATCCCCTAGACGAATTCAAGATGAATTTGTAAATTTGTCGGTAGAAAAATGTCCCTGCCGAAGTCTGGTTTTTCTTAAAAGTACAGGCTCGCTATCGCTGGCCAAGAAAAAAAATCTACACCTAAATGGCACGAAAGGTCTTAAAATTGACAACGAAATGGGCGAAAGGTTTTAAAATCGCTAAACTAATGGGCCGAACGTTTACAAATCTGAAAACTAATTGGGCTAGACACGAAGAAGAAGGGGGACCAGAAAAACGACCCATCTCCCCTTAAGGGTCTGTGAGATACTGACTCTTCCTTGTAAAGCCGATATCACACGAGAGCTTTTATAGTCAACATTCAATGATCAACAGTTGACTGGCAACATTTCTGGAATATTTGGCCCTGGTATCGGAAACTAGACTGATGATAGATGAATTTAGGTGACCGAAATATATAACATGTTGACCTCATAAGCTGCCAGACCAGTGTTGAGGATATTATGTTGAGGGAAAATGGGCTCGTGTGATACCGGCATAACTCTCCCCAACACTGTCAACTCCGGACTTCAGCAGGGAAATTTTTCTACCGAAAAATGTACATATTTATCTTGAAGAGGGGGTCTAGAGGGCTTTTTTCTATGCTCGATGAAGGTCCAGCGAAGAAACTAAGAAATATAGGAATACTTGAATTAATACATCAATAAAATGACCCATCTCCCCTTAAGGGTCTGTAAGATACTAACTTTTCCTTGTAACTCTCACCCCCCCCCCCCCCCTCCCACATACACACACACACTCCCCCCCCCCCCACCCCCCCCCCCCAAACCCACACACACACTATCCCCCACCCCACCCACACACACACGCACACTGTCAACTCCTGCTCATTACGACGGCACACAACTCCTGCTCATTACGACGGCACACGGTTATTAGTTTTATCTTAACTTTTGCCGGTCCGCCCTTTGGTACAGACTTCTTATTGCCAAAGTTCCTACGTATGGCAACGCTCCTATTGTGTACTCTCATCAATAGCTTTTATTAAGGGGACAGTGGTAATTTGTTTGGGTATATTTATACAGTATATCAATATATTTTTTAGTTTCCTCGTTAGACCTCCATCAAACTTAATAAAAACACCCCTAGGATAATTTTTACATTTTTCGGAAGAAAAATGTGCCGGCCGAATGCCGGTTTCTCTTAAAATACAGGCTAGCTATCGCTCGCCAGGATAAAATCGACACCTAAATGGCACGAAAGGTTTTAACGAAATCGGGTGATAGGTGTTATAATCGTCATATTAATGGGCCGAACGTCATATAATCTCAGAACAAAATGGGGCTAAGCGCATGAGGAAGAAGGGGGACCAGAAAAACTACCCATCTCCCCTTTAAGGGTGACTATTTTTGTTACATCCGCCTTTGGTAGTTGTAAAGTTTATATGGAGGTATAGGTAGCGCCTAAAACAAATATTATCTTTCTAAAGTAAGAGGCCCTGACTTATTTTCCATTAACTGTATAGGGGAGATTGGTCGTTTTTCTGGTCCCCCCTTCTCTTTCATGTTTAACCCCATTAGTTTTCATATTGTATGACTGTCGGTTCATTAGTTTGGCGATTATAAGAACTTGCGCCCCATTTCTTTGTCAATATTACGACTTTCCGTGTCATTTAGGTGTCTATTTCTTCCCGGTGAGCGATAGCGAGCATGTAATTAAAGAGAAACCGGCCTTCGGCCGGGAAATTTTTCTATAAAAAAATATGTACAAATTTATCTTGAAGGAGGGTCTTGGGGGGGATGTTGTATTTTTATCTTGATGGAGATCTAGGGAGGAAACTAAAAATTAATTTACAAAATATATACAAATGAGCAAATAAATACGCCCATTCCCCCTTGACTGTATTAGAGAGATTATAGACACCAATCGAGCAGGGCAATACCCAGGGGAGGCTTCATACCCAGGGGAGGCTTCATACCCCGGGGAGGCTTCATACCCAGGGGAGGCTTCATACCCAGGGGAGGCTTCATACCCAGGGGAGGCTTCATACCCAGGCGAGGCTTCATACCCAGGGGAGGCTTCATACCCCGGGGAGGCTTCATACCCCGGGGAGGCTTCATACCCCGGGGAGGCTTCATACCCAGGAGAGGCTTCATACCCAGGGGAGGCTTCATACCCAGGGGAGGCTTCATACCCAGGGGAGGCTTCATACCCAGGAGAGGCTTCATACCCAGGAGAGGCTTCATACCCAGGGGAGGCTTCATACCCAGGGGAGGCTTCACACCCAGGGGAGGCTTCATAGGCATGTGATAAGGGGTTGCTGGAACTCTTGTTTCATTTGTCTTGATTCTTTTACTGTTTCTGTTTGTGTCTCACCTACACAGAGAGTAATCCAGCTAGCTCTCACAAATACCTCCTCCTCCTATCCATTGCACTACACTAAACAAGCACACCACTCATTTTTCCAATACTGTACACACCAAACAAAATTGATATGTTGATTCAATCTTTCAACTTTGGGAGGGACATGTGTTACGGGCAGCTGTGCCTGTTGTCTCAGTCATACAAAGAAAAAGAAAATACTGTAACAATTATTGGTTCGTACTTCATATAATTATTTCTTTCGTTTATTTCCTCAACCATCATCATCATCTCACCTCACCTCTCTCTCTCTCTCTCTCTCTCTCTCTTAAACTTCTGTCAACTGGTGTTCATTACTTCGTGACACCCAGGGAGAGTTTCTCTTGTTGTTTTGCTGCCCTTGTTTTTTTTTTTTTTTTTTATACTATATAGACTAATATTTAGGATACGTGTTTTGATTATTTCCCCCTTAACCCCCTTTTACCTTTGATTCTGCCTATAAGCACATGATTTTAACCCGGGAACAGCGAGAACACTCTTTAGAGGTTTTCTAAAAAAAAACGTTTAAAAGGCCCGAGTAGCATTTATTTCATTTTTTTCCCACTCCATACCTCATATCACTCCTCCACATCCCCTCCTTACCCCCATCCCCCCCCCCCCCTTCAATTATCACCTATTTTCCTTGTTATTCCCTTATTAATTGGTATATTTTCGTGTATACATCTCTAAACCGATCCTAAGCTGTGGTTATGTGTGTGTTACGTAAGGTAGAGACCGGGAGAGTGTGAGGGAGTAGCTCAGTACTGCTTCAACCCTCGAGAGAAGAGGGTGTGAGGCCAGCTGGCTCACACTTGATGAATGAACCGCTTGCTAACAATTCGCGATTTTGACTATAAAAATTATATTCCCACTTGTTATATTGTTGTTATACAGGTTACTATCTTCATATTAAAGTTAAAATAGGCGCATATGTAAGAAATAATGATATTTATCGTAAAATGACGATTATAGGCAGGAATAGAGCCCAGAACTGTGGTGTTCACTACACCCTGCGCGCGCTCGCGGGGTTAAGCAGTTTAAGAAGGACCCATGTTACTACGAGGGTTTATGGAGGTCTTATTCACCTATCTGAGTCGTATAGGTATATTACAAACTAATTCAAATCGACAAATGGCAACAGAATAGGATAAACATTACGTAATGGTGGTGAAGGAGTTAAGGGGGGATGTGTGTATGTATTTGTTCATTTATGTATTTTATCTTCTTTTTAGTTTCCTCCCTAGACCGCCATCAAGCTTAACCCCCAGACCCTCCTTCAAGGTAAATTTGTACATTTTCTCTTAAATTACAGACTCGTTATTGCTCGCCAGGAAAAACTCTGCACCTAAATGGCACAACAGTCTTAATATTGACACAAAAATGGGGCGAAATGTCTTAAAATCGCAAACTAATGGGCCGAATGTTTTAAAATCTGAAAACTAATAGGGCTAACCATTAGGAGGAAGGGGGACCAGAAAAACGACCCATCTCCCCTTAAGATATTTTATGCTTGTTTTCTTTCAATCTTTAATTATGTTATTAAAATAGCCTAATGACGGCTCTTGTGACGCTCACCGCTTCCCCCAGAACCACATGGCTTACTCGCTAGGACTCACCAGGGCAGAGAATATAGCTACAGTCTACCTATCATTGTGTATTTTCCTTCTCGAGAAAGCTTGTGTTGCAGACAGTTCAGAACTGTTCTTTATTTTCGTCTGTCACAATCCTTTCTATTTTATTTAGTCAATTGAAAGTATTGAGTTAAGTAGTTGAATGATGGGAAAGTGAGTGGGAGAGGGAGAGAGAGAGACAAGGTGGTGTGACTTGGTAGTGAGTGCGGCGGTTGGCTGGCCCCTTTACATAGGCCTCGCGGGATTCGTTGCCTCCTGCCTAACACTGCCTACTATGCGGCTGCTTACTGGGCGACTGTCGCGCGCCCTCGTGCCATTCTTGCGAACTGGGACTCCAGCCAGGAGGTCCATGGGAATATCCTTGTCAGATCCTTCCCAGACAGCATACTCTAAGCATCTCCCTTGAACTGTCCCACACTCTTGTCTTAGAATCTTTCTCTCCTACTTCCACTACTTCGTCACCTTTTATTAATATCAATTCCCCTCTGGTTCTCTGCATCCACACCTTGAATTGGTGGCCAGACTGTATTATATGCTGGATCTCACATTTCTTATGTACTAGATTAAGGTTGAAGATAGTCATTGTCTTTCTGGGAGATTGTATTGCTCAGACTGTCTCCATCAATCACTAATGTTTCTACAGGGTTAAATAATGCTAGACTAGGGATCAGGTACCTTGCTGTTGGTGTTTTCAATGTGTGTAGGCTACTTTTGAGCTACACGACACTACGGATTCTGTGGGTTACCTGGGTGGATCTTTTGTCTGTGTACCTTGGAGTTTAGACTGTGTAGTGCGTGAGGGCTGCTTGCCTAATCCACCCAACACTGTTCTAACTCTATTTGCTTTTACTTTTGAGGGTCGCCAGGAAGATACTCGATACTTGTGATCGAGAATCCTCAAGAGAGCACCCCTTCATATTAACGTAATCAGGCCGCACAGACCCAAGGTCCACACTAGGCTAGGAGCTGCCTTGCTCCACCAGAATTCTGTACCTTTGCGCATCCCAGCTAGACTTTATTAACCCGGGTAGACATTAGCTGGATTAGATCATATACTCTTTTATGCATACCCATTATTTTTACACAAGCATTTTGAGGTCTAGGTTGCTGTAGAGAGACACAATCAGCATAGACCGGTTTTGTTAATAGGAGTACTACTTTTTCGTGGCGAGCATTATTACAGTTGCACCGCTTATAATATTCTTGTGTCCAATAACATTATATGTCCAGCCTTTTTGTGTATTTAGCCTACACGTGCATTGTCCTGCCTCCTGCTATTTTGTGGTTCCATTTCCGATACGTTCTTATTAGTAGCATCCGACATTATTCAGAAGATTCCTTGTTCGGTGCTTGAGGACTTTACAACACTTTCTTTCATAAAGGAGTGACAGATATTATTAATTAAAGTAACGTTAAGTAAACCTTCTTCTTGTTTGGATTAGATCACTCTTCTGATTTAATTAAGTTAACTATCTTTTCCTTGTGTACCATAACTAAGCAACCATATGTTATAGGTAATAGGCTGTTTCAGAGAACATCAGCCTATAGTAGAAGCACATAGATACTGAGAGTTAAGATACCCTGCTATCGCAGATATAACTCTGGAGAGTATATGTGTTCTTTGTTCGACGGGATTATATACCAGGGGTTGGATCTAGCGTTTCCGTTGTTGCATTTATGCCAGTCTAGTCCAATGTATAAGAGCCACTGATTTATACGAGACCCGATCGTAACAAATGGCGACCTAGCTCAGGATTTGGTGAACTGACATATAATTGCAGGTTATTGTGCAGATTGTTCTCACAGTTTAGGCAGTGAACATTTGTTGATTTTGTAGAATATTTTTTGAAGACATGCAAGAATTATTTTTTTAGCAAAGTAATATCGCACTTAAGCTGTCTCCGAGAATTTTGTATTGTGAATATTGTGGTATAAGAGTTTGGGGTACTTCTTTTTTGTGTATCAAAGTGAAAAATCTTCAGTGAGCATCATGTCTTATAGCGGAACAGTGCAGGATGAAGACACAGTACGTGATGTAGAAGCTGAGGAGCAGCAGCATGGGCAGGTTATTAACTTGGTGAACAGTGAGGAGGATGCAAGGAATTTTTTACAATGGCCTGTTACTTCCGACCGGTTGGTGGGTATGAATCGGTACGGTCTCCAGTGCTTAGCCGCAGCTATCGGTCATGTATGTACTAGTAGCATGACCAAGGATTACCTGATGACGTCTGTGCTAGGTGGGGTGACTGGCGTACGAGGTAGGGTGAGTGCTCAGAGCCCTTTGGCCAAGCTTCCCCTTCACTCAACTCCCAATCCTCCTATTGGAGAACCGACCCTGAGCACGCTTCCGCAGGTGTGTAGTGACTGGCAGGGTGGTTTGCCCCTCGGGGGATCACCGGGTATTTCTAACATCATTGCATCTCCTCCTCCTCCTCAAGGTTTGACCCCAGAGATGCTCTTTCAGCTCGAGATGGCAAAGATGCAACATCAGAGTCAACAGCAGATAGAGCTAGCTAAGATAGAAGAGAGAAAAGAGCTGGCTAGCATGCAGCAACAGACGAGGGAAGCTGTGCTTAGGACTGAACTAGAATCTACAAGATACTGTGCCGACATGGATTTAGAGAAGTCTCGTACTGAGACGACGGGACAGCGTCTCGGTACTGGAAACCGTGCGCATGATCAGTCTCTGTCGCACCTTCTCAAACTGGTCTCTGTATTTGACGAGTCTGGTGTCACAGAGTTTTTCAATAGATTTGAGAAGAAGTGCCGGGAGCGTCAGTGGCCTGAAGTTAAGTGGACGGCCCTTGTGTCCTCTAGACTCGTAGGTAAGGGGCTCAAGGCTTACGATGCACTGCCTTTGGAGTCCTGCGTTGTTTATGAGGAGCTCAAGGAGGCTGTCCTGCGGGTATACGAGCTACAACCCGAGACATATAGGTTAAAGTTCTGGGGTGTGACTAAGGGGCGAGACAGTATCTTCTTGGAGCACGCCTGGGACCTGTCCGACGCTATAGGAAACTGGCTCAGATCAGAGAAGACAACTACGTTTGATGAGATTAAACAGTTGATGCTTCTAGAGCAGTTTTATAAGTGTATGGGTGCCGACTTTACTTTAAACCTTAAAGAGAAGAACCCAAGAACTCTCGAAGAAGCAGCAGATATGGCTGATCTTCGGTTGTCACTAATTCGGGGGTGCGGCTCTGCACAGAGAAACGATGTAGGCGTTAAGGAGCGTTACCCTCCCCCTCCCCGGAATATGGACACACATAAATTTAAAAGCAATGACACCAAGACTGATCACAAACCTAGCACCGCCCCGTTTAAGAAGGGTCAGGGGACTTTTACACCTCAGTATAAGTCCAAGGGGAAATTTGAGTGTTATCACTGTCACAAAGAGGGGCACATGGCAAAAGCTTGTCTGAGCAGACCTCCCACGGCGGCTGTGTCATTGGCTCGCAGCATTGGGGTGTTCCAGAAGTCTTCTGTGTTTGCTGGAGGCATAAGATCAGAGGATGGAACACCGCCAGTGAAGAAGGATCCGGAAGGCTCGAACCCTGTCTGCGATGCCTTTTGCGACCATAGAGGGAATGGCTGTGTGAAGTGGGGCGGCAAGAAGCGCGGGGTACAGCTTTTGCGTGACACAGGTGCCTCTCAGACACTCTTGAAGAATTTCACTGGTAGACCCATAAAAGCGGCGCGGGTAGTTGTGGTGCAGGGAGTTAATGCAACTAGGTCATACCCGCTTGTTAGAATGGAGCTTGAAGTTGACGGTGTGACTCGCGAACTGGATGTGGGAATCGTGGAGAAATTGCCTGTTGGGGGCGTCGACCTCCTTCTCGGCAATTACTTTGCGATGCCTGCTTCTAAGGTTTCGCCCTTATTCGTTGCCGAGGAGCCGGCCGACGTGAGTAGGGAGGAACAGGAGTGGGTTGAGAAGTGTCAGGTGCAGCCAATGGCGTGTGTTGTAACCAGATCTCTCGCATCCAGGGAGTCACAGCCTAACCAACAGTCTTCAAATAAGCGGAGGAACGGTCACGAGAAGGTGCTGAAAGCTGATACGGTGGAGAGTCTAGTACCAGCAGCGCTTCTCGGGGACTCGGTATTAGCACCGTTATTAGAGTCTGGAGAAGCACCACCACCTGTCACTGAGAGTGTAGAGGCAGGGCTTAAAGAGACTCGGAGGCAGCAACGGTATACACGGAGAGAGCAACGGGATGCAAAGTTCGATGTTGGGGGAGGGCATGAGTTGTTTCGCAAACACTTAGACAGGCTAGCTCCCTCAGATATTCGCAAATTGCAGCTAGAAGACCCGGAGGTTCTAAAGTGTAGTAACGGTGCTGTCGAACTCGAAGAGGACAGGTACGACCACAAGGTGAAACTCAGGGAGTTTCACGTGGATCAGGAGGTGTTGATACTACTCCCTCTTGTAGGTCACCCCTTATCCGCAAAGTACGCTGGTCCTTATAGGGTAGCAGAGAAGCTCTCGGACTTAGATTACCTGGTGGCCACTCCAGACAGGCATAAGAGGAATCAGTTATGTCATGTCAACCTGATGAAGGAGTATGTGAGGCGCCCACCTGAGCCTCTCACTGTCCCCGTGATGACTTTCAGCAGTCAAGGTGGAGAAGGAGAACGGGACAGTCATGCGCAGGTGGATGACAACTGGGATTATCATGTTTCTGCAGATCAGTGGGCGGGTAACACGAGACAGGCAGCTCATGAGGCTTTGCAAAACCTACCTGAGCAACATCGTGTGGCTGTCGAGCGCCTATTCGGTTTATACCCTACTGTATTTGCGGAACACCCAGACCTCACTACTCATGAGGTGCACGACGTTGACGTCGGAGACCACCCACCCTTCAAATCAGTGCCCTATAGGGTGCCCCCTATTAAACTTCCGGCCCTCCAGGCGGAGTTGGAGTATAATTTATGTTGCAACAGGGACTGATCGAGAAGGGGGCGGTAAAGTGGACATCTCCCGTAACGCTGCAACCTAAGCCGGATGGCAAGGTGCGCTTCTGTGTTGATTACCGCAGGCTAAACGGCTTGACTCCCACCAACCCATATTCTCTTCCCCGGGTTGATGACTGTGTAGACAAGATTGGCAGGGCCAAGTTCTTGACCAAGGTGGACCTGGTAAAAGGTTACTGGCAGGTGCCTTTGTCTGAACGGGCGAAAGAGGTGTGTGGTTTTGTGGTGGATGGTGCTACATATCGTTGTAATGTCATGCCGTACGGTCTAAAGAACGCACCAGCGACCTTTCAAAGCTTGATGAACGAGTTGGTGGCTGACATTCCGAAGTGTACCGTGTACCTGGACGACGTCATTATCTACGATGACGATTTCAAGAGCCACTGTGAACATGTAGAATCCCTATTTAAGAAATTAAGTGAGGCAAACTTGGTGGTCACCCTGGGAAAGTGTGATTTTGTGCGGGCTACCGTGCAGTATCTGGGGTTCATGGTGGATTTGGGCCAGGTGTGCCCCCCACAGAACAAGATATTGGCTATTAACCACTTCCCCAGGCCGTCCACCAAGAAGCAGATCATGAGGTTTTTGGGCATGATTGGTTACTACTGCTGCTTTATAAAGGGCTATTCTACTGTGCTGGCTCCTCTGGCGGACCTATTGGCCAAAGATAGAAAGTTTAAGTGGGCGCCGGAGTGTGAGAGGGCTTTTTTGCTAGTAAAACACCTGTTGTGTACCCACCCAATCCTCAGGGCCCCGGACTTTAGTCGACCATTCCAGCTGGCAACTGATGCCAGTGGTGTGGGGGCTGGTGCCGTTCTGATGCAATCAGATGAAGATGGGCTGGAGCACCCAGTCAGTTTCTTCTCAAAAAAGTTCAACTCGGCGCAGAAGAACTATTCAGTAGTTGAGAAGGAACTGCTGGCGATTGTGCTAGCGCTCAGGCACTTTGAGGTGTATGTTCCAGCCTATGGACCAGTTGTGGTGATCTACACCGACCATCACCCCCTCAAGTTCCTGAATCAATTCCATAACTGGAATATGAGGCTGACCAGGTGGTCATTAATGTTGCAGGAATACAACCTAGACATACGCCATATTGCCGGTTCTGAGAATGTGATTGCAGATTGCTTATCGAGGGTGGAAGACCCGGGGTAGATCATCACAAGGGTAGCCTCCTACTTTGGTTTGATTAGTAGTGCTTGTAGCTTAGTGGTGCTTGTTGGCTCGCGTGTGTAGCCCAGAGTATTGGGTCGTAAAGTAGGAGTTGCTGTGTTGGTATAGAAGTAAAAACTAGGCTTGCCCCTGTAGTGCAGCTGCCATAAACATATTACAAATATAAACATTCTATAAAAACTCTTTCTTTGATAGTTAAATTTTTGTTAAGTATGTTATAGCAGAAATTCTGAGTTGTACTCCTCTCAGAAGGCTGGGCTAGTGAAGCAAATTTAATCTATTGTGTTGGGAAGGGATGTTAATTTTTATAATGTGTTATTTTGATTAGAACTGTGCTTTACATTTCATTGTCGCTGGGTGGCTAGGAGTGGCGAATTTTGTATGGGTTCTGCGTGTCAGATTTAGAGCTCATAGTTAAAAATCTTGGTGGGGTGTGACCCTCACCGCTTCCCCCAGAACCGCATGGCTTACTCGCTAGGACTCTCCAGGGCAGAGAATATAGCTACAGTCTACCTATCATTGTGTACTTTCCTTCTCGAGAAAGCTTGTGTTGCAGACAGTTCAGAACTGTTCTTTATTTTCGTCTGTCACAATCCTTTCTATTTTATTTAGTCAATTGAAAGTATTGTGTTAAGTAGTTGAATGATGGGAAGGCGAGCGGGAGAGGGAGAGAGAGAGAGACAAGGTGGTGTACTTTGGTAGTGAGTGCGGCGCGTGGCTGGCCCCCTTAAATAGGCCTCGCGGAATTCGTTACCTCCTGCCTAACACTGTCTACTACGTGGCTGCTTACTGGGCGACTGTCGCACGCCCTCGTGCCATTCTTGCGAACTGGGACTCCAGCCAGGAGGTCCATGGGAATATCCTTGTCAGATCCTTCCCAGACAGCATACTCTAAGCATCTCCCTTGAACTGTCCCACACTCTTGTCTTAGAATCTTTCTCTCCTACTGCCTCTATCATTTCCACTACTTCCTCACCTTTTATTAATATCAATTCCCCTCTGGTTCTCTGCATCCACACCTTGAATTGGTGGCCAGACTGTATTATATGCTGGATCTCACATTTCTTATGTACTAGATTAAGGTTGAAGATAGTCACTGTCTTTTTGGGAGATTGTATTGCTCAGACTGTCTCCATCAATCACTAATGTTTCTACAGGGTTAAATAATGCTAGACTAGGGATCAGGTACCTTGCTGTTGGTGTTTTCAATGTGTGTAGGCTACTTTTGAGCTACACGACACTACGGATTCTGTGGGTTACCTGGGTGGATCTTTTGTCTGTGTACCTTGGAGTTTAGACTGTGTAGTGCGTGAGGGCTGCTTGCTTAATCCACCCAACACTGTTCTAACTCTATTTGCTTTTACTTTTGAGGGTCGCCAGGAGGATACTCGATACTTGTGATCGAGAATCCTCAAGAGAGCACCCCTTCATATTAACGTAATCAGGCCGCACAGACCCAAGGTCCATACTAGGCTAGGAGCTGCCTTACTCCACCAGAATTCTGTACCTTTGCACATCCCAGCTAGACTTTATTAATCTGGGTAGACATTAGCTGGATTTGATTATTTACTCTTTTATGCATACCCATTATTTTTACACAAGCATTTTGAGGTCTAGGTTGCTGTAGAGAGACACAATCAGCATAGACCGGTGTTGTTAATAGGAGTACTACTTTTTCGTGGCGAGCATTATTACAGTTGCACCGCTTATAATATTCTTGTGTCCAATAACATTATACGTCCAGCCTTTTTGTGTATTTAGCCTACACGTGCATTGTCCTGCCTCCTGCTATTTTGTGGTTCCATTTCCGATACGTTCTTCTTAGTAGCATCCGACATTATTCAGAAGATTCCTTGTTCGGTGCTTGAGGACTTTACAACACTTTCTTTCATAAAGGAGTGACAGATATTATTGATTAAAGTAACGTTAAGTAAAACTTCTTCTTGTTTGCATTAGATCACTCTTGTGATTTAATTAAGTTAACTATCTTTTCCTTGTGTACCATACCTAAGCAACCATATGTTATAGGTAATAGGCTGTTTCAGAGAACATCAGCCTATAGTAGAAGCACATAGATACTGAGAGTTAAGATACCCCGCTATCGCAGATATAACTCTGGAGGGTATATGTGTTCTTTGTTCGACGGGATTATATATCAGGGGTTGGATCTAGCGTTTCCGTAGTTGCATTTATGCCAGTCTAGTCCAATGTATAAGAGCCACTGATTTATACGAGACCCGATCGTAACAAATGGCGACCTAGCTCAGGATTTCGTGAACTGACATATAATTGCAGGTTATTGTGCAGATTTTTCTCACAGTTTAGGCAGTGAACATTTGTTGATTTTGTGGAATATTTTTTGAGGACATGCAAGAATTATTTGTTTAGCAAAGTAATATAGCAGTTAAGCTGTCTCCGAGAATTTTTTATTGTGAATATTGTGGTATAAGAGTTTGGGGTACTTCTTTTTTGTGTATCAAAGTGAAAAATCTTCAGTGAGCATCATGTCTTATAGCGGATCAGTGCAGGATGAAGATACAGTACGTGATGTAGAATCTGAGGAGCAGCAGCATGGGCAGGTTGTTAACTTGGTGAACAGTGAGGAGGATGCAAGGAATTTTTTACAATGGCCTGTTACTTCCGACCGGTTGGTGGGTATGAATCGGTACGGTCTCCAGTGCTTAGCCGCAGCTATCGGTCATGTATGTACTAGTGGCATGACCAAGGATGACCTGATGACGTGTGTGCTGGGTGCGGTGACTGGCGTACGAGGTAGGATGAGTGCTCAGAGCCCTTAGGCCGAGCTTCCCCTTCACTCGACTCCCAATCCTCCTATTGGAGTACCGACCGTGAGTACGCTTCCGCAGGTGGGTAGTGACTGGCAGGGTGGTTTGCCCCTGGGGGGATCACCGGGTATTTCTAACATCATTGCATCTCCTCCTCAAGGTTTGACCCCGGAGATGCTCTTTCAGCTCGAGATGGCAAAGATGCAACATCAGAGTCAGCAGCAGATAGAGCTAGCTAAGATAGAAGAGAGAAAAGAGCTGGCTAAGATGCAGCAACAGACGAGGGAAGCTGAGCTTAGGACTGAACTAGAATCTACAAGATACTCTGCCGACATGGATTTAGAGAAGTCTCGTGTTGAGACGACGGGACAGCGACTCGGTACTGGAAACCGTGCGCATGATCAGTCTCTGTCGCACCTTCTCAAACTGGTCCCTGTATTTGACGAGTCTGGTGTCACAGAGTTTTTCAATAGATTTGAGAAAAAGTGCCGGGAGCATCAGTGGCCTGAAGTTAAGTGGGCGGCCCTTGTGTCCTCTAGACTCGTAGGTAAGGGGCTCAAGGCTTATGATGCACTGCCTTTGGAGTCCTGCGTTGTTTATGAGGAGCTCAAGGAGGCTGTCCTGCGGGCATACGAGCTACAACCCGAGACATATAGGTTAAAGTTCTGGGATGTGACTAAGGGGCGAGACAGTACCTTCTTGGAGCACGCCCGGGACCTGTCCGACGCTATGGGAAACTGGCTCAGATCAGAGAAGACAACTACGTTTTGATGAGATGAAACAGTTGATGCTTCTACAGCAGTTTTATAAGTGTACGGGCGGCGACTTGACTTTAAACCTTAAAGAGAAGAACCCAAGAACTCTCGTAGAAGCAGCAGAGATGGCTGATCTTCGGTTGTCACTAATTCGGGGTGCGGCTCTGCACAGAGAAACGATGTAGGCGTTAAGGAGCGTTACCCTCTCCCTCCCCGGAATATGGACACACATAAATTTAAAAGCAATGACACCAAGACTGATCACAAACCTAGCACCGCCCCGTTTAAGAAGGGTCAGGGGACTTTTACACCTCAGTCTAAGATCAAGGGGAAAATTTGAGTGTTATCACTGTCACAAAGAGGGGCATATGGCAAAAGCTTGTCTGAGCAGACCTCCCACGGCGGCTGTGTCATTGGCTCGCAGCATTGGGGTGTTCCAGAAGTCTTCTGTGTTTGCTGGAGGCATAAGATCAGAGGATGGAGCACCGCCAGTGACGAAGGATCCGGAAGGCTCGAACCCTGTACGCGATGCCTTTTGCGACCATAGAGGGCATGGCTGCGTGAAATGGGGGGGCAAGGAGCACGGGGTACATCTTTTGCGTGACACAGGTGCCTCTCAGACACTCTTGAAGAATTTCACTGGTAGACCCATAAACGCGGCGTGGGTAGTTGTGGTGCAGGGAGTTAATACAACTAGGTCATAACCGCTTGTTAGAATGGAGCTTGAAGTTGACGGTGTGACTCGCGAACTGGATGTGGGAATCGTGGAGAAATTGCCTGTTGGGGGCGTCGACCTCCTTCTCGGCAATGACTTTGCGGTGCCTGCTTCTAAGGTTTCACCCTTAGTCGTTGCCGAGGAGCCGACCGACGTGAGTAGGGAGGAACAAGAGTGGGTTGAGAAGTGTCAGGTGCAACCAATGGCGTGTGTTGTAACCAGATCTCTCGCATCCAGGGAGTCACAGCCTAACCAACAGTCTTCAAATAAGCGGAGGAACGGTCTCGAGAAGGTGCTGAAAGCTGATACGGTGGAGAGTCTAGTACCAGCAGCGCTTCTCGGGGACTCAGTATTAGCACCGTTATTAGAGTCTGGAGAAGCACCACCACCTGTCACTGAGAGTGTAGAGGCAGGGATTAAAGAGACTCAGAGGCAGCAACGGTATACACGGAGAGAGCAACGGGATGCAAAGTTCGATGTTGGGGGAGGGCATGAGTTGTTTCGCAAACACTTAGACAGGCTAGCTCCCTCAGATATTCGCAAATTGCAGCTAGAAGACCCGGAGGTTCTAAAGTGTAGTAACGGTGCTGTCGAACTCGAAGAGGACAGGTACGACCACAAGGTGAAACTCAGGGAGTTTCACGTGGATCAGGAGGTGTTGATACTACTCCCTCTTGTAGGTCACCCCTTATCCGCAAAGTACGCTGGTCCTTATAGGGTAGCAGAGAAGCTCTCGGACTTAGATTACCTGGTGGCCACTCCAGACAGGCGTAAGAGGAATCAGTTATGTCATGTTAACCTGATGAAGGAGTATGTGAGGCGCCCACCTGAGCCTCTCACTGTCCCTGTGATGACTTTCAGCAGTCAAGGTGGAGAAGGAGAACGGGACAGTCATACGCAGGTGGATGACAACTTGGATTATCATGTTTCTGCAGATCAGTGGGCGGGAAACACGAGACAGGCGGCTCATGAGGCTTTGCAACACCTACCTGAGCAACAGCGTGTGGCTGTCGAGCGCCTATTCGGTTTATACCCTACTGTATTTGAAGAACACCCAGGCCTCACTACTCATGAGGTGCACGACGTTGACGTCGGAGACCACCCACCCATCAAATCAGTGCCCTATAGGGTGCCCCCTATTAAACTTCCGGCCCTCCGGGCAGAGTTGGAGTATATGTTTTTTTTTTTTTTTTTTTTTTTAAGAGACAATGAACGGAGGAAGGAAAAACACAGATAAAACAAAAAGGTCCATGTGCCTAAAGGCATCCTCCATTCATAAAATGTTTGTAACAACTGGATTTAAACATTTGTTGATTGTAAGTTTGTGGAAAGCAATTCGAGGGAAGTGAATTCCAAAGAGTAGTAGCTCTGGGGATAAATGAATTCTGATAAGCAGAAGTTCTGCATTGTGGAGGAGAAAGTGTAAATTCATGGGCGCTCTCAGCTGCCCTAGTTCTACGGGGAAAGATGTGGAGAGGCGGCACAATTGAAGCAAGTTCCTCGGAACAATTGCTGTGAAAATATCTGTAGAATAATGCAAGGGATGCAACGTTTCTTCGTATGGATAATGTAGGAAGGTCCGTGTGATTGCAGGGTTATTGATTAATCTAATAGCTTTATTTTGAATTTTGTCCAACTGCCTCAATGCAACCACTCCACTTCCACCCCACAGAGGTGAACAGTAATCCATCTGAGAGCGCACATGACTTTTATATATTACGGCCAACTGCTCGTCAGTGAAGAATTCTCGAACTCTGTACAGGAGTCCCAGTTTTTTAGAGGCATTCTTAGCAATGCTTCTAACATAATGTGTCCAGCTCAAGTTAGTAGTTAATGTTACACCGAGAATGTCAATACTAGGGGAAGTGGGAATATTTACATCATTAAAAAATATATGGGAGTCAGTGAGATTCTGTCGGTTAGAAAATTGAATGTACTTGGTTTTCTGTGCATTAAAGGAAACTAGATTCTCTTGTCCCCATTCATTAATTCTAGAAAGGTCCTGGTTCAGAGAAATTGCAGTGTTTATTTTTGAATTTATAAGATCGGGTTGGGTGAAAGAATTGGTAAATGTGAAGGAACTGTGGAGTGTTGAGTCATCTGCGTAGGAATGTATTGGATTATGAGTGGTAGATATGAGATCATTGATATGAATGAGGAACAGAGTTGGGCTAAAACTGATCCCTGGGAACACCGGCATTATTGAGTGAAATTGAGAATAAAGGCCATCTACCATTACACATATTTTTCTGTTATGAAGATAAGAAGAAATTAGTGGAACTAATGATGCAAGGCCGTAGTGTGACATCTTCGACAATAAGGATTGATGCCAGACTCTATCAAATGCCTTTGATATATCCAGTGCTATTGTATGTGTTTCACCATGTTGGTCTGTAGCTTGGTTGATTTGATGCGTAAGAAGGCAAAGAATGTCTGCAGTTGATCGACATCGTCTAAAACCATATTGCCTATCACTGATTAATTTATTATTATCCAGATGCTTAATTAAGAGCGTGTTGCAACAGGGACTGATCGAGAAGGGGGCGGTAAAGTGGACATCTCCCGTAACGCTGCAACCTAAGCCAGATGGCAAGGTGCACGTCTGTGTTGATTACCGCTGGCTAAACGGCTTGACTCCCACCAACCCATATCCTCTTCCCCGGGTCGATGACTGTGTAGACAAGATTGGCAGGGCCAAGTTCTTGACCAAGGTGGACCTGGTAAAAGGTTACTGGCAGGTGCCTTTGTCTGAACGGGCAAAAGAGGTGTGTGGTTTTGTGGTGGATGGTGCTACATATCGTTGTAATGTCATGCCGTACGGTCTACAGAACGCACCAGCGACCTTCCAATGCTTGATGAACGAGTTGGTGGCTGACATTCCGAACTGTACCGTGTACCTGGACGACGTCATTATCTACGATGACGATTTCAAGAGCCACTGTGAAAATGTAGAATCCCTATTTAAGAAATTAAGCGAGGCAAACTTGGTGGTCAACCTGGGAAAGTGTGATTTTGTGCGGGCTACCGTGCAGTATCTGGGGTTCATGGTGGGTTTGGGCCAGGTGTGCCCCCCACAGAACAAGATATTGGCTATTAACCACTTCCCTAGGCCATCCACCAAGAAGCAGATCATGAGGTTTTTGGGCATGATTGGTTACTACCGCCACTTTATAAAGGGCTATTCTACTGTGCTGGCTCCTCTGACGGACCTATTGGCCAAAGATAGAAAGTTTAAGTGGGCGCCTGAGTGTTGAGAGGGCTTTTTTGCTAGTAAAACACCTGTTGTGTACTCACCCAATCCTCAAGGCCCCGGATTTTAGCCGACCATTCCAGCTGGCAACTGATGCCAGTGGTCTGGGGGCTGGTGCCGTTCTGATGCAATCAGACGAAGATGGGCTGGAGCACCCAGTCAGTTTCTTCTCAAAAAAGTTCAACTCGGCGCAGAAGAACTATTCAGTAGTTGAGAAGGAACTGCTGGCGATTGTGCTAGTGCTCAGGCACTTTGAGGTGTATGTTCCAGCCTATGGACCAGTTGTGGTGATCTACACCGACCATCACCCCCTCAAGTTCCTGAATCAATTCCATAACCGGAATATGAGGCTGACCAGGTGGTCATTAATGTTGCAGGAATACAACCTAGACATACGCCATATTGCCGGTTCTGAGAATGTGATTGCAGATTGCTTATCGAGGGAGGAAGACCCGGGGTAGATCATCACAAGGGTAGCCTCCTACTTTGGTTTGATTAGTATGTTTACGTCTGGTGCTTGTTGGCTCGCGTGTGTAGCCCAGCGTATTGGGTCGTAAAGTAGGAGTTGTTGTGTTGGTATAGAAGTAAAAACTAGGCTTGCCCCTGTAGTGCAGCCGCCATAAACATATTAAAAATATAAAAATCCTATAAAAACTCTTTCTTTGATAGTTACATTTTTTTTAAGTATGTTATAGCAGAAATTCTGAGTTGTACTCCTCTCAGAAGGCTGGGCTAGTGAAGCTCGCTCTTATGAGCATAACTATGTAAATTTATCAATTGTGTGGGAAGGGTTGTTAATTTTTATAATGTGTTATTTTGATGAGAACTGTGCTTTACATTTCATTGTCGCTGAGTGGCTAGGAGTGGCGAATTTTGTATGGGTTCTGCGTGTCAGATTTAGAGCTCATAGTTGGAGCCTCTTAAAAATCTTGGGTGGGGTGTGACGCTCACCGCTTCCCCCAGAACCGCATGGCTTACTCGCTAGGACTCGCCAGGGCAGAGAATATAGCTACAGTCTACCTATCATTGTGTACTTTCCTTCTCGAGACAGCTTGTGTTGCAGACAGTTCAGAACTGTTCTTTATTTTCGTCTGTCACAATACTTTCTATTTTATTTAGTCAATTGAAAGTATTGTGTTAAGTAGTTGAATGATGGGAAGGCGAGCGGGAGAGGGAGAGCGAAAGAGACAAGGTGGTGTGACTTGGTAGTGAGTGCGGCGCGTGGCTGGCCCCTTTACATAGGCCTCGCGGGATTCGTTGCCTCCTGCCTAACACTGCCTACTACGCGGCTGCTTACTGGGCGACTGTCGCGCGCCCTCGTGCCATTCTTGCGAACTGGGACTCCAGCCAGGAGGTCCATGGGAATATCCTTGTCAGATCCTTCCCAGACAGCATACTCTAAGCATCTCCCTTGAACTGTCCCACACTCTTGTCTTAGAATCTTTCTCTCCTACTGCCTGTATCATTTCCACTACTTCCTCACCTTTTATTAATATCAATTCCCCTCTGGTTCTCTGCATCCACACCTTGAATTGGTGGCCAGACTGTATTATATGCTGGATCTCACATTTCTTATGTACTAGATTAAGGTTGAAGATAGTCATTGTCTTTTTGGGAGATTGTATTGCTCAGACTGTCTCCATCAATCACTAATGTTTCTACAGGGTTAAAAAATGCTAGACTAGGGATCAGGTACCTTGCTGTTGGTGTTTTTAATGTGTGTAGGCTACTTTTGAGCTACACGACACTACGGATTCTGTGGGTTACCTGGGTGGATCTTTTGTCTGTGTACCTTGGAGTTTAGACTGTGTAGTGCGTGAGGGCTGCTTGCCTAATCCACCCAACACTGTTCTAACTCTATTTGCTTTTACTTTTGAGGGTCGCCAGGAGGATACTCGATACTTGTGATCGAGAATCCTTAAGAGAGCACCCCTTCATATTAACGTAATTAGGCCGCACAGACCCAAGGTCCATACTAGGCTAGGAGCTGCCTTGCTCCACCAGAATTCTGTACCTTTGTGCATCCCAGCTAGACTTTATTAATCCGGGTAGACATTAGCTGGATTAGATCATATACTCTTTTATGCATACCCATTATTTTTACACAAGCATTTTGAGGTCTAGGTTGCTGTAGAGAGACACAATCAGCATAGACCGGTTTTGTTAATAGGAGTACTACTTTTTCGTGGCGAGCATTATTACAGTTGCACCGCTTATAATATTCTTGTGTCCAATAACATTATATGTCCAGCTTGTTTGTGTATTTAGCCTACACGTGCATTGTCCTGCCTCCTGCTATTTTGTGGTTCCATTTCCGATACGTTCTTCTTAGTAGCATCCGACATTATTCAGAAGATTCCTTGTTCGGTGCTTGAGGACTTTACAACACTTTCTTTCATAAAGGAGTGACAGATATTATTGATTAAAGTAACGTTAAGTAAACCTTCTTCTTGTTTGCATTAGATCACTCTTGTGATTTAATTAAGTTAACTATCTTTTCCTTGTGTACCATACCTAAGCAACCATATGTTATAGGTAATAGGCTGTTTCAGAGAACATCAGCCTATAGTAGAAGCACATAGATACTGAGAGTTAAGATACCCCGCTATCGCAGATATAACTCTGGAGGGTATGTGTTCTTTGTTCGACGGGATTATATATCAGGGGTTGGATCTAGCGTTTCCGTAGTTGCATTTATGCCAGTCTAGTCCAATGTATAAGAGCCACTGATTTATACGAGACCCGATCGTAACACTGTATTAGGGGAGATTCTCACTCGAGGGATTTTGTTTCTGGACCCTTTTTTCTCTCATGCTTAGCCCAATTGCATTTTAAATTTCATGACGTTCGCCCCATTAGTTTGGCGATTTTAAGAAATTTCCCCCCATTTATGTCAATTTAAAGACCTTTCATGTAGATTTTTCCCTGGCGAGCGATAGCGATCCTGTAATATAAGAGGAATCGGCCTTCGGCCGGGAAATTTTTCTACCCAAAAATGTACAAATATATCTTAAAAGAAGGTCTAGGGGATGTAATTTTAATTTTGATAGAGGTCTAGGGAACAAACTAAATACCTCTTAATATCGATATTTGTAATAAATAGTGTTTTCAATCATTATAAGTGACATTACTTAGGTTACTTTTATTAATGTCATGTCCACGGTATTTTTTAACTCCTTCTACACTATGACGCATTTTTTCCTTTGATGCTGGCCAACATTAGATGATGTTATGCAGTTTAAGAAGGACCTGTGTTACTAAGAGGGTTTTCTGAGTTTATATTTATCCATTCGAGTAGTAGAAATAGATTATAGACTAAAGAAAATCGCCTAATGGTAACCAAAACATGATGAACATCTCGCAATGGTGGTGAAAGGGTTAAGGGGGCCCACCTCGTTTTTTTTCTTCTCTCTCCCTGGGTTGTATCCATTTGGCCCCATTCAGCCTACTGTTTTAAGACTTTTACCCCCATCCAGGTGTCGATTTTTTCTGGCGAGCGGTAGCGATCCAGCATATTTGTAAAACAAAAATTGACAGCTGGCTAAATTTGCACATTTTTCGATAGAACAATTTCTCTAGCGAAGCCGGATTTCTTCATACAATGCTGGCTCTCTATCACTCACCAAGAAGAAATCGACACCTTATTGGGGATAAACATCTTAAAACAGTAGGCCTTGGCTCGATGGGGCCGAATGGATAAGCCAGAGAAAGAGAGAAAGGAGAGAAAACCAACCCTTAAGATGGTATAGCTGGTTATGCTGCGTCTTGGAAGAGGTTGCGACTTGAATGCTATGGTGCTTTAACCCCTTCTATACAGGTGACGTCTTTTTAATTTCATTCAAGCTATGTTTGGGCGATCCTGTGCAGTTTAAGAAGGATCTGTGGTATTGAAAATGGTTAATTGAGATAGTTTGAAGCCTTTTAATTGCTGGAGACCCTTTTTAATCTGAATAAAATAGATTAATAGTGGCCAGAATAAAATAACAAGGACGTCGACGGTTTATAAGGAGTTAAGCATTATTGGACTTAAAACACTTCAGTATATCTACAACATTGTTAATGTGTTAGACAATACTCACGATTTAGCACGCATTGATATTTTTGTTTCCTGTAAAATTAACTACGAAAATGGCAGTCCTGTTCGTCCTGTGCGTTTTTAATTTAGTTATCGATGTATAATCCTTTTTCTCTGATGTTCCCCTCGTTTTCTATACCGATTGCTATTTTCTCTCTCGTGTTTCCTATCTTTTTTAAGGATTTTTTCTTTGCATTTTTTGGATAATGGAACGGTGCAATATTGTTTTCTAATAACATCCTACTTTTATATATTTGTATTATATTATCTTGCTTTCTTATCTTTTTTCGCCGTCTTTGTTGGCCCTTTTTCTTTCATTGACTTATTGTTTCTTTCATTGACTCTTTTTCTTTTCGGATTTTTTATGCTTAGCCATTATAAATTCCTTTCATGACCCTTCCTTTTTGCTAATTACTGTTTTTCTAGGCGAACTTGTTCTAAGATTCTCATTTTCTCACCGCCTTCCTGGGTATGACGATAATCCCTTTTTGCTCTCTTTTTAAACGCAATTGTTCAGTCTTCCCCTTCCCATTGTTTCTCCTC
>CM064573.1:32582828-32669543 GCA_032716605.1 Paralithodes platypus | reverse complement strand
CTTAGAATCTTTCTCTCCTATTCCCTCTATCATTTCCACTACTTCCGTCACCTATTTATTAATATCAATTTCCCCTCTGGTTCTCCTGGCATCCACACCTTGCATTGGCTGGCCAGACTGGTATTATATGCTGGGATCTCACATTTCTTCTGTACCTAGATTAAGGTTTAAGATAGTCCTTGTCTTCTTGGGAGATTGTATTGCTCCAGACTGTCTCCATCAATCACTAATGTTTCTACAAGGGGTTAAATAATGCTAGACTAGGGATCAGGTACCTTGCTGTTGGTGTTTTCAATGTGTGTAGGCTACTTTTGAGCTACACGACACTACGGATTCTGTGGGTTACCTGGGTGGATCTTTTGTCTGTGTACCTTGGAGTTTAGACTGTGTAGTGCGTGAGGGCTGCTTGCCTAATCCACCCAACACTGTTCTAACTCTATTTGCTTTTGTACTTTTGAGGGTCGCCAGGAAGATACTCGATACTTGTGATCGAGAATCCTCAAGAGAGCACCCCTTCATATTAACGTAATCAGGCCGCACAGTCCCAAGGTCCACACTGGGCTAGAGCTGCCTTGCTCCACCAGAATTCTGTACCTTTGCGCATCCCAGCTAGACTTTATTAACCCGGGTAGACATTAGCTGGATTAGATCATATACTCTTTTATGCATACCCATTATTTTTTACACAAGCATTTTGAGGTCTAGGTTGCTGTAGAGAGACACAACCAGCATAGACCGGTTTTGTTAATATGAGTACTACTTTTTCGTGGCGAGCATTATTACAGTTGCACCGCTTATAATATTCTTGTGTCCAATAACATTATATGTCCAGCCTTTTTGTGTATTTAGCCTACACGTGCATTGTCCTGCCTCCTGCTATTTTGTGGTTCCATTTCCGATACGTTCTTATTAGTAGCATCCGACATTATTCAGAAGATTCCTTGTTCGGTGCTTGAGGACTTTACACACTTTCTTTCATAAAGGAGTGACAGATAGTATTAATTAAAGTAACGTTAAGTAAACCTTCTTCCTTGTTTGGATTAGATCACTCTTCTGATTTAATTAAGTTAACTATCTTTTCCTTGTTTACCATAACTAAGCAACCATATGTTATAGGTAATAGGCTGTTTCAGAGAACATCAGCCAATAGTAGAAGCACATAGATACTGAGAGTTTAGATACCTGCTATCGCAGATATAACTCTGGAGAGTATATGTGTTCTTTGTTCTACGGGATTATATACCAGGGGTTGGATCTAGCGTTTCCGTTGTTGCATTATGCCAGTCTAGTCCAATGTATAAGAGCCACTGATTTATACGAGACCCGATCGTAACAAATGGCGACCTAGCTCAGGATTGGTGAACTGACATATAATTGCAGGTTATTGTGCAAAGTTGTCTCACAGTTTAGGCAGTGAACATTTGTTGATTTTGTAGAATATTTTTTGAGGACATGCAAGAATTATTTTTTTAGCAAAGTAATATCGCACTTAAGCTGTCTCCGAGAATTTTGTATTGTGAATATTGTGGTATAAGAGTTTGGGGTACTTCTTTTTTGTGTATCAAAGTGAAAAATCTTCAGTGAGCATCATGTCTTATAGCGGAACAGTGCAGGATGAAGACACAGTACGTGATGTAGAAGCTGAGGAGCAGCAGCATGGGCAGGTTATTAACTTGGTGAACAGTGAGGAGGATGCAAGGAATTTTTTACAATGGCCTGTTACTTCCGACCGGTTGGTGGGTATGAATCGGTACGGTCTCCAGTGCTTAGCCGCAGCTATCGGTCATGTATGTACTAGTAGCATGACCAAGGATTACCTGATGACGTCTGTGCTAGGTGGGGTGACTGGCGTACGAGGTAGGGTGAGTGCTCAGAGCCCTTTGGCCAAGCGTCCCCTTCACTCAACTCCCAATCCTCCTATTGGAGAACCGACCCTGAGCACGCTTCCGCAGGTGTGTAGTGACTGGCAGGGTGGTTTGCCCCTCGGGGGATCACCGGGTATTTCTAACATCATTGCATCTCCTCCTCCTCCTCAAGGTTTGACCCCAGAGATGCTCTTTCAGCTCGAGATGGCAAAGATGCAACATCAGAGTCAACAGCAGATAGAGCTAGCTAAGATAGAAGAGAGAAAAGAGCTGGCTAGCATGCAGCAACAGACGAGGGAAGCTGTGCTTAGGACTGAACTAGAATCTACAAGATACTGTGCCGACATGGATTTAGAGAAGTCTCGTAAACTGAGACGACGGACAGCGTCTCGGTACTGGAAACCGTGCGCATGATCAGTCTCTGTCGCACCTTCTCAAACTGTTCCTCTGTATTTGACGAGTCTGGTGTCACGAGTTTTTCAATAGATTTGAGAAGAAGTGCCGGGAGCGTCAGTGGCCTGAAGTTAAGTGGACGGCCCTTGTGTCCTCTAGACTCGTAGGTAAGGGGCTCAAGGCTTACGATGCACTGCCTTTGGAGTCCTGCGTTGTTTATGAGGAGCTCAAGGAGGCTGTCCTGCGGGATACGAGCTACAACCCGCTACATATAGGTTAAAGTTCTGGGGTGTGACTAAGGGGCGAGACAGTATCTTCTTGGAGCACGCTGGAACCTGTCCGACGCTATAGGAAACTGGCTCAGATCAGAGAAGACAACTACGTTTGATGAGATTAAACAGTTGATGCTTCTAGAGCAGTTTTAATAAGTGTATGGGTGCCGACTTTACTTTAAACCTTAACGAGAAGAACCCAAGAACTTTCGGAGAAGCAGCAGATATGGCTGATCTTCGGTTGTCACTAATTCGGGGGTGCGCTCTGCACAGAGAAACGATGTAGGCGTTAAGGAGCGTTACCCTCCCCCTCCCCGCATATGGACACACATAAATTTAAAAGCAATGACACCAAGACTGATCACAAACCTAGCACCGCACAGTTTAAGAAGGGTCGGGGGACTTTTACACCTCAGTATAAGTCCAAGGGGAAATTTGAGTGTTATCACTGTCACAAAGAGGGGCACATGGCAAACGCTTGTCTGAGCATACCCCCCACTGCGGCTGTGTCATTGGCTCGCAGCATGGGGGTGTTCCAGGAGTCTTGTGTGTTTGCTGGAGGAATAAGATCAGAGGATGAAACACCGCCAGTGAAGAAGGATCCGGAAGGCTCGAACCCTGTCCGCGATGCCTTTTGCGACCATAGAGGGAATGGCTGTGTGAAGTGGTCGGGCAAGAAGCGCGGGGTACCGCTTTTGGCGTGACACAGGTGCCTCTCAGACACTCTTGAAGAATTTCACTGGTAGACCCATAAAAGCGGCGCGGGGAGTTGTGGTGCAGGGAGTTAAAGCAACTAGGTCATACCCGCTTGTTATAATTGAGCTTGAAGTTGACGGTGTGACTCGCGAACTGGATGTGGGAATCGTGGAGAAATTGCCTGTTGGGGGCGTCGACCTCCCTCCCGGCACAGACTTTGCGATGCCTGCTTCTAAGTTTTCGCCCTTATTCGTTGCCGAGGAGCCGGCCGACGTGAGTAGGGCGGAACAGGGGTGGGTTGAGAAGTGGCAGGTTCACCCAATCGCCTGTGTTGTAACCAGATCCCTCGCATCCAGGGAGTCACATCCTAACCAACAGTCTTCAAATAAGCGGAGGAACGGTCACGAGAAGGTGCTGAAAGCTGATACGGTGGAGAGTCTAGTACCAGCAGCGCTTCTCGGGGACTCCGTATTAGCACCGTTATTAGAGTCTGGAGAAGCACCACCACCTGTCACTGAGAGTGTAGAGGCAGGGCTTAAAGAGACTCGGAGGCAGCAACGGTATACACGGAGAGAGCAACAAGATGCAAAGTTCGATGTTGGGGGAGGGAATGAGTTGTTTCGCAAACACTTAGACAGGCTAGCTCCCTCAGATATTCGCAAATTGCAGCTAGAAGACCCGGAGGTTCTAAAGTGTATTAACGGTGCTGTCGAACTCGAGAGAGGACAGGTACGACCACAAGGTGAAACTCAGGGAGTTTTCACGTGGATCAGGGAGTGTTGATACTACTCCCTCTTGTATGTCACCCCTTATCCGCAAAGTAACGCTGGTCCTTATAGGGTAGCAGAGAAGCTCTCGGACTTAGATTACCTGGTGGCCACTCCAGACAGGCATAAGAGGAATCAGTTATGTCATGTCAACCTGATGAAGGAGTATGTGAGGCGCCCACCTGAGCCTCTCACTGTCCCCGTGATGACTTTCAGCAGTCAAGGTGGAGAAGGAGAACCGACAGTCATGCGCAGGTGGATGACAACTGGATTATCATGTTTCTGCAGATCAGTGGGCGGGTAACACTAGACAGGCAGCTCATGAGGCTTTGCAAAACCTACCTGAGCAACATCGTGTGGCTGTCGAGCGCCTATTCTGTTTATACCCTACTGTATTTGCGGAACACCCAGACCTCACTACTCATGAGGTGCACGACGTTGACGTCGGAGACCACCCACCCTTCAAATCAGTGCCCTATAGGTTCCCCCTATTAAACTTCCGGCCCTCCAGGCGGAGTTGGAGTATAATTAATGTTGCAACAGGGACTGATCGAGAAGGGGGCGGTAAAGTGGACATCTCCCGTAACGCTGCAACCTAAGCCGGATGGCAAGGTGCGCTTCTGTGTTGATTACCGCAGGCTAAACGGCTTGACTCCCACCAACCCTTATTCTCTTCCCCGGGTTGATGACTGTGTAGACAAGATTGGCAGGGCCAAGTTCTTGACCAAGCTGGACCTGGTAACAGTTTACTGGCAGGTGCCTTTGTCTGAACGGGCGAAAGAGGTGTGTGGTTTTGTGGTGGATGGTGCTACATATCGTTGTAATGTCATGCCGTACGGTCTAAAGAACGCACCAGCGACCTTTCAAAGCTTGATGAACGAGTTGGTGGCTGACATTCCGAAGTGTAACCGTGTACCTGGTCGACGTCATTATCTACGATGACGATTTCAAGAGCCACTGTGAACATGTAGATCCCTATTTAAGAAATTAAGCGAGGCAAACTTGGTGGTCAACCTGGGAAAGTGTGATTTTGTGCGGGCTACCGTGCAGTATCTGGGGTTCATGGTGGATTTGGGCCAGGTGTGCCCCCCACAGAACAAGATATTGGCTATTAACCACTTCCCCAGGCCGTCCACCAAGAAGCAGATCATGAGGTTTTTGGGCATGATTGGTTACTACTGCTGCTTTATAAAGGGCTATTCTACTGTGCTGGCTCCTCTGGCGGACCTATTGGCCAAAGATAGAAAGTTTAAGTGGGCGCCTGAGTGTGAGAGGGTTTTTTGCTAGTAAAACACCTGTTGTGTACTCACCCAATCCTCAGGGCCCCGGACTTTAGCCGACCATTCCAGCTGGCAACTGATGCGGGGGCTGGTGCCGTTCTGATGCAATCATATGAAGATGGGCTGGAGCACCCAGTCAGTTTCTTCTCAAAAAAGTTCAACTCGGCGCAGAAGAACTATTCAGTAGTTGAGAAGGAACTGCTGGCAATTGTGCTAGTGCTCAGGCACTTTGAGGTGTATGTTCCAGCCTATGGACCAGTTGTGGTGATCTACACCGACCATCACCCCCTCAAGTTCCTGAATCAATTCCATAACTGGAATATGAGGCTGACCAGGTGGTCATTAATGTTGCAGGAATACAACCTAGACATACGCCATATTGCCGGTTCTGAGAATGTGATTGCAGATTGCTTATCGAGGGTGGAAGACCCGGGGTAGATCATCACAAGGGTAGCCTCCTACTTTGGTTTGATTAGTATGCTTCCGTCTGGTGCTTGTTGGCTCGCGTGTGTAGCCCAGAGTATTGGGTCGTAAAGTAGGAGTTGCTGTGTTGGTATAGAAGTAAAAACTAGGCTTGCCCCTGTAGTGCAGCTGCCATAAACATATTACAAATATAAACATTCTATAAAAACTCTTTCTTTGATAGTTAAATTTTTGTTAAGTATGTTATAGCAGAAATTCTGAGTTGTACTCCTCTCAGAAGGCTGGGCTAGTGAAGCAAATTTAATCTATTGTGTTGGGAAGGGTTGTTAATTTTTATAATGTGTTATTTTGATTAGAACTGTGCTTTACATTTCATTGTCGCTGGGTGGCTAGGAGTGGCGAATTTTGTATGGGTTCTGCGTGTCAGATTTAGAGCTCATAGTTAAAAATCTTGGTGGGGTGTGACCCTCACCGCTTCCCCCAGAACCGCATGGCTTACTCGCTAGGACTCTCCAGGGCAGAGAATATAGCTACAGTCTACCTATCATTGTGTACTTTCCTTCTCGAGAAAGCTTGTGTTGCAGACAGTTCAGAACTGTTCTTTATTTTCGTCTGTCACAATCCTTTCTATTTTAGTTAGTCAATTGAAAGTATTGTGTTAAGTAGTTGAATGATGGGAAGGCGAGCGGGAGAGGGAGAGAGAGAGAGACAAGGTGGTGTACTTTGGTAGTGAGTGCGGCGCGTGGCTGGCCCCCTTAAATAGGCCTCGCGGAATTCGTTACCTCCTGCCTAACACTGTCTACTACGTGGCTGCTTACTGGGCGACTGTCGCACGCCCTCGTGCCATTTCTTGCGAACTGGGACTCCAGCCAGGAGGTCCATGGGAATATCCTTGTCAGATCCTTCCCAGACAGCATACTCTAAGCATCTCCCTTGAACTGTCCCCACACTCTTGTCTTAGAATCTTTCTCTCCTACTGCCTCTATCATTTCCACTACTTCCTCACCTTTTAATTAATATCAATCCCCCTCTGGTTCTCTGCATCCACACCTTGAATTGGTGGCCAGACTGTATTATATGCTGGATCTCCACATTTCTTATGTACTAGATAAGGTTGAAGATAGTCACTGTCTTTTTGGGAGATTGTATTGCTCAGACTGTCTCCATCAATCACTAATGTTTCTACAGGGTTAAATAATGCTAGACTAGGGATCAGGTACCTTGCTGTTGGGTGTTTTCAATGTGTGTAGGCTACTTTTGAGCTACACGACACTACGGATTCTGTGGGTTTACCTGGGTGGATCTTTTGTCTGTGTACCTTGGAGTTTAGACTGTGTAGTGCGTGAGGGCTGCTTGCTTAATCCACCCAACACTGTTCTAACTCTATTTGCTTTTACTTTTGAGGGTCGCCAGGAGGATACTCGATACTTGTGATCGAGAATCCTCAAGAGAGCACCCCTTCATATTAACGTAATCAGGCCGCACAGACCCAAGGTCCATACTAGGCTAGGAGCTGCCTTACTCCACCAGAATTCTGTACCTTTGCACATCCCAGCTAGACTTTATTAATCTGGGTAGACATTAGCTGGATTTGATTTATTTACTCTTTTATGCATACCCATTATTTTTACACAAGCATTTTGAGGTCTAGGTTGCTGTAGAGAGACACAATCAGCATAGACCGGTTTTGTTAATAGGAGTACTACTTTTTCGTGGCGAGCATTATTACAGTTGCACCGCTTATAATATTCTTGTGTCCAATAACATTATACGTCCAGCCTTTTTGTGTATTTAGCCTACACGTGCATTGTCCTGCCTCCTGCTATTTTGTGGTTCCATTTCCGATACGTTCTTCTTAGTAGCATCCGACATTATCAGAAGATTCCTTGTTTCGGTGCTTGGAGGACTTTACAACACTTTCTTTCATAAGGAGTGACAGATATTATTGATTAAAGTAACGTTAAGTAAAACTTCTTCTTGTTTTGCATTAGATCACTCTTGTGATTTAATTAAGTTAACTATCTTTTCCTTGTGTACCATACCTAAGCAACCATATGTTATAGGTAATAGGCTGTTTCAGAGAACATCAGCCTATAGTAGAAGCACATAGATACTGAGAGTTAAGATACCCCGCTATCGCAGATATAACTCTGGAGGGTATATGTGTTCTTTGTTCGACGGGATTATATATCAGGGGTTGGATCTAGCGTTTCCGTAGTTGCATTTATGCCAGTCTAGTCCAATGTATAAGAGCCACTGATTTATACGAGACCCGATCGTAACATATGGCGACCTAGCTCAGGATTTCGTGAACTGACATATAATTGCAGGTTATTGTGCAGATTTTTCTCACAGTTTAGGCAGTGAACATTTGTTGATTTTGTGGAATATTTTTTTGAGGACATGCAAGAATTATTTTTTAGCAAAGTAGTATAGCAGTTAAGCTGTCTCCGAGAATTTTTTATTGTGAATATTGTGGTATAAGAGTTTGGTGTACTTCTTTTTTGTGTATCAAAGTGAAAAATCTTCAGTGAGCATCATGTCTTATAGCGGATCAGTGCAGGATGAAGATACAGTACGTGATGTAGAATCTGAGGAGCAGCAGCATGGGCAGGTTGTTAACTTGGTGAACAGTGAGGAGGATGCAAGTAATTTTTTACAATGGCCTGTGACATCCGATCGTTGGTGGGCTTGACTCGGTTCGGTCGCCAGTGCTTAGCCGCAGCTATCGGTCATGTATGTACTAGTGGCATGACCAAGGATGACCTGATGACGGGTGTGCTGGGTGCGGTGACTGGCGTACGAGGTAGGATGAGTGCTCAGAGCCCTTAGGCCGAGCTTCCCCTTCACTCGACTCCCAATCCTCCTATTGGAGTACCGACCGTGAGTACGCTTCCGCAGGTGGGTAGTGACTGGCAGGGTGGTTTGCCCCTGGGGGGATCACCGGGTATTTCTAACATCATTGCATCTCCTCCTCAAGGTTTGACCCCGGAGATGCTCTTTCAGCTCGAGATGGCAAAGATGCAACATCAGAGTCAGCAGCAGATAGAGCTAGCTAAGATAGAAGAGAGAAAAGAGCTGGCTAAGATGCAGCAACAGACGAGGGAAGCTGAGCTTAGGACTGAACTAGAATCTACAAGATACTCTGCCGACATGGATTTAGAGAAGTCTCGTGTTGAGACGACGGGACAGCGACTCGGTACTGGAAACCGTGCGCATGATCAGTCTCTGTCGCACCTTCTCAAACTGGTCCCTGTATTTGACGAGTCTGGTGTCACAGAGTTTTTCAATAGATTTGAGAAAAAGTGCCGGGAGCATCAGTGGCCTGAAGTTAAGTGGGCGGCCCTTGTGTCCTCTAGACTCGTAGGTAAGGGGCTCAAGGCTTATGATGCACTGCCTTTGGAGTCCTGCTTTGTTTATGAGGAGCTCAAGGAGGCTGTCCTGCGGGCATACGAGCTACAACCCGAGACATATAGGTTAAAGTTCTGGGATGTGACTAAGGGGCGAGACAGTACCTTCTTGGAGCACGCCCGGGACCTGTCCGACGCTATGGAAACTGGCTCAGATCAGAGAAGACAACTACGTTTTGATGAGATGAAACATTTGATGCTTCTACAGCAGTTTTATAAGTGTACGGGCGGCGACTTGACTTTAAACCTTAAAGAGAAGAACCCAAGAACTCTCGTAGAAGCAGCAGAGATGGCTGATCTTCGGTTGTCACTAATTCCGGGGTGCGGCTCTGCACAGAGAAACGATGTAGGCGTTAAGGAGCGTTACCCTCTCCCTCCCCGGAATATGGACACACATAAATTTAAAAGCAATGACACCAAGACTGATCACAAACCTAGCACCGCCCCGTTTAAGAAGGGTCAGGGGACTTTTACACCTCAGTCTAAGATCAAGGGGAAAATTTGAGTGTTATCACTGTCACAAAGAGGGGCATATGGCAAAAGCTTGTCCGAGCAGACCTCCCACGGCGGCTGTGTCATTGGCTCGCAGCATTGGGGTGTTCCAGAAGTCTTCTGTGTTTGCTGGAGGCATAAGATCAGAGGATGGAGCACCGCCAGTGACGAAGGATCCGGAAGGCTCGAACCCTGTACGCGATGCCTTTTGCGACCATAGAGGGCATGGCTGCGTGAAATGGGGGGGCAAGGAGCACGGGGTACATCTTTTGCGTGACACAGGTGCCTCTCAGACACTCTTGAAGAATTTCACTGGTAGACCCATAAACGCGGCGTGGGTAGTTGTGGTGCAGGGAGTTAATACAACTAGGTCATACCCGCTTGTTAGAATGGAGCTTGAAGTTGACGGTGTGACTCGCGAACTGGATGTGGGAATCGTGGAGAAATTGCCTGTTGGGGGCGTCGACCTCCTTCTCGGCAATGGCTTTGCGGTGCCTGCTTCTAAGGTTTCACCCTTAGTCGTTGCCGAGGGGCCGACCGACGTGAGTAGGGAGGAACAAGAGTGGGCTGAGAAGTGTCAGGTGCACCCAATTGCATGTCTTGCCACCAGACCTCCCGCATCCAGGGAGTCACAGCCTAACCAACAGTCTTCAAATAAGCGGAGGAACGGTCTCGAGAAGGTGCTGAAAGCTGATACGGTGGAGAGTCTAGTACCAGCAGCGCTTCTCGGGGACTCAGTATTAGCACCGTTATTAGAGTCTGGAGAAGCACCACCACCTGTCACTGAGAGTGTAGAGGCAGGGATTAAAGAGACTCAGAGGCAGCAACGGTATACACGGAGAGAGCAACGGGATGCAAAGTTCGATGTTGGGGGAGGGCATGAGTTGTTTCGCAAACACTTAGACAGGCTAGCTCCCTCAGATATTCGCAAATTGCAGCTAGAAGACCCGGAGGTTCTAAAGTGTAGTAACGGTGCTGTCGAACTCGAAGAGGACAGGTACGACCACAAGGTGAAACTCAGGGAGTTTCACGTGGATCAGGAGGTGTTGATACTACTCCCTCTTGTAGGTCACCCCTTATCCGCAAAGTACGCTGGTCCTTATAGGGTAGCAGAGAAGCTCTCGGACTTAGATTACCTGGTGGCCACTCCAGACAGGCGTAAGAGGAATCAGTTATGTCATGTTAACCTGATGAAGGAGTATGTGAGGCGCCCACCTGAGCCTCTCACTGTCCCTGTGATGACTTTCAGCAGTCAAGGTGGAGAAGGAGAACGGGACAGTCATGCGCAGGTGGATGACAACTTGGATTATCATGTTTCTGCAGATCAGTGGGCGGGAAACACGAGACAGGCGGCTCATGAGGCTTTGCAACACCTACCTGAGCAACAGCGTGTGGCTGTCGAGCGCCTATTCGGTTTATACCCTACTGTATTTGAAGAACACCCAGGCCTCACTACTCATGAGGTGCACGACGTTGACGTCGGAGACCACCCACCCATCAAATCAGTGCCCTATAGGGTGCCCCCTATTAAACTTCCGGCCCTCCGGGCAGAGTTGGAGTATATGTTTTTTTTTTTTTTTTTTTTTTTTAAGAGACAATGAACGGAGGAAGGAAAAACACAGATAAAACAAAAAGGTCCATGTGCCTAAAGGCATCCTCCATTCATAAAATGTTTGTAACAACTGGATTTAAACATTTGTTGATTGTAAGTTTGTGGAAAGCAATTCGAGGGAAGTGAATTCCAAAGAGTAGTAGCTCTGGGGATAAATGAATTCTGATAAGCAGAAGTTCTGCATTGTGGAGGAGAAAGTGTAAATTCATGGGCGCTCTCAGCTGCCCTAGTTCTACGGGGAAAGATGTGGAGAGGCGGCACAATTGAAGCAAGTTCCTCGGAACAATTGCTGTGAAAATATCTGTAGAATAATGCAAGGGATGCAACGTTTCTTCGTATGGATAATGTAGGAAGGTCCTGTGTGATTGCAGGGTTATTGATTAATCTAATAGCTTTATTTTGAATTTTGTCCAACTGCCTCAATGCAACCACTCCACTTCCACCCCACAGAGGTGAACAGTAATCCATCTGAGAGCGCACATGACTTTTATATATTACGGCCACTGCTCGTCAGTGAAGAATTCTCGAACTCTGTACAGGAGTCCCAGTTTTTTAGAGGCATTCTTAGCAATGCTTCTAACATAATGTGTCCAGCTCAAGTTAGTAGTTAATGTTACACCGAGAATGTCAATACTAGGGGAAGTGGGAATATTTACATCATTAAAAAATATATGGGAGTCAGTGAGATTCTGTCGGTTAGAAAATTGAATGTACTTGGTTTTCTGTGCATTAAAGGAAACTAGATTCTCTTGTCCCCATTCATTAATTCTAGAAAGGTCCTGGTTCAGAGAAATTGCAGTGTTTATTTTTGAATTTATAAGATCGGGTTGGGTGAAAGAATTGGTAAATGTGAAGGAACTGTGGAGTGTTGAGTCATCTGCGTAGGAATGTATTGGATTATGAGTGCTAGATATGAGATCATTGATATGAATGAGGAACAGAGTTGGGGCTAAAACTGATCCCTGGGGAACACCAGCATTTATTGAGTGAAATTGAGAATACAGGCCATCTACCATTACACATATTTTTCTGTTATGAAGATAAGAAGAAATTAGTGGAACTAATGATGCAAGGCCGTAGTGTGACATCTTCGACAATAAGGATTGATGCCAGACTCTATCAAATGCCTTTGATATATCCAGTGCTATTGTATGTGTTTCACCATGTTGGTCTGTAGCTTGGTTGATTTGATGCGTAAGAAGGCAAAGAATGTCTGCAGTTGATCGACATCGTCTAAAACCATATTGCCTATCACTGATTAATTTATTATTCTCCAGATGCTTAATTAAGAGCGTGTTGCAACAGGGACTGATCGAGAAGGGGGCGGTAAAGTGGACATCTCCCGTAACGCTGCAACCTAAGCCAGATGGCAAGGTGCACGTCTGTGTTGATTACCGCTGGCTAAACGGCTTGACTCCCACCAACCCCTATCCTCTTCCCCGGGTCGATGACTGTGTAGACAAGATTGGCAGGGCCAAGTTCTTGACCAAGGTGGACCTGGTAAAAGGTTACTGGCAGGTGCCTTTGTCTGAACGGGCAAAAGAGGTGTGTGGTTTTGTGGTGGATGGTGCTACATATCGTTGTAATGTCATGCCGTACGGTCTACAGAACGCACCAGCGACCTTCCAATGCTTGATGAACGAGTTGGTGGCTGACATTCCGAACTGTACCGTGTACCTGGACGACGTCATTATCTACGATGACGATTTCAAGAGCCACTGTGAAATGTAGAATCCCTATTTAAGAAATTAAGCGAGGCAAACTTGGTGGTCAACCTGGGAAAGTGTGATTTTGTGCGGGCTACCGTGCAGTATCTGGGGTTCATGGTGGGTTTGGGCCAGGTGTGCCACCCACAGAACAAGATATTGGCTATTAACCACTTCCTAGGCCGTCCACCAAGAAGCAGATCATGAGGTTTTTGGGCATGATTGGTTACTACCGCCGCTTTATAAAGGGCTATTCTACTGTGCTGGCTCCTCTGACGGACCTATTAGCCAAAGATAGAAAGTTTAAGTGGGCGCCTGAGTGTGAGAGGGCATTTTTGCTAGTAAAACACCTGTTGTGTACTCACCCAATCCTCAAGGCCCCGGATTTTAGCCGACCATTCCAGCTGGCAACTGATGCCAGTGGTCTGGGGGCTGGTGCCGTTCTGATGCAATCAGACGAAGATGGGCTGGAGCACCCAGTCATTTTCTTCTCAAAAGTTCAACTCGGCGCAGAAGAACTATTCAGTAGTTGAGAAGGAACTGCTGGCGATTGTGCTAGTGCTCAGGCACTTTGAGGTGTATGTTCCAGCCTATGGACCAGTTGTGGTGATCTACACCGACCATCACCCCCTCAAGTTCCTGAATCAATTCCATAACCGGAATATGAGCCTGACCAGGTGGTCATTAATGTTGCAGGAATACAACCTAGACATACGCCATATTGCCGGTTCTGAGAATGTGATTGCAGATTGCTTATCGAGGGAGGAAGACCCGGGGTAGATCATCACAAGGGTAGCCTCCTACTTTGGTTTGATTAGTATGTTTACGTCTGGTGCTTGTTGGCTCGCGTGTGTAGCCCAGCGTATTGGGTCGTAAAGTAGGAGTTGTTGTGTTGGTATAGAAGTAAAAACTAGGCTTGCCCCTGTAGTGCAGCCGCCATAAACATATTAAAAATATAAAAATCCTATAAAAACTCTTTCTTTGATAGTTACATTTTTTTTTAAGTATGTTATAGCAGAAATTCTGAGTTGTACTCCTCTCAGAAGGCTGGGCTAGTGAAGCTTGCTCTTATGAGCATAACTATGTAATTTAATCTATTGTGTTGGGAAGGGTTGTTAATTTTTATAATGTGTTATTTTGATGAGAACTGTGCTTTACATTTCATTGTCGCTGAGTGGCTAGGAGTGGCGAATTTTGTATGGGTTCTGCGTGTCAGATTTAGAGCTCATAGTTGGAGCCTCTTAAAAATCTTGGGTGGGGTGTGACGCTCACCGCTTCCCCCAGAACCGCATGGCTTACTCGCTAGGACTCGCCAGGGCAGAGAATATAGCTACAGTCTACCTATCATTGTGTACTTTCCTTCTCGAGACAGCTTGTGTTGCAGACAGTTCAGAACTGTTCTTTATTTTCGTCTGTCACAATCCTTTCTATTTTATTTAGTCAATTGAAAGTATTGTGTTAAGTAGTTGAATGATGGGAAGGCGAGCGGGAGAGGGAGAACGAAAGAGACAAGGTGGTGTGACTTGGTAGTGAGTGCGGCGCGTGGCTGGCCCCCTTACATAGGCCTCGCGGGATTCGTTGCCTCCTGCCTAACACTGCCTACTACGCGGCTGCTTACTGGGCGACTGTCGCGCGCCCTCGTGCCATTCTTGCGAACTGGGACTCCAGCCAGGAGGTCCATGGGAATATCCTTGTCAGATCCTTCCCAGACAGCATACTCTAAGCATCTCCCTTGAACTGTCCCACACTCTTGTCTTAGAATCTTTCTCTCCTACTGCCTGTATCATTTCCACTACTTCCTCACCTTTTATTAATATCAATTCCCCTCTGGTTCTCTGCATCCACACCTTGAATTGGTGGCCAGACTGTATTATATGCTGGATCTCACATTTCTTATGTACTAGATTAAGGTTGAAGATAGTCATTGTCTTTTTGGGAGATTGTATTGCTCAGACTGTCTCCATCAATCACTAATGTTTCTACAGGGTTAAAAAATGCTAGACTAGGGATCAGGTACCTTGCTGTTGGTGTTTTTAATGTGTGTAGGCTACTTTTGAGCTACACGACACTACGGATTCTGTGGGTTACCTGGGTGGATCTTTTGTCTGTGTACCTTGGAGTTTAGACTGTGTAGTGCGTGAGGGCTGCTTGCCTAATCCACCCAACACTGTTCTAACTCTATTTGCTTTTACTTTTGAGGGTCGCCAGGAGGATACTCGATACTTGTGATCGAGAATCCTCAAGAGAGCACCCCTTCATATTAACGTAATTAGGCCGCACAGACCCAAGGTCCATACTTTGTGCATCCCAGCTAGACTTTATTAATCCGGGTAGACATTAGCTGGATTAGATCATATACTCTTTTATGCATACCCATTATTTTTACACAAGCATTTTGAGGTCTAGGTTGCTGTAGAGAGACACAATCAGCATAGACCGGTTTTGTTAATAGGAGTACTACTTTTTCGTGGCGAGCATTATTACAGTTGCACCGCTTATAATATTCTTGTGTCCAATAACATTATATGTCCAGCTTGTTTGTGTATTTAGCCTACACGTGCATTGTCCTGCCTCCTGCTATTTTGTGGTTCCATTTCCGATACGTTCTTCTTAGTAGCATCCGACATTATTCAGAAGATTCCTTGTTCGGTGCTTGAGGACTTTACAACACTTTCTTTCATAAAGGAGTGACAGATATTATTGATTAAAGTAACGTTTAAGTAAACCTTCTTCTTGTTTGCATTAGATCACTCTTGTGATTTAATTAAGTTAACTATCTTTTCCTTGTGTACCATACCTAAGCAACCATATGTTATAGGTATAGGCTGTTTTCAGAGAACATCAGCCTATAGTAGAAGCACATAGATACTGAGAGTTAAGATACCCCGCTATCGCAGATATAACTCTGGAGGGTATGTGTTCTTTGTTCGACGGGATTATATATCAGGGGTTGGATCTAGCGTTTCCGTAGTTGCATTTATGCCAGTCTAGTCCAATGTATAAGAGCCACTGATTTATACGAGACCCGATCGTAACACTGTATTAGGGGAGATTCTCACTCGAGGGATTTTGTTTCTGGACCCTTTTTTCTCTCATGCTTAGCCCAATTGCATTTTAAATTTCATGACGTTCGCCCCATTAGTTTGGCGATTTTAAGAAATTTCCCCCCATTTATGTCAATTTAAAGACCTTTCATGTAGATTTTTCCCTGGCGAGCGATAGCGAGCCTGTAATATAAGAGGAATCGGCCTTCGGCCGGGAAATTTTTCTACCCAAAAATGTACAAATATATCTTAAAAGAAGGTCTAGGGGATGTAATTTTAATTTTGATAGAGGTCTAGGGAACAAACTAAATACCTCTTAATATCGATATTTGTAATAAATAGTGTTTTCAATCATTATAAGTGACATTACTTAGGTTACTTTTATTAATGTCATGTCCACGGTATTTTTTAACTCCTTCTACACTATGACGCATTTTTTCCTTTGATGCTGGCCAACATTAGATGATGTTATGCAGTTTAAGAAGGACCTGTGTTACTAAGAGGGTTTTCTGAGTTTATATTTATCCATTCGAGTAGTAGAAATAGATTATAGACTAAAGAAAATCGCCTAATGGTAACCAAAACATGATGAACATCTCGCAATGGTGGTGAAAGGGTTAAGGGGGCCCACCTCGTTTTTTTTCTTCTCTCTCCCTGGGTTGTATCCATTTGGCCCCATTCAGCCTACTGTTTTAAGACTTTTACCCCCATCCAGGTGTCGATTTTTTCTGGCGAGCGGTAGCGATCCAGCATATTTGTAAAACAAAAATTGACAGCTGGCTAAATTTGCACATTTTTCGATAGAACAATTTCTCTAGCGAAGCCGGATTTCTTCATACAATGCTGGCTCTCTATCACTCACCAAGAAGAAATCGACACCTTATTGGGGATAAACATCTTAAAACAGTAGGCCTTGGCTCGATGGGGCCGAATGGATAAGCCAGAGAAAGAGAGAAAGGAGAGAAAACCAACAGGTCACCCCCCTTAAGATGGTATAGCTGGTTATGCTGCGTCTTGGAAGTGGTTGCGACTTGAATGCTATGGTGCTTTAACCCCTTCTATACAGGTGACGTCTTTTTAATTTCATTCAAGCTATGTTTGGGCGATCCTGTGCAGTTTAAGAAGGATCTGTGGTATTGAAAATGGTTAATTGAGATAGTTTGAAGCCTTTTAATTGCTGGAGACCCTTTTTAATCTGAATCAAATAGATTAATAGTGGCCAGAATAAAATAACAAGGACGTCGACGGTTTATAAGGAGTTAAGCATTATTGGACTTAAAACACTTCAGTATATCTACAACATTGTTAATGTGTTAGACAATACTCACGATTTAGCACGCATTGATATTTTTGTTTCCTGTAAAATTAACTATGAAAATGGCAGTCCTGTTCGTCCTGTGCGTTTTTAATTTAGTTATCGATGTATAATCCTTTTTTTCTGATGTTCCCCTCGTTTTCTATACCGATCGCTATTTTCTCTCTCGTGTTTCCTATCTTTTTTAAGGATTTTTTCTTTGCATTTTTTGGATAATGGAACGGTGCAATATTGTTTTCTACTAACATCCTACTTTTATATATTTGTATTATATTTTCTTGCTTTCTTATCTTTTTTCGCCGTCTTTGTTGGCCATTTTTCTTTCATTGACTTATTTTTTCTTTCATTGACTTGTTTTCTTTTCGGATTTTTTATGTTTAACCATTATAAATTCCTTTTATGACCCTTCCTTTTTGCTAATTACTGTTTTTCTTGGCGAACTTGTTCTAAGATTCTCATTTTCTCACCGCCTTCCTGGGTATGACGATAATCCCTTTTTGCTCTCTTTTTAAACGAAATTGTTCAGACTTCCCCTTCCCATTGTTCTCTCTCTCTCTCTCTCTCTCTCTCTCTCTCTCTCTCTCTCTCTCTCTCTCTCCAAATTCATGTAAATGTAGTTTTCCTTTCTATTTTTTGCCTTATTGCAAATTATAAGTAGATATTTACTCACTCTGACTGGACTCTTTTTCCTGTGTTTCATGCCGACAATAAAATCAGAAGGGGTGGGTGGGGGGGGGGGGGGGGGGGGGGGGGGGGGGATAGAAAGCCTTGTACTTTACTGTCCTTGTCCTTAACTCAATGGCAAGTATTTCTCTCTCTCTCTCTCTCTCTGTATGTGTTTGTTTAAGTGTATTAATGGATAAAACAGCTGCGACGATCGGGAGTCACACACCGGCATTTAGTCCCCTCCCCTTCCTTGATCCGCCCACAGACAAGATCATTAATTCAACACTCCAATTTGGGCCTTAAGGGGAGATGAGCTGGTTTTTCTGGTACCCCCTTCTCCCTCGTGTTTAGCCCCATTAGTTTTCAGATTTTAAGACGTTCAGCTCATTAGTTTGGCAATTTTAAAACTGTTCGCCCCATTTAATTTTCAATTTTAAGATCTTTCGTGCCATTTATGCGTAGGTGTCGATTTTTTCATGGCGAGCGATAGCGAACCTGAAATTTTAAGAGGAAATGGCCTTCGGACGGGACATTTTTCTACCAAAAATTTACAAATTTATCTTGAACGGGGGTCTAGGGTTTGTTTTTCTAAGCTTGATGGAGGTCTAGCGAGGAAACTAAGATATATAGGAATAAATAAATGAATAGACCCAAAAAAAGCAGCCCATCTCCCCTTAACCCCTTCTGTGCCGGTGATGTACTTTTCATTATATTCTGGCAACTAACAGACGATTTTGTTTAGCTTAGGAAGAACGTTTACCCATTAAAAGGCTACAGATTCTCATATAATCCTTTCAGCTACCATATATCTTTCCTAAGCTTCACAAAATCGTCTGAATGTAGATGAAATCGAATAAAAAAGACGTCGCCGGCACAGAAGGGGTTAATTAGCAGATTGTTCACGCCCGCAGCTCCGCCTAACGAGCGTGTAATTATCACACATGTTCTTGGTCTACATACATACATACATACATACATACATACGCGCGCACACACACACACACACGTTGTTGATAACTTGGGCGGAGTAGCTCAGTTGCCATACCTTAATCAGCTGGGGAGAGAATATTTAGCCTACATACATACATACACACACACACACACACATACACATGCATACATACATACATACACACACAAACACATACAGAGTGAGAAAGAGAGATATATTAATATAGATTTACATATATAAACTGACCACACAGATCTTACGAATCCAGCGAGGTGGTCAGGACTTCTTATTCCAGTAGAGATAGCTAACCCGAGAGTAAGGGACAGTGGAAGGAAAGGACAGCAAAGAAGAAGGCTCTCTCCCCTCACTCTATCGTGAGGAACAACGTTTGCCTCAAGACCAGGAACCCCATACCGATTACCGAGTGTCAAAACCGGTTCCAGATACTCACAGACTCAGATGACGAAGAAGAAATAGAAGAAGTCCGGCTCGTGGGAGACTCGATGATACTTGGTCAGCTCACAGAGTGGCACCTAAGACCAGGAAGCGTTTTTGTATCCCTGGTGGTGGTGTGGACGACGTAGTTGCTGCAGTTGACGAAGTATTTAAACTGGCCCCTGCTAATACAATGTACGTCATCCACGTTGGATCCAACGATGTACAGCGAGCCCGGTCAGAAGATTTGCTTTTAAAGTACCAGCAGCTGATCAAGTCGTTTAAGGAGAAATCATCAAGGATCATCGTCTCAGGAATCGTCCCCCGGCTTGGTTTAGAGAGCCGATTTTACAACATAGCCACCAGCACAAATCGTTGTCTAGCAAACCTCTGCAGGAAGGAAAACGTGGGATTCGTCGACACCTGGGACAATTTCTACTATGATGACTATTTGTTTTCGAACGATGGAGTTCATCTGAACCAGGTGGGAGCAGCACGTTTTGGGCGTCTTCTCAACGATGCGGTGAAGGATTTTCGGAGAAGAAATCGACTCGGCAGAGGACAACCAGGAAGGAGGACCGAAGACAGTGAGGACGGCAACCTGCGAAGGAATTAAATGCTAATCCGTCAAGAACCGCGAATTTGGATAAATATCCACCAACACGACCCAAATTCAAAACCGCCAGGGATAACGACCGAGGACCGAGGACAGCCAAGAATGTAAATGTAGAACCGACCAGAACCAAAAATTTGATTAAAGAACGTTTTGCGAGTTCTAAAACCGCAACTTTAAAGGTTTTTCTATGCAAACGCTCATAGCATACGCAATAAATTTTCAGATTTAGAGGAACTAGTGTTTACAGAAAATTATGATGTGATTGGTATAACAGAATCTTGGCTCAATACAGAAGATAGAGTCTTTTTAGCAGAGTATTCACTTCCCGGTTATGTAATGTTTGAGAAAAGCTGAATAAATAAAAATGGAGGTGGCGTTTTATTTGATATCAAAGAAAGTCTTAACCCGACCCTCTTGTCAAAACCTCAAATTGTGAATGTCGACATATTATAAAGAATAATAAAGGTACAAAAATAATACTTGCATTAATATACAGACCTCCAGCTCAATCAGTGCAAACTGACCAAGAAATTTATGAACAAATTGCAGATGTAAGTAACTCACAAGATACTGTATTTTTTGGCAACTTTAATTTACCTGTGACCAAGTGGGGCGATACTCTTACTTCATACTCCGGACATGACTTGTATGCGAACTTGCAAGAGAGTTCACTCTATCAATTTGTTCGATCGCCGACCCGTGGAAATAATGTTCTTGACCTTGTACTTGCAACAAAAGAAGAATTAATAGAGAATTTGAATGTTGGTGATGAATTCAGTAACAGCGACCATCGTACAATAACTTTCACTTTAAAGTTTACTAGAAACGAACCAAATAGCAGCATCGAAAAAGTCCCTAATCTCAAGAAAGCAAACTTTCGTAAACTTAGAGCTATGTTTAAAGAAACTGACTGGAGCTTTTTAATTAACAATAACGACATAAATACATCTTGGGAATTATTCGAAACCACTTACCTAAAAGCAGTGCAGGACTGCATACCATCGAAAATACGGCGTCCAGGCCTTAATAATAAGCCCAAATGGTGGAATAAAGATATTTCAAACTGTCCGCTTGCTAAAAAGTTTGCTAATGATAGATTAAAATCCTTGCAAAATGACGAAGAACGGGTGAAATTTGTAGAGCTACGACACAAAGCCAAAAAGTTAATTAAGCAAAGTAAAAAGACCCTGGAGTTTCATGTTGCGAATCAAAGTAAAACAAACTCGAAAGAATTCTATAGTTATATCAGAAAGAAAAAAGTAGTTACTTCAACTGTTGGACCGTTAGGTCGATGAAAATGGAGAATACACCAAAGACGAAGTACAAATGAGTAATGCCCTCAATACCTTCTTTGCATCAGTTTTTACAACGGAAGACCTCAGTGATATCCCTACACCATCGCCGATTCAGATTGATAATTCAGATGTTTTAAGCAATATCACCGTTACAGAGAGAGAAGTATTGAATTGTATAGATAAACTCAAGGTAAATAAAACGCCTGGACCTGATAAAATTTCACCTAGAGTCCTAAAGGAAGCTAAGGATGAGCTCTCCAAACCATTGACATTGCTATTTAATAAATCCTTGCAGTCTGGAAATATGCCTGATCAGTGGAAGCTAGCCAACGTAACACCGATATTAAAAAAAGGCAGCAAATCCCTACCCAGTAACTATCGTCCAATTAGCTTAACCTCAGTTGTATGTAAAATGTTAGAAACACTCATAAGAGACAGACTCGTAAATCACTTAGAGGAAAATAACATACTTAAAGATACTCAACACATCTTTCGTAAAAAATGTTCCTGTTTAACAAACCTCTTAGACTTCTTCCACGATATCCTCAACCTCTACGATGAGAGTAAAGCTGTAGATATTATATATATACCTTGATTTTCAAAAGGCCTTTGACAAAGTTCCCCAAAAACGTTTACTGCTAAAACTAAAAGCGCATGGAATACAAGATGGTGTGTTGAAATGGATAGAAAATTGGCTCAGCGACAGAAAGCAAAGAGTAGTCATAAACAGTAAGGCATCTACAGTAAATGGACCAATGTAAGTAGTGGGGTACCCCAGGGATCGGTACTAGGACCAATTCTCTTTCTAATTTACATCAACGACATAGATGAGGGTCTCACCTGTACAATCTCATAATTTGCTGACGATACAAAAATTGCAAATAGCGTACTCTCAAAAGAACAAGTTGACGATATGCAACACAATCTAGATAAGTTGTCATGTTGGGCCCAAATTTGGCAAATGAGTTTCAATGCGGATAAATGTAAAGTACTACATATCGGATACCAAAATGAGAAAGCAAACTATTTGATGAATGGCACTCAGCTTAAGAATGTAAACAGAGAAACCGATCTGGGAGTAACAATATCGAGTAACCTAAAACCGAGTCAACAATGTTCAGAAGTTGTTAAGAAGGCAAACAAAATAATTGGCTTTATAATAAGGCAGGTCATTTGAGCATAAATCCAAAGACTTTATCCTAACCCTTTACAATTCCTTAGTCCGCTCTCTTCTGGAATACTGCGTTCAATCCTGGTGCCCTTATTACCAAAAAGATATAGACAAGCTAGAACGAGTTCAATGTAGAGTTACCAAAAAGATACCTAGCCTAAAGAACAAACCATACGAGGAGCGAGCGTCTTAGAGAATTACATCTATTTCCTTTAACCCAGCGCAGATTAAGAGGCGACTTAATTCAAGTGTTCAAAATCATCAAAGGCATCGACAATATGAACTGTAGTAAGTACTTTACTATCGACCAATATAATTACACGCGGGGAAACGGTTGCAAAATTATTGGTAAATCTTTTAACTCACACGAACCTAAGAATTTCTTCTTCAATCGAGTTGTCAACTTATGGAATGGGCTTCCCCGAGATGTTGTAGACTGCAGCACCGTTGATTAATTTAAACTTCGCCTAGACAAATATCTCGCATCAAACCCGCGACTGACTGCGTTTGTAAATTAATAACTTTATTTTATCCTCCCCTCAGTTACTAACCCATCTGTCCCCTACTAACTTCCTAATCCTGCCACGGACATTAGTTCCAGGGCAGTAGTTCCCTTTCCAATGTTCCCTTACCCACTCTACACCACTGTTTGGAGACTTGATCCTCAGTGTTTTGGAGGACAAGCAGCCTAGAAGGGTTACTAGACCTGTTGTTGCTTGATTTCCTTTGTACTCCTTTGTACTCCTTTGTACTCCTTCGTTCCCTCCGGCAATTGCCGGGGGGAGAGAGAGAGAGAGAGAGTTTTTTGTTATGTCATTGTTCAAAAGGTAGCCAGATAACAAAACACAATTATTACACCATCCCACTGCAGGGATTAACAAGGGTTGAGCCCGGATGTAATGGAGTTGTTCAATATTTAGCGGGTTTATTTGGCCAGTACTTTTCAGCCGTCGTACAGAGAGGGATATGAATAAATGAGCTATTGACAGGATTATAATGGGTAAAACTGCTGTAGTAGATTGTATTCCTGGACACATTCTAGCATATTGGTGTGTGTGTGTAAGAGAGAGAGAGAGAGAGAGGTCGGAAGATGGTAGTGCTTAAATCGAAAATCAATGAGCGTGAGAGGTATGCAATAAGGTTAAAGAGAGTACAAAGGAGTACAAAGGAAATCAAGCAACAACAGATCTAGTGACCCTTCTAGGTTGCTTGTCCTCCAAAACACTGAGGATCAAGTGTCCAAACAGTGGTTTAGAGTGGGTAAGGGAACATTGGAAAGGGAAATACTGCCCTGGAACTAATGTCCGTGGCAGGATTAGGAAGTTAGTAGGGGACAGATGGGTTAGTAACTGAGGGGGGGATAAAATAAAGTTATTCATTTACAAACGCAGTCAGTCGCGGGTTTGATGCGAGATATTTGTCTAGGCGGAGTTTAAATGAATCAACGGTGATGCAGTCTATAACGTTTCGGGGAAGCCCATTCCACAAGTTGACAACTCGATTGAAGAAGAAATTCTTAGATTCGTGTGAGTTAAAAGATTTACCAATAATTTTGCAACCGTTTCCCCGCGTGTAATTAGATTGGTCGATAGTGAAGTACTTACTACAGTTCATATTGTCGATGCCTTTGATGATTTTGAACACTTGAATTAAGTCACCTCTTAATCTGCGCTGGGTTAAAGGAAATAGATTTAATTCTCTAAGACGCTCTTCGTATGGTTTGTTCTTTAGGCTAGGTATCATTTTGGTAACTCTACGTTGAACTCGTTCTAGCTTGTTTATATCTTTTTGGTAATAAGGGCACCAGGATTGAACGCAGTATTCCAGAAGAGGGCGGACTAATGAATTGTAAAGGGTTAGGATAACTTCTTTGGATTTATGCTCAAATGACCTGCCTATAAAGCCAATTATTTTGTTTGCCTTCTTAACAACTTCTGAACATTGTTGACTCGGTTTTAGGTTACTCGATATTGTTACTCCCAGATCGGTTTCTCTGTTTACATTCTTAAGCTGAGTGCCATTCATCGAATAGTTTGCTTTCTCATTTAGGTATCCGATATGTAGTACTTTACATTTATCCGCATTGAAACTCATTTGCCAAATTTGGGCCCAACATGACAATTTATCTAGATTGTGTTGCATATCGTCAACTTGTTCTTTTGAGAGTACGCTATTTGCAATTTTTGTATCGTCAGCAAATTTTGAGATTGTACAGGTGAGACCCTCATCTATGTCGTTGATGTAAATTAGAAAGAGAATTGGTCCTAGTACCGATCCCTGGGGTACCCCGCTACTTACATTGGTCCATTTTGATGCCTTACCGTTTATGACTACTCTTTGCTTTCTGTCGCTGAGCCAATTTTCTATCCATTTCAACACACCGTCTTGTATTCCATGCGCTTTTAGTTTTAGCAGTAAACGTTTGTGGGGAACTTTGTCAAAGGCCTTTTGAAAATCAAGGTATATAATATCTACAGCTTTACTCTCATCGTAGAGGTTGAGGATATCGTGGAAGAAGTCTAAGAGGTTTGTTAAACAGGAACGTTTTTTACGAAAGCCGTGTTGAGTATCTTTAAGTATGTTATTTTCCTCTAAGTGATTTACGAGTCTGTCTCGTATGACCGTTTCTAGCATTTTACATACAACTGAGGTTAAGCTAATTGGACGATAGTTACTGGGTAGGGATTTGCTGCCTTTTTTGAATATCGGTGTTACGTTGGCTAGCTTCCACTGATCGGGCATAGTTCCAGACTGCAAGGATTTATTGAATAGTAATGTCAGTGGTTTAGAGAGCTCATCCTTAGCTTCCTTTAGAACTCTAGGCGAGATTGTATCAGGTCCAGGCGTTTTATTTACCTTGAGTTTATCTAAACAATTCAATACTTCTCTCTCTGTAACGGTGATATTGCTTAGAACATCTAAATTATCAATCTGAATCGGCGATGGTGTAGGGATATCACTGAGGTCTTCTGTTGTAAAAACTGATGCAAAGAAGGTATTGAGGGCATTACTCATTTGTTCTTCGTCTTTGGTGTATTCTCCATTTTCATCGACTAACGGTCCAACAGTTGAAGTAACAATTTTTTCTTTCTGATATAACTATAGAATTCTTTCGGGTTTGTTTTACTTTGATTCGCAATATGTAACTCTAAGGTCTTTTTACTTTGCTTAATTAACTTTTTGGCTTTGCGTCGTAGCTCTACAAATTTCAGCCGTTCTTCGTCATTTTGTGAGGATTTAATCTATCATTAGCAAATTTTTTAGCAAGCAGGCAGTTTGAAATATCTTTATTCCACCATTTGGGCTTATTATTATGGCCTGGACGCCGAGTTTTTGATGGTATGCAGTCTTGCACTGCTTTTAGGTAAGTGGCTTCGAATAACTTCCAAGATGTATTTATGTCGTTATTGTGAATTAAAAAGCTCCAGTCAGTTTCTTTAAACATAGCTCTAAGTTTATGGAAGTTTGCTTTCTTGAAATTAGGGACTTTTTCGATGCTACTATTTGGTTCGTTACTAGTAAACTTTAAAGTGAAAGTTATCGTACGATGGTCGCTGTTACTGAATTCATCACCAACATTCAAATTCTCTATTAATTCTTCTTTTGTTGCAAGTACAATGTCAAGAACGTTATTACCACGGGTCGGCGTTCCAACAAATTGATAAAGCGAACTCTCTTGCAAGTTCGTATACAAGTCATGTCCGGAGTGTGAAGTAAGAGTATCGCCCCACTTGGTCACAGGTAAATTAAAGTCACCAAAAATTACGGTATCTTGTGAGTTACTTACATCTGCAATTTGTTCGTAAATTTCTCGGTCAGTTTGCACTGATTGAGCTGGAGGTCTGTATATTAATGCAAGTATTATTTTGGTACCTTTATTATTCTTTATTAGCACAAAAGATGCGTCGACGTTCACAATTTGAGGTTTTGACAAGAGGGTAGGGTTAAGACTTTCTTTGATATAAAGTAAAACGCCACCTCCATTTCGATTTATTCGGCTTTTCTCAAACATTACATAACCGGGAAGTGAATACTCTGCTAAAAAGTCTCTATCTTCTGTATTGAGCCAAGATTCTGTTATGCCAATCACATCATAATTTTCTGTAAACACTAGCTCCTCTAAATCTGAAAATTTATTGCGTATGCTACGAGCGTTTGCATAGAAAACCTTTAAATTTGTTATTTTAGAACTCACGGAACGCTCTTTAATAATATTTTTGGTTCTTGTCGGATCTACATTTATGTTCATGGCTGTCCTCGGTCCTCGCTGTCTTTGGTCCTTATCGCTGGTGGTCCTCGGTTTCCTCTGTTTTTTTCTTGGCGTTGGATGATTTATGTCACTGCTGCTTCTTCTCGGATGGCGTTTTTTGATCCATGGCTGCGGACTGCTTCGTGTAGGAGACGACCCATGCGTGCTGAACCCACAGGGTTTAGATGAGTGCCATCCTTGCGGAACAGAGTAGGCTGGTTGTAGAAGTTGTCCCAGAGGTTGATGAATTCAACTTCTTCCCTCAGACACAAATGTTTTAGTCGGCTATTTGTGCTGAAAGCCTTGTCGTAGAATTTGTCAGGTGCGTCGATCTTGGGGAGAATGCCTGAGATGATGATATTCCTTGACTTGTTTTTGTAGTGCTGGATCATCTTGCGATATTTCTCCATCAACTCTTCGGATCTGGTGCGGATGACGTCATTTGAACCAGCATGGATGACAAAAAGGGTATTTTCATTTGCATCCTTTGTGGTATCTTCGAAGGCTTCCACAATGTCGTCCAGTCCAGCTCCTGGGATGCAAAATCTTTTTCGTTGATTTGGGACTCTGTCGCAGAACTCTTCGACCTGTCCTCGTAGGATGGAATCCCCCACGAGCCTGGTCTCTTCTGGTTCGTCTTCCATCTCTACCAATATCTCAAATCTGTTGGACATTGTGACTGGTAGATGAGACCTTTTCTGCGTTGGCCGTGCACCATTCCTCACTGGTGTAAATCCGGAAACCTGTGGTGGCGGGACTCTACGTACAGGTCGGGGAGAGGAGTGGTTAGAACGGGGGCGAGGGGTTGGTACTGTTCGTGCTAGCAGGCTTCTTGCACGAGGAGTGGGGGAGAGACTAAGGTGAACAGGGCGGCTGTCCTGGTTTGATGTCGGCTCAGGTTCATCAGAAGCATCTGCTGCAGTGTCTACTGCAGGTGTTGGATTGTTGGCAGATGACGTTGGGGCGGTGGTGGATGCTGGAGTTGAAACAAATTGAGTTAGTGATACTCCAACGTTGAGTGTTACAAACTCTTGGAGTGATTCCAGCTTCCTGGTGAGGGCGTTGATCTTGTTGAGGGCTTCATCCAATTTTGCTGTCAAATCCCTCGTTGCTGGCAGAGTCGGCAGACTTGTGGATCGGCAGGAGCAAACATGGAAGCACCAAACCTACCGGCGCAGTTCGTACAGGCACGAGGCATGGTGACGATCACTTTCTTCAGTTCACTTCACTCACTTAAAAACACTTAACTCACTTTAAAAACACTAAACTCACTTTAAAAACACTTCACTCCCTTCAGGTCGCTTCACTTACTTAAATAGGCCTAACCGAAAACAAAAATGTTGAAATACACACAAATAGGTTATCAGCGGTGATAGCCTACAAAATTAAAACAAAACAAATTAAATTTGAATACGCAGTGATAGCCGAACCGAAAACAATTTTATGTTTATTTAAACAGAAATAGGCCACCAGGGGTTATAGCCTATCCTAACCGAAAACAAAATTATATGAAATACCGGTACGCAGAAATAGGTCACCAGCGGTGATAGCCTAACTGAAAATTTAAAAATTGAAGTACGCAGAAATAGGCCACCAGGGATGATAGCCTAGACTAACCGAAAACAAAATACCGAAAAAACAAAATAGAAATACGGTATGCAGAATAGGCCACCAGCGGTGATAGCCTAGACTAACCGAAAACAAAATTATGAAATACTGGTACGCAGAAATAGGCCACCACGGTGATAGCCTAACTGAAATTTAAAATTGAAGTACGCAGAAATAGGCCACCAGGGATAGCCTAGACTAACCGAAACAAAAAACCGAAAACAAAAATTATGAAATACCGGTACGCAGAATAGGCCACAGCGGTGATAGCCTAACTGAAAATTTAAAAATTGAAGTACCAAATAGGCCACCAGGGATGATAGCCTAGACTAACCGAAAACAAAAATAAAAACAAAAAAGTATGAAATGAGTAGGCTACCAGGGGTGATAACCTAAAGCAAAACTAAATATATATATAAAATATATAAACTATAAATACGATTCACCAAATAGAGATATAAAAATAAAGTGTAACTGCACACAAGGGGTTAATATACTGTATCAACAGATGGCGCTGGTGTCACTGTAGGCTAGTCAAACAGGATTATATAGATAAACAAAGTTATCAGACAAAGGTTACTACAAGTTCAAGCAAGCAACAACTAAAATTACAGACATATAAAGCTACAGGATACTGATACGATACCTAGAGGTTAATAAGAAAATACAAAGCTAGGTCGATTAGAGGTGCGCGTGCGTCGTCTGCTACAAGCTAGGATAACAAATGTAAACAACAATGTTTATCAGTCAGAAAAGCAATAAAATAACATGCACGGCAACTACAGAACTATGTGGAGGTTAAACAAGCACTTAACTACTGTTCATGCAATGAATAAAGGGAATTAGGATATGAAATACTCAAATTAGGATCGAGTTTTCTCAGTGGTGATGCGGAGCTGTTGGCGATGCTAAAGCCGGCGGGTGAGAGAGAGAGAGAGAGACAGTACAATGGAGTACAAAGTAAGTCAAGCAACAACAGGCCTAGCTACCCCTCGTGGTTGCTTGTCCTCTAAATCACTGATGTTCAAAGTGTCCAACAGTAGTTCAGAGTGGGTAAGGGACAATTGGAAAGGGAAGCACTGCCTTAAGAAAAAGGTAATTCATTTACAAATGCAATCAGTCGCGGGTTTAAGGCGTGGTGCTTGTCTAGGCAATGTTAAAAGAAATCAACGGTGCTGCAGTCTATAACATCTCGAGGAAGCCCAGAGAGAGAGAGGGAGTGAATTAAGTATACCCGTTGGTCCTGTTAAATTAGCATGGGTAAAGAAAATGCGTACCAGACGACTGTATACTCTATTTTATTATATTTTGTCCAGCTGACGGTAAATTGGTATGTCTGATATTTACGCTTTTATGGAGTTTTGTTAGCGAAATCTGTTGTTAATTATGAAACCTCGGCACTAATATGAAGTAGAGATACAGTATAGTAGAGATACAGTATAGTAGAGATACAGTATAGTAGAGATACAGTATAGTAGAGATACAGTATAGTAGAGATACAGTATAGTAGAGATACAGTATAGTAGAGATACAGTATAGTAGAGATACAGTATAGTAGAGATACAGTATAGTAGAGATACAGTATAGTTGAGATACAGTATAGTAGAGATACAGTATAGTAGAGATACAGTATAGTTACAGTATAGTAGAGATACAGTATAGTAGAGATACAGTAGTATAGTAGAGATACAGTATAGTAGAGATACAGTATAGTAGAGATACAGTATAGTAGAGACTCAGTATAGTAGAGATACAGTATAGTAGAGATACAGTATAGTAGAGATACAGTATAGTAGAGATACAGTATAGTAGAGATACAGTATAGTACAGATACAGTATAGTAGAGATACAGTATAGTAGAGATACAGTATAGTAGAGATACAGTATAGTAGAGATACAGTATAGTAGAGATACAGTATAGTAGAGATACAGTATAGTAGAGATACAGTATAGTAGAGATACAGTATAGTAGAGATACAGTATAGTACATAGTAGAGATACAGTATAGTAGAGATACAGTATAGTAGAGATACAGTATAGTAGAGATACAGTATAGTAGATACAGTATAGTAGAGATACAGTATAGTAGAGATACAGTATAGTAGAGATACAGTATAGAGATACAGTATAGTTGAGATACAGTATAGTAGAGATACAGTATAGTAGAGATACAGTATAGTAGAGATACAGTATAGTAGAGATACAGTATAGTAGAGATACAGTATAGTAGAGATACAGTATAGTAGAGATACAGTATAGTAGAGATACAGTATAGTAGAGATACAGTATAGTAGTATAGTAGAGATACAGTATAGTAGAGATACAGTAGTAGATACAGTATAGTAGAGATACAGTATAGTAGAGATACAGTATAGTTGAGATACAGTATAGTAGAGATACAGTATAGTAGAGATACAGTATAGTAGAGATACAGTATAGTAGAGATACAGTATAGTAGAGATACAGTATAGTAGAGATACAGTATAGTAGTTTTACATTGTTCCGTTAGTTATCGAAAAATCAGTAACTAAGGGGTTCAATTTACCGTTAGATGAAATGACACCGAGTATATAGAAAAGCATTGGTTGTGCTCTATGCAAACGAAAAGTTAAGGGGAGGTAGGGGTTTTTCTGGACCCTCTTCTCCCTCATGTTTAGCCCCATTAGTTTTGAGATATTAAGACGTTTGGCCCATTAGTTTGGCGAATTTACAACCTTTTGTGCCATTTAGGTGTCGATTTATTCCTGGCGAGCGATAGCGAGTTTGTAATGTTAAGAAAAACGGCCTTCGGCCGGGAATTTTGTTATCGAAAAATGTACAAATATATCTCAAAGGGGGTCTAGGAAGTGTTGTTATAAGGTTGATGAATGACTAGCAAGGAAACTAAAAGTATATATGAATGAATAAATATATAGGCTTAAAAATAACCACTACCCCCCTTAACCCTCTCCGACATATGACGCGATTTTTAGTCTATTGGAGCCTTTGTTACCATCAGAGGTATTTAGAAACCTTTAGTTTAGTTACTTCAACCTCTGCAGTTGTCTTTGAGTTAGCTGTGGGCAGAAAACTAATTTTGGAGAGGTAATCATAAGAGTGAGAGAACTCTATTTCTTATTGCTAATCTGGCAACCTCTGCGTCATATGAGCATGAAAGGGTTAAAAGGCGATGATTGTAAGATATCGTAACTGAGAGGTTTCCCAGGTTCGATTCCTAACATGATGAAATGAATGGGTAAGTCTCCTAAAACCAGATATATATATATTATTTGTTTATTTATATTACTTTTTGTATTCATTTATTTGCTAGATTTCATTATACGATTTTATACAGTTTAGGAGCTACCTGTGGAATTTAAAACGGTAAAAAATATCTTACTTAGCCCTTTAACTTCCATAGAACCTTCCTAATCTGAATAAACTCATCTAATAATAGCCAGAAAACAGAAAGGAAATGCATCATCGTATTTTAAAAGGGTTAATGAGAAATATGTATGTATGTTTGTATATATGTAATGTAAAGTATGTATGTGTATGTATAAGTCTAATCACTATACCATTTCCATCACGTACACCATCGCCATCACTATCATCACCACCATCACCATCACCACGATCACCATCACCAACATTATTACCACCATCATTACCACCACTATCATCATCATCACAATCACCAACTCCCCAGGAAAACAAACACAAAAGCAACTAACATCACCCTCATCACCAATATCACCACCATCACTATCATCTACCACCATCATTATCACAATCATATGCAACACCATCACCACCACTATCCTCATACTCACCATCACTACCACCAACATTACAATCACCTCAACGAACATTAAAATAACTAAAATAAGGAATACTCCCCTACATCATCAAAGGAAAACGCCAGGGAAGCAGACAACAAAATCCGTGGGAAATCTACAACAGGAAGAAGGAACTCAGAAACAACGAAGGACGTTAATTAAGACAAGATGGCGACCACCAAAGAAAGCGGTTTCCCACAGCAAACAAAGGGGAAACCAATGTATAACAAACAGAAGTACTACAGAAGAAACCAATGCCTACCAGAATATCTACCATGCCCCGTATTCCGAAATATCCCCACATTATTCGACAACCAGCAGAACAGAAGAAGAACAAAGGCAAGAAGACAGGAGGAAGTACCAACCATGAAATTTGTGCCCAAGGAAGCACCACGTGTACCAATTGTCCACCAGTTTTTGAAGAATAATACACAAGAACACATACCTATAAATATTACTCCACCGCCAGAAGAGAAGCCCGGGTCGCCACTACTACACCAGAATGCCCCTACTAAACCCGGAAAAAGCATTAAGATATCTTCTACCTCCCGACAACATCAAAAAGAGAAGAATAGTGTTCAGCCAGGACGAGAAGGACTCCTATCACCACCAACAGAGTAAACACTTGCATCCCTGTTCCACCCAAAGGCCAAAGTACTTACCCACCATCTTCTAGGGGTCCTCCTAATCCCCTAGATTACCCCCTAATCACACTTATGACCTTTATAGTCCCACACACCATCCCCGGGACATCTCAGCCAACGTCATCACTATACTGAAGGAAACTGAACAGGACTAGCAATTCTAAGGCTTTTCAATAACTGGCATACCAAGTTGAATAAGTCCTAGGATTACCCTCCCATTCAGTTGGTTTGATAAACGGCATACTGAGTATGCCACAAGGTCTGAGGAGTTATTTTCCCTATTGAGGGATCTTTGCTAATTGCATGGTATACCATCTATTAACATAGAAGTATTTCATAGGCTGCACCTTTAATATTAGAAGGCTGAAGTACCAGGGCATACCCACACTTAAACTTCTATTATCAAAACCGTATTCTAAGAACTACCAAAGGATACTTGGCATACCAAGGTCACTTGTATAGTTCAGGGCTCTGCGAGATACCCTAACCGGCACTCGGTATATAGAAGTCCTTGGTGCATTTGTCTGTAGCATACTATTTGACTCTTGCAACTAAAAGGTTTAAACACCACACCGAGTTACTTGAAGGTCATGGTAGTTGAGGAAGACAGGAGTAGTCATAACCATATTGTCTACTCGCGTTAGCCCGATATAGTGCCGATCCGTTATAACTGAGGCATTATATTAAAGACCCTAAGTCAAGAGTACCTGAACGGAACTTCATCACCGATTAATACAAAGGTCAGGATAGTTGAGTATCCCTAAGCTCTATGCTATAACTCGTGTTCGTCCAATGAGGTGCCCAAATAGTTTAATATATTTAATGAGCCGCATTTAAGACCCCATGCCCATTAATCCATCTGGAACCTACTACTTCACACGACAGGCCAACCTGGAAGGCCCAACAGAGACTCGGAAGACTGCAAACTGCTACCTCAAAACCCTTGTTACTCCAAGTGTTAATGTTTGGAGTTATTATAGAAAACTGAAATAATTCGATACCATTAAAGAGGTATATAAAGTTGGAGTCCCCAAATGTCGACTCTGCCAAATTCTCACCAGTGCGCAAGGTGCCTTTATAAAGTAGAGTCCAGTGTATTGACTCAGTATAAAACCTCGTCAACTAAGTGTAAATTAATATCATATCTGAATATAAAATCACTGTCTGGGTATTATTCAACTCTTCAGTGTTTCATGAATATATAATTATTTTGTATTTGTACAAGAGGAGAGTTAAGCCTATTCTTATACCTGAGCTCCATCTAGATCCTCGATCGTGCTAGAAGAGTATTTCTCATGTTGTATAAACTTATCTATTCATTTAAAAGCATTAGTATCTCTTATACATGTACGTAGAGTTTAAGATAAATAAAACTGTTCTTTAAATTATATGTCGGTGTTATATGTATCCTCTGCTTGTCTTCTATGCATGTATTGTATGAACTCTGAAATCTCCAGTCTTGATAGAACTCACTAGAACCAATAAGCAAACCTGATAAAAATCACGGTATAACAAACATCACCACCATCAACATCATTACCGTCACCATCATTACCACCACAATCATCTGCATCACCATCACACCACTTTCCTCCTCACCAACACAACCACCAACAGTATCAGCACCACCACTATCCTCATCACGACCACCACCATCCCTGCCACCACCAATATCACTTCAACCATTATCACCATCATCTGCAACACCATCACCACCACTATCCTCATCACCACCAACAGTATCACCACCACCATCCTCATCCCTGCTACCACCATTATCACCACCACTATCCTTATCACCACCACCACCACCACCATCACTACCTCCGTAATTTGCTCTCCCTTCTCCCACAAAAATTAAAAAGCCATTTCCACCATAGCGAAAACTTTGTCATGAGAGTTGGGGGAGACATGTAGTTAGAGAGAGAGAGAGAGAGAGAGAGAGAGAGAGAGAGAGAGAGAGAGAGAGAGAGAGAGAGAGAGAGAGAGAGAGAGAGAGAGAGAGAGAGAGAGAGAGAGAGAGAGAGAGAGAGAGAGAGAGAGAGAGAGAGAGAGAGAGAGAGAGAGAGGTTCAGAGGAACAGACAGGTTCAGAGAAACCGACAGGTTCAGAGAAACCGACAGGTTCAGAGAAACCGACAGGTTCAGAGAAACCGACAGGTTCAGAGAAACCGACAGGTTCAGAGAAACCGACAGGTTCAGAGAAACCGACAGGTTCAGAGAAACCGACAGGTTCAGAGAAACCGACAGGTTCAGAGAAACCGACAGGTTCAGAGAAACCGACAGGTTCAGAGAAACCGACAGGTTCAGAGAAACCGACAGGTTCAGAGAAACCGACAGGTTCAGAGAAACCGACAGGTTCAGAGAAACCGACAGGTTCAGAGAAACCGACAGGTTCAGAGAAACCGACAGGTTCAGAGAAACCGACAGGTTCAGAGAAACCGACAGGTTCAGAGAAACCGACAGGTTCAGAGAAACCGACAGGTTCAGAGAAACCGACAGGTTCAGAGAAACCGACAGGTTCAGAGAAACCGACAGGTTCAGAGAAACCGACAGGTTCAGAGAAACCGACAGGTTCAGAGAAACAGACAGGTTCAGAGAAACAGACAGGTTCAGAGAAACAGACAGAGACAAAGAGAGAGACAGATAAGAGATACAGGGAGAGCGAGAGACCGACAGACAGACAGGAATAGAGAGACAGACATGAACAGAGACAGACAAGAACAGAGAAACAGACAGGTTCAGAGCGACAGATAGATAAAGAGAGAGAGAGAGACAGAGAGAGAGAGAGACCGACAGACAGACAGGGATAGAGAGACAGACATGAACAGAGACAGACAAGATCAGAGAAACAGACAGGTTCAGAGAGTCAGAGAGAGAGAGAGAGAGAGACCGACAGACAGACAGGGATGGAGAGACAGACATGAACAGAGACAGACAAGAACAGGGAAACAGACAGGTTCAGAGAGACAGACAGATAAGAGATACAGAGAGAGCGAGAGAGAGAGAGACCGACCGACCGACAGACAGGGATAGAGACAGACATGAACAGAGAGACAGACAGATAAGAGATACAGAGAGAGCGAGAGAGAGAGAGAGAGAATATGTGGGTACACAGTCATATTACAAAGAAAGTGGAAATTTCAAAGGCTCTATAGTGAACTCTAATGACACGCTGCAATTACAAAACAGACAAAAAGACAACACGAAAAACAAAAACAGTCTTATCTACCCTCTTTTGAAATTAGTCGACTGAAGGACTATTTACAACACCAGGCAAGTATTCTGTTTAAAGAGAGAGAGAGAGGTCAGAAGATGGCAGTGTTTAAAACGAAAATCAATGAACGTGGGAGGTAAGAAATAAGGTTAGAGAGAGAGGGAGCATAATGTGAGTGTGTGTATTTCAAGGAAAGGCGAACTTCTAAGACATTACCGAGTGTTTTAATGAGATGTGGGATTGTGTTGCAAGATGGGTGCTACGTGTTCTACAAAGAGGGGATGGCATACCCTGAGAGAAACCTGAGCTATCATTAGACAATTGTATGCAGTTTAAGAAGGATCTGTGAGAATTATAAGGGTGAAGATTATCTCAATTAACCCTCCGACTTCCTTATACCCATCCAAATCTGAATAAAATTGTCTAATAATAGCTGGAAAAGAGAAAAAAAAATAGTATTTATTAGTGGCCCCGCCATCATTGACCATATGCCTATTAGTATAATAGTCCTCTTTCAAGCACCTGCGGTTAGCATGTTTGAAACACCCGCCGCAGGAAAAAGAGTCCCAACATCATAAGCGTAACGCTAATTCTCTTATGGAATCGCCTTTATGATTGGGTACTCACTACGATTTTTTTTTGTAAAAAATAAAAAATAAAATTAACTTAAATTTTTTTATATTAACGCTTTCCAGCTCGTGGATGTCTTTTGTGGATTCTAGCCGAGACGCTGAACCTAGCGACGCCACTCCGCCTTTCTTTTTCCTGCGAGCAACCCGTTCAGACGTGCGCTGCCTGTGCTCGGCTTTATTCTTTGTTCGCTCAACTCTAGTGAGTCTTTTGCTCATTTGTATATATCTGAGTTGTAATAGAATAGGTTTAGATTAGCTAGAACAGGCAGCCCCATTGGTATGCTCGCAGGGAAGTGTTAAATTAGGGTATTATGTGGAGGCGCCATATAGGCTCCTTTGGGCCCGTGCCTCGTTTGTTTTTGTTCATGTTGCTGCGCCTTAGTTTTGCTAATTACCAGTTAGTTAGGAGGCTATTATATCTGCGGGACAATGCTTCAGGCCATCTCTATGAGGTAGTTGCATTATTTTGTGTATTTTAGCAGACACTCTGGTAAAAAAAAAAAAAGAAAAAAAAGAGAGTTGTCACACGTGGTGTGGAACTTTCCAGAGTCCGGGTCTGCTCTTCCCCTGGGTCGTGGGGTTTTCTCCACGCGCGGCTGCTATCTTCAGAGGTAAGAGTAACAGATTAAATATGTTGATTACTATGAGCCTCAGTAGGGGTATTCTTAGTAGGGTAGGGATATTATTTTAATGCTTAATTAATACTATGTTAGCCCTAAGATGTGACCCTCGTTTTGATGTGGTGATTTTGTGCATGTTAACAGGTAGCCCGGGCAACCTGTGGAAATTTAGGGGGTAACCCAAAACAAATTGCAATAGTTTTCAAACAATTTTGTATTACTTCTATAGGTATGTGACAATATAATTTTCAAAAGTTTACCAAAATCTATTTGGTGGATCATACTTTTTAAAAGCTCAGTTTACCCCTACCCCCTAAAATTCCTAAATTCTGCTTTTGCGCTCATTACAAACTTGAATAGACGTTTCCAACCAATTGTATTATGTATCAAACCCATAAAATAGTTATGAAGAAATGGTGTTCAATCTTTTTATGTCATTAAATGTTACCTTAGCTGCTCCATGACCTTCCTTAAACACATTTTAAGTACACTATACTGATGTACACTGATACAAAAATGTGACATTAAAGTTCCTCTTCTTCTGAATCAGTATCAGGAGGCAATGTTTGAGTGTTTGAGCATACTCCCCGACAGTCACTGCAAGCAACTGAGTAATCTAGTCCATTGCGTTTGCAGGTGCACCGTAAACTGTAGCAGCCAGTTTTACAGGAACAGCGGATGCCTTGTAGTAGATCTTGTGGGCTGGAGGCTTATCAGTCAGAATGGGCCCCATTTTCTCTTCACTAATCTTCCAACCCCATAGTTCTGGAGGCACATTTTGACCATGGCCCAGCCAAACTTACACCTGTTGGTAGACACGCAGGCTGTGGTACTTCGCAGCAGCTGATGTTGGAGGTAGAACACGGGGTTCAACTGCTGCAGTGCTGCTTGTCGTCTTCTCATAAAACCTGCGGAGCCTCAAGCTGTCAAGGTCTTCATCTTGATCACCATTGTATATGGAGACAAGGGCATGGTTTCCAGCTTTGATTACATCTTCCATCTTTGAATTTGAATCCATGAACACCGCTGCTTGTCTGGAGAAGAAGATGTCAACCTTCAGTTTTGAAATTGCCTTATTCTTTCCGATGCCATGCAGTCTGGATGTGGTGTCACAACCCAGAACAGCGTGAGCAAATAGAATGCTGCTGTAGACAGTGCTCCCCAGGTGACACCTTGTAGCTTCTATATTCCAACACCTCTGACCCTTTTTGCTTTCCTTTTGACATTTGGTTGGAACCATATGTTGTACTTGGCATAGCCAGAATGATGAATCAGAAGAATCAAGATGTCTGTGTCATCTGCAATCACAACAGTATTGTTCTTTTCTGCACATTCCACAGCTGCCTCTACTACTAAAACATCAGCATCACCCTTGGCATGGAAAACGTCACAACCCACTGCCTCAAGTCTGCTCCCTAGCATGTTGATGAACCTTTGTTTGTTCTGCGAGTCTGACAGAAATTCTTCTTTCTTGGTCTGTAGGGAAATCAATTGTTCTGACTGGAATAAGTTTATGTTCTAGCTCTTTTCCTTTGTATGCATCAGGGCATCCACAGAATATGCAGTCATCTTTATAGCTGAAAGTTGATTCCTCCGATCTACGTGTTTTCAGTTGATGTTCTGGTTCACCAGAATGTTTCCGTTTGTTGTGACATTGTATTGCTCTTGGATTGGTAAATTCACTTCTGCATTTGACATGAACAACCTGACCAGGAATAACATTTATCTGAGTACAACTTGCTTTGCAAGCATTCAGGATACCATCACAACCCTTTTGTGTCAATGTAGCAGTTTGCTCTCCAATTGACAATGGCATCTCACAAAATAGGCAGAAATCTATTTCTGTTCTGTAATTTTTTCAATTCTACTTTTTTCTATCTCCTACTTGGGTTAGATGACAATCTGAAAGAGAAGAAATAGTTCTACTTAATATATAGGCAAGCAGTTGCAAAGTTTGTACATATCAAAGCAAGAGATTGATAGAAATGAGATAGAGAGAGACAAAAGTAAGAATACTAGTTTACAGGTATCCAGTTTCTATAATACATTGATCACTTAAAGGTACCACAACCAATAGAATAGTAAGCGCACCTCTGCATACCAGTTTCTAGTAATATAATAATTTAATACTAGGCCTAAACTTGTACTTTCTATTCTGCATGCAACAATACATTTTATCATTGTTTGAGGTAAGGCAAAATGTCCATTTAGAATACAACAAATAGAAATTTTTAAATGATTAAATGTGAACGTGTTATATTCTTGCATGTGTTTTTCGAATAACAAAAATGGGTCAAGATCCGCCTTAAACTATTCAATCACTCAAATATTCTCTTCAACTATTTAAAACACAATATAAATAATGTTTGGCTGCATTGGTACAACATCTAAAATACCATTGGCATTGATTTGGACACCCTCTTACCCTTTCAATTACCTTTTTTAATCTTGTATGCTGTTTTATGGGCCGGGTTAACTATCCCCTTAAAAAATATGTTCCACCAATTAAATTTTGGTAAACTTTTGATTTTTGAATTACTTTATACCTAAGGAAACATAAAAACAGGTTTCGAAACTATTGCAATTTGTTTTAGGTATAACCACATATTGCCCGGACTAAGGGTGTCAGAAGACATTCTGACTGATTTGGTGGGGTCTTTTGGGGGTAGCTGACTTTCCCAAATAAGTCGGTACATCCAAAAGTTTGTTTTTTTCTTCCGGCGATCTTTCTGTGTATTGATGCCGGATACTCGCCTTGTAGGCGAGAAAGGATTTAACCAAAATAACCCGGCGTGGTGTGCGGTACCACTGGACTTCCGGCGGAAATGCAAATTTCTAAAGGAAGTATCTCGGCCTGGCCGAGTGAACTCGCCCAGACCAAGAGCCTCACGCTGCATGACTTATAACGCCCAGCGGAACAGTCCAGTGAGGTCATCGACTATCCCTCAGGTCCTAATAGACGATCCGATAGTTAATTGACAAGGTTAATATGGGCCAGTGACACTTTGTCACAGGTAAGCAGTTCAAAAGACAAAGAAACCTGCAAAGTTTTTTCGCAGACAAGTACAGCAGAAGGTTAGAGTATCGGTTGGTCTACAGCTAATTTTCCGGTGTATTTGTGGGTGTTGTGATGTGTACCTCTCTGTTTATCCTTATGAGCATTGATTTCTGGAAATGTTCTATTTCCAGATCACAGCACATCAGTTGCAGCACAGGTCAGCAGGGTAAGGAGCCGAGCCCGGCTGGGGGGGGGGGGGGGGGGTTAGTTCCATCATGCCTCTAGTTAACATTTGTGCTACACCCACTTGCTCACTGATTCCAGTCATTGCACATAAACTTTGTATAAAATGCATCAAGTGCTTAGATAGGTCAAAGTTGCTCTGGACCTCCCAGAAGTGCCCCGTATGCTCTGACCTATGTGCTGAATGGTTTAGTCAGCAAGACCAATCGTGCCTAGTCGCACTGGTCAAAATTAAAAACACTTTCACCGCCTATGCCAAGAGTGTTGCCAATAAAGAGTTAATCTGCGATGATGCAGATCTTTGGGAGCAACTGTTACTAAGTTCACCTACTCTTAATTCCTCCTTCTCATCTAGCCAGCTCCATTAGATATAACTAAATCTCAACTTCTTTCGCAAGAACTAAATCTCAACTTCTTTCGCAAGAATTAGTCTGGAGCAGTGATAATAAGTCTAATGAGGTAACCCCCCCCACCCCCCACCCCCCCACCCCCCGGGCCGCCACAAGAGGGCACGTTCTGCTTCTCCAAGAGATCATACGAAGTCCAGGTCCAGATCGCCCCGGCAGCAGTCCATGCAGTCTTCAATACAGACTCCTCTACCTCCCAAGAGACACAAGTATAACACGGCGAGTTCCATCCACTGTGTCACAGCGGAGGTTCATGTAAGCTACCGCACGGAGGAGGCGTAGTCGCGACAACGGCTAATGCCGGGGTCGCGGCCACTTCCCTCAGTCTCTCTCCCGGACGTGCCGGAAGCTCTTTCAGGCAGCTCTGAGACAGAGGTGGGGGGGGGGGGGGGACTGAGTCGAATCCCAGGGACGGTTCTGAGGTGTTAGATGTGGGCCACAGGAATGTAAAATCAGTTTTTCAGAAAGTTGATCTTCCCTTACCAAGTAATAAACATGTAGTTTCTCAAAGTGTGTTAACGGAACAATACCGCGTTAATGCGGCTCAGGTAAGCAGAAGTCTACCGGACTCACAAACATCTCTAATACAAGGTACTAACAGCAGTAGTACCCCTGAACCTCATAATTTAGGACCCGAATTACTGGGCCTGTACAAAGCCTCCAGACGTAGGCGCCGGCTACAACGGGAAGGATTGCTATGACCGGGGGCGCCGGAGGACGTAGACAAGTCCTCGGCGCTTCCGGGACAATGTGAGAAAGGGTCAGTAGTCAAACTTAAAACTTTAAAGAGAACTCATAGTAAATGTATCACAGCCAAAGATCTTGATGACATATTACATAGGGTTATGAAGCAATGTCATGTTCCTAAGAAATCTCGAGATACTCCCACAGCTACGCCGGGAGCTCCCCCGATGGGTTCGCTTGTGCTGCCACTAAAGCCCCCCAAGCTTGGTGTTCTACCAAATTTGTCTTGTCCCCCTAGTAATGTCACTCATACATGCTCAGCGGCGAGCCTCCTTGACATCTCCTAATTATTGTGCCAAAATGAACATTTCCCCCCCCCCCTCCCTAGATAAACAGTTACAGACGATATCCGCTGTACCGTTTTTCGCTGGAACCAGTGGGTAATTGGGTTCCGGTCAAAGCAAATGACCCGGGCACCGCATAGGCGACCATTTCGGGGGAGATCCCAGTCCCTAGAGAGTGGGTAATTGAAGTGAACAAAATAGGGAATTACGAGCTAAAGACAACAAGGGTAGGCTATTGGATGTACCTATCAGGGCTATCCCTGATGTATGCTATTATGAGTATTTTGTATATGTACCCCCCAGACATTGCCTCCTCCCCCATCTGCACTGTTCTGTCCGGATTGCTCCAGGCCTTACGGCATACACGGGTCTCGATCCCTCAATACCCGGGAACCGGAGTTGGTTACAACCCCGGCGCGGTATCCGTCTAGCAATCCAGGAGTGCACTTGGGGCAGGTGGGTTTCGGTCCATGGGTGAACTGGGATAAAGAGGCACAACAGTTTGCTATAACAATAACGTCACAACCCTCCCATCCTATCCCTCAATCCAACCACCTTGAATTCACCTTGATGAATACTCGAGCCGGGGGGAGTTCCCCCCGTCTATTTTTGAATTCCTCTCGTCCCCTCAGTTATCACAACGGGACTTCTGGGATCATTTCAATACCCCCTCCCTGGCTCATCTCGATAGAGATTTCAAATTGAGAAATAATGCTTTTAAACTGTTTTCACAATTTTTACTAAGCTGCCAAACAGCCCAGTCCATCTCGAGGCCTGTAGACTCTAAGGCCAATCAGGGTATTGATGAGACAATAGACTTATTCCAATGCCTTCTGTTACCCCATCCTGTTCGATCTTTAGGAGACATACGAAGAGCCATGTTGAAGGCTGTTCGTGCACGTCAACACCTGAGGATGTGTATGGTGAAGGGGTTACCCGGCGACATTTGCCGCCGGGTTCTCCTTTCTCCGATGTTGACGGCTTCTGTGCTTAACCCTGAGGCTAGGCAGGCGATGTACTATATGTGTAATAACTGGGAACGACCTCATATTGATCTGACAGGGTAGGTGTCATAATAAGTTTCAAAACAGTTCAGGTCAGGGCGAGATAGCTACCAACACTAGTCAGTCGTCTACCCCTACCAACTACAAACTAGTTTTACGTAACTCTCTCTCTCCCGAGGCCTATCGAAGAAGAGTGGATCCTGTGACGTTAACCACTCCGTTAGAACCGCATGGCTTGTCCTACAGTGACTCGCTAGGATCGCCAGGGCAGTGGATGTGGCTACAGTTGATGTATTATTGTGTGCTTTATTTCATATGAAAGCTCGTGTCATGGGCAGTCCAGAAAGGCTCTTTGTTTTCGCCCATGTCAAGGCTTTATATATTTAATTGCAAAGTATATGTTTTATCATTAAGTAGTAATGATAGGAATTGAGAGAGAGAGAGAGAGTAGAACAGAGTGAGAGGAGGCACGTAGTGTTTTGCTATACTCGATGACGTCATAGCTGGCTGGCCTCGTGGGGATTGGTTGAGGGAGTTCTTTACCATGCTTGGTGACGTAATGTTTTGCTAGCTACTTTGGTAGTGGTTAGAGGACTTGTTACCGCTTTTTTCCCACGCGGCTCGAGCTAGTGCGAGTATATATACAGCTCCCTAGCCACTTTCTCCCTCAGATCTGGTTTCTAGAACGCATCCCTCTTATCCTTTGATACATGTCCCCCGGCCTACACCTGAGAATCGTTTCCTCTGCCTATCTCTCTCATTTTCCATACCCTTCACCACCTTTTATTCATATTATCTCCCCTCTGGTTAACTCTGCATAATCAGCTTCATGCTGGCCAGTTGTATTGTGCATTAACACCTTACGAGCGGCCTATGCGGTTTATTTATGTGTACCGCCCAGCGGGGTGTTTTTAGCCAAAATAGGGCTGTTTACGTGATCATTTTCATGCCTAAATAAGACCCAGAACGTAAAACAAGTACCTATCCCTGAAAGGGCATAAACAGAGCTTTCGAATGACACCATAACGATCCTTATATGATGGATAGTTTTCTTGCAATAACCGTGCAACGCGAGTGCAAAAAGCAGGTAATTCGGTACTTTCGGTACATAATTGAGTATGTAGCGAGTGAGAGAGGGAGGAGGGAGCTGAGATTTGTGTCAGTAGGTTCGCCGCGGTGGTCTGGAGCAGTCATACGCTCGCTAGTCTCCTGCCACCACTTGTCTCTCTCTCTCAGCCACATTACGTGCTGAAATTGCCACTCGAGTTATGTCGAGCGCCGCCACATAGTCCAGCTTTATTTAACTCGACTTATGTTGCTCGCCGCTAATTAAGGGTTAAGGTCTGATATAACCCATGTATGTTAGTGTTAAGATAAGTTGATCACGAAGCATTGGTTGGCATTCATATTGTTTAGTACCGCTTCCTATAATTATTAGTGTTCTGCTGGATTAGATAATGCTAGACTAGGAGTCTGATATTATAAGGTATTGTTTCCTATGAGTGCTGGCTTTAGTTAAAAGCTGTACGACATACCTGAGAACTGGAGTTGATTGAGTAAATTCTAGTCTGTGTGCCATTGAGAGTAGAGCATGCACGAATGAGGGCTTTTTTCCTATACTATTCTGCACTGTTCTAAGCTCGTTGTTTGTCTTTGAGGTACGCCAGGAGAACGCTTAATACTTCGGTATTAAGGTTTCTCAAGAGAGCTACCCTTCCCTATAATGTAATATTTGATGCACAGACTTTAGATTTGCACTAGGCTATGCGGCATGCCATGCGCACCAATATCTCGTATCATTGACTCTAGCTAGACTTTATCAGTCACAGTAGACTTAAGTATATTAACCTAATTACTCTTTTTATGCATACCCATTTATGATTACACAAGCATTTCGCAGCCTAGTTTGATGTATGGAGACACAAATGACTTAGGCTCTTTTTGTTGATAGGAATACTGCATTGTCGTGGCGAATATTATTATTGTTGTAGCGTTTAGGATATTCTTGGCTCCGACTGCATTATATATCCTGCCTTTTTGTGTGCTTAGCCTGCACGAGCATTGTTCCGCTGCCTGCCTTTTTGGGTTCCATTTCCGATTCGAGCATCTTGATAGCATCTAACATTTAACCCCTAAAAGTCGGGGCGCAACTTAAGTCGTATTTAATAAAGCTGGACTATGTGGCGGCGCTCGACATAGGTCGAGTGGCAATTTCAGCACGTAATGTTGCTGAGAGAGAGAGACAAGTGGTGGCAGGAGACTAGCGAGTGTATGACTGCTCCAGACCACCGCGGCGAACCTACTGACACGATTCTCACCTCCCTCCTCCCTCTGTCACTCGCTATATACGGAATTGTATCGGGAAAGTGGCTAATTACATGCTTTTTGCACGGTTATTGCAAGAAAACTAGCCATCATAAAAGGATCGTTGGTGTCATTCGAAAGCTCTGTTTATGCCCTTTCAGGGATAGATACTTGTTTTACGTTCTGGGTCTTATTTAGGCATGAAAATGATCACGTAAACAGCCCTATTTTGGCTAAAAACACCCCGCTGGGCGGTACATATAAATAAACCGCATAGGCCGCTCTTAAGGTGTTAAAGAAGATTCCTTGTTGGTGTTGAAGGACTTTAGTGCACTTTCTTTCATGCAGGAGTGCCTGACATTTATTGATTAAAGTAATGTAAGCTGTAACTTCTCTTACCACCTTACTTTGCATACCATAACCAAGCACCTTCGGTTATAGGTAGTAATAGGCTGTTTTCACATAACATTAAGCCTAGAGTAGACGCACATTTATTGAGAGTTTAATAACCTATTATTGCATATAGAACTCTGGAGAGTATTTGTGTTCTTTGTTCACTGGGAATATACATCAGAGGTTGGATCTAGCACTTTCCGTTGTAGCATTTATGCCATTACTAGTCCAATGAATAAGAGCCCTGATATATTTAAACCTCAGTCGTAACAAATGGCGACCTTACCTAGGATTTGGTGAACCTACATTTATTAGCAGGGAACATTTGTTGTTTTGGGGAATATTTTGCGGGGATCAGCAAGAATAATTTTTTTTTTGCAACATAGTATCCTATAGCCCTTGAGTATTTCCGAGAATGTTTGTGTGTATATCGAGGTATAAGAGTTTGGGGTGCTTCTTTTCTGAATATTGAGGTGGGAAATGTTTGTGAGCATCATGTCTTATACCGGATCAGAGAAGAATGGAGACAGAGTACGTAATGTCGAAACTGAGGAACAGCAGTATGATGATATGGTTAATCAGGTGAACTGTGAGGAGGATGCTAGGATATTTTTGCAATGGCCTGTTACTGCCGAGCGGTTGGAGGGTGTGAATCGGTACGGTCTTCAATGCCTGGCCACAGCTATCGGTCATGCGGGTACTAGCAGCATGACCAGGGATAACTTGATAACGTGTGTACTGGGCAGGGTGACTGGTGAGCGAGATGGGTTGAGTGCTCAGAGCCCTTCGGCCATGCTTCCCCTATACTCGACTCCCAGCCATCCCTGTAGTTTGCCGACCCCGGGTACGCTTCCACAGGTGGGTGGTGACTGGCAGGGTGGGTTGCCCCTGGGGGGACCACCGGTAATTTCAAACATTGTAGCACCTTCACCTCCTCAAGGGTTATCTCCAGAATTATTGTTCAGCTAGAATTAGCTAAGATCGAAGAGAGAAAGGCTATCAGGGCAGGTGAGCTTCAGCAGCAATTATAATTAGCCAAGATAGAAGAGAGAGCCAAGCTAGCAAAAATCCAAGCTGATTTAGAGTCGACTAGGTACTGTGCCGACATGGACGTAGAGAAGTCGCGAGTAGAGACAACGGGACAGCGACTTGGGGCTGGTAACTGTGCTCATGATCAATCTCTCTCGCACTTATTGAAACTGGTTCCGGTGTTTGATGAGAGTGGTGTAACAGAATTTTTCGCACGCTTTGAGAAGAAGTGCCAGGAACACCAGTGGCCAGAGAATAAATGGGCAGCACTTGTATCCTCTAGATTAATAGGCAAGGGTCTTAAAGCCTACGATGCATTACCTTTGGAGTCATGTATTGTGTATGAGGATCTCAAGGAGGCTGTCCTGAGGGCTTACGAACTGCAACCAGAAACGTACCGTTTGAAGTTCCAGGGTGTAACTAAGGGAAGAGATAGCACCTTTTTGGAACACGCCCGGGACTTGTCCGATGCTATGGGGAACTGGCTCCGATCTGAGAAGGTAACAACATTTGATGGAGTTAAGCAGTTAATGATGTTGGAGCAGTTCTTTAAGAGCACGGGCGGTGATCTAACTTTGAACTTGAAGGAGAAAAACCCAAGAACTCTAGTCGAAGCAGCAGAAATGGCTGATTGACGGCTGTCGTTGATTCGGGGTTGCGGGTCCTCACAGAAGTATGATGTAAGTGCTAAGGACCGTTATCCTCCCCCTCCCCGTAGCAATGACACATTTAAACAGAAGAGCCATGAAACTAAAACTGAATCCAAACCTTACACCACACCGTATGTGAAAAGTCAGGGGCCTTTTACATCACAGTATAAGCCGAAACCGAAATTTATGTGTTTTAGTTGCCACCAGGAGGGTCATAAGGCAAATGAGTGCCCTAGTCGACCTCCTCCGGCAGCCGTGTCTTTTGCTCACGGCATTGGAGTGTTCAAGAGGACATCAGAGTTTGTTAGAGGCATTTCTTCCGAGGTAAATACACTGCCAGTGCAGAAGGATCCGGAAGGCTTATTCCCTGTCCGTGATGCCTTTAGTGACCACAGGGGACTCGGTTGTGTGGAGTGGGGGGTAGAAGACATGAGGTGAGAATTTTGCGTGACACTGGGGCATCGCAAACACTGTTGAGAAATTTCACTGGTAAACCTGTCAATACGGCGCGGGTGGTTGTGGTTCAGGGAGTTAATGCGACAAGGTCATACCCGCTTGTAAGAATGAAGATGGAAGTTGACGGTGTGACTCGGGACCTGGATGTAGGAATTGTGGAGAAGTTACCTGTTGGGGGCGTCGACCTCCTTCTCGGCAACGACTTTGCGGGACCTACTTCTGAGGCTCCACCCTTGGTCGTTGCCGAGAAGCCGGCCGACGTGAGTAGGGAGGAGCAGGAGTGGGTTGAGAAGTGTCCGGTGCAGCCTATGGCGTGTGTTGTCACCGGAGATCCTGCATCCAGGGAGTCACATTCTGGTCAACAATCTTTAGATCAGCGGAGGAAGGGTACCGAGAAGGGGTTGAAAGTTGATGCGGTTGAGAGTTTAGTATCAACGGACCTTCTCGGGGACTCATTATTAGGACCACATTTCGAGTCTGGAGAAGACCCAGTAACTGTTCCTGAAAAGGCAGAGGATAGGCTTAAAAAGACGAAAGAGTTGAAGGAGGACAGTGATGCACAGTCGGGAGATGTAGCAACAAGGTACCCTGACGCGTACCCTATGAGAAATGGGTCGGCGAAGACGGTGGTCCGAAGCTTGCTAGTGTATTTTTCCCGGTATGGTTACCCGCAGGGGATTCAGTCAGTCCAGGGACCCAACTTCACTTCTAGCCTCTTTGTTCAAGCAATGCCGCAGCATGGGATTGTTGGGGTTGTATCATCCGGAGAGCCAGGGTGTGTTAGAGCGATGGCACTCAGCCTTGAAATCTGTGCTTCATTGTTGTTGCTTTGAGAGTGGGAAGGATTGGGATCTTGGCCTGCCATGTGTTTTGTTTGCTGTGCGGGAGGTACCTGGGGAAAGTTTGGGATTCAGCCCTAATGAGCTCGTCTTTGGACACCGTGTCAGAGGGCCTCTCCATATGGTTGAAGAAGTATGGGAGGGTGCAGAAAAACCTTGTTCTATGCTCAAGTGTGTCCTCGACAGTCGAGAACGGATGTTGCGCAGTCTGGAGTTGGCTGGCCGTAATTTGACTAGCTCTCAGGCCCTCAGGAAGGACAGGTACGACCTCAAGGTTGAACTCAGGGAGTTGCACATGGGTCAGGAGGTGTTGATTCTACTGCCCCTTGTAGGTCATCCCTTATCCGCGAAGTACACTGGTCCTTATAGGGTGGGTGAGAGGCTATCGGACCTGGATTGCTTGGTGGCCGCTCCAGACAAACGTATGCGCAATCAGCTATGTCACGTTAATCTCATGAAGAAGTATGTGAGGCACCCCCCTGAGCCTCTCACTGTGCCTGTGATGACGTTTAGCAGTCAAGGTGGAGAAGGAGAACAGGACAGTCAAGCTCAGGTGGAGGATAACTGGAAGGATAAGAAATTCAAATGGGCGCCTGAGTGTGAGAAGGCGTTTGGAGTAGTGAAACACCTGTTGTGCACTCACCCGATCCTCAGGGCCCCTGACTTTAGCCTACCTTTCCAACTAGCAACGGATGCTAGTGGTGTGGGGGCTGGTGCCGTCCTTGTGAAAAAGGACGATGATGGGCTGGAGCATCCTGTTAGTTTCTGCTCGGAGAAGTTCAATTCAGCCCAGGGGAGCTGCTCTGTTGTCGAGAGGGAGCTGCTGGCAATTGTACTTGCTCTGAGGCATTTCGAGGTCTATGTTCCAGCCTATGGTCCGGTCGTTGTAGTTTACCCAGATCATCACCCTCTCAAGTTCTTGGACCAGTTTCACAATCGGAATATGAGGCTGACCAGGTGGTCACTAAGGTTACTGGTATATAACCTGGACATACGCCATATTGCCGCTTGTGACAACGTGGTTGCAGATGGTCGTTCAAGGGTATATGATCCTGGGTAGATTGACACACCGGTAGCTTCCTGCTTTAGTTTGAATAGTATTTTGCGCTTGGTGCCTGTTGGCTCGCGGTTGTAGCCCAGCGTATTGGGTCGTAAAGCAGGATTTGAGCGTTTGGTATAGAAGAAAAAACTAGGCTTGCCCCTATAGTGCAGCCGAAATAAACAAATTAAAAACATTAAAAATCAAATAAAAACTCTTTCTTTGATAGTTGAATTTTTTCATTATGTTATAGCAGTAATTCTGAGTTGCACTCCTCTCAGAATGCTGGGCTAGAGAAGCTCGCTCTTGAGGAGCATAACTACATATGATTTAACCTATTGTGTTGGGGAAGGTTATAATTTTGTAAAATGTTTTGTTGAGAACTGTGCCAGATATTTTACTGCCGCTGGGTGATGGGAAGTAGAGATATAGCATGGGTTCTAACAATCAGATTTTTGTGAGCCTTGGGCATCTGAGAAAAGTCTTGGGGGGTGTGTGACGTTAACCACTCCGTTAGAACCGCATGGCTTGTCCTACAGTGACTCGCTAGGATCGCCAGGGCAGTGGATGTGGCTACAGTTGATGTATTATTGTGTGCTTTATTTCATATGATAGCTCGTGTCATGGGCAGTCCAGAAAGGCTCTTTGTTTTCGCCCATGTCAAGGCTTTATATATTTAATTGCAAAGTATATGTTTTATCATTAAGTAGTAATGATAGGAATTGAGAGAGAGAGAGAGAGAGAGTAGAACAGAGTGAGAGGAGGCGCGTAGTGTTTTGCTATACTCGATGACGTCATAGCTGGCTGGCCTCGTGGGGATTGGTTGAGGGAGTTCTTTACCATGCTTGGTGACGTAATGTTTTGCTAGCTACTTTGGTAGTGGTTAGAGGACTTGTTACCGCTTTTTTCCCACGCGGCTCGAGCTAGTGTGAGTATATATACAGCTCCCTCGCCACTTTCTCCCTCAGATCTGGTTTCTAGAACGTATCCCTCTTATCCTTTGATACCTGTCCCCCGCTCTGCACCTGAGAATCTTTTCGTCTGCCTATCTCTCTCATTTTCCATACCTTTCACCACCTTTTATTCATATTATCTCCCCTCTGGTTAACTCTGCATAATCAGCTTCATGCTGGCCAGCTGTATTGTGCGTTAAGGTCTGATATAACCCATGTATGTTAGTGTTAAGATAAGTTGATCACGAAGCATTGGTTGGCATTCATATTGTTTAGTACCGACTCCTATAATTATTAGTGTTCTGCTGGATTAGATAATGCTAGACTAGGAGTCTGATATTATAAGGTATTGTTTCCTATGAATGCTGGCTTTAGTTAAAAGCTGCACGACATACCTGAGAACTGGAGTTGATTGAGTAAATTCTAGTCTGTGTGCCATTGAGAGTAGAGCATGCACGAATGAGGGCTTTTTGCCTATACCATTCTGCACTGTTCTAAGCTCGTTGTTTGTCTTTGAGGTACGCCAGGAGAACGCTTAATACTTCGGTATTAAAGTTTCTCAAGAGAGCTACCCTTCCCTATAACGTAATATTTGATGCACAGACTTGAGATTTGCACTAGGCTATGCGGCATGCCATGCGCACCAGTATCTCGTATCATTGACTCTAGCTAGACTTTATCAGTCACAGTAGACATTAAGTATATTAACCTAATTACTCTTTTTATGCATACCCATTTATGATTACACAAGCATTTCGCAGCCTAGTTTGATGTATGGAGACACAAACGACTTAGGCTCTTTTTGTTGATAGGAATACTGCATTGTCGTGGCGATTATTATTGTTGTAGCGTTTAGGATATTCTTGGCTCCGACTGCATTATATATCCTGCCTTTTTGTGTGCTTAGCCTGCACGAGCATTGTTCCGCTGCCTGCCTTTTTGGGTTCCATTTCCGATTCGAGCATATTGATAGCATCTAACATTTAAAGAAGATTCCTTGTTGGTGTTGAAGGACTTTAGTGCACTTTCTTTCATGCAGGAGTGCCTGACATTTATTGATTAAAGTAACGTAAGCTGTAACTTCTCTTACCACCTTACTTTGCATACCATAACCAAGCACCTTCGGTTATAGGTAGTAATAGGCTGTTTTCACATAACATTAAGCCTAGAGTAGACGCACATTTATTGAGAGTTTAATAACCTATTATTGCATATAGAACTCTGGAGAGTATTTGTGTTCTTTGTTCACTGGGAATATACATCAGAGGTTGGATCTAGCGCTTTCCGTTGTAGCATTTATGCCATTACTAGTCCAATGAATAAGAGCCCTGATATATTTAAACCTCAGTCGTAACAATCCGAGGGTAGTTCTACCGAATGAACCCAGTCAAAGAGCTGGGTCATGTCGGACGTTACCGGGCCTAGTCTCGGAACGTGGGCAAACAATGATACGCTGAGGAGCCACAGGGCGATGACTCCGGCTACCTCGTTTACGTCAAACGCTAGAAGTTACTCTGGTATTTATGGAGGTGGAGTCACTAGCCTAGGAAGTGATTATGCATATCATTGTCCCGGTCGACCCATATTGCCCTGTTCTCACGTCCAACCTTTTCTTGTACCATAGAGGGACAATGTTCTAATACCCGGTGTCACTCCTGGTCTCGTCCTTCCACTGGAGACATTTGGCAACCTAGAGACCTCGCTGACTTTCGCTTTTTGGACATTCAATTATGCCAAAATGGTTAACTTTGTACGGAGAGAGTGTCACTAATAAATTCTTAATCAGTATACTATGTCTACCAGGAGACAGTTTCAATCGCATTGGAAAACGTTCATAACCTGGAGAATAGAAACGGCGCTAATTGAGGCATCAGTAGCTTTGGTTCTTCGACTCTTTGTTGGAACAACAACGCCTTTCTGTAGTTATGATGCAGAATCATAGGTCTACCATTAGAACTCTAATTTACGACCTTTCAGGTCTATTCATACAGCAGGCGGAGGAGATATGGTTCATGAGGGCACGTTTCAAGCTTAGCCCACCTCCCCGTCAGCTCATGCCTACCGGGTCACTGGTCAAATCTTTGTCTTTCTTCATTCGCTCAAGTTTAATCTCGCGCCGGATTTTGACTCTTTAATCAAAGAAAGCTTTGTTCCTCATAGATTTGGCTACAGATAACAGGGTGTCTGAGCTGGCGGCGATGAGCAACGAACCTAATTGCCTCAGGTTGGGGGGACTTAATGAAAATTTACTCATGGCGCCGTATCCCACTCTTGTTGCATAGAACGAACATAGTGATCAGGTGTTCTCTGAGTTTACGATCCCGGCTCTTAAACACGGGCATACACATCATGTATTATGTCCAGTACAAGCTTTAAATAAAGTTTGAGGGGTATCAGCCCCAACAACAGGGAGCCTTATGGGTCAATAGATCAGGTACTCGCATCACAGGAAGTGTATTAACTGTAGTTCGTGAAAGTAACCCTGGTGTAGTGGGCTGAGCCCACGACATCAGAAATTGGGCTGTCTCGTTACAGTTTTTTGCAAAATTATTAAATTGATGACATAACTAACACCAAAAATGTTGGCCTTCCATTCATACTGTCATGACGAGGTACCTGTCTGGGGCTTTGGATAAACCAACACTATCCTGTGTGGCCGTACGTCAGTGGGTCTAGTTGTTCTATGTGCTACTAAAGTTAAGTTTAATCTTGATGGTGAAAAAGAGCGTGGAAGGGTACAGGAGAGCTCAGGACCTCTAGACCCTCCGCTGGACTATGTGGTAAGGTCGCGAGCTGTGATACTTAATAAGTCGAGTTGGTTAGACAGCTCAAAAATTTGATTTTATTATATTTTATTTTGATAAGATATGTATCATAGTTGCAACTATAGGATATTAAGTCTAAATTGTACAACATATATGATATGTACACATTTATTTAAGGTCATAAGATATACTCAAATGATTTATTCGTGCCCTTACAACGTTGGACAGGAATAAAAGAATGTTCTTGTAAAACACTTGTATTGACTCTCAATGTGATATTCATTAACAGATGTACCTGTATGGTCATTTTAGAAGATCTTCTTCGAAGTAACGCACTGCTTTCTTTCCAATTTTCATATTTTATTGTATGTAAACAATAAAGACTTAAGTTTGTTATATGGTTCTTTATCTCTACCTATGGTGATTTGTTAGTAGTTTGATATTGTCACGAATGTCCCCCTCCAGTCTAGAGATATCGTCAATGATGGAGGGGCCACTAATAAATTATACGTTTCAGTCCCGGAGGGAAGAATGAAAACCTAATATTTAGTAGTGGCCCCGAAATCATTGACGATGTAGGGCCCTCCCTTCATTCCCCTTCCCATTCGTTTGATATCTTGAGTTTAATCTTGAAATATCATTGAAGGCGGAATGGCGTCGCTAGGTTCAGCGTCTCGGTTAGAATCCACAAAAGCCATCCACGAGCTGGAAAGCCTTAATATAACAAATTTTAAATTAATGTTTATTTTTTATTTTTTACACAGTTTTTTCGTAGTGAGTACCCAATCATAAAGACGATTCCATAAGATATTTAGTGTTACATTTATGATGTTAGGACCCTTTTTCCCTGCGGCGGGTGTTTCAAACATGCTAACCACGGGTGCTTGAAAGAGGACTATTACACTAATAGGCATATCGTCAATGATTTCGGGGCTACTACTAAATAATAGGTTTTCATTTTTCCCTCCCGGACTGAAACCTATAATTGGATCTTGAAAGGGTGTATTATTACCAAAGTAGAACTTTAGTGGCTACCAACCCTTCAGGATTATTAAGGGGGGATGGGCGTATTTATTTGTTCATTTATGTAGCTGTAGTAACTTGTAAATGGCAAAGTAAACAAGTATGCATATTCCAGCAGTAGTTTATTTGAAGTCACTGGCGAGATGTTAACAGGCTGAGAGTGGAGTGTGTACTGAACAGTATTAAGCAATCCAATCTTACAATGCCTAGCTTTAGCCAATAATTACATATGTGAAACTGTGAAGCAACTCTCGAACAACTATGACTTATTAAACAATACATGAATCACTGAAGCAATACTCAAACAATAAACTTAAACAAAAAATGTAAAGCATTAATCGAAACATTAAAACAGTATCTTTCTATGATTATATTAGTTTCCTCCCTATACCTCCATCAAGGTTAAAAAAAACACCCGCCAAAGATATCGAAAAATGTCCCGAACGAAGGCAGGTTTCTCTTAAATTACAGGCCTGCTATCGCTCGCCAGGAAAAAGCGACACCTAAATGACACGAAAATTCTTAATATTGATAAAGAAATGGGGCGAAAGGTCCTAAAATCGCCAAACTAATGGGCCGAACGTCATAAAATCTGAAACCTAAGGGGGCTAAGCACGAGGAAGAAGAGGGCCCATAAAAACGGGCCATCTCCCCTTATGCCACTCTGTACCGGTGACGTCCCTTTCATTAAGTTTAGGAAGGACCTACAACCATTAAAAGGCTACAAACTATCTCAATTAATCCTTTTAGCTCCCACAGATCCTTCCAAAGCGGATTCAAATCGTCTAACCATCGCCAGAATATAATCCAAATTATGTCCCCGGTACTGAACGGGAATAGATTCAGTCCTTTTGTAAATAATCTTAATTTCCTTTTTCTTTAAGTCTTTCAGTACCAGTGATACCTTTTCATTACAATCTGGCTACTATTAAGCGATTATATTTAGCATTGGAAGTACATCTACTAATTAAAAGGCTACAGACTATCTCAATCCTTTTAGATACCATATCATATCGTTCCTAAGCTTCATAACATTTTCTAAATGTACTTGAAATTAAATTAAATAATACGTCACCGGTACTGAAGGGTGAAGGGGTTAAACTGTTCTACTGAAGAACTATCTACGAGAGAGAGAGAGATATCAAAAGATGGTAGTATTAAAACGAAAATCAATGAGCGTGGGAGGTACGCAATAAGGTTAAAAAGAGAGAGAGAGATAAAATGTACAAAGGAAGTACAAAGGAAGTAGAGCAACAACAGGTCTAGCGACCCCTCGAGTTTGCTTTCCCTCTAAACCACTGCTGTTCAAAGTGTCCAACAGTGGTTCAGAGTGGGTAAGGGACAATTGGAAAGGGATGCACTGCATTAAGACCAATGTCCATGGCAGGGTTAGGAGATGGTAATGGGGATTAATTTGGATTAATAGCGTAACACGATGTATCTGAGAAAAATGTCATTCATTTACAAATGCAATCAGTCGCGGGTTTTTGGCAAGGTGCTTGTCTAGGCGATGTTTAAAGAATTCAACGGTGCTGCAGTCTATAACATCTCGAGGAAAGCCATTCCACAAGTTCACAACCCGATTAAAGAAGAAATTCTTAGACTTGTGCGAGTTAAAAGATTTACCAATAATTGTACAACCATTTCCCCGTGTGTAGTTTGATTGATCAATCGTAAAGTACTTATTAAAGTTCATATTGTCGATGTATTTGATGATTTTGAAGACTTGAATTAGGTCACCTCATAATCTGCGCTGGGTTAAAGGAAATAATCTTAATTCTCTAAGACGCTCCTTGCATGGTTTGTTTCTTACATTAGGTATAATTTTGGTAACTCTACGTTAAACTCTTTTAAGTTTATTGATATATTTTTGGTAGTAGGGGCACCAGGATTGAACGCAATATTCCAGAAGTGGGCGAACTAGGGAATTGTTAATTTGTGAGGATTACATCTTTGGATTTATGCTCGAATGACTTGCCCATAAAACCAATTATTTGATTTGCCTTTTTAACAACTTCTGAACATTGTTGACTGGGATTTATGTTACTCGATATTGTTACTCCCAAATCAGTTTATCTGTCTACACTCTTAAGCTGAGTGCCATTCATTGAATAGTTTGCATTCTCATTTTGTGTCCTGATATGGAGTATGTTACATTTGTCCGCACTAAAACTAATTTGCCAAATTTGAGCCCAACTTGACAGCTTATCTATGTTATTTTGCATATCTTCTGAGTGTTCATTTGATAGTAGGCTACAGTATATGCAATGTTTTTATCGTCGTCAAACTATGTGATTGTACAGGTGAAGCCCTCATCTATGTCATTTATATAAACTATGAAGATAATTGGCCCTAGAGCCAATCACTGGGGTACCCGCTAGTTACATTGGTCCATTTGGATGCTTTACCGTTTATGACTACCCATAACTTTCTTTCACTGAGCCAATTATTCCATCCATCTCAACACTCCCCTTTGTATTACATGCGCTTTTAATGTTATCAATAAACGTTTGTGGGATACTTAGTCAAAGGCCTTTTGAAAATCAAGGTATACAATATCTACAGCTTGACTCTCGCCATTTGGGTTGAGGATATCGTGGAAAAGAGAGAGAGAGAGAGAGAGAGAGAGAGAGAGAGAGAGAGAGAGAGAGAGAGAGAGAGAATTGTGGAGGGAAGACCAACACAAAATATGCATTTGAAAAGAGCAAAACATTTATAAACTCTTCAAGAAATTCAGTGTGAAAATAGAAAAAGAAGTGTTCAAATAAAATCCAGCAAAATCGGTAGCACCTCATGAAAGAAAATGCATGTTAGAAAAAGAGATGCATAAATTAGCAAGACAAACATGCTAATAACAGAACGCGAAAAAAGAGAACAGAATAAAAGAAAACGAAGAGGGGGTCCATAAAATAATATCTACTGCCACTGCCCCATTACAAAAACGGCCATAACAAAATCATAACGAAAGATAGAACCAAGAGAGAGAAACCTCCAAGAAAATGTGGGGAGCGCCAGAGAAAATGGAATAGGGACCGATAACTAAATTATAAATGCACGAGAATAGATAGGTCCGTCAACTCTTGGACAGTTTAAGGGGAAATGGGCCGTTTTTCTGGCCCCCCTTCTCCCTCTTGTTTAGTCCAATTCGTTTTCAGTTGCTAAGATGCGTGCCCATTAGTTTTCGATTTTAAAACCTTTCACCCCATTGCTTTGTCAATATTAAGACCTTTCCTGCTATTTAGGTGTAAACAAAACATTCCGGGCGAACGATAGTGAGCCTGTTATGTTGGAAAAACTGGCCAAAGGCCGGGACATTTTTCTATCGAAAAATTTACAAATTAATCTAGAAGGGAGATGTAATGGATGTTGCTTTTAAGTTTAATGGAGGTCTAGGGAGGAAACTAAAAAAATAATAAATATATTAAACAATGGATCAAAAATAAACCCTTCCACCTTAAACTCTTTCTGTAGGCTATGGCATCATATTTCATTATAATCTGGCTCTCATTACACGATTTTATTCAGCTGAGGAAGGATCTAATTATTGAAGCCAAGAGTTGGCTGCCGCATTTCCCACTTTACATGTAAAGTATTGATAATATGTTGGGTTGCATTTGTTTTAAGTCACCCTTGCACATCTATAATTTAAGAGGAGAAGGGTTGTTTTTCTGGGCCCCCTTTCTCCATGTTTATTTTCTTCAGATTTTATGACGTTTGGCCCATTAGCTTGGCGATTTTAACACCATTCATGAACCCCATTTCGTTGTAAATTTTAAGACGTGCCATTTAGGTATTGACTTCTTTCTGGCGAGCGATAGCTAGCCTGTAATTTTAGAAGGCACCGGCCTTCGGCCGGGACATTATTCTACCGAAAAATGTACAAATTTATCTTGAAAGGGGGTGTAGGGGGTGTATTTTAAAGCTTGATGGAGGTCTAAGCAGGAAACTATAAACAAAAGTAACAAGGTACATAAATGAGCAAATAAATACGCCCATCCCCCCTTAATAATTCAGCTACTGATACGCAATTCAAATACACCCCCTAATACACATTCAGAACCTCTCTCTCTCTTTAACCCCTTCTTTACCGGCGACGTCCTTTTAACTGTATTTAGGCTACTATTAGACGATTGTATTCAGTTTTAAAGGGGCTACCAGCTTTAATAGGCTTCGAACTATCTCATTCAACCCTTTCTACTACCATAGATCCCTCTTAAACTACACAAAATCGTCTACATATACAGTAGCTAAAACAAAATAAAAAATATGTCGCCGGTATAAAAAGGGTTAATAATTCAGCCACTGATGCACGATTCAAATACAACCCCCTAATACACATTCAAATACAACCCCCTAATACACATTCAAATACAACCCCCTAATACACATTCAAATACAACCCCCTAATACACATTCAAATACAACCCCATAATACACATTCAAATACAACCCCCTAATACACATTCAAATACAACCCCCTAATACACATTCAAATACAACCCCCTAATACACATTCAGAACGCCAGGATTAAGTCAATGATCCTGTTATTTGAGTATCGGAATTAATGAAGTCAAATTGATGCCGTGCATTAAACTTGACTTAGCGTTATTAACCAATAAATGGGGGTGATGAGTATATTTTTTGGTCGATTGTTTCATTGATTGATATATTTATTTATTCAGTTATTTTGTTTTTAGTTTCCTCCCTAGACCTCCATCATGCTTAAATATAAACACCCTAAGACCCTCCTTTAAGATCCCTTTTAAATTACAAGCTAGCTATCACTCGCCATGAAAAAATCGACACCTAAGAGACTTAATATTGACATATAAATTGGGTGAAAGGTCTTAAAATCGCCAAAATAATGGGCCGAACGTCTTCAAATCTGAAAACTAATGAAGCTAAAAATGAGGGAGAAGGGGGACCTGAAAAACCGACCCTTCCCCCATAATTAACCTGCTGCTGTAAGAGAGCCGTTTAATGTTGGCAAATTAAAAGGTTGTTGACTTTTATGTATTAATTATTTATTAAGTAATTGTTAATCATTTTTTCTTGCCTGTTTGTTATGTATTGCATTAGCTAGCTCGTGAGTTTATGTTGTGTGTTTTAAAATATTCACATTCTTAAACTTGATGGAAGTCTAGAGAGCAAACTAGAAAATAATGCAAAAACCTACCCTTTAAGTTGAGTTCTTCATTACGAGAGGTCCTTCCTGATCTGATGAAGGTTATCTGACGGTGACTGTAATAATGCAAAAACCTACCCTTTAAGTTGAGTCCTTCATTACGAGAGGTCCTTCCTGATCTGATGAAGGTTATCTGACGGTGACTGTAATAATGCAAAAACCTACCCTTTAAGTTGAGTCCTTCATTACGAGAGGTCCTTCCTGATCTGATGAAGGTTATCTGACGGTGACTGTAATAATGCAAAAACCTACCCTTTAAGTTGAGTCCTTCATTACGAGAGGTCCTTCCTGATCTGATGAAGGTTATCTGACGGTGACTGTAATAATGCAAAAACCTACCCTTTAAGTTGAGTTCTTCATTACGAGAGGTCCTTCCTGATCTGATGAAGGTTATCTGACGGTGACTGTAAATGCAAAAACCTACCCTTTAAGTTGAGTTCTTCATTACGAGAGGTCCTTCCTGATCTGATGAAGGTTATCTGACGGTGACTGTAATTGTAATAGGCTGTTTTGGTCTCTAAAGATTTGGTCGACACTTTTAAGATACTAGGAGTCACCTAGTTTCTGTTTTCTGGCTATTATTAAACAATTTTAGTCCGATTAGAAAGGATATGTGGAAGACATAATTATGGTTTGATTGCGATAGTTTTTACCCTTTTAATTCCCATAGATCTTTCCTAAGCTGAGAGATAGACCTGTTGATTTTAGGCTTGTATGTAAAGGAAAACATATGTAAGAATCTCTACAACCTGTACTTTTAAAAGATTTCCTATATTATCCCATCCAGTACCAGGGACGTAATTTGTTATCAGATTCTGGCAACTATTAGACGATTTTATTCAGCTTAGGAAGGACCTCTAGCAATAATAAGGCTTCAATATATCTCAACCAACCCCTTTAACTACCACAGATCCTTCCTAAGCTGCATAATATCGTCAACATACAGCTAGAATAAAATATATCACACGTCGCTGGTACTCAATGGGTTATATTGCTTGGGATTTCTCGTAGACAATTAATGATAACCTTCTTAACCCCTTGAGGATTATGCTGAGGAAGGGAGAGAGGGGGAGAAGGATAGAAGGAGAGAGTGAGAGGGAAATGGAGAGGGAGAGAGAGAGAGAAGGGGGAGAAAAGGGCTAGAGAGAGAGAGGAAGGGAGCGAGAGACTTACATAGACTTACATAGATACACAGGCCACACAGACCTTACGATCCAAACGAGGTGGTCAGGACTTAATTCTAGTAGAGATGGCATATCCGATAGAAAAGGAAAGTTGAAGGAAAGGCTAGAAAAGAAGAAGGCTCTCTCCCCACCCTCCGATCCCTCCGGCAATTGCCGTACATGAAAAAGTTGGAAGTGATTAACCTTGCTGGGCTTCGAAATCCCCAGAAGGAATTTACAGGAAAGATTGGAAAAAAAGAAAGGGAAAAAAAAAAAAATTAAAAACAAAATCATACAACCCTTCGCCTTAGCAGCATGTAACTTTTGGGGTTAATTGGAATCATCCAACCCATCACCCTTGGTAGTATGTACATATTTAGTGATGTTTATTATTCTTATTTTTTATTTGTGTGTTATTATTTATTTTTTTCTTTTCTAACTCTCTCTTCAGCTGAACAAATGATAACGGTGATAATTACTGCCTACTCCATACCAATTTTTCTGTGGTATGAGTCTAGATTTGTCTTATATGTATCTATAGAGGAGCTGTCTATTCCTTTATTTGGAAGTTTGTTCCACTCATCAATTACACTGCGAGTGATTTTTTTTTTTTTTTGTATCTAGATTCGCTCTCCGACCTAATAATTTTAAATTGTTTCCTCTTGTAGATGTGTCTTCGGCTTTTTTTAATAACTTATCTAGATTAATGTTACTGAATCCTTTTAGAATTTTAAAACACTATCAATTGGCCTCTCATCCTGGAAAGAGAGAGAGAGTTACAGTTACATATTGTTACATAGCTACACCGACTGCACAGACTGCACAGACCTTGCGGTCCCTACTAGGCAGTCCGGACTTAATTCTAACAACATTTACTACTAAGATGAAGGTATGGCTAGCAAAGGCTCTCTCCCAACCCACCAGAGAGAAAGAGAGATGAAGAGTGATGTAGTTGCAGGAAATTACAAGGAATCGTTAGTATCTCAAAGATCTTGCAGTCCATTCAGGGGAGAAAACACAGGTGAAAAGGTAGATTGTGAAATGTATTATGCTATTTGCTCTCTTCTTGAACCGTTCTCTTGAAGAACTAAATATTAGTTATGTGGAAAGTTACTACCAGGTGAAAAAGATCTTATATGAGAAAACGCTTCCACATCTACTATACCCTGTTCCAAATATGTAGCCTAATAATCGGGAACCCTAACTTCTGTAACTCAAAAAGGACTAGAGCAAATGGGCTGTACATTTCTACACCTATTCCATGGCTGACACTTCCCAAATGGTAGACATATTAGCTCGATTATTCTAGCCGTCTGTGAGTTATAGAGGTAAATGTTTGAGAGTTTTGGCCTCCTTACTTGGAATAGGGTACAGTGCTGAACTTCCTCAACTCTAACTGCCAGCCATGGTTACGTGTTGTATTCAGATTGACGAAAATGTTTGACAATATTCCACGCTTTCTTGTCTTTGTGTATTTCAAAGGCTTCAATGAATTGACCTCTTATTCTACAAGAGAGATAGAGTGAGAGTGTGTGTGTGTGTGTGTGTATGTGTATGTGTGGAGATAGGGGTGGTGAAGTCGAGTACACTCTAGACATAGAGAGAGTAAGAGACAATTATATTAATTTGAGTTCAGGGAAAAGAGAAAATTAGAAATTGTGATTGTAAAAGCAAGATTGGACAATTAATTGAGAGAGAGGGAGAGGGAGAGAGAGCGAGAGCGAGAGAGAGAGAGAGGGGGGGGGGGGTAGACAAGATACCAAAAAATACCAGGAGTAAAAGCATACGATAAATAAATATAAACGTTATTTATCTCCATTCAGAACCGGTACCGTCCTTTTAACTTTTACTTTGGCTAGTATTATACGTTTTTATTCAGTTTAAAAAGGGCCTCCAGCAATTGACAGCCTTCGAACTATCTCACTTTACCACTCACAGATGTTTCCTCAAATGCACAAAATCGTCTTAATATAGCTAGAATCAAATTAAAACGACGTCGCCGGTACAGAAGGGGTTAATCTCCTCACAAACACCACAACACAAATATACAACCAACTGCGCATGTGCAATTTCAGTAGTCATTTTTCCCCCGTAATTCATCCTCTGTCGGCCATTTTCTTGCTTTATTTTTGGTTTTGTCTTCCGTTCGCGCAATTTATCTCAAGAAGGAACAGATTGCCGATTTGGACTTAGTCTGCATTAAAATCAAGACTAATGTGTGGGGCCTTACAGAGAGGGATGAGAGATTGGCTGTGGGGGGGGGGGGGGGGATATAGGAATAACTGTAATTAATTTATGTATTCATTTATTTCTTGGTTTCTTCGCTACACCTCCAAGCTTAAAAAACAACCCCTAGACCCCCCTTTAAGATAAACGTGTACATTTTTTGTTAGAAAAATGTCCCGGCCAAAGGCCAGTTTCTCTTAAATTACAGGCTCGCTATCGCGCGCCAGGAAAAAATCGACACCTATATTCCACGAAGTCTTAATATTGACACCAAAATAGGGCGAAAGGTCTTAAAATCGCCAAACTAATGGGCCGAACGTCTTATAATCTGAAAACCAATGGGGATAAACATGAGGAAGAATGGGGACCAGAAAAACGGCCCATCTCCCCTTAAAATCAAGACTAATGGGTGGGGCCTTACAGAGAGGGTTGAAAGATTGGGTTTTGGTGGTATACAGGTAGAACAGTAATTAATTGGTGTAGTAATATCGGTTATATTGCTTGGCTGATCAATTTTGGCTAGATAGGATTTATTCTCTCTCTCTCTCTCTCTCTCTCTCTCTCTCTCTCTCTCTCTCTCTCTCTCTCTCTCTCTCTCTCTCTCTCTCTCTCTCTCTGTTTTTTCTATGTGGATGGGGGAGACAAAAAGCAAAACTGCCTGTGACGAGAGCCTCCCCCAGAGTTGAATATCTGGACACACGGAGTTTGAAGCAATTTAAGTCCGAGGATGAGGGAAAGATGGATTCAGGGAGAGAATTCCAGAGCTCAGCTGTTGAATAGAAGAAAGATTGGGAGTATCATTTATTTCTTGAGTTGGAGAGTTGCTCAGAGTAGGGGTAGGATTGTGTTGCAAGACGGGTGATACGTACCCTACGTAGATGAGGTGGTATACACTGGGAGAGCTCTGAGGAACACTGATTGTTGTAGTAGCGATAGAATACCGAGAGAGATGCAACATTGCGGCGAAGAGAGAGAGATTGTAGAAAGTTGGTGAGTAGACAGGAGGTAATGATATGAAAGGCTTTCCATTCTACTTTATCTAGGAGTGTGGTGTGTGAGGATCCTCCCCCCACATGTGAACAATACTCAATACAAGGACGCACTTTGCCCCTGTACAGAGGAAGAAGCTGTGCAGGGGTAAAGAACCTCTTGAGGCGGTTGAGCACACCCAGCTTCTGGGAGGCTGCCTTAGCAAGACTGGTAATATGGTCCTTCCAAGAGTGTGTGTGTGTGTCCTCAAAATTGTAGTTTGTAAGTTTTTGGTTCGTATTGTCCCGTTTCCTAGACATCATCATCAATGACAATTACCCATCTCCTTTCTCAAGGGATTTGGGAACCGCCGGTTATGTCTCAGACGAAAAAAAAAACTATATATAAACCCCCCTAAAGCATTTGTTCTGCTTAATGGCCGTATTTATTTGCTCATTTGTGTATATGTATATCATCTTTTTTAGTTTCCTCCCTAGCCCTCCATCAAGCTTAAAAAAAACATCCGCCCAAGACCCTTCTTCAAGATAAATTTGTACATTTGTACAGCGACAGGGAATGTCTTCAAAATTATCTCGATCACTTGCACGAGTGGTCCATAAATTGGCAGATGAGTTTCAATGTAGACACATGTAAGGTATTAAGGATTGGAAATCGTAATTTAGATGCAAAATACAAACTAGACAATGTAGAATTGAATAACTCAGAGTGTGAGAAGGATCTGGGGGTGCTCGTTAGTAATGATCTGAAACCCAGAAAACAGTGTACAAGTGTTAGGAACAGGGCAAATAGAATTCTAGGATTCATAATCTAGGAGTGTTAGCAACAGGACTGCTGAAGTTTTCTTAAAACTTTACTTAGCTCTAGTAAGACCCCATTTAGACTATGCTGTTCAATTTTGGTGCCCTTATTATAGAATGGATATCGACCCTTTAGAGGCAGTCCAAAGAAGAATGACCAAAAAGATACATAATACTAGAAATTTATCGTATGAGGAGAGGTTGAAAGTCTTAGGCCTGCACTTACTAGAGAGACGAAGATGTAGGGGAGACATGATAGAGGTATTTAAATGGAAAAAAGGTTTAAATAAGGGCGATATAGATGAGGTATTAAAGCTAAAGAACGGCGACATAACCCGCTCAAATGGTTTCAAGTTAGATAAGTTTAGATTTAGGAAAGATATAGGAAAGCACTGGTTTGGAAATAGAGTTGTTAGCATGTGGAATGCACTGCCCAGAACAGTAATTAGCTCAGAAACAGTTGAAAGTTTTAAACATAAGTTGGATTCCCATATGGGTGATATGGGCTGGGTGTGAATGGGAGCTGCTTCATATGGGCCGCATGGCCATATGCAGTTTCACGCGATCTTATGACCTTATGTTGTTATGTAATTGGGGTTGGGTGTGACAGGGATCTGCCTTGTGTGGGCCGATCGGCTTTTTGCAGACTCCCATTTTCTTATGTTCTTATGTTCTTATTTTTCTATAGAAAAATGTCCCGGCTAAAGGCCGGTTCCTCTTAAATTTCAGGCTCGCTATCGCTCGCCAAAAAGATCGACACCTAAATGACATGAAAGGTCTTCATATTGACAAAGAAATGAGGCGAAAGGTCTTAAAATCGCAAAACTAATTGGCCGAATGTCTTAAAATCTGAATACTAATGGGGCTAAGCATGAGGGAGAAGGGGGAGCAGAAAAACGGACCATCTTCCTTTAAAGGCCTCGTGTAACACCTGTTTAGCCCTTCATTATACACTTGTTCTTGCAAACAATAGACTATTGTGTGCAACTTAGGAAAGACCTCTAGCAATCTGGAAGTAAACTATATTTCCATTACCCCCTTAACTGGATATAAATAAGCCTTATTCAGTCATCTAATGATAGATAAAATAAATATAATGGGGTAGTGGTGATTTGTTGGTCTATTTAATCATTAATTTTATAGTAACCTCGCTAAGTCTTCGTCAAGCATAAAACAAAACACCCGCTAGACCTCTTTCAAGATAAATATGTAAATTTGTCTGTAGAATTAACAGACTCGCTATCACTCGCCAGAGAAAAATTGACTACTAAATGGCACGAATAGTCTATATATTGACACAGAAATGGGGCGAAAGGTCTTGAATTCGCCAACATAATGGAACGAACGTCTTAATATCTCAAAGCTAGTGGGAATAACCTTGAGGGAGGAAAAACAACTACCTTCCCCTTAAACATGCACCATGGTATTGTTGAAGGGGTTAACCCCATCTGTACCTTTGTTCAATATACAGTATATGCTAGCTATATTTAGATGATTTTATGCAGTTTACGAAGGATCTGTGGTAGTAAAAATGGTGAAGTGAGATAGTTCGAAGCCTGTTAATTGCTGGAGGCCCTTTTTAAACTTAATATTATAGTCGAATAGTAGCCAGATTAAAGTTAGAAAGACGTCGCCGGTACAGAAGGGGTTGAATATCATACACAAAACAACCACAGACTGAAGAGGAATCCTTATAGCAAAGCCTTATTATTTGTATTTATTTTAAAATATATAATTTGTTTAAATTCTAGCAAACATGATCTAATTATACCAATAACATTAATTGTATAGTCCTTAATCCCGGGACGATCACATGCTTTCATTAATTTCATTGGCAGATGTTTGGTGTTGAGAGTGGAATTAATATAAATAAGATTTCATAAGCATAAAGTTTCGTAATATTTTTTTCTTAAATGCAAATGGTAAGATCACGTGTCAAATCGATAATATATTGATTAATGAACAAGATCAAACAACCTACTGGAAATGGAGTCATTGTAGCTATACTACATGTTAGTATACATATATGGTGTGTAGGGTAGATTCCAATATGGAGTCATTGTAGCTATACTACATGTTAGTATACATATATGGTGTGTAGGGTAGATTCCAATATTCGATAAAGCCTATGTTGTGACAGGCATGATTTACGAATATAGTCTCTCTCTCTCTCTCTCTCTCTCTCTCTCTCTCTCTCTCTCTCTCTCTCTCTCTCTCTCTCTCTCTCTCTCTCTTGTGCTATCCTGTTCTTTCCAGTTGTTTTATATTTGGGGTTTAGCTATCTCCACTAGAAATTAGTCCGGAACACCTCGTTTGCATCGTAAGGTCTGCGTTGTCAGTGTATAAACGTAAATGTAAGTCTATCTATATCTATGTATCTATCAATCTGTCTGTCTGTCTATCCATGCATCCATCTATCTGTCTGTATGTATGCATGTATGTATGTACAGTATGTATGTCTGTCTGGCTCTGTTTTATACAGCCTATTAGTGTGTATTTAAGTGCCAGTGTACAGTAAGTGTGCTTGTTGTTGTTTACGTGTGTGTGTGTGTGTGTGTGTGTGTGTGTATGTGTATCACAACATAAAAACCTATTGATGAGTAATCCACGTACGTAACTCGTTTCAAAAGCTTTTCACTGTATTAGCTTGCCAATTAAAACCGACTTTGATATCAACGATTTATACATATAGTACACTCGGATGCCATAGTCACTAGCCCACCCATAAATATTCGTGGACTTCACCTATTTAAAAAAAAAAACAAAAAAAAAAAATATATATATATATATACTGTATACTGTATACTGTACAGTATACAGTATATACTGTATATATATTTTTGTTTATTTTATATTCCAACTACACCCTCTCGGGCATAGGCTGAGAGCCTATACATTCAACCGTACATTCAACGATGAAGCCCGTGAGGTCTCGTTCCAGTCTAGTGAGTGAGATATGTGAAGCGCTTTGAGCTGCAACCAGCCCCCACCATCTTGTCTTTGCAGGATGCACGGGGGCCCGGTTGCCCACCCACAGCTCGAAGTAGCCCCATCTATAAAGTGGCTTTGCCTTTTGCGCTTCACTGTCTAAACCCCTAGACTCGGACCCTCAATTTCAAAACGCCACCTATTGAGCAATTAAATCACTAGGCATTGCCCCGCTGTTGCATATTTTTAATATGGGAATATTCATACAGCGATATTTAATCAGGGAACAATGAGGATATTTTGTTGGCGTTTCGGTGAGCTTTGTGGTAATGCACTGATACTAGGTAGGTACAGCATAAATGCCATCCCAATCATATCTTCCCATTGGTACATCGGGATTCAAACCCGGGACCATTGTATTACCAGTCCAGTGGCATGACTACTCCACCACACCTCCCTTAGGATATGGAAGATTATCTCTGGACACAAATTTATTAATGTTGTTTTCCATACTTCAACTAGAAAGCTATAATTGATTTATCAAAAAAACTAAATCATTCCATGTAGTTATAATTACATAAAGAAAAACATTAGGGGCCCACGAAATTGTATGAGTGGGCTAGAGACTATGGCATCCGAGTGTACATCAATCATAATCTGTGGAGCTTAACCCCTTATGTACCAGTGCCGTCCTTTTAAATTTATTCTGTCAACGATCACATATTACTAGCAACTATTAAGGTTCACATAAACCTCCCCATAGAAGGTAAAAAGGCGCGTGATCCCCTTTTATGCCATTCATCGCCTGGGTCAATTAACGCATTCTCTGTTTAGCAAAATCACGAATGTATTGTCGTCCGAATATCCTGCTGGAATCCGGAAGTAATGAGACAAATTTCGTATATTAACAAGAATGGCACACTGCGAAATGGTAAATAATATCTCCCCCCTTAACCCCCATCCCCCCACCCTCCCTTCCCCTCCCCCCAATTGTTGCGTGAGAGTTTTAGGGAAAGGGGAAAGGGTAGAGAGAGAGAGAGAGATAGTGATGAAGAGAGAGAGAGAAGAATACCCCTCCCTATAATGACTTAGATAATACCCCTCCATCACGTCCTTTTACCACCGCAGACTCCTCACCCAAAATAATGGCCCTTTTGAAATCCCTCCCACTCCCCTTCCCTTATTCCCTCGACACACTACCCACCCTACCTCCCTCCAACCCCACATCTAACCTCCCACCCTTCATTCCTCCCAACCTACACCTACCCTCCCTCCCTCCCGACTCACACCTACCCTCCTTCCCTCCCAACCCACACCTACCCTCCCTCCCTTCCTCCCTCCCCACACCTACCCTCCCTCCCTCCCAACCCACACCTACCCTCTCTCCCTCCCTCCCAACCCACACCTACCCTCTCTCCCTCCCTCCCAACCCCCACCTACCCTCCCTCCCTCCCTCCCTCACTTGTCAATACCCCCGTGAATGAAATATGTGTCCAGGTAAATTAATGACCTAGCCTAATCCGAGGGAGAAGGGAGAGAGAGAGAGAGAGAGAGAGTGAGAGAGTAGGGGAGGGGGGTAGGGTAGTTAGTTAATTAGGATAAAGAGCACCAATACAATGTGGGAATTGAATTGAATTGATTTGAATTGAGTTTATTTTGCTCAGACTTTTACAAAAAGTATGGAGCACAGCCCCTTACATATTACACATGTACAATATGCCTTTGCTAACTAAATTAGCGTACACGTAAATACACTAGTACATCTTAAACGAACCATATTAAATGTCCTAAGACTTGATCTATCTATACATATTAAACGTTCTTTTGAGAAAAACTGGCAGATTCTTCATACATTTTAAGTTAGTATTATTCATTAACAGTATATATCTATACTGTGTTGGGTTATGCCTGTAGTAATGAGAAATATATATATATATATATATTCCTTAACTGTACAATATCCTCATTTTGACAAATAAACAACAAATTATATTCGTCCCGCACCATATTCTCATTACATTTAGTACATACCCTGTCTTCTCTATCAATATTGCTGTGTCTACCAGTAATAACTGGTAATTTAGTATTACTTGCTCTCAATTTACTTATAGCTAGTCTCTCTCCCTTATCCAATTTCACAAGATAATCCTCCATACTGAAGACAAATTTATAAGTTCTATAGCTACTACAAATGGCCTTACTTAACAAATTACTATTCCATTTTGTTATCCATTGATCTTTAAGCTGTTGTTCTATTGCCAATCTGAACCAGGCTGGGCTTAATACATGTTATGACAACCAGACTACAGACGCCCCACAGTCATTACACACACACAATCATCCACGTGTGTATTCCTACTTTCAGAGTAAAAGCATACGATTAATAAATATAAACGTTATTTATCTCCATTCAGAACCGGTACCGTCCTTTTAACTTTTACTTTGGCTGCTATTAGACGTTTTTATTCAGTTTAAAAAGGGCCTCCAGCAATTGACAGGCTTCGAACTATCTCACTTTACCACTCACTACCACAGATGTTTCCTCAAATGCACAAAATCGTCTTAATATAGCTAGAATCAAATTAAAACGACGTCGCCGGTACAGAAGGGGTTAATCTCCTCACAAACACCACTACACTAATATACAACCAACTGCGCATGTGCAATTTCAGTAGTCATTTTTCCCCCGTAATTCATCCTCTGTCGGCCATTTTCTTGTTTTATTTTTGGTTTTGTCTTCCGTTCGCGCAATTTATCTCAAGAAGGAACAGATTGCCGATTTGGACTTAGTCTGCATTAAAATCAAGACTAATGTGTGGGGCCTTACAGAGAGGGATGAGAGATTGGTTGAGGGGGGGGGGGGGATATAGGAATAACTGTAATTAATTTATGTATTCCTTTATTTCTTGGTTTCTTCGCTACACCTCCAAGCTTAAAAAACACCCCCTAGACCCCACTTTAAGATAAACGTGTACATTTTTTGTTAGAAAAATGTCCCGGCCAAAGGCCAGTTTCTCTTAAATTACAGGCTCGCTATCGCGCACCAGGAAAAAATCGACACCTAAATTCCACGAAGTCTTAATATTGACACCAAAATAGGGCGAAAGGTCTTAAAATCGCCAAACTAATGGGCCGATCGTCTTATAATCTGAAAACCAATGGGGATAAACATGAGGAAGAATGGGGACCAGAAAAACGGCCCATCTCCCCTTAAAATCAAGACTAATGGGTGGGGCCTTACAGAGAGGGATGACAGATTGGGTTTGGTGGTATACAGGTAGAACAGTAATTAATTGGTGTAGTAATATCGGTTATATCGCTTGGCTGATCAATTTTGGCTAGATAGGATTTACTCTCTCTCTCTCTCTCTCTCTCTCTCTCTCTCTCTCTCTCTCTCTGTTTTTTCTATGTGGATGGGGGAGACAAAAAGCAAAACTGCCTGTGACGAGAGCCTCCCCCAGAGTTGAATATCTGGACACACGGAGTTTGAAGCAATTTAAGTCCGAGGATGAGGGAAAGATGGATTCAGGGAGAGAATTCCAGAGCTCAGCTGTTGAATAGAAGAAAGATTGGGAGTATCATTTATTTCTTGAGTTGGAGAGTTGCTCAGAGTAAGGTTAGGATTGTTTTGCAAGACGGGTGCTACGTACCCTATGTAGATGAGGTGGTATACACTGGGAGAGCTCTGAGGAACACTGATTGTTGTAGAAGCGATAGAATACCAAGAGAGATGCAACATTGCGGCGAAGAGAGAGAGATTGTAGAGAGTTGGTGAGTAGACAGGAGGTAATGATATGAAAGGCTTTCCTTTCTACTTTATCTAGGAGTGTGGTGTGTGAGGATCCTCCCCACACATGTGAACAATACTCAATACAAGGACGCACTTTGCCCCTGTACAGAGGAAGAAGCTGTGCAGGGGTAAAGAACCTCTTGAGGCGGTTGAGCACACCCAGCTTCTGGGAGGCTGCCTTAGCAAGACTGGTAATATGGTCCTTCCAAGAGTGTGTGTGTGTGTGTGTGTGTCCTCAAAATTGTAGTTTGTGAGTTTTTGGTTCGTATTGTCACGTTTCCTAGACATCATCATCAATGACAATTACCCATCAATTACCCTTGGGCGGGTGTTTTTTTTAAGCTTGATGGAGGGCTAGGGAGGAAACTAAAAAAGATGATATACATATACACAAATGAGCAAATAAATACGGCCATTAAGCAGAACAAATGCTTTAGGGGGGTTTATATATATTTTTTTTTTCTTCTGAGACATAACCGGCGGTTACCAAATCCCTTGAAATCTCAAGGGATTTGGTAACCGCCGGTTATGTCTCAGAAGAAAAAAAAACTATATATAAACCCCCCTAAAGCATTTGTTCTGCTTAATGGCCGTATTTATTTGCTCATTTGTGTATATGTATATCATCTTTTTTAGTTTCCTCCCTAGCCCTCCATCAAGCTTAAAAAAAACACCCGCCCAAGACCCTTCTTCAAGATAAATGTGTACATTTGTACAGCGACAGGGAATGTCTTCAAAATGATCTCGATCACTTGCACGAGTGGTCCATAAATTGGCAGATGAGTTTCAATGTAGACACATGTAAGGTATTAAGGATTGGAAATCGTAATTTAGATGCAAAATACAAACTAGACAATGTAGAATTGAATAACTCAGAGTGTGAGAAGGATCTGGGGGTGCTCGTTAGTAATGATCTGAAACCCAGAAAACAGTGTATAAGTGTTAGGAACAGGGCAAATAGAATTCTAGGATTCATATCTAGGAGTGTTAGCAACAGGACTGCTGAAGTTTTCTTAAAACTGTACTTAGCTCTAGTAAGACCCCATTTAGACTATGCTGTTAAATTTTGGTGCCCTTATTATAGAATGGATATCGACCCTTTAGAGGCAGTCCAAAGAAGAATGACCAAAAAGATGCATAATATTAGAAATTTATCGTATGAGGAGAGGTTGAAAGTCTTAGGCCTGCACTTACTAGAGAGACGAAGATGTAGGGGAGACATGATAGAGGTATTTACATGGATAAAAGGTTTAAATAAGGGCGATATAGATGAGGTATTAAAGCTAAAGAACGGCGACATAACCCGCTCAAATGGTTTCAAGTTAGATAAGTTTAGACTTAGGAAAGATATAGGAAAGCACTGGTTTGGAAATAGAGTTGTTAGCATGTGGAATGCACTGCCCAGAACAGTAATTAGCTCAGAAACAGTTGAAAGTTTTAAACATAAGTTGGATTCCCATATGGGTGATATGGGCTGGGTGTGAATGGGAGCTGCTTCATATGGGCCGCATGGCCATATGCAGTTTCCCGCGATCTTATGACCTTATGTTGTTATGTAATTGGGGTTGGGTGTGACAGGGATCTGCCTTGTGTGGGCCGATCGGCTTTTTGCAGACTCCCATTTTCTTATGTTCTTATTTTTCTATAGAAAAAGGTCCCGGCTAAAGGCCGGTTCCTCTTAAATTACAGGCTCGCTATCGCTCGCCAAAAATATCGACACCTAAATGACATGAAAGGTCTTCATATTGACAAAGAAATGAGGCGAAAGGTCTTAAAATCGCAAAACTAATTGGCCGAATGTCTTAAAATCTGAATACTAATGGAGCTAAGCATGAGGGAGAAGGGGGACCAGAAAAACGGACCATCTTCCTTTAAAGGCCTCGTGTAACACCTGTTTAGCCCTTCATTATACACTTGTTCTTGCAAACAATAGACTATTTTGTGCAGCTTAGGAAAGACCTCTAGCAATCTGGAAGTAAACTATATTTCCATTACCCCCTTAACTGGATATAAATAAGCCTTATTCAGTCATCTAATGATAGATAAAATAAATATAATGGGGTAGTGGTGATTTGTTGGTCTATTTAATCATTAATTTTATAGTAACTTCGCTAAGTCTTCGTCAAGCATAAAACAAAACACCCGCTAGACCCCTTTCAAGATAAATATGTAAATTTGTCTGTAGAATTAACAGACTCGCTATCACTCGCCAGAGAAAAATTGACTACTAAATGGCACGAATAGTCTATATATTGACACAGAAATGGGGCGAAAGGTCTTGAATTCGCCAAAATAATGGAACGAACGTCTTAATATCTCAAATCTAGTGGGAATAACCTTGAGGAAGCAAAAACAACTACCTGCCCCTTAAACATGCACCATGGTATTGTACAAGGGTTAACCCCATCTGTACCTTTGTTCAATATACAGTATATGCTAGCTATATTTAGATGATTTTATGCAGTTTACGAAGGATCTGTGGTAGTAAATATGGTGAAGTGAGATAGTTCGAAGCCTGTTAATTGCTGGAGGCCCTTTTTAAACTTAATATTATAGTCGAATAGTAGCCAGATTAAAGTTAGAAAGACGTCGCCGGTACAGAAGAGGTTGAATATCATACACAAAACAACCACAGACTGAAGAGGAATCCTTATAGCAAAGCCATATTATTTGTATTTATTTTAAAATATATAATTTGTTTAAATTCTATCAAACATGATCTAATTATACCATTAATCCTCTCCGACATATGACGCGATTTTGAGCCGATTAAGGATACTTTAAAGCCTTTGTTACCATCAGGGGTATTTAGAAACCTTTAGTTTAGTTACTTCAACCTCTGCAGTTGTCTTTGAGTTAGCTGTGGGCAGAAAACTAATTTTGGAGAGGTAATTATAAGAGTGAGATAACTCTATTTCTTATTGCTAATCTGGCAACCTTTGCGTCATATGAGTCTGAAGGGGATAACATTAATTTTATAGTCCTTAAGCCCGGGACGATCACATGCTTTCATTAATTTAATTGGGAGATGTTTGGTGTTGAGAGTGGAATTAATATTGTTATGTCGGGTTATAATATTTTAAACCCGTTATTCAGTCTTCACTAAACTCCAGTTATGGAATTATAGACTCAAATTATCCTCAACAGGAACACATCTAACACGTTGTTATTCACAAATAGTTACTCAATCAGGTGCTACAGAACACAATAAATACGCACATGTAAGTTATATACTTCTTATATATTAAACGGACATATGGATAGATCAAAATACCGCTTAACTATTATTGGGGAATAGCAAGCGTACGTATATAATTTGACCTAAATAATGAATAGATGATTCACGCATATATCTAGGCCTAAAGTGTGGGTGGAGATTTACTTAGCTATTATAATGAACAGCAAGTAAACAAATAGCAAACATTTGTCACACACCAAGGTCTAGTAATAACATACAATGTGCGTGAATCAATAGATAGTATTATAAGGGAAATATGCAATTATAGAATAAACACATTACATATAGAATCAACCCTTCATAACAATATTGATGCAAGTTGAGTGTCTAACGTATATTATTCTTACTATGTTTATTAAAGGTGAAATGAAATTTCCAAACACTATGAATAATAAGGCCTGAACGGTAATGGGGAACGCGCGAGGATTTCTAATTACAAGCTGATTCACGGGTGGCCATGGGCGCCGGGGTAGTGTAAAGAGCTACCGCGCGCAGATGATAGCTGACCAGGTAGGTCTCTCAGGTCATTCAATAGACTGAGGTGATAAAACTACTATTTACGGTTAGTGCGATCTTATTCTTAGTATTTTTTTTTTTTTTTTTTTTTTTTTAAGAGACAATGAACGGAGGAAGGAAAAACATAGATAAAACAAAAAGGTCCATGTGCCTAAAGGCATCCTCCATTCATAAAATGTTTGTAACAACTGGATTTAAACATTTGTAGATTGTAAGTTTGTGGAAAGCAATTCGAGGGAAGTGAATTCCAAAGAGTAGTAGCTCTGGGGATAAATGAATTCTGATAAGCAGAAGTTCTGCATTGTGGAGGAGAAAGTGTAAATTCATGGGCGCTCTCAGCTGCCCTAGTTCTACGGGGAAAGATGTGGAGAGGCGGCACAATTGAAGCAAGTTCCTCGGAACAATTGCTATGAAAATATCTGTAGAATAATGCAAGGGATGCAACGTTTCTTCGTATGGATAATGTAGGAAGGTCCTGTGTGATTGCAGGGTTATTGATTAATCTAATAGCTTTATTTTGAATTTTGTCCAACTGCCTCAATGCAACCACTCCACACAGAGGTGAACAGTAATCCATCTGAGAACGCACATGACTTTTATATATCACGGCCAACTGCTCGTCAGTGAAGAATTCTCGAACTCTGTACAGGAGTCCCAGTTTTTTAGAGGCATTCTTAGCAATGCTTCTAACATAATGTGTGCAGCTCAAGTTAGTAGTTAATGTTACACCGAGAATGTCAATACTAGGGGAAGTGGGAATATTTACATCATTAAAAAATATATGGGAGTCAGTGAGATTCTGTCGGTTAGAAAATTGAATGTACTTGGTTTTCTGTGCATTAAAGGAAACTAGATTCTTTTGTCCCCATCCATTAATTCTAGAAAGTTCCTGGTTCAGAGAAATTGCAGTGTTTATTTTTGAATTTATAAGATCGGGTTGGGTGAAAGAATTGGTAAATGTGAAGGAACTGTGGAGTGTTGAGTCATCTGCGTAGGAATGTATTGGATTATGAGTGGTAGATATGAGATCATTGATATGAATGAGGAACAGAATTGGGGCCAAAACTGATCCCTGGGGAACACCAGCATATATTGAGTGAAATTGAGAATAAAGGCCATCTACCATTACACATATTTTTCTGTTATGAAGATGAGAAGAAATTAGTGGAACTAATGATGCAAGGCCGTAGTGTGACATCTTCGACAATAAGGATTGATGCCAGACTCTATCAAATGCCTTTGATATATCCAGTGCTATTGTATGTGTTTCACCATGTTGGTCTGTAGCTTGGTTGATTTGATGCGTAAGAAGGCAAAGCATGTCTACAGTTGATCGACATCGTCTAAAACCATATTGCCTATCACTGATTAATTTATTATTCTCAAGATGCTTAATTATGTGATTATTTAATATAATTTCAAAGACTTTACCAAGAGTGGAAGTTATAGCTATTGGTCTGTAGTTTGATGGATCTGAAGAGGCACCTTTTTTAGGAACTGGATGGATGTTTGCTTCTTTCCAGGGTACTGGGAAGCATGAGGTATGAGTACACAGACGGAAAATTTTTGCCAATACAGGAGCGAGCACCAAGGAGCAATTCTTGAGTACTATTGGAGGAACTTCATCTGGACCAGGAGCCTTATCTACCGAGAGATTCTGCCAAATAGTTTTGACATGTCTGGTGTGGATCTTAAGCGAGGGAATTTCAGGCGAATTAAAATTAAGTACAGGGACATCTTGATTTATTTCATCTAAGGTTGAGTTGGTGGTTGGAGTTATCAAGTGAAATAAACAGGGGAGGGGAGTTGAATTGTTTTTACAATTAACTGTATAGTTAGATTATAATGAGAAAATTATAATATGAACATATAATTAATCAACTATTATATGCGATAATAATCTCACTAGTCGAGGAATTCAGATTTAATAATTTACCTCTACTGATGAATGTTCAAAGGTTTAATATCCCTTGAACGGAATCAAGCAATAATATAGTTAACAGAACTAGCGTAGTCAACCTATATGAAGCAACACGTAAATAAAATTAGCGTGTACGAAAGATAAGTATAATACTAATAATAGAAAAATGGCGCACACGACGAAGTTGTACTTATGGAAACACCTGATAAGGCATAAAAGGAGGTCTGAACGAGTTAACAGATTCCTATAAAGAATACACAATAAATTGACGGTGTATTCGGATTGATGAATAATTAGATAATAGCTCTATGCAAGACTAGAATTACTAGACGAGAAGAATCGAAATTATCTACATCACTAAGGTAGTGAACGAATATACTGTTCATAGAATAAACAAATTAACACTTAATATCAATAAATGTAACTTAGGTTTTCTCGAAGAAATTAGATTTACTTTATCAATACTAATTCTTCTTGAAGAGGGGGAACTGAGATAAAAATAATATGAAATTGAGTGTAGGTTCTAGGTTAAAATATTGTCTAAGAAGGGAATAAATACACGGAATAAACTTCAACTTCCACTTGTAACATACATAATAGAATAGACATATACAAGGAAAATCTGTGAGTATTCAGCTAAGTAATTAATTGACACGAGTATGTAAAATACAGTATGTGTAGGACGTTCTATAATATTTATAGATAGAGATTAACACAATATCTTGGACACAGATCTACAAAACAATAAATATACGTTCTGAAGGATTAACACATACGCAATAATTAACGATCTTAAGCACAGATCTATATCAAGTTTAGCCCTGAATTATTTACATATTCTACCTTACCTTTCCAACAATAATCACAACGTAAGATACTCAGAGACACTTGTGACGCCTGCCAGCGTTGGCAGAATCGCCTCCCGGTAGCCACTAGCGCTCGCCAGGGCAGTGAAATGGGCTACAGTCTATCTACAATGTTGTACTTTCTTTCTTGTGAATCGTCATGTCACAGGCAGTATAGAAGTGGTCTTTATTTTCGCCTGTGACAATGCATTATATTTTATATCATGAGTTGAATATAAGATGCATTGTTGTGTAGAGTTGAGAGAAAGAGCGAGCGAGCAACGGGGGGTTGTGAGTGTTGCTTTCCCTCCTCCTTCCTCCCTCCCGGAGGACTCCCTCGCCCGCATGGTCTTTCTCTCGGTTTTGATTGGCTGGTGGTTCCTAGCGCCTTCTGCAGGCCTGCTGCAGGCCTGCTGTTTGGTGACATAGCGGCCTGTGATTGGCTGACCACCATGCCTTTGTGTGATCCTGAGGGTCCCGAGGAGCTACCTTCCTCAGAGCTTGCCTGACCAGTATACCCTTAACATCTCCCTTGCAACCTGTCCCCAACTTCTACCTATAGAACACTTTCTCTCTCTCTCAACTTCTTACCTCTCATTCTTTCAATCTATTTAACATCATAACTCCCTTTTGGTTCTGCACGATTTCATATATCGGCCATCGTATTATATGCTGAAGCTCTCCAATATTCCATGTTTAGTTAGAGATTTTGGAGTGGTCAACATTTTGTCTGTAGAGGTTCGACACACTCGTGGTGTCTCCCTACCTTTTGCTTGGTTGTCTGCTGGGCTATTTAATGCTAGACTGGGGTGAGGCTACTGGTGTTGTGATTTCCGATGTGTACCAGGTTCTGTTGAACCTGTACAATCGCAACGGATACGTGGGAAGCCTAGGTTGTCTTTCTGACTGTGTACCTTGTGAGTTTAGCACTGTGTTGCGAGTGAGGGCTTTTGCCTCTGCCACCCAACACTGTGCTAACTCATTTTGCTTTGACTTTGAGAGGGTCGCCAGGAGAGAACCAGATACTAGCGATCTGGATCTCTCAAGAGAGCACCCCGTCATTTAACGTAATTTGGCCGTACAGTCTTAAGGACCTCGCTAGGCTACGAGCCGCTTGCTCAGCCATTGTTTCCTAGCCTACTACATCCCAGCTAGACTTTATTCGCCTAGCAGACACCCGATTAGGTTTATAAACTCTTATGTTATGTATGCAGCATTTTTATTCACGTTGATTGTAAGCCTTGGTTGTTGTTTAGTTGCACAACCTGAGCAGGCTTTTAGGTTGCCTGAGGAAGTACTTCTTTTGTTGTTGGAGATAATACTATTGCGCATTTATTATTATTCCCGTGCCAGTTAACCCTGTATGTCCACACACTTGTCATATCTTGTTCCTGCTTTATATAACAGTTCAAAATCCGATTCAATCATCTTAAGCAGCATCAGACTTTCTTCAGAAGATTCCTGCTCGATTGCTTTAGGACTTTTATTCACTTTCTTTAATATAGGAGTGACAGTTTATTATTGTTTAGAGTAACTTTAATTATACCTTCTTCTTGTTTGCATTAAATCATTTCAGTGATTTAATTAAGCTCTCTATCCTTTTCCTTGTATACATTATTAATGTAATTGTATGTTGTTGTGATCAGGCTGTATCAGAGATCATCAGCCTGTAGTAGTAGTGCATTTATACCGAGTTATAGGATACCCCGTTATCGCAGATTTAACTCTGGAGGGTATAGGTGTTTTTTGTGCGCCGGCATTATAAGTTCGAGGGTTGGATCTAGTGTTACCGTTGTGGCTGTGTGCCTTTCTAGTCCAATGATTAAGAGCCTTTGTTTTATACGAGTCCCGGTCGTAACAAATGGCGACCTTGCTTAGGATTCTGTGAACTCAGAGAAATATTGCAGGAGTGTTGTGGTCATTTGTTTTTGTTTAAAGGAATATAGTGGACACAGATTTATTTTGGCAAGTAGTATAACACTTAAGAGTCTTCAAGCATTTTTGAGTGAATAGTGCTACATAAGAGTTTAGGTACTTCTCTTTTTTTTTTATAAACGTTGAGAATTTTCGGTGGACACTATGTCGGACGACGGATCAGTGTACAGTGAGGACACAGTACGAGAAACAGACTCTGAGGTGCAGCAGCGGGGTATGTCTGAAGGCATTAGAGTTATAACTAGTGAGGAGGAGGCAAAGAAGTTTCTGGAGATACCTATTACTGTTGACCGGGTGTCGGGGATTGATCGGTATGGTCTCCAGTGTTTGGCCACGGTCATGGGGCATGTGGGCACTAGCAGCATGTTGAGAGGTGACCTGGTGGCCTGTGTGCACGGCGGGGTGCGTGGGGCTTAAGGTGGAGTGGGAGCTGGGGCACCTTCGGCCCAGCCCCCATTCCACTCGACTCCTACCATGGCGCCCCCTCGGGCTCCGGAGCCGGGTACGTTCCCGCAGGCCGATAGTCACTGGCAGCGTGGTTTGCACTTGGGTGAGTCTCCAATTGTTGCATCTCCTCCTCCTCAAGGTTTGACTCCAGATATGCTCTTCCAGCTTGAGATGGCTCAGATGCAGCTGCAGCAGCAGCGGGAATCTGAGCAGCAGCAGCGGGAGTTTGAGATGGCTAAGATTCAGGCTGAGGAGAGAAGGGCCAGATATGAGACTGAGGTTCAGGAGAGAAAGGCCATACGTGAGGCTGAGCTTCGGGTTGAGACTACGAAGTACTGTGCAGACATAGATCTTGAGAAGTCTCGGGTGGAGTCAACAGGGCAGTGTCTCGGTTCTGGGAATCGAGGTCTTGATCACTCTTTATCGCACCTTCTTAAGTTAGTCCCTGTATTTGACGAGTCGGGTGTCACTGAATTTTGTATGCGTTTTGAGAAGAAGTGCCGGGAGCACCAATGGCCCGAGGTTAAGTGGGCAGCCCTTGTTTCCTCTAGGTTGGTTGGCAAAGGACTCAAGGCATATGATGCGTTGCCCTTGGAGTCTTGTGTCGATTTTGAGGTATTGAAGGAGGCTGTCCTGCGGGCATATGAGTTACAACCAGAGACGTACAGATTGAAGTTCCGGGGTGTAACGAATGAGTGCACCTTACTTGAGCATGCCCGGGATCTGTCCGATGCATTTAGAAACTGGCTGCGTTCTGAGAAGGCATCGACGTTTGAGGAGTTGAAACAGCTGATGCTTCTAGAACAATTTTTCAAGTGTACGGGCGGCGATCTGACGTTGAATCTTCAAGAAAAGAACCCTTCAGGAGGCAGCTGAGATGGCTGACCTTCGGTTATCTTTGATTCGTGGGTGCGGTTTTGCACAGAGAAGTGATGCAGGCAATAAGGAGCGTAACCCTCCCCCTCCCCGAAACACTGATACACATAATTACACTAAGAACAAGAGCAACGACACCAAAACTGACCATAAACCTAGTACCGTCCCGTTTAAGAAGGGTCCGGGCCCTTCCTCACCTCAAGGGAAGCCCAAGGGGGAGTTAGAGTGTTTTCATTGTCATGAGAAGGGGCATTTTGCAAGAGCCTGTCCAAGCAAGCTACCTAATGCAGTTGTGTCTTTGGCTCGCAACATTGGGGTGTCACCGAAGTCGTCTGAGTTTGCCCGGGGTATAACGTCAGAGGCTGGGACACAGCCAGTGGAGAAGAATCCGGAAGGCTCGAACCCTGTCCGCGATATCTTTTGCGACCATCGAGGGCGTGGCTGCGTGAAGTGGGCTGGTAAAGCATGGAGTTGAGCTGTTGCAAGACACGGGTGCCTCTCAGACTTTGATGAAGAACTTTACTGGTAGACCAATAAACGCGGCACGGGTGGTTGTGGTGCAAGGTATCAATGCTATCAGGTCATACCCGACGGTCAGGATGGAACTGGAGGTAGATGGTGTGACACGAGAGTTGGATGTGGGAATTGTGGAGAACTTGCCTGTTAGGGGCGTCGACCTCCTTCTTGGCAACGACTTTGCGGTGCCTACTTCTGAGGTTTCACCCTTAGTCGTTGCCGAGAAGCCGGCCGACTTGAGTAGGTAGGAACAGGAGTGGGTAGAGAAGTGTCATGTACAACCTATGGCGTGCGTTGTTACAAGATCTCTTGCATCCAAAGTGTCACAGCCTATTCCTCAGTCTTCTGATCAACGGACGAACGGTTGGAAGAAGACGGCTAATGTTGGTAAAAGTTTGGAGAGTTTAGTACCAGCAGCTCTTCTTGGCGACTCAGTATTGGCACAATTGTTGGAGTCTGGAGAAGCCCCAGGACCTGTCACAGCTAGTGAGGAGGTAGGGCAGGAAGAGACTCCGAGGCAGCAATGTTACACACGGAGAGAAAAAAGGGTTGCTCAGTTTGATATTGGGGGAGGACTTGGGTTGCTTCAGAAGCATTTAGACAGGTTGGTTCCCTCAGATATTTGTAAACTGCAGTTGGAGGATCCAGAAGTTCAGAAGTGTGGTAATGGTGCTGTCGAGATCAAACACGAGGACGGGGAAACATGTCATGTGAACCTGTTGGAGGAGTTTGTTAGGCAACCACCTGAGCAGCCTACTGTCCCTGCGTTGGTCTGCAGCGGCCAAGGTGGAGAAGGAGAGGGGGGCAGTAGGGCACAGGTGGAGGAGAGTAGGGATTGTCATGTTTCGGCGGAGCAGTGGGCGGGGGACACGAGTCTGGTGCTGTGGAAGCGCTAGAGCACCTGCCTGAGCAGCAGTGTGCAGCGCTCCAGCATCAGCTCAGTTCATACCCCACTGGTCGTGCCGAGCACCCGAGCCTCACAACTCAGGCGGTGCAAGATGTTCCGCGGGCAGGTCACTTGAATGTTTATGGACCGTTAGCCTCGTTGTTTCGGTGGTTCAAGGTGGGCGACGAGGCTTTGGCATGGTTGCCAGGTCAGGGTCGACCCATGGCTGCCCAGGGTGGTGGGAAGAAGGAGGACATTGAGCAGATTGGTGAGGTTGGCTGTGGAGTGGATGTGCCCGGTCCGTTTGCATAGCCTCCCAATGCTGCTCTAGTCGAATGCAACAGCCCTACCATAGACCGACTGTATCTGGCCATGTCGCTAAAAGCGGTGATGCTGCGCAGGCAGATGTAGTCGTAAGGAATGCGGGGGTGCACATGTACGGTATCGGCGGGGAAGCCTTATTCAATAATGAACTATGGGAGTGACTGCACAGGTGGTACTGATTGTCCCTCTCATGACCTGGCTGTTCTAGGGACGAAGGTGGAGAAGTAGGGAGACTACAGGTTAGAAGCTGCGGTCTCGGCTGGGTTGTGGGAGGGCACTAGGCATGTTGTTCTGCGAGATAAGTTGTTTACTAGGCTGTGGTAGTGCATCCGCATGTATGTTGCTTCTCCAGGCCTGATGTACGGGGTAGAATCCGACATGGAGGCTGGAGACAGTGCAAGGCTCAGTTTAATTCCCTACCATATAAATCCTGCTCGACAGCCTGTGGTGCAAGCAGAGCTGGATTACGTGTTGACGAAGGGTCTGAGGGATAAGGAATGTTGTGAGTGGTCGTTGCCTGTAACTTTACAACCTGTGTTTAGTGGCAAGATCAGTGTGTGTGTTGATTGCAAGAGTGGGTGTGAATTATCCCTGACAGACGCCTATACCTTATCGAGAGTTGACGACACCATAGACCGCATCGGGGCTGCATCGCCTATTACGAAGGTCGAACTAGTGAAAGGTTATTGGCAGGTCCCGTTGCCGGAAAAAGCGAAGAGAAGTGCCAGTCTTGTGATGAACTGGGCAGTTTATCAGTGTCAGGTGTTGTTGTGCTGCCGGAACACAAGTTGGATGTGTGGCATGCTAAGGGCACTGATAATGTCTTGGCTGATTGTTTGTCACGGGAGGGTTTCTTTGCAGGAGAACCCTCGCCGTTCAGTCAGTGTGTGTTGAGAGTGGAGAAAAACTAGGCTTGCCCCTGTAGTGCAGCCGCCAAAAACAACATTAAAATTAAATACAAAAAATCACATAAAAACTCTTTCTTTTGATAGTTAATTGTAAGTTGCCTATGTTATAGCTAAAGTCCTAAGTTGAACCTGTCTTTCACTCAGGAGGCTGGGCTCTGTGAAGCTCGCTCAGGGAGCATAGTAGGCTAAATTATACTATTATGTTTGGGAGGGGTTATAAGATTTTCTTTGTTGATATGTTGTTTTATGTAAGACTTGAGCTTTGCATTTTAATTTCTGGTGGAGTGGCTATGTGTGACGGGTCTTGTCGGCATTCTGCCTAGTCAGATATCGTGCTCGCCTAATGTTGAGCGTCCTATATCTTGGGCGGGGTGTGACGCCTACCAGCGTTGGCAGAATCGCCTCCCGGTAGCCACTAGCTCTCGCCAGGGCAGTGAAATGGGCTACAGTTTATCTACAATGTTGTACTTTCTTTCTTGTGAATCGTCATGTCACAGGCAGTATAGAAGTGGTCTTTATTTTCGCCTGTGACAATGCATTATATTTTTATATCATGAGTTGAATATAAGATGCATTGTTGTGTAGAGTTGAGAGGAAGAGCGAGCGAGCAGCGTGGGGGTAGTGAGTGTTGCTTTCCCTCCTCCTTCCTCCCTCCCGGAGGAGTCCCTCGCCCGCGTGGTCTTTCTCTCGGTTTTGATTGGCTGGTGGTTCCTGGCGCCTTCTGCAGGCCTGCTGCCTGGTGACGTAGCGGCCTGTGATTGGCCGACCACCATGCCTTTGTGTGATCCTGAGGGTCCCGAGGAGCTACCTTCCTCAGAGCTTGCCTGACCAGCATACCCTTCACATCTCCCTTGCTACCTGTCCCCGACTTCTACCTATAGAACACTTTCTCTCTCTCTCAACTTCTTACCTCTCATTCTTTCAATCTATTTAACATCATAACTCCCCTTTGGTTCTGCACGATTTCATATATCGGCCATCGTATTATATGCTGAAGCTCTCAGATATTCCAGGTTTAGTTAGAGATTTTGGAGGGGTTAACATTTTGTCTGTAGAGGTTCGACACACTCGTGGTGTCTCCCTACCTTTTGCTTGGTTGTCTGCTGGGCTATTTAATGCTAGACTGGGGTGAGGCTACTGGTGTTGTGATTTCCGATGTGTACCAGGTTCTGTTGAACCTGTACAATCGCAACGGATACGTGGGAAGCCTAGGTTGTCTTTCTGACTGTGTACCTTGTGAGTTTAGCACTGTGTTGCGAGTGAGGGCTTTTGCCTCTGCCACCCAACACTGTGCTAACTCATTTTGCTTTGACTTTGAGAGGGTCGCCAGGAGAGAACCAGATACTAGCGATCTGGATCTCTCAAGAGAGCACCCCGTCATTTAACGTAATTTTGGCCGTACAGTCTTAAGGACCTCCCTAGGCTACGAGCCGCTTGCTCAGCCATTGTTTCCATAGCCTACTACATCCCAGCTAGACTTTATTTGCCTAGCAGACACCCGATTAGGTTTATAAACTCTTATGTTATGTATGCAGCATTTTTATTCACGTTGATTGTAAGCCTTGGTTGTTGTTGAGTTGCACAACCTGAGCAGGCTTTTACGTTGCCTGAGGAAGTACTTCTTTTGCGCATTTATTATTAATCCCGTGCCAGTTAACCCTGTATGTCCATACACTTGTCATATCTTGTTCCTGCTTTATATAACAGTTCAAAATCCGATTCGATCATCTTAAGCAGCATCAGACTTTCTTCAGAAGATTCCTGCTCGATGCTTTAGGACTTTTATTCACTTTCTTTAATATAGGAGTGACAGTTTATTAATGTTTAGAGTAACTTTAATTATACCTTCTTCTTGTTTGCATTAAATCATTTCAGTGATTTAATTAAGCTCTCTATCCTTTTCCTTGTATACATTATTAACGTAATTGTATGTTGTTGTGATCAGGCTATATCAGAGATCATCAGCCTGTAGTAGTAGTGCATTTATACCGAGTTATAGGATACCCCGTTATCGCAGATTTAACTCTGGAGGGTATAGGTGTTTTTGTGCGCCGGCATTATAAGTTCGAGGGTTGGATCTAGTGTTACCGTTGTGGCTGTGTGCCTTTCTAGTCCAATGATTAAGAGCCCTTGTTTTATACGAGTCCCGGTCGTAACACACTTAGGGAAATATGGGAGGGTAGTGGTTCAAGAGTAAGTCTGGCTGACGTAGAATGTCGATTCACTGGTCAGGACTTCAGGAGGGCTGCTTCTCACAGTCAGGCCTCCAGGATCCAGACTTCAGCAGGAACACAACAGGGCTCGTCGTCTTCTCGAGGGAGGGGGAGGGGGAGACAATTTTCCACTGCTGTTAGATGCCCCGGACTTTGCAGCCTTAAGGACATTACCCCAGTGGATGTTTGCTTTTCCTTCCATTTCCTTACTTTCAGTGAGGCTATGTTCAAGTTATTTCTTAGCTTTAACTTACAGGAACTCATGTGAAAAGGCTATAGGAAATCGTTGTGATATGGTTTGGTTAATACTTAACTGAAACATACATAGTAGGTATTATATGATACATAATGCTAATGGGTATTTTATTTAATACTCAGATGAGAGGCACTGAGTCTAGCAAAGACATAATCGTAACTCTGGTGATTGTTATAATTGAGGCTTATTGTTTATACTTGTGATAACTCAATTCTTCTTTATCTTTTATCACTGTGGTTGATGGTTATACGGAATGATAACATAATACAGGACCTACTATGTCCACTTATCCCGATAGCACTCGGTTCTTTGGTGTTGTATTTGCATAACCATGTGTTCATCATAATGCAAATCTGATGGCTGGGCGAATGACGGCTGGTGATTGGTGGACATCGTTTGAGAGCTAGACTGTGATTGGGTCAAATT
>CM064573.1:32310126-32582728 GCA_032716605.1 Paralithodes platypus | reverse complement strand
GGTCTAGTAATACACATACAAATGTGCGTGAATCAATAGATAGTAATTATAAGGGAAATATGCAATTATAGAATAAAACACATTACATATAGAACTCAAACCCTTTCATAACAATATTTATGCGAGTTTGAGTGTCTAACGTATATTATTCTTACTATGTTTATTAAAGGTGGAAATGAAAATTTCCCAAACACTATGAATAATAAGGCCTGAACGGTATAATGGGGCGGGGAGTGGAAACGCGTCGAGGATTTCTAATTACAAGCTAAGTCACCGGTGGGGTGGCCCATGGGCCGCCGGGGTAGTGTAAAAGAGCTAACCGCGCGCAGATGATAGCTGACCAGGTAGGTCTCTCAGGTCATTCAATAGACTGAGGTGATAAAACTACTATTTACGGTTAGTGCGATCTTATTCTTAGTATTTTTTTTTTTTTTTTTTTTTTTTTAAGAGACAATGAACGGAGGAAGGAAAAACACAGATAAAACAAAAAGGTCCATGTGCCTAAAGGCATCCTCCATTCATAAAATGTTTGTAACAACTGGATTTAAACATTTGTAGATTGTAAGTTTGTGGAAAGCAATTCGAGGGAAGTGAATTCCAAAGAGTAGTAGCTCTGGGGATAAATGAATTCTGATAAGCAGAAGTTCTGCATTGTGGAGGAGAAAGTGTAAATTCATGGGCGCTCTCAGCTGCCCTAGTTCTACGGGGAAAGATGTGGAGAGGCGGCACAATTGAAGCAAGTTCCTCGGAACAATTGCTGTGAAAATATCTGTAGAATAATGCAATGGATGCAACGTTTCTTCGTATGGATAATGTAAGGAAGGTCCTGTGTGATTGCAGGGTTATTGATTAATCTAATAGCTTTATTTTGAATTTTGTCCAACTGCCTCAATGCAACCACTCCACTTCCACCCACAGAGGTGAACAGTAATCCATCTGAGAACGCACATGACTTTTATATATCACGGCCAACTGCTCGTCAGTGAAGAATTCTCGAACTCTGTACAGGAGTCCCAGTTTTTTAGAGGCATTCTTAGCAATGCTTCTAACATAATGTGTCCAGCTCAAGTTAGTAGTTAATGTTACACCGAGAATGTCAATACTAGGGGAAGTGGGAATATTTACATCATTAAAAAATATATTGGAGTCAGTGAGATTCTGTCCGTTCGAAAATTGAATGTACTTGGTTTTCTGTGCATTAAAGGAAACTAGTTTCTTTTGTCCCCATCCATTAATTCTAGAAAGGTCCTGGTTCAGAGAAATTGCAGTGTTTATTTTTGAATTTATAAGAATCGGGTTGGGTGAAAGAATTGGTAAATGTGAAGGAACTGTGGAGTGTTGAGTCATCTGCGTAGGAATGTATTGGATTATGAGTGGTAGATATGAGATCATTGATATGAATGAGGAACCGAATTGGGGCCAAAACTGATCCCTGGGGAACACCAGCATTTATTGAGTGAAATTGAGAATAAAGGCCATCTACCATTACACGTATTTTTCTGTTATGAAGATAAGAAGAAATTAGTGGAACTAATGATGCAAGGCCGTAGTGTGACATCTTCGACAATAAGGATTGATGCCAGACTCTATCAAATGCCTTTGATATATCCAGTGCTATTGTATGTGTTTCACCATGTTGGTCTGTAGCTTGGTTGATTTGATGCTAAGAAGGCAAAGCATGTCTACAGTTGATCGACATCGTCTAAAACCATATTGCCTATCACTGATTAATTTATTATTCTCAAGATGCTTAATTATGTGATTATTAATATAATTTCAAAGACTTTACCAAGAGTGGAAGTTATAGCTATTGGTCTGTAGTTTGATAGATCTGAAGAGGCACCTTTTTTAGGAACTGGATGGATGTTTGCTTCTTTCCAGGGTACTGGGAAGCATGAGGTATGAGTACACAGACGGAAAATTTTTGCCAATACAGGAGCGAGCACCAAGGAGCAATTCTTGAGTACTATTGGAGGAACTTCATCTGGACCAGGAGCCTTATCTACCGAGAGATTCTGCAAAATAGTTTTGACATGTCTGGTGTGGATCTTAAGTGAGGGAATTTCAGGCGAATTAAAATTAAGTACAGGGACATCTTGATTTATTTCATATAAGGTTGAGTTGGTGGTTGGAGTTATCAAGTGAAATAAACAGGGGAGGGGAGTTGAATTGTTTTTACAATTAACTGTATATTTAGATTATAATGAGAACATTATAATATGAACATATAATTAATCAACTATTATATGCGATAATAATCTCACTAGTCGAGGAATTCAGATTTAATAATTTACCTCTACTGATGAATGTTCAAAGGTTTAATATCCCTTGAACGGAATCAAGCAATAATATAGTTAACAGAACTAGCGTAGTCAACCTATATGAAGCAACACGTAAATAAAATTAGCGTGTACGAAAGATAAGTATAATACTAATAATAGAAAAATGGCGCACACGACGAAGTTGTACTTATGGAAACACCTGATAAGGCATAAAAGGAGGTCTGAACGAGTTAACAGATTCCTATAAAGAATACACAATAAATTGACGGTGAATTCGGATTGATGAATAATTAGATAATAGCTCTATGCAAGACTAGAATTACTAGACGAGAAGAATCGAAATTATCTACATCACTAAGGTAGTGAACGAATATACTGTTTATAGAATAAACAAATTAACACTTAATATCAATAAATGTAACTTAGGTTTTCTCGAAGAAATTAGATTTACTTTATCAATACTAATTCTTCTTGAAGGGGGAACTGAGATAAAAATATGAAATTGAGTGTAGGTTCTAGGTTAAAATATTGTCTAAGAAGGGAATAAATACACGGAATAAACTTCAACTTCCACTTGTAACATACATAATAGAATAGACATATAAAAGGAAAATCTGTGAGTATTCAGCTAAGTAATTAATTGACACGAGTATGTAAAATACAGTATGTGTAGGACGTTCTATAATATTTATAGATAGAGATTAACACTATATCTTGGACACAGATCTACAAAACAATAAATATACGTTCTGAAGGATTAACACATACGCAATAATTAACGATCTTAAGCACAGATCTATATCAAGTTTAACCCTGAATTATTCACATATTCTACCTTACCTTTCCAACAATAATCACAACGTAAGCTACTCAGAGACACTTGTGATGCCTGCCAGCGTTGGCAGAATCGCCTCCCGGTAGCCACTAGCGCTCGCCAGGGCAGTGAAATGGGCTACAGTCTATCTACAATGTTGTACTTTCTTTCTTGTGAATCGTCATGTCACAGGCAGTATAGAAGTGGTCTTTATTTTCGCCTGTGACAATGCATTATATTTTATATCATGAGTTGAATATAAGATGCATTGTTGTGTAGAGTTGAGAGGAAGAGCGAGCGAGCAGCGTGGGGGTAGTGAGTGTTGCTTTCCCTCCTCCTTCCTCCCTCCCAGAGGAGTCCCTCGCCCGCGTGGTCTTTCTCTCGGTTTTGATTGGCTGGTGGTTCCTGGTGCCTTCTGCAGGCCTGCTGCAGGCCTGCTGCCTGGTGACATAGCGGCCTGTGATTGGCCGACCACCATGCCTTTGTGTGATCCTGAGGGTCCCGAGGAGCTACGTTCCTCAGAGCTTGCCTGACCAGCATACCCTTCACATCTCCCTTGCTACCTGTCCCCGACTTCTATCTATAGAACACTTTCTCTCTCTCTCAACTTCTTACCTCTCATTCTTTCAATCTATTTAACATCATAACTCCCTTTTGGTTCTGCACGATTTCATATATCGGCCATCGTATTATAAGCTGAAGCTCTCAGATATTCCATGTTTAGTTAGAGATTTTGGAGGGGTTAACATTTTGTCTGTAGAGGTTCGACACACTCGTGGTGTCTCCCTACCTTTTGCTTGGTTGTTTGCTGGGCTATTTAATGCTAGACTGGGGTGAGGCTACTGGTGTTGTGATTTCCGATGTGTACCAGGTTCTGTTGAACCTGTACAATCGCAACGGATACGTGGGAAGCCTAGGTTGTCTTTCTGACTGTGTACCTTGTGAGTTTAGCACTGTGTTGCGAGTGAGGGCTTTTGCCTCTTCCACCCAACACTGTGCTAACTCATTTTGCTTTGACTTTGAGAGGGTCGCCAGGAGAGAACCAGATACTAGCGATCTGGATCTCTCAAGAGAGCACCCCGTCATTTAATGTAATTTGGCCGTACAGTCTTAAGGACCTCGCTAGGCTACGAGCCGCTTGCTCAGCCATTGTTTCCTAGCCTACTACATCCCAGCTAGACTTTATTCGCCTAGCAGACACCCGATTAGGTTTATAAACTCTTATGTTATGTATGCAGCATTTTTATTCACGTTGATTGTAAGCCTTGGTTGTTGTTTAGTTGCACAACCTGAGCAGGCTTTTACGTTGCCTGAGGAAGTACTTCTTTTGTTGTTGGAGATAATACTATTGCGCATTTATTATTATTCCCGTGCCAGTTAACCCTGTATGTCCATACACTTGTCATATCTTGTTCCTGCTTTATATAACAGTTCAAAATCCGATTCGATCATCTTAAGCAGCATCAGACTTTCTTCAGAAGATTCCTGCTCGATGCTTTAGGACTTTTATTAACTTTCTTTAATATAGGAGTGACAGTTTATTATTGTTTAGAGTAACTTTAATTATACCTTCTTCTTGTTTGCATTAAATCATTTCAGTGATTTAATTAAGCTCTCTATCCTTTTCCTTGTATACATTATTAATGTAATTGTATGTTGTTGTGATCAGGCTGTATCAGAGATCATCAGCCTGTAGTAGTAGTGCATTTATACCGAGTTATAGGATACCCCGTTATCGCAGATTTAACTCTGGAGGGTATAGGTGTTTTTGTGCGCCGGCATTATAAGTTCGAGGGTTGGATCTAGTGTTACCGTTGTGGCTGTGTGCCTTTCTAGTCCCTGATTAAGAGCCTTTGTTTTATACGAGTCCCGGTCGTAACAAATGGCGACCTTGCTTAGGATTCTGTGAACTCAGAGAAATATTGCAGGAGTGTTGTGGTCATTTGTTTTTGTTTAAAGGAATATAGTGGACACAGATTTATTTTGGCAAGTAGTATAACACTTAAGAGTCTTCAAGCATTTTTGAGTGAATAGTGCTACATAAGAGTTTAGGTACTTCTCTTTTTTTTTTATAAACGTTGAGAGTTTTCGGTGGACACTATGTCGGACGACGGATCAGTGTACAGTGAGGACACAGTACGGGAAACAGACTCTGAGGTGCAGCAGCGGGGTATGTCTGAAGGCATTAGAGTTATAACTAGTGAGGAGGAGGCAAAGACGTTTCTGGAGATACCTATTACTGTTGACCGGGTGTCGGGGATTGATCGGTATGGTCTCCAGTGTTTGGCCACGGTCATGGGGCATGTGGGCACTAACAGCATGTCGAGAGGTGACCTGGTGGCCTGTGTGCTCGGCGGGGTGCGTGGGGCATCGGGTGGAGTGGGAGCTGGGGCACCTTCGGCCCAGCCCCCATTTCACTCGACTCCTACCATGGCGCCCCCTCGGGCTCCGGAGCCGGGTACGTTCCCGCAGGCCGATAGTCACTGGCAGCGTGGTTTGCACTTGGGTGAGTCTCCAATTGTTGCATCTCCTCCTCCTCAAGGTTTGACTCCAGATATGCTCTTCCAGCTTGAGATGGGTAAGATGCAGCTGCAGCAGCAGCGGGAATCTGAGCAGCAGCAGCGGGAGTTTGAGATGGCTAAGATTCAGGCTGAGGAGAGAAGGGCCAGATATGAGACTGAGGTTCAGGAGAGAAAGGCCATACGTGAGGCTGAGCTTCGGGTTGAGACTACGAAGTACTGTGCAGACATAGATCTTGAGAAGTCTCGGGTGGAGTCAACAGGGCAGTGTCTCGTTTCTGGGAATCGAGGTCTTGATCACTCTTTATCGCACCTTCTTAAGTTAGTCCCTGTATTTGACGAGTCGGGTGTCACTGAATTTTGTATGCGTTTTGAGAAGAAGTGCCGGGAGCACCAATGGCCCGAGGTTAAGTGGGCAGCCCTTGTTTCCTCTAGGTTGGTTGGCAAAGGACTCCAGGCATATGATGCGTTGCCCTTGGAGTCTTGCGTCGATTTTGAGGTATTGAAGGAGGCTGTCCTGCGGGCATATGAGTTACAACCAGAGACGTACAGATTGAAGTTCCGGGGTGTAACGAATGAGTGCACCTTACTTGAGCATGCCTGGGATCTGTCCGATGCATTTAGAAACTGGCTGCGTTCTGAGAAGGCATCGACGTTTGAGGAGTTGAAACAGCTGATGCTTCTAGAACAATTTTTCAAGTGTACGGGCGGCGATCTGACGTTGAATCTTCAAGAAAAGAACCCTTCAGGAGGCAGCTGAGATGGCTGACCTTCGGTTATCTTTGATTCGTGGGTGCGGTTTTGCACAGAGAAGTGATGCAGGCAATAAGGAGCGTAACCCTCCCCCTCCCCGAAACACTGATACACATAATTACACTAAGAACAAGAGCAACGACACCAAAACTGACCATAAACCTAGTACCGTCCCGTTTAAGAAGGGTCCGGGCCCTTCCTCACCTCAAGGGAAGCCCAAGGGGGAGTTAGAGTGTTTTCATTGTCATGAGAAGGGGCATTTTGCAAGAGCCTGTCCAAGCAAGCTACCTAATGCAGTTGTGTCTTTGGCTCGCAACATTGGGGTGTCACCGAAGTCGTCTGAGTTTGCCCGGGGTATAACGTCAGAGGCTGGGACACAGCCAGTGGAGAAGAATCCGGAAGGCTCGAACCCTGTCCGCGATATCTTTTGCGACCATCGAGGGCGTGGCTGCGTGAAGTGGGCTGGTAAGAAGCATGGAGTTGAGCTGTTGCAAGACACGGGTGCCTCTCAGACTTTGATGAAGAACTTTACTGGTAGACCAATAAACGCGGCACGGGTGGTTGTGGTGCAAGGTATCAATGCTATCAGGTCATACCCGACGGTCAGGATGGAACTGGAGGTAGATGGTGTGACACGAGAGTTGGATGTGGGAATTGTGGAGAACTTGCCTGTTAGGGGCGTCGACCTCCTTCTTGGCAACGACTTTGCGGTGCCTACTTCTGAGGTTTCACCCTTAGTCGTTGCCGAGAAGCCGGCCGACTTGAGTAGGTAGGAACAGGAGTGGGTAGAGAAGTGTCATGTACAACCTATGGCGTGCGTTGTTACAAGATCTCTTGCATCCAAAGTGTCACAGCCTATTCCTCAGTCTTCTGATCAACGGAGGAACGGTTGGAAGAAGACGGCTAATGTTGGTAAAAGTTTGGAGAGTTTAGTACCAGCAGCTCTTCTTGGCGACTCAGTATTGGCACCATTGTTGGAGTCTGGAGAAGCCCCAGGACCTGTCACAGCTAGTGAGGAGGTAGGGCAGGAAGAGACTCCGAGGCAGCAACGTTACACACGGAGAGAAAAAAGGGTTGCTCAGTTTGATATTGGGGGAGGACTTGGGTTGCTTCGGAAGCATTTAGACAGGTTGGTTCCCTCAGATATTTGTAAACTGTAGTTGGAGGATCCAGAAGTTCAGAAGTGTGGTAATGGTGCTGTCGAGATCAAACACGAGGACGGGGAAACATGTCATGTGAACCTGTTGGAGGAGTTTGTTAGGCAACCACCTGAGCAGCCTACTGTCCCTGCGTTGGTCTGCAGCGGCCAAGGTGGAGAAGGAGAGGGGGGCAGTAGGGCACAGGTGGAGGAGAGTAGGGATTGTCATGTTTCGGCGAGCAGTGGGCGGGGGACACGAGTCTGGTGGCTGTGGAAGCGCTAGAGCACCTGCCTGAGCAGCAGTGTGCAGCGCTCCAGCATCAGCTCAGTTCATACCCCACTGGTCATGCCGAGCACCCGAGCCTCACAACTCAGGCGGTGCAAGATGTTCCGCGGGCAGGTCACTTGAATGTTTATGGACCGTTAGCCTCGTTGTTTCGGTGGTTCAAGGTGGGCGACGAGGCTTTGGCATGGTTGCCAGGTCAGGGTCGACCCATGGCTGCCCAGGGTGGTGGGAAGAAGGAGGACATTGAGCAGATTGGTGAGGTTGGCTGTGGAGTGGATGTGCCCGGTCGTTTGCATAGCCTCCCAATGCTGCTCTAGTCGAATGCAACAGCCCTACCATAGACCGACTGTATCTGGCCATGTCGCTAAAAGCGGTGATGCTGCGCAGGCAGATGTAGTCGTAAGGAATGCGGGGGTGCGCATGTACGGTATCGGCGGGGAAGCCTTATTCAATAATGAACTATGGGAGTGACTGCACAGGTGGTACTGATTGTCCCTCTCATGACCTGGCTGTTCTAGGGACGAAGGTGGAGAAGGAGGGAGACTACAGGTTAGAAGCTGCGGTCTCGGCTGGGTTGTGGGAGGGCACTAGGCATGTTGTTCTGCGAGATAAGTTGTTTACTAGGCTGTGGCAGTGCATCCGCATGTTTGTTGCTTCTCCAGGCCTGATGTACGGGGTAGAATCCGACATGGAGGCTGGAGACCGTGCAAGGCTCAGTTTAATTCCCTACCATATAAATCCTGCTCGACAGCCTGTGGTGCAAGCAGAGCTGGATTACGTGTTGACGAAGGGTCTGAGGGATAAGGAATGTTGTGAGTGGTCGTTGCCTGTAACTTTACAACCTGTGTTTAGTGGCAAGATCAGTGTGTGTGTTGATTGCAAGAGTGGGTGTGAATTATCCCTGACAGACGCCTATACCTTATCGAGAGTTGACGACACCATAGACCGCATCGGGGCTGCATCGCCTATTACTAAGGTAGAACTAGTGAAAGGTTATTGGCAGGTCCCGTTGCCGGAAAAAGCGAAGAGAAGTGCCAGTCTTGTGATGAACTGGGCAGTTTATCAGTGTCAGGTGTTGTTGTGCTGCCGGAACACAAGTTGGATGTGTGGCATGCTAAGGGCACTGATAATGTCTTGGCTGATTGTTTGTCACGGGAGGGTTTGTTTGCAGGAGAACCCTCGCCGTTCAGTCAGTGTGTGTTGAGAGTGGAGAAAAACTAGGCTTGCCCCTGTAGTGCAGCCGCCAAAAACAATATTAAAATTAAATACAAAAAATCACATAAAAACTCTTTCTTTTGATAGTTAATTGTAAGTTGCCTATGTTATAGCTAAAGTCCTAAGTTGAACCTGTCTTTCACTCAGGAGGCTGGGCTCTGTGAAGCTCGCTCAGGGAGCATAGTAGGCTAAATTATACTATTATGTTTGGGAGGGGTTATAAGATTTTCTTTGTTGATATGTTGTTTTATGTAAGACTTGAGCTTTGCATTTTCATTTCTGGTGGAGTGGCTATGTGTGACGGGTCTTGTCGGCATTCTGCCTAGTCAGATATCGTGCTCGCCTAATGTTGAGCGTCCTATATCTTGGGCGGGGTGTGACGCCTACCAACGTTGGCAGAATCGCCTCCCGGTAGCCACTAGCGCTCGCCAGGGCAGTGAAATGGGCTACAGTTTATCTACAATGTTGTACTTTCTTTCTTGTGAATCGTCATGTCACAGGCAGTATAGAAGTGGTCTTTATTTTCGCCTGTGACAATGCATTATATTTTATATCATGAGTTGAATATAAGATGCATTGTTGTGTAGAGTTGAGAGGAAGAGCGAGCGAGCAGCGTGGGGGTAGTGAGTGTTGCTTTCCCTCCTCCTTCCTCCCTCCCGGAGGAGTCCCTCGCCCGCGTGGTCTTTCTCTCGGTTTTGATTGGCTGGTGGTTCCTGGCGCCTTCTGCAGGCCTGCTGCCTGGTGACGTAGCGGCCTGTGATTGGCCGACCACCATGCCTTTGTGTGATCCTGAGGGTCCCGAGGAGCTACCTTCCTCAGAGCTTGCCTGACCAGCATACCCTTCACATCTCCCTTGCTACCTGTCCCCGACTTCTACCTATAGAACACTTTCTCTCTCTCTCAACTTCTTACCTCTCATTCTTTCAATCTATTTAACATCATAACTCCCCTTTGGTTCTGCACGATTTCATATATCGGCCATCGTATTATATGCTGAAGCTCTCAGATATTCCATGTTTAGTTAGAGATTTTGGAGGGGTTAACATTTTGTCTGTAGAGGTTCGACACACTCGTGGTGTCTCCCTACCTTTTGCTTGGTTGTCTGCTGGGCTATTTAATGCTAGACTGGGGTGAGGCTACTGGTGTTGTGATTTCCGATGTGTACCAGGTTCTGTTGAACCTGTACAATCGCAACGGATACGTGGGAAGCCTAGGTTGTCTTTCTGACTGTGTACCTTGTGAGTTTAGCACTGTGTTGCGAGTGAGGGCTTTTGCCTCTGCCACCCAACACTGTGCTAACTCATTTTGCTTTGACTTTGAGAGGGTCGCCAGGAGAGAACCAGATACTAGCGATCTGGATCTCTCAAGAGAGCACCCCGTCATTTAACGTAATTTGGCCGTACAGTCTTAAGGACCTCGCTAGGCTACGAGCCGCTTGCTCAGCCATTGTTTCCTAGCCTACTACATCCCAGCTAGACTTTATTTGCCTAGCAGACACCCGATTAGGTTTATAAACTCTTATGTTATGTATGCAGCATTTTTATTCACGTTGATTGTAAGCCTTGGTTGTTGTTGAGTTGCACAACCTGAGCAGGCTTTTACGTTGCCTGAGGAAGTACTTCTTTTGCGCATTTATTATTAATCCCGTGCCAGATAACCCTGTATGTCCATACACTTGTCATATCTTGTTCCTGCTTTATATAACAGTTCAAAATCCGATTCGATCATCTTAAGCAGCATCAGACTTTCTTCAGAAGATTCCTGCTCGATGCTTTAGGACTTTCATTCACTTTCTTTAATATAGGAGTGACAGTTTATTATTGTTTAGAGTAACTTTAATTATACCTTCTTCTTGTTTGCATTAAATCATTTCAGTGATTTAATTAAGCTCTCTATCCTTTTCCTTGTATACATTATTAACGTAATTGTATGTTGTTGTGATCAGGCTGTATCAGAGATCATCAGCCTGTAGTAGTAGTGCATTTATACCGAGTTATAGGATACCCCGTTATCGCAGATTTAACTCTGGAGGGTATAGGTGTTTTTGTGCGCCGGCATTATAAGTTCGAGGGTTGGATCTAGTGTTACCGTTGTGGCTGTGTGCCTTTCTAGTCCAATGATTAAGAGCCCTTGTTTTATACGAGTCCCGATCGTAACACACTTAGGGAAATATGGGAGGGTAGTGGTTCAAGAGTAAGTCTGGCTGACGTAGAATGTCGATTCACTGGTCAGGACTTCAGGAGGGCTGCTTCTCACAGTCAGGCCTTCAGAATCCAGACTTCAGCAGGAACACAACAGGGGGATGGGGAGACAATTTTCCACTGCTGTTAGATGCCCCGGACTTTGCAGCCTTAAGGACATTACCCCAGTGGATGTTTGCTTTTCCTTCCATTTCCTTACTTTCAGTGAGGCTATGTTCAAGTTATTTCTTAGCTTTAACTTACAGGAACTCAATGTGAAAAGGATATAGGGAATCGTTGTGATACAGTTGGTGAGGTTAATACTTAACTTAAACATACATGGTAGGTATTATATGATACATAATGATAATAGGTATTTTATTTAATACTCAGATGAGAGGCACTGATTCTAGCAAAGACATAATCGTACTCTGGTGATTATGTTATAATTTTGGCTTATTGTTGATACTTGTGATAACTCAATTCTTCTTTATCTTATCAATGTGGTTGATGGTTATACGGAATGAAAACATAATACAGGACCTACTATGTTCACTTATCCCGATAGCACTCGGTTCTTTGGTGTTGTATTTGCATAACCATGTGTTCATCATAATGCAAATCTGATGGCTGGACGAATGACGGCTGGTGATTGGTGGACATCGTTTGAGAGCTGGACTGTGATTTGGTCAAATTATGTCCCTTTTGCTGGGGTGACTGACCTACTGTAGGTGACCCCGCTCTGTGGTCCGTAGAATATGGGAAATTCCTTGGGTCATGGGGTACTTCGGTAGATGATGTTTGTTTCTTGTTTCTCCTTCTTGTTCACCTGTAGGTTAGCCATCCTACAGGTGTTATTCCACCCCGTTACTTCATATATAAATAAGATTTCATAAGCATAAAGTTTCGTAATATTTTGTTCTTACATGCAAATGCTAAGATCACGTGTCAAACCGATATGATATTGATTAATGAATAAAGATCAAACAACCTACTGGAAAGGGAGTCATGGTAGCTATAATACATGTTAGTATACATACTGTATATGGTGTGTAGAGTAGATTTCAATATTCGATAATGCTTATGTTGTGACCGGCATGATTTACGAATATATTCTCTCTCTCTCTCTCTCTCTCTCTCTCTCTCTCTCTCTCTCTCTCTCTCTCTCTCTCTCTCTCTCTCTCTCTCTCTCTCTCTCTCTCTCTCTCTCTCTCTCTCTCTCTCTCTTGTGCTATCCTGTTCTTTCCAGTTGTTTTATATTTGGGGTTTAGCTATCTCAACTAGAAATAAGTCCGGAACACCTCGCTTGCATCGTAAGGTCTGCGTTGTCAGTGTATCTACGTAAATGAAAGTATATCTATATCTATCTATCTATCAATCTGTCTGTCTGTCTATCCATGCATCCATCTATCTGTCTGTCTGTCTGTCTGTCTGGCTATGTTGTATACGGCATATTAATTCGTGTGTATTTAAGTGCCTGTGTACAATAAGTGTGTTTGTTGTATACGTGTGTGTGTATGTGTGTGTGTATTTACCCAATTGTATTTCCCTAATTGTATTTTACAGGATTGAGATTACTCTCGTAGTGTCCCGTTAGCCTTTAACTTATCATAATTTACTTTACAAGCTTGAATACTTTGTGCACACACTAGGTCGTTTGGTAACTTATTCCACTTCTCAACCATTCTATCTGGAAAACCAAACTTCCTAACATCCTTCCTAGCTCTCCTCCTCAACAGTTTTTAGTCATGTCCTCTCGTCCTCCCCACCGCCGGCCAAACAAAATGTGGTTGATCAATATATTCCTTTCCGTGAACACACCTAAATAAAGCTATCATGTCTCCCCTCTCCCTTCTCTGTTCAAGTGAGGGAATCCCCAGGTGACACATATGTATGTGTGTGTGTGTGTGTGTGTGTGTGTGTGTGTGTGTGTGTGTGTGTGTGTGTGTGTGTGTGTATGTATCACAACATAAACACCTATTGATGAGTAATCCACGCACGTAACTCGATTCAAAAGCTTTTCACTGTATTAGCTTGCCAATTAAAACCGACTTTAATATCAACGATTTATACATATAGTACACTCGGATGCCATTGTCGCTAGCCCACCCATAAATATTCGTGGACTTCACCTATTTAAAAAAAAAATATATATATATATATATATATATATATATAATAAATTACAGTATATACAGTATTATATACTGTATATATATTTGTGTTCATTTTATATTCCAACTACACCCTCTCGGGCATATGCTGAGAGCCTATACATTCAACCGTACATTCAACGGTGAAGCCCGTGAGGTCTCGTTCCAGTCTAGGGAGTGAGACATGTGAAGCACTTTGAGCTGCAACCAGCCCCCACCATCTTGTCTTTGCAGGATGCACGGGGCCCGATTGCCCACCCACAACTCGAAGTAGCCCCATCTATAAAGTGGCTTTGCCTTTTGCACTTCACTGTCTCATCCCTTAGACTCGGACTCTCAATTTCAAAACGCCACCTATTGAGCAATTATCTCACTAGGCATTGCCCCGCTGTAGCATATTTTTAATATGGGAATATTCATACAGCGATATTTAATCAGGGAACAATGAGGGTGTTTGTTGGCGTTTCGGTGGGCTTTGTGGTAATGCACTGATACTAGGTACGTACAGCATAAATTCCATCCCAATCATATCTTCCCATTGGTACATCGGGATTCAAACCCGGTACCATTGTATTACCAGTCCAGTGGCATAACTACACCACACCTTCCCTAGGATATGGAAGTATATATCTCTGGACACAAATTTATGAATGTTGTTTTCCATACATCAACTAGAAAACTATAATTTATTTATCAAAAAAGGAAGTTCTATCCAAAACTCAATCCAGATAGTTATAATTGCATAAAGAAAAACATAAGGGTCCACGAAATCTTATGAGTGGGCTAGAGACTATGGCATCCGAGTGTACATCAATCATAATCTGTGGAGCTTAACCCCTTATGTACCAGTGCCGTCCTTTTAACTGTATTCTGGCAACGATCACATATTACAAGCAACTATTCACGTTCACATTGTCTCCCAATAGAAGGTAAAAAGGCGCGTGATCCCCTTTTATGCCATTCGCCGCCTGGTTCAAACGCATTCTCTGTTTCGCAAAATCACGAATGTATTGTCGTTCGAATATCCTGCTGGAATCCGGAATTAATGAGTCAAAATTTCGTATATTAACAAGAATGGCACACTACGAAATGGTAAATAATATCCTCCCTTAACCCCCATCCCCCCCCCCCTCCCTTCCCCCCCCCCCCCCCCAATTGTTGTGTGAGAGTTTTGGGGGAAGGGTAGAGAGAGAGAGATAGTGAGGAAGAGAGAGAGAAGAATACCCCTACCCATTATGACTCAGATAATACCCCTCCATCACGTCCTTTTACCACCGCAGACCCCTCACCCAAAATAATGACCCTTTGAAAATCCCTCCCACTCCCCCTCCCTCCCTCCATCCCCACACCTACCCACCTTCCCTCCTACCCTCCCTCCCTTCCTCTCTCTCCCTCCCCATATCTACCCTCCCTCCCTCACTTGTCAATACCCCCGTGAATTAAAAATGTGTAAAGGTAAATTAATGGCCTTTCGTAATCCGAGGGAGGGGTAGGGGGGGAGAGGGGGTGGGGGTAGTAGGGTAGTTAGTTGGTTAGGATAAAGAGCGCCGAAAATGTGTGTGTATGTGTGTAAGGAGGGCTGGTCATTAATGGGCTTAAGGGGTTAGTATTCTCTTTTTCTGGTCCACCTTCTCCCTCATGTTTAGCATATTAGTTTTGAGGTTTTAAGACGTTCGTTCCGTTAGTTTGGCGATTTTGAGACCATTCGTTTTATTTTTTTTCAATATTAAGACCTTTCGTGGCCTTTAGGTATCGATTTTTTCCTGGCGAGCGATAGCGAGCATCTAATATTAGGACGAACCGGCCTTCGGCTGGGACATTTTTCTACCGAAAAAGTACAAATTTATCTTGAAAGAGGATCTACTGGTGTTTTTCTAAGCTTGATGGAGGTCCAGCGAAGAAACTAAAAAAAAATCTATATATATTATTATGTTACCTCCACCAACCGACTTTACTCCTAAACTCAATTAATGAAATCAACAAATACATGTGGCAGTCCAGGGATTCGAACCTAGGATGCTCACACCGAAATTCAGTGCATTTATCCATTGCGCTACGAAGACAGTTATATATAAATATATAGACCAAAAACCAAGCATTACCCCCTGAAGCCGGTATCACACGAGCGTTTTTACCCTCAGCATTTATCCTCAACTCTGGTCTAGCAAATTATGAGGCCAACATGTAAAATATTTTGGTAAGCTAAATTAATCTACCATCAGTCTAGTTTCCGGTACCAGTGCCAGATATGTCAGAAATGTTGCCAGAAAAATGTTGATCATCGCATGTTGACTATAAAAGCTCTCGTGTGATACCGGCTTTAGGGGGAGTCGGTAGCCAAACCCGATTAGCCAAAAATGCCATAGGGTCGCCTTTATTACCCGCGCACATCGCTGTAGAAGTGAGCACTGGGTATTGTTTTCGCTCCTGTCTCTGTCTGGTCGATTTTAAGACCTTTCGCCTCATTTTTTTGTCAATATTAAGACCTTTCATGCTATTTAGGTGTCGATTGCTTTCCTGGCGAACGATAGTAAACCTGTACATTTTGAAGAACCAGGTTTTCTACCGAAAAAAATTCAAATAAATCGAGAAGGGGGATCTAATGGATGTTTTTTTCTAAATGGCATCGGGTCGGCATTATTACCTCTGCATGTCACCTAAATTACAGGATCGCTATCGCTCGCCAGGAAATAATCGACACATAAATGACACAAAGAGTCATAACAATGACCAAGAAATGAGGCGAAAGGTCTTAAAATCGCCAAACTTATTGGCTGAACGTCTTAAAATCTATGAATATTAACCCCTTGGAGATGTAATACGCATGTTTACATTATATTTTGGTTACCATTAGGCGATGTTTTGCAGTTATGGAAGGATCTTTAGGAATCAAAAGGGTTAAGGGGAGATGGGTCGTTTTTCTGGTCCCTCTTCTTCCTCATGCTTAGCCTCATTAGTTTTCAGATTTTAGGACGTTCGGCTCATTAGTTTGGTGATTTTTAAGACCTTTCACCCCATTTCTTTGTCAAAATTACAAAAAATAATAAACATATTATAAATAAGCAAATAAATATGCCCATGCCCCCTTAATCTCTGGTTAGCACTAGATGCTAACGATATGGTTTCCTCGACTTGGACCCCCCCCAAAAAATAAATAAATAAATAAATTAATAAAAAAAAAATGCCCGCATGTTGGGTGAATTTAACTAACTATTGTATATATGTAATTATTGGGGTCAATAAACTAACTCTATCTATCTATCTGTATCTATCTATATCTATCTATATATAGCTATATATCTCTGTCTGTCTGTCTCTCTCTCTCTCCATACAGTATGTCTATATATATATATATATATATATATATATGTGTAGGGAGGGTCCTCTCACACTGCACTCCTAGACAAAGTAGAAAGGAAGGCCTTTCGCATCATTAACTCCCGTTCACTCACCAACTCTCTGCAATCTCTCTTTTCGCCGCAATGTTGCATCTCTCTCGCTATTCTATCGCTACTACAATAATCAATGTTCATCAGAGCTTTCCCAGTGTATACCACCTCCTCTACGTAGGGTACGTAGTACCCATCTTGCAACACAATCCCACCCGTACTCTGTGCAACTCTCCAACCCAAGAGTGAAACGTTATTCTCAGTCTGTCCCCTATTCAACAGGTGAGCTCTGGAACTCTCTCCTAGAATCAGTATTTCCCTCTTCCTATGACTTAAATTGCTTCAAATTCCGTGTGCCCAGCCATTTTGGCTCGAACGTCCCTTGATTTTAGCCCTGTCACTCCTTCAACTCTGTGTGAGGCACTGGATACAGGCAGTTCTGCCTTTTGTCTCCCTCACTCACATTGTATATATACTGTATATATACAGTATATATATATATATATATATATATATATATATATACTGTATATATATGGCGTTGATAGGATACGCTGTAATTATATATATTTAATTGTCCAACACGCAATTGATCCAATTATTTCATATATACCCCCTCCTCTGATTTGTTGAAAGAGTAATTAAATATAATTTCGGATAAATAGTCCTGTCATTTTATATTTATAATTACTGATAAGCAAACTGTTCGTTCTCCATAATGCAATGGTAGACAGATATGAGTTTGTTAAGGGGGTAGTGCTTGTTGTTTGTTAAGGGGGTAGTTTGTTAAGGGGATAGTGCTTGTTGTTTGTTAAGGGGGTAGTTTGTTAAGGGGGTAGTGCTTGTTGTTTGGTCTATATATTTATCTATATATTTATTTATGAGTTTCCTCGCTAGACTCCCATTAAGCTTAAAAAAAAACACCCCTTAGACATCCTTTCAAGGTAAATGTTTACATTTTTCGATAGAAAAATATCCCGGCCGAAGGCTGGTTTCATTTACAATTTCAGGTTCCTGTCGCTTGCAATGAAAACATCGACACCTATATGACATGAAAGGTCTTAATATTGAGAAAGAATTGGGGCGAAAGGTCTCACAATCGCCAAACTATCGGAAAGAACGTTTCAAAATCTCAAAACTAACATGCTAAACATGAGGGAGAAGGGGGTCCAAAACAAAAGCCACTACCTCTCCCTTAACGTTCCTGACGAGTTACTTTAATTAGCTTGAGTCACACGAACGATTACAGCAGCAGGTATGTACAGTCGCGAACCATAATACCAATCACACCCCTTTGAATCTGTATCGAACCCATTAGTTTGTCGATTTTAGGACCGTTCGCCCCATTTCGTTGTCAATATTAAGGCATTTCGTGCTATTTAGTTGTCGATATCTTTCCTGGCGAACGATAGTGAGCCTGTAATATTGGAAAAAAGCCATTTGAAAACCCCTTTGAATCTGCCAAGCGAGACTATCCTATATTCCGTTATATCCCAGAGGCTTCACAACTTGGCTTTATGGGGGGATGAACGTATTTATTTGCTCATTTATATATAATTTTACCATTGTATTTAGTTTCCTCCATAAACTTCCATCAAGCTTATAACCCCCCCCCCCCCCCTTCATGATAGATTTGTAATTTTTTCGATATAAATATTTCCCAGCCAAAGGCCGGTTCCTCCTAAATTACAGGCTCGCTATCGCTCGCCAGGAATAAATCGACACCTAAGTGACACGAAAAGTCTAAATATTGACAAAGAAATGGGACGAAAGGTTTTAAAGTCGCCAAAACTTATGGGCCAAACATCATAAAATCTGAAAACTAATGGGGTTAAACATGAGGGAGAATGGGGTCCCAAAAAAGCACCCCATTCCCCCCCCCTTTAACGTTCCTGACGAGTTACTTTAATTAGTTTGAGTCGCACAAACGTTTATTGCGGCGGATTTGTACAGTTGGCCAAATAAGTCGTGTCTCCGCTGTCATTACGTTTTGCTTTCTGTGTGTTGCATTAACGTCTGTCAGATGTTGAATATGGTGTTTATAGATAGGAACCTGTTTGTATATCTCACTTGAAACGATGAATTAATCCTGAGACAGTGCTGATACCAATTAGGGATAGAAATACACTTGGTGCAACGACATCACTTATTTGGGCAACTGTACCGGGGTCTTATATTCGCCGAAGGTTTGCTGATAAATAATATTAGTTTATTTAACTCCCAACACCGAACACCTCCCAATGAAAATTAATGAAAGCATGTGATCCTGCCGAGATTCGAACCTGGGTCACCATAAACATATCTTAAATCAGTTGTTCTTTCCTTTCACTTAAACATTAGGCTATTCAGTTTGCAGTTGGGTGTGAGTACATTCTTAGATTGATATCCAGTATTCGATAAATGGATATAAACTCGTAGTCATGTACTTAATCATTAACTGTCTTGATGGTGCTAGAGTATTTAGAGTGGTTAGAGTGTTTAAGATCTGTATGTGGTAACCCAGGTTTGAATCTTGGGAGGATCACATGCTTTCATTAATTCCATTGGGAGGTGTTTGGTGTTGGGAGTGAAATACATAAATTTGAATATTTATGAAGGTGCATCATATTGCACCTCCAATATTAGCATTGTACCGGTCCTACTTAATGAAGGTAAATCTATACTTCATAAATCAAATTACTTACTATACAACGTGATATCAATATATTGTCTTCTATTTCAGCTGTAGCCAAACGACATTCTTCAACGGGCAACACACAACTAATGGTTTACGGTAAGACACTTTCGTATTTCGCTAAGTATTTACATAACACATTATATGTTTATCTAAATGTTCTATAGATAATATATTTTGATATTTAAAAATGTGTAGTAACGTATTTAAACTACTAAATTATATTATCTAAAACTATTGTGACAGCTATTGCGGGAGCAAATGGTCTGTATATTTCCACACCTATTCCCTGGCTGACCCTTCCCAAATGGTAGAAATATTTGCTCCATTATTCTAGTCGTTTGTGAGTTATAGTGGTTAATATTCAAGAGCTTTGGCCTACTTATTTGGAACATAATATAATATACTGTGTGTGTGTGTGTGTGTGTGTGTGTGTGTGTGTGTGTTGGATGCAGATTGGTGGGTTGGTATCCTGAGGGAGGATATACAGCTACTGACAAATGTTCGTGAGCTCTTGCGATTTTTGTTCTGCACATATATTCATATATTTTGATGTTCATATCAAACCAGCTATACATTAATTAATACATAATACTGTACTTACTTAATAATATATAGCTGATTTGAGCTGAGCATCAATCTAAATTAATATATTTGTATACAGAAATTGCAAGACTTCACGAGTAGTGTATGTGCGTTATACAAAGAGAGAGAGAGAGAGAGAGAGTGAGAGTGAGAGTGAGAGAGAGAGATTGTCCTAGTAAGTTAGAGTGTTTACCGGGTAGGGATGGAACAAGTTGAAATTGGCTAGCAGAAAGGATAGCAATCGGAGGTAGGTGTCCCGGGCCAAACCTCTCAGCAGCGGCATTTGATTGATTGATTGATTCTTTATTGAGAAAGCATAAATACATGGGAATACATAATTACACGTCTCAAAAGGGCAAAGGTGATAAAACAGTCTTTTACCCTACTCATATTATACATGTACAATATAAACACAAACATGAATACAACATTTAATAAGTTTTTATCTCTATACTTGTTAGCAAACCAGTTGTCCCTAACTGTTTAAGAAGGACCCTTAGCTAAGCTGGGCTTAGGCTTAGCGCGGGTTTGTTATAATCCTTCTACTTTCCTTAATGTCATAGAATGCCCCTCCCACTCCAGTTTAATACATGCCTACATATACACACACATACATACACCCATACACACATAAATACATATACAGTATATACATATATATATACACATATACATACATATACATACACACACACAGACACACACACACATGCATGTACATATACCTACATACATACCTATACACACAATAATTCATACAATAACACACAAATTTCACAATATACAGTGTATACATACACATTTATTATTATAATAACAATAATGATATAATGAGGCTATCAATTACATAATAATCATAACACTAAATCCTAAACTTTGTTTTATGTATATTTACCTTACGATGTATTGTATTTGTTTGCATTTGGCTATTATTTGAGTAATCATATTATGATTGAACATCCATATAATTTGTTCATCGACCTTATCTATGACATTGTTTCTATATTTCGCTAGGTGTTGGCAGTGCAGTATATAATGATTTAAGGTATGACTTCTTGGTTTTTTACATAGTTGACAACATATTTCGTGTTCTCCTTTAGGAACACCAAGTTCCCACATGTAACAATATCCTAACCTAAGTCGTGTGCACAAGGAGTCCTTCCAAGCACTTCTTAAGTTTCCGTATATGAAGCTAGTTCGCCGTGCAACGTTATTATAGTGATAGAATGTTGCACTATTCGCGTGTTTTTCTTGCATCATAAAAAGTTCCGCATCCTTTTGTTTTTTTCTAATTGTTGATTTAATTTGTCTTAAAGATTGAATGCACTCGTAATCTATTGTCTTTCTCCGTTCCTAATTTAGCAAGTTCGTCCGCTCTTTCATTATTTATTATCCCAACATGTGAAGGTATCCACGTAAATTTTACCATTCTCCCATTATTGCGTAGTTCATCTATAATAACCTTACACTGAGATACCAGCTTTTCATACACGGGTTTTTTGCTGTTCATAGATTCCAAAGCACTTCGACTGTCTACGAAAAAGCACACATCACCTTCTCCCCCTCTTATTTTATTTAACCCGTATAACATAGCACATATTTCTGCCTGCGTAGAGGACACGTTGTTACTTATTCTATAATAATATTCACTGTATATGTTATCGTTACCTACATCGTCACTCACCAGTATCCCACATCCTGCTCTCCCATTTTCTGTGACAGAGCCATCGCAGTATACTTGCGCATTATCATCTTTTAATTCATTTATCTTTTCTTCAACAATTATTTTAAGTTCCCCAGTCTCGTACATACTTTTCTTTTTCCCCAGCTTGATAATATTTATATCCACGCCTTTATCTTCCCAGGGTGGAGGTTTTTGTGCCCTCTCTTCGACCAGAACAAAATGTATTAGGTCAAATTTCTCTACTTTATGTATTAGTTCTTTTAGGTATCCCCTCTTGCCTTGCCTCCTGAAGGTTCCAATTTTACGTATGCCATCGTTGACGTCTTGTGCCAATTTTTCACCACTACCTGACCGTATATGTCTCATTGCCGATACTAGGTTTACTTCCTCTATTCTGTGTCGCAAGGTTGTTAAATTTAATTATAATCTCATAGCAGCTACCATCGCATTTTTGGGGCAGTTTAATATAACCCGCATAGCCTCATTTTGGATAGTTTCTATTTTATCCAACCTTCCTTCACCAAGGCAAGAGAGAACGGGGCTGGCATATTCCACCACTGACCTAATAGTGGTGAGGTACATCATCCGCAGTAACTGTACACCAACACCTGTACCACTCCAAGCTAGAGATTTCAAGGGTGCCATACGTGCCTTACATTGTGTTTGTATATGATGTAACTCGGCATCTTTACTGTCTGATGTATATCCTATATAGATGCCTAGATACTTATAGCTCCTAACCCTATCAATATTTTTTTCATTCACAGCTAATTGTTTATCGCCCATAGCACGACACTGAAATTTAGTTTTTTCTTCATTAATTACTAGCCCTAGCTTCTGGGTTAATTGCCCAAATTTGTTGAGGGCCAATTGCATATTCTCAACGCTACTGCTTTGCAGCATTATATCGTCTGCGTATATTGTTATTTTAACACCTGGACCTAGCATCTTGGGCTATCCTATTCATTAGGACATTAAAGAGGAATGGACTTAATACCCCGCCTTGTGGTGTACCCAGGTCAAGTTTCCTTTCCTCAGAAAGAGCCCCTTGATACCACACCTGCGCCTTCCTTCCAAATAAATAATCTCCTATCCAATGTAATAATTTTCCTTTTACACCCATGTTAGCTAATTCAAACAAAATTACCTCTCCATTTGCTTTATCAAAGGCGCCCTTGAGATCCACGTATACCCTGCAGTAATCATTATCGTTGGCCAGACACTTTATGACTGCATCAGATGTACCCCTACCTTTTCTAAAACCGAACAGATTGTTGCACAATTTATCGTCTGTGATATATAATAGCCTCTCCAACACGATTCTCTCCATCATTTTGGACATACACGATGTGAGGGAAACGGGTCTACTCTCCCCATTTGGTTTAGGGATGGGAATGATTATAGCTTTTTTCCACGCTTTAGGTAGTTTACCCTCTTTAAGACTCATGTTGAATAATCGAAGGAGGGGGCTATCTTCTATACTGGCTAGGCAGTTTAATACATCGTAAGTTATACCGTCTTCCCCGGGAGCTGTAGATTTACCTTGTTTAATTGCTCTAAGTAGTTCATCTCTTGTTATATCTACATCTGTGATGTGTGCTATATTTAATGCGTTAACAATAGTTTCTCTCCTCTCATTTTCCCAACCCTCTAATCCCTCCCTGACGTCCTGCGGCAGTGAATCGGTACTAGCGGCAGTTGCCCACTTTTCCATTAATTCGTTTGCCTTTTGTTGTGGATGTGGGTGTGCGACATTACTTTTCCTTTTCCCCCGTACTTTATTAACTTCTCTCCAGATTTCACTGATATTTGTGGTATTCCCAATCTTATTTGTAAATTTCTTCCAATAGTCTCCTCTCACTTCTTTACGGGCCTGCCCGCAAATCCGGGACGCCTCAAGTAGATCGGATTTAGTAGAGTCATCCCTTCCCGCCTCCACCCACTTCTTATGGCTTTGCTTAAGCATTTTTGACCAATCCTTTAATGTTTGGTCATTATAGTATTTATTCCGGTTTGACGAATATTCCCTTATTTTTCTTTCTCCTTTAACACTTAATGAATCTTCTATAATTTTGGCCATATCTTCATAAAACTGATTTGTACAAATTGGTTCATAGTCTCTATACCAATCCCGAATACTATTGCTAAAATTAGTTATCTTGTCTAGAGGTAATATTATCCTTTTTCTTTTATACTTTATGTCCACTTTACCCAAAGGAATACTTATATCTAAAGAGAAATGGTCGCTGAGTAATTCCGGTGTAACATCACACCTCCCATCCAAACCTTGGCCATTAATAATCACTGCATAGTCTAGCCTCCCTCCCTGTATGTGTGTTGCTGCCTGTGTCCCTAGCAATTTGATATCTGGATAGTCTTTCAATAATTGATTGAATCTCCTCCCGTTAGTGTTGGTAGTTTCCCCGCCCTCTAATTCCCTGTGACGAGCGTTTAGGTCCCCGGCAATAAGAGTTACCTCATTAAATACACTATTAGGTAGAGAGTTAATGGAAAAACAATTCTTAGATACGTAAAGGTTAACAACACTTATTGACCCCTCTTTCATAAATAATTTAATAGAAACTGATTCTACCCCGTCGGTTTTATGAGGGTTTTCTACAAGCTCCGAGGGAATGGTATTTCTTTCCGCAACAGATGGGGGGAGAGGGGGGAGGGGATTGTGTTTACTTATGGAGAGAGAGAGAGAGAGAGCGAGAGCTAGAACCCGAGCCCGAGCCCGAGCCCGAGCCCGAGCCCGAGCCCGAGCCCGAGCCCGAGCCCGAGCCCGAGCCCGAGCCCGAGCCCGAGCCCGAGCCCGAGCCCGAGCGAGCGAGCCCGAGCCCGAGCCCGAGCCCGAGCCCGAGCCCGAGCCCGAGCCCGAGCCCGAGCCCGAGCCCGAGCCCGAGCCCGAGCCCGAGCCGACAGTTTTATCTCGCTCCAACACTCCTTGTCCCCTCTCTACACCCTAAAGAAACAAAGTAAAAGTAAAAAATAGCTACGAGGTGCCGTTGTAAAGGCCTATCCCTCAATACCTTCACCTGACCTGACCTACGTTATAATTGCCTGTCTCGTTAATTTCGATGTTTGCGGCTCCAATTTCCTTATAGCCCGAAACTCGCAAGTGGTGAATTAGACCACTTGCGAGTTTCAGCCTATAAGGAAGTTAGAGCTGTAGGCATCGATATTTAGCAGAATTGACAACTAAAATACGGTCCTAGTACATTTATAAATACATTAAGCCAAATTAGACACTTTCTATCCATCAGAAACCTACAATATTATTGTATTTCTGTTCTATGTCGATGTTTACGGATACAACTTCCTTATAGCCTGAAACTCGCAAGTGGTGAATTGAGTTCGTCGCGATTCACGCTCTTGACTGTACGGTCGCGCTAATAAGTCCTAGTTGTCATTGCGTTTGGCTTGCTCTGTGCTGTATTAATGTCTGTCAGATGTTGAATAGTTTGGGTAAGTGTAAGAACATGTTTGTATATTTCACTCAATATGAGGAAATGAAGCTTAGAGATTGCTGATACCAATTATTCATCAAAACATACTTGGTGCCGAGATATCCCTTATTAGCGCGACTGTAAATATGCCGATATCGCCGCCTATGACCCGATAACCATCAGTAAATAAGTGTAGTCTCATTCAATATATCTCTATAATTACGGAGGGAAATGGGCGAGCGTTCATTCGTTACTGCACTTTTTGGTAGCCCTTATAGTGGTGCCCCCGGTTATGACCTTCAGGCTCTTCATATAGGTATCTAGATTGGTAGATAGATAGATGGATAGGAAGGTAGGTAGGTAAGTAGATATATGGATAGATGGATAGGTAGGTAAGTAGATAGATAGGTACGGGGTAGGTAGGTACGTAGATATATAGATAGATAGATAGATGGAGAGATAGGTAAGTAGATAGATAGATCAGTAGACAGATAGATAAGTAGATAGATACATAGATATATAGGTAAGTAGATAGATAGAGAGATAGATAAGGAGAAAGACAGATAGGCAAATAAATAGATATCAAAACAGCAAACGAGCTTGTTATATTATAATACAGTATTATTATACACATCATGGTTGAACTGTCAATATAATGATGTCGGTCAATTTGTAATTGAATGGATATAAAGTGGCACAAGCGCTAGTGAATTCATCTGGTGCCTTTGAGATATATATGACTAGATTATTATTATTATTATTATTATTATTAATATGTAGTACTAGTAGTAGTAGCAGTAGTAGTAGTAGTAGTAGTAGTAGTAGTAGTAGTAGTAGCAGTAGTAGTAGTAGTAGTAGTAGCAGTAGTAGTAGTAGTAGTAGTAGTTTTAGTGCTGTAGACGTAGAAGTATCAATATCTTCATTCGCAAATGGTATACTATTTATATGCATAGTCACTAAATAGAACTTTATATACTATATATATATATATATATATATATATATATATAGAGAGAGAGAGAGAGAGAGAGAGAGAGAGAGAGAGAGAGAGACAGAGAGAGAGAGAGATATATAGGGAGAGAGAGAGAGGTTGGGGGGAAGGTGGCTAATGAAGGTAAAAGTCTCACATTTGTCAGGCTGCCGGAGAGAGAGAGAGAGCGAGAACCTGAAAGCTGTTGTTGCCCGTTATTGAAATTTACACACAGGCAAGTTGCAAGTCTTCTATAGGGAAGTTTAGTTTATTCTACACTGTAAGTTTTGTATCTGTAAAATAGAACACATGAAAAAGACTAACCCCTCCCCCTTAACACTCCACGAGCGGCTAGGTTAATACCTTCTACTACCTGCCCAGCGGGCATATTTACCCTAAATGAGCTTCATTCCATGCTCTTTTTCATGCATAAAGAAGAGCCAGAGCGTAATACAATTAGGTATTCGTGAAAGGGGGTTAATTGAGCTTTCCAATGACACCAGAACCATCCTTCTATGACCACGGGTTCTCTTGCAACTAACGTGCAACACGAAGGAAAAATCCCTAAAATACGATCATTTCCTTACATAATTCCCTGTCTAGCGAGGTAGTGGGTGTGGATGTGTGTGGAGGTGGGGCCAGTTACGGCGCGGGAGCCGTGCCGAACGGTCAGAGCCAACCTACGCTCCTCCCACCGCTCGGACTCTCTCTCAGAGCAAATTATGTGCTCAACATCGCAACCGACTTAAGGCAGGCCCCGCTCTTTTGTCCATGGTTCTCTAGACTGCCTTATGTCGGGCCCCGCCAAAGAGGGGTTAAATGACCTGCTGCAAAATGCGTTGGAAATTATCCTTTTAGCTCCACTAATGTAAATGTGGGAAAGTATGCTATATTAATGGGAGTAGGGTTATATTTTGTTCGGTATGTATATTTACTTATAATTATATTAGTTTCCTTGCTAGACTGCCATCAAGCTTTTAAAAATATACACCCCCTAGACCCCCCTTCAAGATAAATGTGTACATTTTTCGATAAAAAAAATGTCCCGGCAAAGGCCGGTTTCTCTTACATTACAGGTTCGCTTTCGATCGCCAAGAAAAAATTGACACCTAAATAACACGAAACGTCTTAATATTGACAAAGAAATATGGCGAAAGGTCTTAAAATAGCCTAAATAATGGGTCGAATGTCTAATAATCTGAAAACTAAGGGGGCTGAATAGGAGGAAGAAGGGGAACCAGAAAAAGTGTTTGAATTATTACACAAGTGCGGTTCCGGTCTAATGTCCTAATGGTGGCGTTCAAGGCAACTCTGTTAAGAGCTGCCTCACTTGTTAGGTTCTTTGATTTAAGATCAGACCGCAAGGTTCAATCCCACGTTTTTCTTGGTCCACCCCTTGGTGAAGCTCCCTCCGCATAAATATTGGTTTACTCACGCCTGTCCTACTGCTTTCCGAAATAAGGAGGAAGCATTCAAACGATACCATTGCCTTCAAACTCAGGAATTTAATACTTCTTATGTTTCTGCCAAGAATCAAGCCAAATCTGTTCAAAGACTCGCCAAACACTCTTTCGTCAATAATAAATGCACTGAACTATCCAACTCTAGCTCTTCCCAAGCTTTTTGGCATCTAGCCAAAAAAACCCACATTTTGTTTTCCTCGTCTTTCCCTCCCCTTTTTCACTCTGATAGCACTACCATCACTTCTTCCTTTGACAAAGCTGAACTCTTCGCCAACCCTTTCGCTAGAAACTCCACCTTGGATGATTCCAGTGCTATTTCTCCCTCTCCTACTTATGCTTAGTATCCTAATCTCTTCGAAAGATGTACTTTCTACCCACTCTGGGCTTAATACTAAGAAGGCGTATGGTCGGGGTGGTGTTCCTCCTGTTGTACTAAAAAACTGAGCTTCCGTGCTGACTCCCTGCCTAGGCAAACTCTTCCGTCTCTGTCTCTCCTCTTACGCCTTCCCTTCTTGCTGGAAGTTTGCTCTCATTCAACCTGTCCTAAAGAAGGTTGACAGCTCTCAACCCTCTAACTATCGTCCAATTGCTAACATTTCTTGTTTCTCTAAAGTTTTTGAAACTATTCTTACTTCAAAATTGTTTAACCCGGGAACGGCGAGAACACTCTTAAAGGTGGGGGCTCATGGGTTGAGGTAAACATGGAAAAATAATCGCCAACCTGCATATAATTATCTTGTAAAATGCAATGTCACTGAAATAATTATTAACAATGGTATAAAGGATTTTGTGGATCGTCTATACCGGGCCTGTGATGTCATAGTGATGTCACACCAGTATCCTTAGCCTAGACTGGATGGTGGACTTACACTCTTGTGACGTCACAGGCCCGGTATAGACGATCCACAAAATCCTTTATACCATTGTTAATAATTATTTCAGTGCCATTGCATTTTGCAATATAATTATGTACAGCTTGGCGATTATCATTCCATGTTTATCTCAACCCATGAGCCCCCACCTTTAAGAGGTTTTGGTGGGCAAGGGCGAGGACCCTTTTAAGAGGTAAGGCCTAAAAAAAAAACTTTTAAAAGGCCCCAGTAGCATTTAAACAAATTATTTTTTCCCCCTCCATACCTCATATCACTAATCAACATGTGTCAATATCCCCTCCTTCCCCCCCCCCCCTTAAATTATCACCTGTTTTTCCTCCTATTGCCATCTTTATTGGTGTATTTATCATGCCAATATCTGCAAGCCGGTTCCAGGGTGTGGTCATGTGTGTTACGTAAGGTAGAGACTAGGAGAGTGTGAGGGAGTAGCTCAGTACTGCTTCAACCCTCGAGAGAAGAGGGTGTGAGGCCGGCTGGCTCACAATTGATGAATGAACTGCTCGGTGTTATTTCGCGATTTTGACCATCCAATCGATATTCCCACTTGTTTTATTGTTGTTACAGGTTACTATCTTCAAATTAAACGTAAAATAGGCACATATGAATAAGTAATAACTATATTTATTGTAAAATGACGATTATAGGCAGGAATGGAGCTTACTATTGCCGCCCAGAAGTGTGATGTTGAATACATCCTGTGCGTGCTCGCCGGGTTAAGCATTTCTCTTCTCGTAATCTACTCTTAGATCGCCAGTATAGTTTCCTTAGGGGTCGCTCTACTGGTGATCTTCTTTCATATCTTATTAACTCTTGGTCATCCTCCTTTCAGGACTTTGGTGAGACCTTTCATATTGCACTATACATATCGAAGGCCGTTGATAGAGTCTAGCACCAATCTTTAATTTCTAAGCTAACTTCCTTCAGTTTCTATCCCTCCATCTGTGCCTTTATCTTTAATTTCCTTTCTGGTCTTTCCATAGCTGCGGTTTGTGAATGGCCACCGTTCACTTCCTCTTCCTATCAAACTCTGGTGTAACTCAGAGCTCTGTCCTATCTCCAATTCTCTTTCTAATATTCATTAATGATCTTCTCAACTGTACCTCCAGTCTTATCAATTCACATGCTGACGACTCTACCTTACACTATTCAACTAGTTTTTCCGAACGCCCCAGCATGCAATCACTCAAAAACTCACTCGATGAAGCCATAAATAACTTATCTTATGATCTGTCAACCATTTCCATTTGGGGCAGAGATAATCTTGTTGCTTTCAATGCTTCCCAAACCCAATTTCTCCATTTATTTACCCGTGAAAAAGTCTCACATGACTATCCCTTATACTTTAACATATTAATAATCAATCCTTCATCTTCTCTCAGTATTTTCGTTGTCTCTTTTTCATATTACCACTCTTACTAAAGTAGCTTCCCAGAAGCTGGGTGTGCTCAACTGCCTCAGTGGGTTCTTTACCCTGCACAGCTTCTTGCTCTGTACAGGGGCACAGAGCGTCCATGTATTGAGTACTGTTCGCATGTGTGGGGAGGATCCTCTCACACAGCACTTCTTGACAAAGTAGAAAAGAAAGTATTTCGTCTCATTAACACAAGTCCACTCACCGATTCTCTGCAATGTCTCTCTCTTTGCCGCAATGTTGCATCTCTCTCGCTAGTCTATCGCTATTAAAATCAATAGTGTTCTTCAGAGCTCTCTCAGTATATACCATCTCGTCTACATAGAGTATGTAGCACCTGTCTTGCAACACGATCACACCCCTACTCTGTGAAACTCTCCAACCCAAGAGTGAAACCATATTCCCAATCTTTGTTCTATTCAACAGCTGAGCTCTGGAACTCTCTCCCTGAATCCATCTTTCCCTCATCCTATGACTTAAATTACTTCAAACTCTGTGTGTCCAGGCATTTTGGCTGGAACATTCCTCGATTTTGGCCCCATCACTCTTTCATCTCTGGGGGAGGCATTCGTCACAGGCAGTTTTGCCTTTTGTCTCCGTCATCCACATAGAAAACAAATACCCCAAAACAATGTTATTTAGATTAGAACAAAATGATCACGTTGCCAGACACAGCCCTGACCTTTAATTACATATACCAAATCGTCTGGCGAATTTCCGTGTGAGTATCGTAGGTTCGAATCCATGGAGTACCACATATATGCATTACTTTCATTGATGTCATTAATTAGGTATATTTGTAAGTTAATTGGTGGGTTGGTTAATAAATATGAGTATATGAAGCACATACAATAATGTCCTTGTTAACAGCATCATCCACTGTTCACGATCCAAATCAACAATAATAATGAAGGTTGCATGTTGGCAGACAATTACAGGGATTAGGGTCGACTAGCAGGGAAGCTAATTAGGACGTCTGTATTAACTCTTTCACGCACAGGACGTGATGTCCGCCTTTTCTAGGATACATACAAGGCTTTGTGACCATCAGGGCTGTTTAGAAACCTTTAGTTTAGTTACTTCAACCTCTGCAGTTGTCTTTGAGTGAGCTGTGGCCAGAAAACTAATTTTGGAGAGGTAATTATTAGATTGAGAGAACTCTATTTCTGATTGCTAAACGGCAACCCCCGAGTCCACAGGATAGCGAGAGGGTTAATAATATTCTGGATAACGTTAGGTTATTGTAATGGGATTAGAACGATCTATTTAAGTTATATGGATAATTGAGATAGTCTGTAACCCCTTTGATCTTTACAGTTCCTTTTTAAACTGAATACAATCGATTTTACACAATTGGTTCATAATAAGTCAAAATAGACATGGCTACTGCTGTAAAACTATATTGTTGTATGTGTTTTTATTAACTGTCGGGTCATTGTTTTGTCCCTATCTTAAGGGGGCCACCTCGTTTTTTTTCTCGCTTTCCCTCTCTCTCTGGGTTGTATCCATTTCGTCCCCATTCAGCCTACTGCTTTAAGACGTTTATCCCCATCCAGGTGTCGATATTTTCCTGGGGAGCGGTAGCAAGACAGCATATTTGTTTTAAATATTTTTGACAGCAGGCTAAATGTGTACCTTTTTCGATAAATGAAGTGTTTTCAGCGAAGCCGGATTTCTTCATACAATGCTGGCTCGCTATCGCTCGCCAGGAAGAAATCGACACCTGGATGGGGAAAGAAGTCTTAAAACAGTAGGCCGAATGGGGCTGAATGGATACAAGCTTGAGATAGGTTGAAAAGGAGAAGAAAAACAACAGGTCTATCTATTGCCTGACGCCGTGATCCCCGAAGGGGTGGCCACGAACGAACCGCCCCATGCACCTCTGTCTCCAGTCAGTCGACGCCCCTTCCCCCAACCAGCACCGCCTTCGTGCATGTACTTCCTCACTCCATCCTTCCACCTCTCATTCGGTCTACCTCTCCCTCTCTGTCAATCCACCTCGCTCTCGTACACCCTCTTAGTCATTCTCTCTCTTTCCATACGTTCCATATGGCCGAACCATCTCAAGTTGTTCCTTTTCACACTTTCCAGCACATCTACCTCCACACCACACTTCCTTCTTACTTCCTCATTAGTCTGTCTATCCCTCCATGTAACTCTGCACGCACTCCTTAAGTAATTCATTTCCACTGCTCTCACTCTTGGTCTGAGTCTCTCAACCAACGTCCATGCTTCGCTTCCGTAAGTCAGTGTCGGGATTACCACACTGTCATGCAAGGACTTCTTCACTTCCATACTGACCACCCTATTTCTTGTTACTGCTTTTAGCGTTCCTACAACCCTTTTCCCCTGTTTTACCCTCTCCCGCACTTCTTCATCCATAGTCCCATCTTTACTCAACACACTGCCCAGATACTTAAAAGAGTTGACGATCTCCATAGCCTGACCGTTCAGCTTCACCTCACACTCTGTGACTTCACCCCTTTCGAAGACCATATAAAACAGGTAACCCCCTTAATTGTTGAGGCATTACGAAGTCTGTAAAGCCTAATGTTGTAGTATGATGTTAATTATGAAAACTTTGCTTTAATAATACTGAGACATAATAGTTTCATGTTGTTTTCATTAACCCTTTCAATATTGGTGCCTTCCTTTTAACTTTATTCTGGATACTGTGACATGATTGTATTCATTTTAAAAAGGGCGTCCAGCAAATAACAGGCTTCGAACTATTTTACTTAATAATTTTTGAAACCACAGATCCTTCTTTTGGTGTTAATTATCTAGAAATGCCTAGGCACTAACAAATCCCACACGTGATCACAATGGAGTAAAATCTACGGTTGTCCAGAGTCTCCCTACAAAAGACCAGCGAGCTAATGGTATTTGTGCTATATCTTTCACGCTCCAAGGAAGTAATTGCCTAGTAATGTAATTGGCGGCCATCTTGAGAGGAGAAAAATATTAGTCGGAGTCTCCCTAATAATCACCTACACTGGCGCAGTACAAAGTAATTACACGGAGATGGACCAGATGGTTCGCTTTTCTAGGTCCCCTTCTCTCTCATGTTTAGCCCCATTAGTTTTCAGATTTTAAGATGTTTGCCCCAATGTTTTGTCAATATTAAGACCTTTTGTGCTACTTAGGTGTTATTTTGTTTTCCTGGCGAACGATAGTGAGCCTGTAATTACGGAAGAATCGGCCTTTGACCGGGACATTTTTCTACGTTATAGACTGCATCACCGTTGATTCATTTAAACTCCGTCTAGACAAATATCTCGCATCAAACCCGCGTCTGACTGCGTTTGTAAATGAATAACTTTATTTTATCCCCCCCTCAGTTACTAACCCATCTGTCCCCTACTAACTTCCTAATCCTGCCACGGACATTAGTTCCAGGGCAGTAATTCCCTTTCCAATGTTCCCTTACCCACTCTAAACCACTGTTTGGACACTTGATCCTCAGTGTTTTGGAGGACAAGCAACCTAGAAGGGTCACTAGATCTGTTGTTGCTTGATTTCCTTTGTACTCCTTTGTACTCCTTTGTACCCAAAAATGTACAAATTAATCTAGAAGGAGGATCTAATGGATGTTTGTTTTTAAGCTTGATGGAGGTCTAGGGAGGAAACTTTAGAAGAAAAATAAATACATGAAATAATCAACTAACAAATATACTCCTCCCCCTTAAATGTAATGGACACGATGACGCTTTCCTTTCTTTTATTATTGCTGTTGTTGGTTGATTTAATTAAGGTGAGGAAGATATTGTGGGATGCAGAGGGTTAATTTATAGATCTTACAACTCTCGTTGCTACAGGGACTTCCAAAGCTGAGTAATGACGTCTAATTTCCACCAGAATAAAGTTAATCAAACATGATCGTAATTGTATTGTAAAATTTGCAAAATAAAATAAAAAAAAGACAGGGTCGACACAATATAAAGGCAAAAAGTAAAAGTTAAAGTAAAAGTAAAAATAAATAGATAGATATATAATTACCGGTCACCGTACATACAGACAATTACAGTACAAGGCCTGATAAACACCTACACTGGCACCGTACATACAAACAATTACAGTACAAGGCCTGATAAACACCTACACTGGCACCGTACATACAAACAATTACAGTACAAGGCCTGATAAACACCTAGACTGGCGCCGTACATACAAACAATTACAGTACAAGGCCTGATAAACACCTACACTGGCACCGTACATACAAACAATTACAGTACAAGGCCTGATAAACACCTACACTGGCACCGTACATACAAACAATTACAGTACAAGGCCTGATAAACACCTACACTGGCACCGTACATACAAACAATTACAGTACAAGGCCTGATAAACACCTACACTGGCACCGTACATACAAACAATTACAGTACAAGGCCTGATAAACACCTACACTGGCGCCGTACATACAAACAAATACAGTACAAGGCCTGATAAACACCTACACTGGCGCCGTACATACAAACAATTACAGTACAAGGCCTGATAAACACCTACACTGGCGCCGTACATACAAACAATTACAGTACAAGGCCTGATAAACACCTACACTGGCACCGTACATACAAACAATTACAGTACAAGGCCTGATAAACACCTACACTGGCACCGTACATACAAACAATTACAGTACAAGGCCTGATAAACACCTACACTGGCGCCGTACAAAGTAATTGAGGGGAGATTTCCCCTTGAGAGATTTTTTTTCTGGACCCCTTTCTCCTTCATATTTAGTCCCATTGCTTTTGAGAATTTAAGGCGTTCGCCCAATTAGTTTGGCGATTTTAAGAAGTTTCGCCCCATTTCTGTCAATTTTAAAACCTTTCATGACATTTAGGTGTCGATTTTTTTCCTGGCGAGCGATAGCAAGCCTGTAATTTAAAACGAAACGGCCTTCAGCCTGGACATTTTTCTACCGAAACATGTACAAATATATCTTGAAAGGCAGTCTAGGCTGTGTCATTTTAAGCTTGATGGAGGTCTAGGGAACAAACTAAAAACCTCCCCTTAAATGTAATGGGCATGATGACGCTTTCCTTCCTTTTATTATATATATATATATATATATATATATATAAATATATATATATATATATATATATATATATATATATATATGTATTTTATATACAATTTTATATAATATTCTAGCTATATTTAGAATATTTTGGACAGTTTAAGAAGGACCTGTGTTAATAATAATAATAATAATAATATGGTCTTTTATTTCTCGCAAGCGCCAGTTCTTCCAGAGGAATTCACTAGCGCTCGTAACACATTGCATCACAATGAAGAGAAGTGTGGTGCAGTTCACCTGTAGTTCAAGTGTGGTGAAGTTCACCTGTAGTTCAAGCAACAACAACTATTTAACATGGCAGCAGTTAGAGTCTGTAACGACCTGTCACTGTGCCACTGTTAAGTTAGATAGTTCGAAGACTGTTAATTGCTGGAAGCCTTTATGAAACTGAATATAATCGTCTAATACTAGCAAGATTAAAATTAAGAAGACGTTGCCGGTACTAAAAGGGTTAAGGTGAGAAAAACATTATGGGATTCAGAGGGTTAATTTATAGATTTCACCACTCTTGTTGCTAGAGCTACTTCCAAAGCTGAGTAATATCGTCTAATTTCAACCATAGTAAATCATTAGCACCAACCAACCAATTAACTTACAAATAAACCTAATTTATGAAATAAATGCAACTAATGCATACATGTGGTATTCCAAGGATTCGAACCTAGGATACTCACACCGACATTCCGCGCACTCAATCCCCTTTCCCACATTCACGATTTTCATCTGCGATCCATCACGAGTGCCCCTTTTTGTCCATTGCCTTATCATGTCTTACCTAAATCTTAAATCATATCATTATGTCGGCGGCGGGGCGCTTGAGTCGTAAATGGTGTCGGTAGACTCGACTCGTGACTAACTTCTGCTTGTTCAAAATTTGGCACGAATGTTGCCGATGTGCAAGACTAATCGCAAGTGTCGACAAATATTTGCCGACTCACCGACCATGCATTCTCAAGCACTCTTGTTAATCGGCAAGGTTTCTCACGAGGAAAGTCATTACGATGATGAGAACCGTCGTACGAGGATTTGCCGATGCACAAGAATACAGTATTCGCCAAATCAATTGGCAAATAATCGGCGGCATAAAAAGACGTGTGTCACATGACTCGCCGAAAGTATACCCGCCATGGGTATGCTCAACACGAGAGTGTTACCGATGTGCAAGAATGCTCGCGAATGCCCTCGCCGATGCTTGAGACGTACTTCGGCGATATACACAAGAATGTAGTAGTGGTTGTGGTTGTGGTGGTGCTGGTAGAAGTGGTGTTGATTGTGTGTGTCCAGGCATTTTGGCTCGAATGCACCTTGATCTTGGCCCTGTCGCTCTTTCAACTCTGGGGGAGGCACTCGTCACAGGCAGCTCTGCCTGTTTTCTTCCTCACTCACATAGAAAAACTAAATATTGTGTGTGTGTCTGCGTGTGTGTGTGTGTGTGTGTGTCTGTCAGTGAGTGTGTGTTTCTGTGTGGGTGTTGCAGTGAAGTTAATGGTGATGGCCTAGATATTTATAGTGATGAGAACTAGGAGGGATGATGATAATTATGCCGATGTTACATGTTGTGGTGGTGATGTAGGGGGGGGGGGGTATTTATTTTATCTATTTAATTATTATTTTTACCGGTTTATATATTTATTTTAGTTTCTCCATTGACCTCTATGAAGCCAAAACAAAATAATAATAAAGTGGCAGCGATGATCTTAATAGTAATACTGATGATGCTAGATGATGATAGCGGTGGTGATGGTGATGATAATGGTGGTGATAGTACTATAACCAATGAGCCTGATACCGGGTGGGTTTTTGTTTTGTTTTTTTACAGGAATCAGTACCATGCAAAGGGTGAAATGTACTGCTTAATCTCCAATACATTTGGCGATCTGAAGGTAGATTATGGGGAGAAAATACTTAAACAATTTTGAATTAAGACTAGTTTCTTAAACTTTAGAGTTGCGAGAAATGAGAGCAACTGGACGATAGTTGGAGAGTTGAGAGCGGTCACCTTTCTTCGCGACAGGTTGAATGAGAGAAAACTTCAAACAAGAAGGAAAAACAGAGACAAAATAGTTTGCCTAAGCAGGGAGTCAGTACAGAAGAACAGTTTTTGAGTACAACAGGAGGAACACCATCCGGTCCGGACCGTCCTACTTTCAATGCCTCCAAGACCCAATTTCTCCTTCTATCTACCTGTCACAATCTTCCACAAGACTATCAATTGTTCTTCAACAATACACGAATCAACCCCTTAGCTTCTCTCAATATTCTTGGTGTATCTTGTTCATTCAAAATTACTTGGAAAGATCATATTACCACTCTTGCTAAAACATCTTCCAAGAAATTAGGTCTCTGTGGGTTCTTCACCCCGGCACAGCTTCTTGCTCTGTATCAGAGCACAATGCGCCCATGTACCGAGTATTGCTCACATGTGTGGGGAGGTTCCACCCATACCGCACTTCTCGAAAGAGTCAAAGCATTTCGCCTCATCAACTCACTTCCTCTTACTAGTTCCTTACAATCTCTTTTTACAGGCCGCAATGTTGCATCTTTTTCACTCTTCTATCGCTATAACAAAAATCAGTGTTCTTCAGAACTCTCTCGGTGCATACCCCCTTTCTAGAGGCGAGTGCGAGGCACCCACCTTTCAACCCTCTGAGGATTATGACGCATTTCGGCTATTATTATATGATTTTATTTAGCTTAGGAGGAACCTGTGGGAGCTAGAGAGTTAATTGTAATAGTGTTTACCCTATTCATTCCCATATATCTCTCCTAAGCTGTACAAAATCATCTAATGATAGCTAAAATAAATGATCAAAATACGTATTATTCCTGAAGGGGGATAATTTCAGCCATTATTTCCAGTTTGTTTATTGTAGTTTCAGGTTTCGTGTGCTCTAGAAATCCTGCTAATATTAAGGGGGGTCACCGGATTTTTATTTTATCTTTCTCTCCTTTTCTCTTTTTCCCTGGCTTGTATCCATTCGGCCCCATTCAGCGAACTGTTTTAAGACATCCCCATCCAGGTGTCAATTTTTTCCTGGCGAGCGATAGCGAGCCAGAATTCTATGGAGAAATCCGGCTTCGCCAGACACATTTTTCTATCGGAAAATGTACAAATTTGGCTTGCTGTCAAAACAAAAATACATATATGCTGGCTCGATACCTCTCGCTAGGAAAATATTGACACCTGGATGGGGGTAAACGTCTTAAAATAGAAGGCTGAATGGGGCCGAATGGATAAAACCTAAAGAGAGAGGGAGAGAAAGAGAAAATAAGCAAGGTGGGCTCCCTTAAATATTATGTGATTATATACTATAGAGTGTGTTTGAAGAGTTTGCAATCGTTTCACTTTCTGTATTACCTTCACCATAACAACGAACATAATTATAGCATCAATCTTTCCAGCTCTTTAAATTAACCCCTTCTGTACCGGTGACGTAATTTTAACTATATTCTGGTTGCTATTAAACAATTTTTATTCCAGCAATTAACAGACTGCGAACTATCTCGTTTAATCCTATTTACTACCTCAGATTCTTATTAAAGTGCACAAAATCGTGTAAACACAGATATATTAAAATAGAAAAGAAGTCGCCGGTACAGAAGGGGTTATCTTCCATCACCATTAACATTATAATCAGCACTATTCAAGCCATTCACCGCATTGTACAACATGTATACACTTTACCTTAAACATAAACTTTTCTCAACCTCAAAACCAGCCCAAAAGTTTCCTGGTGAAATCCGTGTATGCTGACGGAATAATATAAGTTCTGTATACCCTGGGGATGCTAAGGTATATGTGGGAGAGAGAGAGAGAGTAGGTATTTTTAGTCCCACATTTTAATTTAAGCTATTCTTTCTATTTATAGTGTGTGTGTGTGTGTGTGTGTGTGTGTGTGTGTGTGTGTGTGTGTGCGTGTGTGCGTGTGTGGTGTGTGTGTGTGTGTGTGTGTGTGTGCGTGCGTGCGTGCGTGCGTGCGTGCGTGCGTGCGTGCGTGCGTGCGTGCGTGTCCTTCAACTTTGAGCATATACATTACACTTTATGGGGAATCAACTACAATGCACACACGTTTGCAGCACCGAATGGTTCACATATAGACACCAAGGAGTATATAAGAAACCTAGGAATTACCCTCAGTTGTGACGGAAACTTTACCCAACATATACATAATGTGGTAAAGAAGGCACGAAGCCAAGCTGGCTGGATCCTTTGCACTTTCCGGACACGTGAAAGGCTTCCTATGCTGACGTTTTACAAGTCACTCGTGATACCATTGCTAGAGTATTGTTGTCAGCTGTGGAGTCCGTGGCGAGCAGGAGAGAAGCAGTCACTTGAAACAGTACAACGATCTTTCACCGATAGAATACCTGACGTCCGACATTTAGACTACTGGGCAAGGTTACGTGAACTCGACCTTTACTCACTAGAAAGGCATAGAGAAAGGTACGCTATATTATACATCTACAAAATATTGACCGAAAAATCTGTAAATAACTTGAATATACGGTTTGGCAACCACCAACGACGGGGTCGGCTCTGCCTTATTGAAAGGATATACCCCAGAGCAAGTACAAGAGTCAAGATGCTCAAAGAAAACGCTTTTGCTATAAGAGGGCCACTCCTCTTCAATGCACTGCCCAGACACCTGCGTGACTCAACGGAACATAACCTTGAACGTTTCAAGAACCAACTAGATAAATTCCTACAGACAATACCCGACCAACCCAAGCTGCCACATTACCACCTCTGCGCTGCCAGCAACAGCATCATAGACCAGATGGCGAAGAGACGAGCAAACGGGTTATATTAGTGGCGGCGCATCAGCGTGGCCACGGGCAGCAACTACTGCCTGAAATTACTCACCACAGGAACCACAGGTGTGGGTGTATGTGTGTGATTGTGTGTGTTAACCTTCTCTGTACCAGCGACTTCTATTATATTATGATGTTGTGTAGCTTAGCAAAGGCCTGTGGTAGCTAAAAGGGTTGATTGACATAGTTCGAAGCATTATCATTGCTAGAGATCCTACCTAAACTGAAAAATTCGATTAGTAGTAGCAAGAAGAAAAACATAAAGGATATCGATGGTACACAAGGGGTGTGTGTGTGTGTGTGTGTGTGTGTGTGTGTGTGTTGTTTGTGTGTGTGTGTGTGTGTGTGTGTGTGTGTGTGTGTGTGTGTGTGTGTGTGTGTGTGGTGTGTGTGGGTGTAGGTATGTGTGTGGGTGTAGGTATATGTGTGTGTGTGTGTGTGTGGTGTGTAGGTGTGTGTGTGTGTGTGTGTGTGGTGTGTGTGTGTAAGTGTGTGTGTGTGTGTGTGTGTGTGGTGTGTGTGTGTGTGTGTGTGTGTGTGTGTGTGTGTGTGTGTGTGTGTGTGTGTGTGTGTGTGTGTGTGTGTGTGTGTTTGTGTGTGTGTCTCCACCCAATTTTATATACAGCTCTTACCTTCTTATCATCCCATCTTAAACCACTTCACGTGATTCGTTGAAGTATACAGTATTTCCCCCATTCAATTCCTTGATGTCTTTCCTAAGCTGGGTAAAATCGTGGAATAAAATGTAAACGACACATGGGAAGGATTTTAACATGTTAACTCCCACACCGCCGAGTTGTCCTGAAGTTTGAGTCTCGGTAAACAGTAAGACAATTTCCGTGGAGCCTCCTTTCCTTCGCTAGTTGTTTTTATTTGTTTTATTTGTTTTTTATTTTATTGTTTGTCTGTGTTTTTTTTTTTTTTTTTTTTTTTTTGGGGGGAGGAGGGGCGTACATAATTGTTCATGTATATATCTTTATTGTATTATATTATTTTTTTAGTTTCCTCCCAAGACTTCCATTAAGCTTAAAAAAAAACACCCCTAAGACTCCCATTCAAGATAAATTTGTACACTTTTCGGTAGAAAAATTTCCCGACCGAAGGCCGATTCCTTCTAAACTCACAGGCTCGCTTGCGCTCGCCAGGAAAAAATCGACACCTAGACATAAAAAGTCTTAATAATGACAAAGAAAAATGGGCGAAAGGTCTTAAAATCGTCAAACTAATGGAACGAGTGTCTTAATTAAAGTCTAAACAGTAAGACAATTTCCATGGAGCCTCCTTTCCTTCGCTAGTTCTCAGAAGAGGAGACGCACTTTAATCTCGCTCAGGAGGCACGGATTCCGGGAACTGGGATGGAAACTGTACGAATAATAGCATTTCTTAACCCTTTCTGTACTAAGACGCTGTTTTAGCACTGTACGCTGGCTAGCACTAGAGTACATCACTCAGCTTTGGAAGGACCTCTTGTAAATATTCTTCTATTGAAGAGTCGAGCTCTGGAACTCTCTCCCTGAATCCATCGTTCACTCATCCTATAACTTTAATTGCTTCAAAATCTGTGTCCAAGCATTTTGGCTCGAACATTCCTTAACTTTGGCCCTGTAACTCTTTCAACTTAGTGGGGGGGGGGGGGGCACTCGTCACAGGCAGTTTTACCGTTTGTCTATCTCATCCACATAGACAAAAATGCCTTTGTCAATTACCCTCTTGCGAGTTTCGGCTTATAAAGAAGTTGGAGCTGTAGACATCGATGTTTAGCAGAATTGCCAGTCATAATACGATGTAATGCCTTTATACATACATTACATCAAACTCAACGTAATTTCTATCCATCAGAAACTTACATTATTATCACATTTTTATATAATATCGATGATTACGGCTACAACTTCCTTATAGGCTCGTAAGTGGCCAATTAATCCTTTCGTAAGCTGAATATAAACAACGAATGATAGCCAGAATAAAGAGAAAGAATGCATCATGGTGAAATATTGTGATGGGGTAAACATTTTGGTTAATGGTATATTCAAGCTAACCTGGTAAAAAGTGGTAACACTGCCTGTCTATATATTTTTACAGCCGAAATTAAGGGGAGTCACCTGCTTTTTTTTTATCTTTCTCTCCTTTTCTCTGTCTTTGGTTTGCATCTATTCGACCCCATTCAGCCAACAGTTTTAGGACGTTTATACCCATCCAGGTGTCGATTTTTTCCTGGCGAGCAATAGAGAGCCAGCATTGTATGGAGAAATCCGGCTTCGTCGGAGAAATTTTTCTATCGAAAAAATGTACAAATTTAGCTTGCTGTCAAAACAAAAATACATATAAGCTTGCTCGCTACCGCTCGCCAGGAAAATATTGACACCAGGATAGAGGTAAAAGTCTTAAAACAGTAGGCTGAATGAGGCCGAATGGATACAAGCCAAATAGAGAGGGAGAGAAAGAAAAAAAAAAGCGAGGTGGGCTCCCTTAAATGAACGCGGCGTCATACCAGCAATTTACATAGATAGTATAGAAAGGACGTCTTTTCAATCGTATTCTTTCTATATTCAGAAGACTTTGTGCAGTTTAAGAAGGATTTGAGGTAGTATAATGGATTAAGTGAGATAGTTCGAAGCCTGTTAATTGTTGGAGGCCTTTTCTAAACTGAATAAAAACGTCTAATAGTAGCCACAGTAAAGGAAAAAGACGTCGCGGTACAGAAGGGGTTAATATTGCAAACTGTATTATAGCGTTCTCATTTCGATTTTGTTCTGGCTATCACTAGATGATTTTCTTCAGTGTTATTACCTCCAGAAATGTTATGAGAAAAAACTTCATTGACCTTCTGACTCCGATCCCGACTAACATAGTAGACTTTATTTAGTCTGAGAAGTACTTTATGAACCAAAAGAATGAAATGTAATACCATTAACCTCTTGGCTCTCATAGATACTTCCTCTACTGATAACAAATTATTTGAGTTAGCTAGGATCTGCAGTAGTCAAAGATTAATGAAAACAGTATATTATAGTCATGGTAATTAAAATACCACAGGAACGAAAATCCTGAGAGCGAAACCCCCACCCTAACGAGCCACAGGAACGAAAATCCTGAGAGCGAAAACCCCACCCCCAACGAGATCCCCGGTCCCATTTCCATCCCCGATTTAGTCTCCCTCTCTCTCCAAATTCATTCCACATATTATACGTCTCTCAATCACAGTCTTCTAATATACAAACCACAATACTTTACTCACTGACATTCTTGATGTACCACCTAAGTATGTATTTAATTATGTAACCACCATACAGGCTATAATACTTTCATTGTGTAGGTTCGAGGCGATCTAAAAGACACCTTAGCTTCCATTTCACACCAAATCAGATCGTGATTACGTCAGCCCTGTATTTAGTTATATAACAATCATAGTCCCCCCCCAAATTCTAGCAATTATGTCTCTACCCTCCCGTTGTTTTATCCACTAACTATATATATTCCCAACCTTCCTAATACAACCTCCATTTCACTAGACAAAATACCTAGGAGTAATTCCGAGATTAATTATAAAATTACACTAGACAGCCCCATAACTCACTGAGATCCACATTGCTATTTTATTGATGTACCAACTCCCTAATGTTAACATAATTTAGGGAACTTGTAAAAAGGGAAGACACCTATCTTCGTTCCCCCATTTTTAGCAGTTAGCTATACATAACCTCACGTTGCATTGTTCGTCTGTCAATTTGTGTCCCTTGCCAGTTCTTGTATTGATTTATGCCTGTTGATTTAGATAAGTTAATTACGAGTTATGTAACAACCTTTAACCACGACTCTATACACCCGATAACCCTATGCCAGTTATTGTATTGATTTAGGCCTGTTAATTCGGATAAACTCACTATGACCAATCTGCAGACGATTATCAGGAGAGATGCAGGAAAGCTACCTCGTATCTCTATACCCATGACGAGTATAGATATGTGTACCCCCGTGCTCAGTTGCCCCCTTGCCTTGTTCTTCTAGTAACTAAGTGTATATATAATATTAACCAGAGTATGCCACTAGTATTGATACGACATAGCGGCACTGTCCTAGTGTCGTATTGTGCCACGTGCAGACCAACCCGGTTTCATCATCTTATTAGGACGACGGCTATAATGTCGTCATTTATGCATGTATTCAATCCTTAGGTTAATTATCTTTTATCCGCCATTGTATTCCTCTCTTCCATTTACTTTTCCACAATTTTTATACGTCTTCCAATCACCTCCTAAAACTGTATAAAATCGTCTAAATATATCTTGAATATAATTAAAAAGACGTCCCCGGTAAAGAAAGGGTTAAGGGATACAATCACCCCAGTTGCGTGGGCTTCCGATAATTGTGACCTATCGATCTATCTATATATTCAGGTACATACCACATTTTATATTATATTTTATTATATTTTATTCTTCTTTATTGTTTTTTCTGTTCTTAGCTGGGGGTGGCCGACTCGAGACAGAGCCCGAACAGGGACACATAACACACACACACAAATGAAAAACAAAACTAAATCCAAATTCACACATATCTAGGTCGCCCTATGATAGATCGGACGATTCTTCAGCCATTTGTACCGGCGCCGTGTTATTTATTATATACTAGCTATACTTACACAATGTTGTGCAGTATACAAAGGATCTGTGGTAGTAAAAAGGGTTAAGGGATATATTTCGAACCCTGTTAATTGTTGTAGGGCTCCTGGGGTTGTTTGTGTAAGTTTGATGGAGGTCTAGGGAAGAAACTAAACAAATAGTAAAAAGATAAATAATCACCCCTGAAGCCGCTGTCACAGAGCGCTTTTTCCGTCAGTTTTGCATGAGGATTTTTTTCTCCGCGTATTATTTCGGGACATTTTCGCACTGGTATCGGTAAGTAAACTGAAGGTAGATTATGTTAGGCGGCTGAATTCTGATAAAGTGTAATTTGTGAAGCTTCCAGACCATAATTGCCCGTAAAAATTGCTCTAAAAATGCGCTCGTTTTACACTGACTTTATTATGATGATATTCATAATCAATACGCCTCAACTTCCACCATCTTTACATGATACATTCTGCAGGCAAGAAACGAACTGCCTAAAACTTGTATCTAACGTATTAACCCATTCAGCACTGATGACGTCCTGTACATCACTTTCTGGACACTGTAACATTATTTTGTTCAGCTCAGGAAGGATCAGCGGTAGCTCAAAGGAATATACTGTATGTTACTGTATGTAGCCTTTTAATTGTTAGAGGTTCTTGCTAAGCTTAACAGAATTATCTTATAGTTGCCAGAATATAATGGAAAAAATGTCACCGGTACTGAATGGGTTAGGTAAAGCAAATGAGGAAATGGGTGTATCTAACCTGTATTTAACTTATATCTAACTCGGCCTAACTTTTATATAAAGCCCATGACTGAAAAGGGTGCCATGGGTGAGTGATGGTTTGATGTCACGGGGTTCGATCCTGTGGGGTTATCACGTTACCGCAGGACCATCCACGGCTGCATTGTGATCGGGCTGTTCGTTGGGAGAGTTACGTTCACCTCTCTGGGATTACTGTGTCTGGCAATAGATAGCTTAATAGATAGATGGCATATTGGCTCCCCTACCATTATCAGTATAACAGGCAGGAACCCTTGTTTGCCATAATGGGTAGCTCATCTAGTAATTGCTCCAAGGACAAGGACAAATACAAGCACTATAGGAAAGCATAACCTGATAAAAGCTCCCCACCAACGATACAGTGACAGCCAAAAGTCATATCATACCTTCATGAGATAAACGCTGGTTATATATCTAGTAAAATATATATTGATCGCCCTTTTGGAATGGATGGGGAGTGGTTGCATTGAGGCAGTTGGACAAAATTCAAAATAAAGCAATCAGATTAATCAATAACCCTGTAATCACACAGGATCTGCCTCCATTATTCATACAAAGAGATGTTGCATTCCTTGCATTATTCTACAGATATGTTCATGGTAAATTTTCTGAGGAATCTGCTTTAATTGTACCACCTCTCTGCATCTTTCCCCGCAGAACTAGGGCAGCTGGAAATGCCCATGAATTCACACTCTCTTTTTCACAATGTTTCACATTCACTTATCAAAATTCAATTATCCCCAAAACTTCTACTTTCTGGAATTCACTTCCTTGGAGTTGCTTTCTACAAAACTACAACCCTCAATAGTGTAAGTCCAATTGTTACACACATTTTATGAATGGAGAATGCCTTTAGACACATTGACCTTTCTTGTGTTTCTCTTTGTTTTTTCTTCCTCTATTTATCGTCTCTTAATATATATACCGGTATATATATATATATATATATATATATATATATATATATATATATATATATATATATATTTTTTTTTTTTTTTTTTTTATATTAGTGTAGCCAGGGAGGATATTTTCTTTCAGGCAGGTGAGATTAAAATAATAGGCACAGTTTGCATTATTGAGTTTTTTATTGATACTCTCAATTTTTTGTATAGTTTTTCTGGTATTTTCAGGAAGTTGGTAAAGGAGGTTTGCAAATGGTTCCGACGTTTCAATGGGCGCAGCCATCATTATCAAGGAGAAGTGAAGTTAGAAGGTGATAAGTCGAGTTTATATAGGCGATACAAGATCAAGAAAGGGATTATTGTGTGCTAGCTGCAAACTGTGCCTATTATTTTAATCTCACCTGCCTGAAAGAAAAAAAAAAAAAAAATATATATATATATAGAAAGAAACACACAAATACATAATCATAATAATTATAAAATAACAGACATAAACAAAACCTTAATATTCAAGGTTAGTTCAGTGTGATTAGACCAATAGAGGAAAATGTATTCAATATAATGAAGAAGGGACGTACCACTTTTGTCCTTGGGTGTACTTTAATCCAGCAGTAGATATCTCTTGTTCTACCGTGCAAACTGTCAATTGACTACTTTCGAGTTTCAGGGTATAAAGAAGTTGGAGCCGTAAGCATCGGTATAATCTAATATATTAATTTCACTCCCAACACCAAACACCACTATATGAAATTAATGAAAGCATGTGATACTACCGGGATTCGAACCTGGGTTATCACATACATATCTTAAACACACTAATCATTACACCATCCAGACCAAACCTAACCTAACAATAAATCTGATTTTCTGAAGGATATAAATGATGATGGATGTGGTTGTATCTATTATGATGGATGTGGTTGTATCTATTATGATGGATGTGGTTGTATCTATTATGATGGATGTGGTTGTATCTATTATGATGGATGTGGTTGTATCTATGATGGATGTGGTTGTATCTATTATGATGGATGTGGTTGTATCTATTATGATGGATGTGGTTGTATCTATTATGATGGATGTGGTTGTATCTATTATGATGGATGTGGTTGTATCTATTATGATGGATGTGGTTGTATCTATTATGATGGATGTGGTTGTATCTATTATGATGGATGTGGTTGTATCTATTATGATGGATGTGGTTGTATCTATTATGATGGATGTGGTTGTATCTATTATGATGGATGTGGTTGTATCTATTATGATGGATGTGGTTGTATCTATTATGATGGATGTGGTTGTATCTATTATGATGGATGTGGTTGTATCTATTATGATGGATGTGGTTGTATCTATTATGATGGATGTGGTTGTATCTATTCATAATATGGTACCAAGACCGTATTTAATTACCTGGTATTTCCGCTTAATATCGATCTCTACAGCTCCAACTTACCTAAATTCATATTTGTGTTCACCAACCTAACAATTAACTTACAAATAAACCTAGTTAATGAAATCAATGAAAGTAATGAATACATGTGGTACTCCAAGGACTCAAACCTAGGATACTCACACCGTAATTCCGCACACTAAGCATTATGCTATCAAGACAGTTAAAGGTTTATGCACAGGCCTATGATATATTACGCATTCTCGAATACTGCATACTAAAATAAGCATGTACAGCCGCGCTAATAAGTGATTTCTCGGCACCAAGTATATTTCGATCAATAATTGGTATCAGCAATGTCTAAAACTTAATTTATTCGTTCCGAGTGAGATATACAAGCATGCTCCTACACTTACCCACCCTATTCAACATCTGACAGACATTAATACAGTTGTTCTCAAAAACTGTGCTTCCGTGCTGACTCCCTGCCTAGGCAAACTCTTTCGTCTCTGTCTATCCTCTAACGTCTTCCTTTCATGCTGGAAATTTGCTCACATTCAACCTGTCCCAAAGAAGGGTGACCGCTCTCAACCCTCCAAGTATCGTCAAATTGCTCTCATCTCTTGTATTTCTAAAGTTTTTGAAACTATTCTTGCTTCCAAATTTCTTAAGCATTTCTCTTCTCATAATCTGCTCTTAGATCACCAGTATGGCTTCCTTAAGGGTCGCTCTACTGGTGATCTTCTTTCATATCTTACTAACTCTTGGTCATCCTCCTTTCGGGAATTTGGTGAGACTTTTCTATTGCACTAGACATATCGAAAGCCTTCGATAGAGTCTGGCACAAATCTTTAATTTCTAAACTACCCTCCTTCGGTTTCTATCCCTCCATCTGTGCCTTTGTCTCTAATTTCCTTTCCGGCCGTTCCATAGCCGCGGTTGTGGACGGCCATTGTTCACTTCCTCACCCTATAAACTCCGGTGTTCCTCAGGGTTCTGTCCTATCTCCTATTCTCTTTATAATTTTTATAAATTATCTCCTCAACTGTACCTCAATTCCCATCCATTCATACGCAGACGACTCAACCTTACACTACTCCATTAGTTTTTCAGAACGCCCCAGCCAGCAATCCCTCAACGACAAACGTAATGAAGCCATACAACTCTTAAATTCTGATCTTAATACTATCTCCAATTGGGGCAGAGAAAACCTTGTTACCTTTAATGCTTCCAAAACCCAATTTCTCCATCTATCTACCCGTAAGGAACTCCCAGCGGACTATCCCTTATTCTTCAACAATACAAAATTAATCCTTCATTTTCTCTCAATATTCTTGGTGTCTCTTTTTCTTCTGCTCTCAGTTGGAAGGACCATATTACCAGTCTTGCTAAAGCAGCCTCCCAGAAGCTGGGTGTGCTCAACCGCCTTAGTTTTTTTTTGGCCCCTGCACAGCTTCTTGCTCTGTACAGGGGCATAGTGCGTCCTTGTATTGAGTATTGTTCACATGTGTGGGGAGGTTACTCTCACACCGCTCTCCTAGACAAAATTGAAAGGAATGCCTTTCGTATCATTAACTCCCGTCCACTCACCAACTCTCTGCAATCTCTCTCTCTTCGCCGCAATGTTGCATCTCTCTCGCTATTCTATCGCTATATAATAATCAGTGTTCCTCAGAGCTTTCCCAGTGTATACCACCTCCTTTACGTAGGGCACGTGGTACCCGTCTTGCAACTCAATCCCACCCCTACTCTGTGCAACTCTCCAACCCAAGAGTGAAACGTTACTCTCAAACTTTCTTCTACTCAACAGCTGAGCTCTGGAACTCTCTCCCAGAATCAGTCTTTCCCTCTTCCTATGACTTAAATTGCTTCAAACTCCGTGTGTCCAGGCATTTTGGCTCGAATATCCCTTGATTTTGGCCCTGTCACTCTTTCAACTGTGGGGGAGGCACTCGCTATAGGCAGTTCTGCCTTTTGCCTCCCTCAATTACATAGAAAAAAAAAAAAAAAAACAGAGCAAGCCAAACGTAATGACAGCTGGGACATGACTTATTAGCGCGACTGTACATACTCCCAACTGCTCAATGATAGCCTAATGTTTAGACGAGTGTAAGCCTGAAACTTGCAATTGGCCAATTGTCTTGCTTTTGATTCCTCCAGAGAAGAGGTGGACAGTTGGGCGTCTATCATTAGCAATTATGTAGTAAAAGAGACCGGACAAATTTGTATTTGACGCCATTATGGTTCCATAATTATAAAACAACGGGATTAAGATATATGTTTGATCATGTAGAATTTAAACTCCAAAACCAAACTATATATCTTGTACTATACTGTTCCAAATACTGTAGGTAGGCCGGGTATCGTGATTCCTAACCTCTGTAACTCGAAAAGGGCTAAAGGAAATTGGCTCTAAAGTCCCACACCTATTTCCTGGTTGACATTCCCAAATGGTTGAAATATTACCGTGATTACTGTAGTCGTTTGTGAGTTATAGAAGTAAATATTCGAGTGTGTTGGCCTACTTACTTGGAATAGGGTATAGTATTGCCAAATGTTTAGTTTGCGCACTTCTCCGTTACACCCCCTCCCCTCTCTCTCTTTCTCTCTCTCTCTCTCTTTCACTCTCTTTCACTCTCTATCTCTCTCTCTCTCTCTGCTTAAGTGTTGTGTTGTGCGCATCTGTTTGAGCTTGTGTATTTTAAGTGAGTGTTTGTTCTTGTGTTTGTGTGTTTTTTTCTGTATGTATGTTTTGTATGCATGGGTTTGTGTTGTGTATGAGGATCTGTGTGTGTTTTATAATAATATGCATGTTTCATGTTTGTGAGTATATAAATAAACTAGCAGGAAGTAACAGGAAGTATATATAGAGCCAACCCTAAATGTCTGGACTCGATACGCTTCGATATAATGGTGAAGCCGTGGTTTGGTTGAGTCGATACACTTCAAGGCCCTCGGTGGTGTCAAAGGAACTGGCCTAACTGTATGACCGGTGGGGTAGGAATTGCTATGCAGGCACTCTCAACCCATTTTTACTTAATAACACTAATAAACCTTATATAAACAAAAATTAAGAAGTTTTCAATTAACCCATTCTGTACCGGAGACATCTTTTAAATTTTACTCTAGCCCTATTTAGACCATTTCATTCAGTTTAAGAAGGGCCTCCAGCAATTAACAGGCTTCTAACTATCTCACTTAACCCCTTTTACTACCACAGATCCTTCGTAAACTGCACAAAATCCTCTAAACATAGCTAGAATAAAATTAAAAGGACGGCACCGGTACTGAATAGGTTAATACTGCAAATATTCCCTAAAGTAGCCAACAACTCGGATATTGCACAACTTGCACATAATTGCACTATCGTTCTCTATCAATGCACGGAATATTAGAGATGGTATGGAAATGAGACAATAATATTAATCAGCGAAAAAGCAATACTGGCAATATCATTCTAGCGTGTGGGGCATTTTCATAATTATTTCTTTCGCATATTAAGGGGGGATGGGCTGTTTTTTGTTTTGGTTTATTTGTTCAAATTTCCCTGTCTTGATTTGTTTCCTCACTAGACCTCCATCATGCTTAGAAGAAAAACAAACTTTAAGATAAAGGCTGGTTCCTCTTAATATATCACTCTCGCTATCGCTCACCAGGAAAAAATCGACGCCTACAGTAAATGGCACAAAAGGTCTTAAAATTGACAATGAAATGGGGCACAAAGGTGTTAAAATCGCCGAACTAATGGACCGAACGTCTACAAATTTGGAAACTAATGGGGCTAAACATAAGGACGAAGGAGTACCAGAAAAACGGCCCATCTTCCCTTAAGTCACTGATATATTCATAACCCAGTTATTTGTCTAATGTATTGTATTTATGTATCAGGATGGATTAATTGTTTATAGTATGTATTATTATTTCTTTTTCTTTTTCTTTTTTTCCTATATTCCAACTACTCCGTCTCGGACATGGGCAGAGAGCCTGTACATTCAACCGTTGTACATTGAACGGTGAAGCCCGTGAGGTCTCGTTCCAGTCTAGGGGGTGACACATGTGAAGCACTTTTAGCTGCAACCAGCCCCTGCCATCTTGCCTTCACAGGATGCATGGGGCTTAGTTGCTCACTCACGGCTCGAAGCAGCCCCATCTCTGAAGCTGCCTCTCTCCAGTACTTTACTGTCTTATCTCCTAGACTCGGACCCTCACTCTCAGAATGCCACCTATTGAGCAATTAACTCACTAGGCATTGCCCCCTTGTAGCATATTTTGAATATGGGAATATTCATAAAGCGCTATTTAATCAGGGAACAATGAGGGTATTTATTTGGCGTTTTGGTGGGCTTTGTAGTAATGCACTGATACTAGGTACAGCATAACATTTTAATTCCATCCCAATAATATCTTCCTACGACATATCAGGATTCGAGCTCGGGTCCATTGGATTACCAGTCCAGTGGCAAGACCACTCCACCACACCTCCCCTTGTATGTATGTACAGTATATACTCAGGCACATACCCCATAGCTGAGGGTGGCCGACTCGAGACAGAGCCCGAACAGATACAGCAAAATAAAATATAAGTAAAAAATGCACACACAACTAGGTCGCCCAGGAGAATACCCAGGGGCCAAGGACCATGAGGGGGTCCCCAGCAATCCTCCAGATCTCCCGGAGAGGTTCCAGTCATAGCAGGTAGACACGTAGCGGAACTACACCACAATGTCCGCCCACATACTTCCAGGCAGGGCCCTTCCTATAATTATACACCGGCTACCTGGGCCGGGCTCCTGACGGACTATTATACTTGTTTAGTAGAGGGTATATTTCATTTGACTATGGCCATTTCTCCTCTGAAAACACTTGGTTTGATAATAATAAGAAACATATGATTAGATTGATAGCATCATTGTTAGTTTGGCGATTTTGAAACCTTTCGCCCCATTTCCTTGTCAATATTAAGACTTTTTGTGCCATTTAAGGCTGTCAATTTTTTCATGGCGAGCGATAGCAAGCCTGTAATTTTAGAAGCAACCGGCCTTCGGGCCTGACATGTTTCTATCGAAAAATGTACAAATTAATCTTGAAGGGGGATTTAATGGTTGTTTGTTTTAAGTTTGATGGAAGTCTAGAGAGGAAACTAAACAAAAAAATACTATTTATATGACAAAATCGACCAAAAATTAACCTTTACCCCTTAAATTATATTATGTTAATCTAGCCCCTTGAGTACCTACAGTATAACGCTAAAGCACATTATATTCTGGATATCATTGGTGAGAAATATGACAACTACATGATCTTTTTTGAGTGACTAGCGTGGTAATGTGTATTATTTTGTGTGTATGTAATGGTATATGTGACTGTTTGTGTGTATTGATTATGTGTGCCTGATTGTGTGTATATGTGTGTATGTACTGGTGGGTGGGTGTGTGTTTAAGTGTATTATGTTTTCCCATGTGTGTGTGTGTGTGTGTATGATAGTGTTTATATCTGTGTATGTACTGGAATGCACGTGTTTGGGTGTATTTATCATATTTAACTGTGTGTACCGGTATATACTGTAGGTGTGTATGTACTGGTATGCATGTGTTTGGGTGCATTGATTATGTTGCCTATGTGTGTTAGTGTGATGTAGTGTGTATATGTGCGTTTATATTAGTGTGTGTGTTTGAGTATATTGATCATGTTTGCCTATGTGTGTATATGTGTGTGTATGTACTAGTATGTGTGTGTGTGTTTGAGTGTATTGATTATGGTTGCCTATGTGTGTATGTACTAGTATGTGTGTGTGTGTTTGAGTGTATTGATTATGGTTGCCTATGTGTGTGTATGTACTAGTATGTGTGTGTGTGTTTGAGTGTATTGATTATGGTTGCCTATGTGTGTGTATGTACTAGTATGTGTGTGTGTGTGTTTGAATGTATTGATTATGGTTGTCGATGTGTGTGTATGTACTAGTATGTGTGTGTGTGTGTTTGAATGTATTGATTATGGTTGCCTATGTGTGTGTATGTACTAGTATGGGTATGTGTGTTTGAGTGTATTGATTATGGTTGCCTATGTGTGTGTATATATGTGTGTATGTACTAGTATGTGTGTGTGTGTGTGTTTGAGTGTATTGATTATGTTTGTCTATGTGTGTGTATATATGTGTGTATGTACTAGTATATGTGTGTGTGTTTGAGTGTATTGAATATGTTTGCCTATGTGTGTGTATATATATGTGTGTGTAAGGGAGTGTATATGAATATGTACATATATGCCGTGTGTGTGTGTATGTGGTAATCGATAAAGTATGCATGGACTTATATGTGTGTGTGTGTATATGGCAGGGCAGTGTATATGTAATTTATGTATGTATGTAGTGATATAAATATTTGTGTATGTATGGTAGTGTATCAACATGTATGTACTGATATATATACATGTGTGTGTACCCATGTAAGTCTACCCTGGCCCAACAATGTCATGGGGTTGGACACTGAGCGGTGGTGACCTAAATTTATTGCCGTACGTGACAACACTGCGGGTAGACCTGACTCTGTGAGAAATATCTGGCCCTTCCTACAATAGCTGGGGGATAATACCTCACTCTCTCTCTCTCTCTCTCTCTCTCTCTCTCTCTCTCTCTCTCTCTGTGTGGTGGTGTGTGTGTATGTGTGACGAAATATCTGACCCTTCCTCCGATAGCTGGGGGTAATACCTCACTCTCTCTCTCTCTCTCTCTCTCTATCTATTTATCTATCTATCTATCTATCTATATTTATCTTTATCTATTTATCTATTTATCTAGCTAGCTATCTTGCCCGCGTCTCCTTCCTCCCTCTACCTAAATGATTCGTTGCATTAAACTCATTGTAATGAGTATTATTTAGCATAAATTAAAACACTGTAGTTGCTGATGGAAGCAATGAATAAGGGTTATATCAGGACAATTTTGATTAGGTCTTTGTTTCTATATGTTTGCACCTGGTTCAAATTATTGACTTAAATATATTTACAATGTATTTTGTCAAGTGTTGTATCGTCATAAAACACTATGTTAATAATGAAAAGGGGAAAGGTATTTTCACAGTTTTTAGTGTCATTATTAGTCTAGGATATTCAGAGTTATAAATATGATCGTAGTCATTACTACCTACATTCAGAATTTCGTATTGGTACCTCATAATTATTATGGGCATTGAGTGTAGTCCCCTATTATTATGAAAACTCACGTATAATGACAGAAAACAGGTATATGATACATGTATGCTAGATGTACTTTGCCTTTCATCTACTGTATATCGATATCCGGGGCCTCGGTGCTAGTTCACATATAAACACCAGGTGTCTCCTGTATTTTCTTGGCAGGCTTTTACTTCCACTGACCCTTTAAAAAACGACACAACCTCGTGTAGATTTAACTGTTACAACGATAAAGACGTCGCCCGTACTGGAAGGGGAAATGCATTTACTGTAAAACCGTTTACATAATCAAAATATGCTTACGTATATGTATACAAATGGGATTACTTCTATGTAAGGTGAAAAACAAATATTTATATATATATATATATATATATATATATATATATATATATCGATATATATATATATATATATATATATATATATATATATATATATATATATATATATATATATACTGTATATACTTCTTTGATTTCCCATGGAATGATTTCTGCTTCCGTGGCCGGGGACCCTCGGAGAGTGCTGACCGCATTACCAAGGTAATCCTATCGGGCATGGAAGCATACATTCCATTCTCTTTCTCTCAGACTAATGCTAACAAATCTTGGTTTACTCATGCCTGTTCTACTGCTGTCCGCAATAAGGAGGAAGTATTCAAACGGTACCGACGCCTTAAAACTCAAGACTCTCATGCTTCCTATGTTTCTGCCCGGAATCAAGCCAAATCTGTTCTTCGACTTGCCGAGCTCTCTTTCATCAATAATAAATGCACTGAACTATCCAACTCTAGCTCTTCCCAAGCTTTCTGGCATCTAGCCAAAAACCTCTCCAACTATTTCTCTTCCTCGTCTTTCCCTCCCCTTTCCCACTCTGATGGCACAACCATCACTTCTTCCTCTGACAAAGCTAAACTCTTCGCTCAAACTTTTGCTAGAAACTCCACCTTGGATGATTCCGGTGCTATACCTCCCTCTCCACCCTCCTCTCTCTTATGTATGCCTAATATCCTAATCTCTTCTAAAGATGTACTTTCTACCCTCTCTGGGCTTAATACTAATAAGGCGTATGGTCCGGACGGTGTTCCTCCTGTTGTACTCAAAAACTGTGCTTCCATGCTGACTCACTGCCTAAGCAAACTCTTTCGACTCTGTCTATCCTCTAACGTCTTCCCTTCATGCTGGAAGTTTGCTCACATTCAACCTGTCCCAAAGAAGGGTGACCACTCTCAACCCTCCAACTATCGTTTAATTGCTCTCATCTCTTGTATTTCTAAAGTTTTTGAAACTATTCTTGCTTCCAAATTTCTTAAGCATATCTCTTCTCATAATCTTCTCTCAGATCGTCAGTATGGCTTCCTTAAGGGTCGCTCTACTGGTGATCTTCTTTCATATCTTACTAACTCTTGGTCATCCTCCTTTCGGGACTTCGGTGAGACTTTTTCTATTGCACTAGACATATCGAAAGCCTTCGATAGAGTCTGGCACAAATCTTTAATTTCTAAATTACCCTCCTTCGGTTTCTATCCCTCCATCTGTGCCTTTGTCTCTAATTTCCTTTCCGGCCATTCCATAGCCGCGGTTGTGCATGGCCATCGCTCATTTCCTCACCCTATAAACTCCGGTGTTCCACAGGGCTCTGTCCTATCTCCTATTCTCTTTCTGATTTTTATAAATGACCTTCTCAACTGTACCTCAACTCCCATCCATTCATACGCAGACGACTCAACCTTACACTACTCCATTTTTTTTTCAGAACGCCCAAGCCAGCAATTCCTCAACGACAAACGGAATGAAGCCATAGCACACTTAATTTCTGATCTAACTAATATTTCCAAATGGGGCAGAGAAAACCTTGTTACCTTGAATGGCTTCCAAAACCCAATATCTCCATCTATCTACCCATCATGTACTCCCTGCAGACTATCCCTTATTCTTCAACAATACCAAAATTAATCCTTCATCTTCTCTCAATATTCTTGGTGTCTCTTTTTCTTCTGCTCTCAGTTGGAAGGACCATATTACCAGTCTTGCTAAGGCAGCCTCCCAGAAGTTGGGTGTGTTCAACCGCCTTAGGGTGTTCTTTACCCCTGCACAGCTTCTTGCTCTGTACAGGGGCATAGTGCGTCCTGGTATTGAGTATTGTTCACATGTGTGGGGAGGTTACTCTCACACCGCTCTCCTAGACAAAATTGAAAGGAATGCCTTTCGTATCATTAACTCCCGTCCACTCACCAACTCTCTGCAATCTCTCTCTCTTCGCCGCAATGTTGCATCTCTCTCGCTATTCTATCGCTACTATAATAATCAGTGTTCCTCAGAGCTTTCCCAGTGTATACCACCTCCTTTACGTAGGGCACGTGGTACCCGTCTTGCAACTCAATCCCACCCCTACTCTGTGCAACTCTCCAACCCAAGAGTGAAACGTTACTCTCAAACTTTCTTCTACTCAACAGCTGAGCTCTGGAACTCTCTCCCAGAATCAGTCTTTCCCTCTTCCTATGACTTAAATTGCTTCAAACTCCGTGTGTCCAGGCATTTTGGCTCGAATATCCCTTGATTTTGGCCCTGTCACTCTTTCAACTGTGGGGGAGGCACTCGCTATAGGCAGTTCTGCCTTTTGCCTCCCTCAATTACATAGAAGAAAAAAATATATATGTATATATATCTACAGTATATATATATATATACCCGGTATATATATTTTTTTTTTCTATGTGATTGAGGGAGGCAAAAGGCAGAACTGCCTATAGCGAATGCCTCCCCCATAGTTGAAAGAGTGACAGGGCCAAAATCAAGGGACGTTCGAGCCAAAATGCCTGGACACACAGAGTTTGAAGCAATTTAAGTCATAGGAAGAGGGAAAGTCTGATTCTGGGAGAGAGTTCCGAGTTCAGCTGTTGAGTAGAAGAAAGACTGAGAGTAATGTTTCACTCTCGGGTTGTAGAGTTGCACAGAGTAAGGGTGGGATTGAGTTGCAAGACGGGTACCACGTGCCCTACGTAAAGGATGTGGTATATAGTCCAGATGCCAAATGGCCATTTCCAGTCAAAGCGTGTTGTGACGTCATTATGATGTTTTTTGGTGGATTCATCATCTCTGAGCTATTCTGAATCAGAATCAGCCGGGTGACAGACTGGCACCCTTGAGGAATTTGTAGTAGAGGCAAAAAACAAAATGGCAGCCCAGATCTCTGATAAATTCTGTTTCGGGCAATATCTTCATTTCTAAGGCACTTACAAACGTAATTTTGATGTTTACTATTATGTTTTCAGGATCAAGGAATCCATTGATGATAGTATTAAAGGTGTACACATAACACTTGAATCATACTTTCAGGATGGCATCCACTGATAGCCAAAATCGCTAGTTTTGCCCATTATTTGGTGATTGTGTATATGTAAAGTAACAATATTTTCTTTTCTTAGAACACATTATGCGTCACAACCCAGGCACATGGAATACCATATGGTCGGATATGTTTTTAGAGTCAACATTTATGAGATATCCCATGAATCTGGCGGACTCACAGGATTGACTCTGAAACCATCGGCTGTCACAAGATGGGCTCTGAGCCTGCATATCTGCAGTCAGCTACGTGGTGATCTAATGGCAATGAAAGTCAAGCAAAAGAACAAGATCGTCACAACTTACAAAGAAGAGATGCCAGGAAGGATTGCAAGTGACTCATCTGATCGTCAGAAGATTTAAAATGCGCTAGCAAGTTATATCGATCCTCTGGCAACTGACACTCACCCACCTGGCCTCCTTAACATCGTCACAGGTCTTCATGCAACAGAGAAGGTAAACGTTGATGAATCTCTCAAGATTGGACGACAACAGATGATAGAATTTGAGTCTGGATGGCCAACAAGCTTCAACAAAACACTAACCAAAAAGGTGACTTTGATGCCTTCAACCAAAAAGACCATCAAGTTGAATGGAAAGCCTGTGTATGACATGGAATTGATATACACCCGAGTCATATGTCTCCAACAACACAGGGATATTGATATCAAGGAAGTCCTCTCCTATGAACTATCCCCTGTGCCAGCATCCTTGTTTGATGAGAGTGGTGCAATGCGGGCTCAGTCAAAAGCAGTTTTGAAGAAGAAACTCCAAGTTGAGCAATCAAGTCGAACCCTAGGTGTTTCAGATGCTGTCATCATCGACGGATGTGCCATGTTATGGACTGTGCACTGGCCCACAAATGGTAACATTGAGGATTATGTGATGAACTTCATGAGGACCATCAAGTACCACCTTGAGTGTTGTGATGTGTATATGATTTTCGACAGGTACATCAAAACTAGCACAAAACAAATGACAAGATCCAGTCGTGCAGGTCATGATGCAAGTCGAAAACATCAACTCAACTTACATATACCACTTCCAGCACAAAAAGTGGTCCTCAATGTAGTCTACAACAAAGTACAACTCATTGATTTAATCTGTCAGTATCTGATTACCCACATAGTGAACAACCAGACCAAACTGGTTATCACTGGAAAAGATCCTACACCAATACAAATATGGAACAATTCCACTATCCAGAGACAAGATTTGAAAACACTTCATGAGGAAGCGGATGTCATCATCGTCCATCACTTAGCTCAAATTGTATCAAATGTTAGTTGGGACTCACATATCAAAGTGATCAGTGATGATACAGATGTCTTTGTTCTGCTGATTAACTTCTACCTAAAAGAAAAGATGACTGTGAATGTTAGTATGGAGAGTCCAAGTGCTGGGAGGGTGAACATAGACATTCGTGAAACTGCATTGAAACACAAACACATCACTAAATACCTGCCTGCTGTACATGCTCTGACTGGATGTGATACTGTGTCTTATTTGTTTGGAATTGGAAAAGCTACAGCCTTGAAGGTACTAATGGCTGGACATCACCCAGCCTTACTTGGTGAACTGGAAGCAAATGAAGAAAAGATGATATGTGAGGCAACTACTTTCATTGCTGCATGTTATGGGTCAAAAGTGGAAGGTGATATGAACACACATAGGTATGCAATGTGGAAGTCTAAGATGGCCAACTCCAAGATTACCTCTGCTCCAAAACTGAAATCATTGCCTCCATCGTGCGAGGCCTTTATTCAGCATGTACATCGAGCTCATCATCAAGTCATGATATGGAATTCGGCTATTCAGGCATGGATGTCATTCAGTATGGATGGCAAGAAGGTGAAGATGGTGCACTGTCTCCACCCACACTTCCAAATGATGTGCCTGCTGCACCTGTCGACATTCTGCAGCTGATCAAGTGTGGATGCACCAGCACCCAGCCATGTTCCACTGGCAGGTGTGGTTGTGTGGCAGCACAGATATCATGTTCAATGTTTTGCAATTGTAATGCTGGATCAGATTGTTGTAATGAACAGACGAAGGTAGTAGCTATGAACCAGGACGAAGATGACGAAGATTGAATATTGTGTAGAACATTGTTGAGAACGCGTGCTACAGTCGTGCCAATAGAGTTAATATTTGTTTGCCTCAAAAGTGTACATTTCAAACCATATACTAGTTTTCTCAATTGATGTTTAGCCCTTAACTGGCGGCGCGCAACTTTTGTCGAGTGAAATAAATATGGACTATGAGGCGGTGCACAACTTATGTAGACCGCCATTTTCAGCACGTAATGTTGCTGAGAGAGAGAGCTGAGCGGTGGGACGAGCGTAGCAACGCTATGACCGGTCCCCACGACCACCGTGGACCTACTGAACTGTATCCCACCCTTCTCCCCCTTTTCTCACTCGCTACACAGGGAATTATGTAAGGAAATTACCTAATTATAGGGTTTTTGCACTCCTGTTGCATGATCGTTGCAAGAGAACCAGTGGTCGTACATGGATGGTTTGGGTGTCATTGGAAAGCTCTGTTTACGCCCTTTCAGGGATAGATACTTGTTTTACGCTCTGGGTCTTATTTAGGCATGAAAATGATCACGTAAACAACCCTATTTAGGGTAAAAAAAAATCGCTAGGCGCTACGGTTAAATAGACCACCTAGCCCGCTAAATAAGGGTTAAGTTGCGATGGACAGTCAGTTCTCCTGGAGGGTATTATGAATACAATATTTTATTTGAAGGGATCAGTGGAACTGGAAAATAACAATTATTCATATATTAATGGTGACTATCTTGAAATTATGATACAAGAATTATTTGTACACCTTTAATATTATCATTAATGGATTCCTTGACCCTGAAAACATAATAGTAGACATCAAAATTACATTTGTAAGTGCCTTAGAAATGAAGATATTGCCCGAAACAGAATTTATCAGAGATCGGGGTGGCCACTTTGTGTTTTGCCTCTACTACAAATTCCTCAAGGGTGCCAGTCTGTCACCCGGCTGATTCTGATTCAGGATAGCTCAGAGATGATGAATCCACCAACAAACTTCATAATGACGTCACAACACGCTCTTTCTCGATTCCGCTGGACTATATACACTGGGAAAGTTCTGAGGAACACTGATTATTATAGTAGCGATAGAATAGCGAGAGAGATGCAACATTGCGGCGGAGAGAGAGAGATTGCAGAGAGTTGGTGAATGGACGGGAGTTAATGATACGAAAGGCCTTCCTTTCAACTTTGTCTAGGAGAGCGGTGTGAGAGGAACATCCCCTCACATGTGAACAATACTCAATACAAGGACGCACTAAGCCCCTGTACAGAGCAAGAAGCTGTGCAGGGGAAAAGAACCCCCTAAGGCGGTTGAGCACACCCAGCTTCTGGGAGGCTGCCTTAGCAAGACTGGTAATATGGTCCTTCCAACTGAGAGCAGAAGAAAAAGAGACACCAAGAATATTGAGAGAAGATGAAGGATTGATTTTTGTATTGTTGAAGAATAAGGGATAGTCCGCTGGGAGTTCCTTATGGGTAGATAGATGGAGAAATTGGGTTTTGGAAGCATTAAAGGTAACAAGGTTTTTTCTGCCCCAATTGGAGATAGTATTTAGATCAGAATTTAAAAGTTCTATGGCTTCATTACGTTTGTCGTTGAGGGATTGCTGGCTGGGGCGTTCTGAAAAACTAATGGAGTAGTGTAAGGTTGAGTTGACTGCGTATGAATGGATGGGAATTGAGCTACAGTTGAGGAGATCATTATTTTATAAAAATTAGAAAGAGAATAGGAGATAGGACATAGCCCTGAGGAAATCCGGAGTTTATAGGGGGGTAAGTGAACAATGGCCGTCCACAACCGCGGCTTTGGAACGGCCGGAAAGGAAATTAGAGACAAAGGCACAGATGGAGGGATAGAAACCGAAGGAGGGTAATTTAGAAATTAAAGATTTGTGCCAGACTCTATCGAAGGCTTTCGATATGTCTAGTGCAATAGAAAAAGTCTCACCCAAGTCTCGAAAGGAGGAGGACCAAGAGTTAGTAAGATATGAAGAAGATCACCAGTAGAGCGACCCTTAACACCTAAAGAGCGGCCTAGGCGGTATAAAATATGTAGCCACCAGCGGGGTGTTTTTAGCTAAAATAGGGCCGGTTACGCGATCATTTTCATGCCTAAATAAGACCCAGAGCGTAAAACAAGTATCTATCCCAGAAAGGGCATAAACAGATCTTTCCAATGACACCACAACGATCCTTTTATGACTGCTAGTTTTCTTGCAACAACCGCGCAACACGAGTGCAAAAAGCATGTAATTCGGTACTTTCCCCATACAATTCAGTATGTAGCGAGTGAGAGGGAGGGAGGAGGTGGGATTCGTGTCAGTAGGTTCGCCGCGGTGGTCTGGAGCAGTCATACGCTCGCTACTCTCCTGCCACCACTTGTCTCTCTCTCTCAGCAACATTACGTGCTGAAATTGCCACACGACCTATGTCGCGCGCCGCCAGATACTCCAGATTTATTATACTCGACTTATGTTGCGCGCCGACAGTTAGGGGTTAAGGAAGCCATACTGGCGATCTGAGAGCAGATTATGAGAAGAGAAATGCTTAAACAATTTGGAAGCAAGAATAGTTTCAAAAACTTTAGAAAGACATGAGATGAGAGCAATTGGATGATAGTTGGAGGGTTGAGAGCGGTCACCCTTCTTTGGGACAGGTTGAATGTGAACAAACTTCCAGCATGAAGGGAAGACGTTAGAGTATAGACAGAGACGAAAGAGTTTGCATAGGCAGGGAGTCAGCACGGAAGCACAGTTTTTGAGAACAACAGGAGGAACACCGTCCGGACCGTACGCCTTATTAGTATTAAGCCCAGAGAGGGTAGCTATAATATATATATACCGGTATATATATATTTGGTATTTATTGATTTTACTTACTGCTGCACTCACTTTCAATATAGTGGTCTATTTCGCGTCCTCCCTAATGTAACCCTCTCCACTTCCCTCTTATAGTCTGTACTTATATTCTTATTTTACTACTTCATTCTCTATCCCTCCCTTCTTTTAATTTTCTTGGCTATATTGACCTTAGGTTCTTACCATTACTCACCCCTCTGTGAATAACCATCTTATTATAACTCTCACTCTCACCTTAATTAACACTCTCACTATGACTCCCACTCTCTCTCAAGCACACACACACGCACACACACAAACACTAACACACACACACACTAACACACACACGTACCATTATTGAGTTTGGCCAGCAATAACCACTAATGATAGCTACCATTATATCAATTACCTGGCTCCTATACCGCCTTTATATCATAGACGACCACACACCTACACACACACACACACACGTACCATTATTGAGTTTGGCCAGCAATAACCACTAATGATAGCTACCATTATATCAATTACCTGGCTCCTATACCGCCTTTATATCATAGACGACCACACACCTACACACACACACGTACCATTATTGAGTTTCGCTAGCAATAACCACTAATTATAGCTACCATTATATCAATTACCTGGCCCCTGTACCTCCTTTATATTATAGATGACCACACGCTTACTCTCTCTCTCTCTCTCTCTCTCTGAAATTAAATTAAAAACCAGGAGGGCGCATCTCAATGTCACAAAGCACTTCTTCACCTACAGTGTGGTCATCGAGTGGAACAAATTGCCTGAGAAAGTGGTACAATGTAAGACAATTGACACATTCAAAAGAAGTGGGGTGGATGGGACTCGTTAGCCTTGGTCGGCAACTCATCTAGGGGAGACAACCTTATACAAATCCGGGTGGATGGGACTCATCAGCCTTGGTTGGCAACCTGTCTAGGGGAGTAAACCTAATACAAATCCATACTGCTTACCTAAGGGTAAGGCAGGTTAGTGGATGGATTAGCCGAACACCACTGTATGAGAAATAGAGCTAACAAGATATACAGAGGGCCTCGGAGTCGGACGGATCCTAAATTGAGTGGTCAATCCTGTATGTCCTTCACTAAACTGGCTCGGGTTGTCCCTCTCACAGGGAATAGGTCCGCTTGGGGGCATTCTGTGTATGGCCACCCTCGTAAGGGGAGTAAGGCGTCCGGCAATAGATAGATCGATAGAAAAGAAGTCTAGTCATTCATTTTGAGGAGGTGGGAATAATATAGGTTAAAAAAAAAAAAAAAAAAAAAAAAAATTAAACATCAGTAGTATAAAATATTTTGAATCTTCGTTCTTTACTATAAATTGTCCAGTAGAAGTTTTTCTCATTCTGTCCGGACTACCTAGTAGGGACCGCAAGGTCTGTGTAGTCTGTGTATCTATATAACTATCTCTCTCTCTCTCTCTCTCCCTCTCTCTCTCTCCTCTTGTTTCTCTATTCCGTCGCATATCGTACTGTCAAAGTCCACAATTCGACGACAATCTTGCTCATATTGTGTGTAAGATTATAGGGAGGTTTTCTCTCTGGACCCCTTCTCCTTCATGTTCGCCCCATTAGTTTGGCGAATGTTAGACCTTTTGCCCCATATATTTGCCAATATTGATACCTTCTGTACCATTTAGGTTTCGATTTGTCCCTAGCAAGTGATAGCGAGCATGTTATTTAGAAGGAGCTGGCCTTCCACCGTGACGTTTTATACCGAAGAAATATTCAAGTTTATCTCGAAAAGGGAGCTTTGGGGCATTTATTGAGCTTCATAGAGGTCTAGGAAGCAAAACAAACAAAAATAATGAAATATACAAATATACAAATAAATACAAAATTACCGTAAGTACCTATACATTTATTTAACATGCATAATCATAAGAAATCGTGATAAACTGCATATCCTATGAGTTGAGTATTATTGAGGTCGACAGTCGTAGCTCTGGCGGTAGTTCAGAAGCGTTCACCAGAGGTCTTAAGGGGGGATGAGCTTAATTACTTGCTTTTATATGTATCTTTCTACATTTTGTTTAGTTTCCTCTTTAGCCCTCTATCGTAAATACGATAGGCTATGACTCTTTTGTGATCCCGTATGTCTCTGTGACGTCACGGTCGCTCCTGCAGCACGATGTAGGACGAGTAGATCGTATATTATAAGATTGTAAATAAGTTAACCCTCTCCGACATATGACGCAATTTTGAGCCTATTAGGGATACTTTAAAGCCTTTATTACCATCAGGGTTTTTTACAAACCTTTATTTTAGTTACTTCAACCTCTGCAGTTGTCTTTGAGTTAGATGTGGGCAGAAAACTAATTTTGGAGAGGTAATTATAAGAGTGAGAGAACTCTATTTCTTATTGCTAATCTGGCAACCTCTGCGTCATATATGTCTGAAGGGGTTAAGTTATAAAAGGCCTAATATGCTATTAAGCAATATTGCCATGGACTTATGTAGTATATATGAATTTATCGTATATATTTATATAATTTATCGTATAGAGCAACCTAGATGCGGTACGATAATTTGGGCTCCTGGCGTTTGCCAAGGCAGCAAGGTGTGCCTCTGAGGAAGAGAGAGCAGAGCCTTCACCTACACCGACCAGTTAACATCTGTTTTCCGCCCTCAGTTGATCGCGCTTTTGTGCCTCTAATATATACACTGACAGCAATACAAACAGCTACACCATCACGACGCCATGACTGACTGACAGATAAGCATAATATTCATGTCCATTCCCATGTAATCATTTATTCTTTCTTTCATTTGACTTGAGTCTCGGGACCGAAGTCGCATTCCCCATTGTCCACCAAATTGGGTAAACGTTCTCCCTTGCCTCATTGCCACGTGGAACTATTGGTGAGTTAATTCCTGGCTAATATTAACCCTTATAACCTTACCCTATATATAAATTTATTATGTGAGACCTTTGGATATAAATTAGCTTGTTTCAGATTGAATTCAATTTAGATATGGAGTAGTTTTAATTTAGATTGATTGTATTTGATTCATTATAGCTTAGTAATATTTAACTTCCATTGATAGTTTACCACACCCTCCATTAAACTTTAAAATACATCCATTGGATGCCCCTTCTGGATTAATTTGTACATTTTTCGGTAGAAAATGTCCCAGCCAGATTAAGGCCGGTTCTTCCCAAATTACAGGCTCATTATCGTTCGCCAGGAAAATAATCGACACTTAAATAACACGAAAGGTCTTAATATTGACAAAGAAATGAGGCGAAAATCGACAAACTAATGATGCAAACCTCTTAAAATCTGAAAACTAATGGGGCTAAACAGGAGGGAGAAGGGGATCTAGAAAAACGACCCATCTCCCATTAAGTGAAACCTTGGTAGGGTTTATTGTATCTCTTTCTCACGACGTATACAGACAAATAACACGCATAACAAAGCCACTCCAACAACTTCCTTTCTCCTATCAACACTTCAGAAAATAGGAAAGAAAAAAGTAGCTACGAGGTACCGTTGTAAAGGCTTATCCCTCAATACCTTCACCTGACTCTCCCTTCTACCCTACCTTCCTTCCTTCCTTTCTGCTCTCTCTCCTTCCATTCACTCTTTATCCTCCCCTGTATCACTCCCTCCTTTCGTTTGGGCATTGTTCTCACTTTCCTTCCTTCTCTCCCTAATTCCTTTCTTCCACCTTCTTCATACTTCCTTCCCTCCTTCCTTCCTTACCGCCTTCCCTCTCTACTTCCTTCCTTCCCTCAAAAAAATAAAACAAAATACAACATCCCCTAGACCCCCTTTCAAGATAAATTTGTGAATTTTTCGGTAGAAAATGTTTCCGGCTAAAGGCCGGTTTCTCCTAAAGTTACAGGCTCGCTATCGCTTGCCAGGACAAAATCGACACCTAAATGGCACGATAGATTTTAATATTGACAACAAAATAGGGTCAAAGGTCTTAGAATCGCCAAACTAGCCTAATTGGGCGAACGTGTTATAATCTCAAAAACTATAGGGGCTAAACTTTCGGGAGAAGGGGGGCCAGATAAAACAACCCTCCCCCCTTAATAGGACGGCACCAGTAAAAAAATAATAATAATTAGAGTACTGCGGCGTAGGGTCAGGGTTGGGAATAGACCGATTCGTTTTACTTACCCCTTCTTTACCGGCGACGTTTTATTTTTTATTTTTAGTGTTGCTATTTTTAGAGAATTTTGTGCAACTTATGACAGATCTGAGGTAGTAAATAGGGTTAAGTGAGATAGATCAAAGGCTGTTAATTGCTGGAGTCCCTTTTTGAACTGACTAAAATCTTCTAATAGTAGCCATAATAAAGTTAATAGGATGGCACCAGTACAAACAAGGGTTAGTACTGCAGCGTAGGGTCGATGTTGGGAATAGTCCAGCTCACGCACTGCACATGTCCATAGATCTTTGTCCTATTCGTTTGAAACCCAGCAAGCGCGATAGGCCTCACGGAAGGCTTCCTATAGGGAACGCGATAGGCCTCACGGAAGCAGGACCATAAAAAAAGCCTTCCATAAAAAAAAAGGGCCTATCAAAACAAAGGAATTTGTCTCTAGGTGAGATAATTCCCCTCCAGTACTCATCCATGTAAATCTCACCCACCCCCCTCCCCTCCTTCCCCACCTTATTCCCCCCTCCCTCCCCACCTCAATTATCACCTATTTTTCCTCTTATTATCATCATTTATCGGTTATTTTTCTCTCCCGCGATAATGTAGCACAAGTGGGTTGCATAAAAGATCGTTATGCAACACCCAGACACCGGCACACACCGCCACGCTCTTCTCAGTTGACTCCCAGACAGCGAGAGGGGAGGGCTGCCTGTCTCTCTCTCTCGCCTGAGATTATGACCGGGTGGCCAATATCTTCGTTTTTCACCACCCAAATGCTTTTCCCACTTATTTTAGCACTCTTGAAGGTTCATATATACATCATATATGTAAAATAAAAGCATACCGAAAACAAATAATGGTTTATATTGTAAATATAACGAATTCTGTCAGAATCCAGGGCTAGAAATGCACAAATAACTACCCTAGCACCTACTGTCATATCGCGCTTGTCAGGTTAAGGGGAGATGGGCGTATTTATTTGCTTAATGTTTGATCTATTTAGTATTGTTTAGTTTCCTCCTTAGACCTCCATCAAGTTGTGTATAGCACCCCCTGGACTCCCCTTCAAGATACATCTGTACCTTTTTCGGTAGAAACATTTCCCCGCCGGTTCCTCTTAAAATTACAGGCTCGTTTTTGCTCGGCAGGAAAAAATCAACACCTAAATGGCATGAAAGGTCTTAACATTGACAAAGAAATGGGCCGTAATGCCTTACAATCGCCAAACTAATGGGCCGAACGTCTTAAATTCTAAAAACCAATGGAGATAAATACGAGGGAAAAAGGGGTCCAGAAAAAGACCATCTCCCCTTAACGGCTAAAAATATATATACGGTAAATATAGGTCATATGTCGGATCTCCTAAATTACTGGCCGAGTCACATCAGTTCTTTTATTGGTAACTCTCGATCGACATTTCTATAATGGTGTGTGTGGGAGAGAGAGAGAAAGAGAGAGAGAGAGAGAGAGTACTGCTAGAGAAATCCCTGTTTTATCTACAAGTTGACTGCAGGCCCAGTTGGTATGAAGTCAATTTTACCCAATATTAAAGGTCAATTAAGTTATGTCCGTTTTCTTTCATTTGAAGTGAGCTAATGGGAGGATAATAAAGGCTAATGGTTATATAATGGGTATGTACATTCGTTTTGTATACATTTTTGCCATTATTCTATCCTACTATTTGAACTTTATTTAGTCCTAGAGTGGTCTTCTTGGATCTCGTCTGTTTTCCTCAATTAGTTTGGAGATTTTAAGACATGTTACCCCATTAGTTTGGCGATAGTAAAACGCTTAACCCCATTCAGGTGTCGATTATTTTCTGGGTGAGTGAACGACTGCTTTCTGGGCGAGCGATAACGAGCCTATAACTTAAATGAAATGGCCGGGACATTATTCTATCGAACATTTATTAGTTTGGAAGGCGTTTTTTTTTTTTTTTTTCTCTTCTAGGGGGCAATCTACTATACATTGCTCAAAAAAGGCAGAAACAAACAAAATAATGATTAATGAAATAAAATACCACAATAGCCCTCAAGGCGTCGGATCAGATAGTGTTAAATGACGTTCCTCTCTCTCTCTCTCTCTCTCTCTCTCTCTCTCTCTCTCTCTCTCTCTCTCTCTCTCTCTCAAAGAGTAAACTCACTTCCTGAGTCCCAATTAGCAAACAGGAAAATGTTACGTCTTTTATCTTTTAATTTCTCTCTCTCTCTCTCTCTCTCTCTCTCTCTCTCTCTCTCTCTCTCTCTCTCTCAAAGAGTAAACTCACTTCCTGAGTCCCAATTAGCAAACAGGAAAATGTTACGTCCTTTATCTTTTAATTACTCTCTCTCTCGCTCTGCAGTAGAGCAGTTTAAGAAAAGAGTAGATAGTATCTTGCACACTCTGTAATGAGTGTAGTACACTAAACAGTCTCTCTCCTTCCACTCCGAGTATCTCCTCGGAATGGACCGCAAGGTCTCTGGGATAATAACTATTCCTTATAACTCTCTCTCTCTCTCTCTCTCATCCATGTTTGAGGAGGTAGAAGCGATAAGCGCAAACCATCCCTTCGCGCTCTCTCTCTCTCTCTCTCTCTCTCTCTCTCTCTCTCTCTCTCTCTCACAGTTAATACAAATAAATAACCTCGCCCAACCCTTCCAAGTCCATCACAACCATTTAAACGAAACCGTCAACCCCAATGGCCCACAAGTTGCGAAAATGTACCTACCTGAACCACAAAACAGACTAAACTACCCCACCCAACCCCATCCAAGCCAACCCAACCAACTGAATGAATTTGACAACCCGCCGCGGCTTCAAGTCACAACCCCAAACCCATCCCCACCAATAAGAAAAACAAATCCAGCGCATGCTGAGAGAAATGATATAAAAATAATATCCATAAATGCCTGCTCAATAAGAAACAAAATAGACTAACTCAAATGTCTGTTATTAAATGAGAAAGTTGACGTTATTTGTATAACGGAAACACATCTGAACCTTAAAAATAAAGATCTACTTCATGAATATCACATAGAGCCATATAAATTTTTCATAAAGACCGTAACAATGGAAAACAAAGAGGGGGGGTTGCAATGTACGTTGCAACCTACTTAAACCCAGTTGAGGTGACTCTCCCCGAAAGTAATGCAGAAATAGTGTGCGTCAAAATAAATACAAAAAACATGAACTTAAATATCACTACAGCGTACCGACCACCGAGACTAACTGTTGCCGATGATACAATTGTTTATGAAATACTAGAGAAAACCCTTAATTCCGACGAAACAGTTTTACTAGGTGACTATAACCTCCCTAGTAATACCACGACCGGAAAAAATGCTGAGTCACGCCTAATGACAAGCTTCATCCAGGACAATTTTTTGACTCAACACGTAAAACAGCCGACGCGAGACAGGAATATATTAGACCTCGTAATCACTACCCAAGAAAATCTATTATCAAACCTGGATGTAGGTGAACATCTGGCAACGTCCGATCATAAAATCTTAAGAATCAACGTTATAAGCAAATATTCCTCCGTAAAAACAACAGGAATGGTTTCGGACTTCAAAAACGCAAATTATGACGGACTTAAGGAATCGCTATCAAACATACACTCAAACCTCATAAATATAAACGAAGTAAATGAACTATGGGGAAATTTTAAGTCTACAATTACAGAGGCGCATAAACAATTTGTACCCATGAAACCAAAACGTAATACGAAATCAAGTATGCCCCCTTGGTACAGTAGAGACATTGGCAAGGCAATAAGGAAAAGGAATCAACTCCACAAACTTGTAAAAAATAACACAAACACTGAAGTAATTAAAAACTTGTACAAAAATAGTAGAAGGGAAGTGAAAAAAATAATTAGGGCGAACAAACAAAATTACGAAATGACTAATGCCAGAGAAAGTGCCACAAACCCCCAAAAAATCTACAGGTACGTAAATAAAAATAAACAGATCAAAAGCGGAATCGGACCGCTAATAGAAGATGGCCAGACAATAACAGGTGACACAAACACGGCAAATCTGCTCAACAAATATTTTGGCTCAGTTTTCACAGAAGAAATTATCGATCATACCCTTGAAAATAACACCTCAACTCATGTGATAGGAGATTTCACCATCAGTGTTAGCGAAGTACAAAGCAAATTGAGTAATTTAAATGTTAATAAGACCCCGGGACCCGACATGCTCCACCCGAAAATAATTAAGAATGTCAAGGACGAAATAGCAAAACCCCTGACACAACTATTTAACTTATCACTACTACAGGGGATTGTACCGAGTGATTGGAAAGATGCGAACATTACGCCGATATACAAGAAGGGTAGCAAGGCCAAAGCGAGTAATTACAGACCAATTAGTCTAACTTCAATTGTAGGAAAAATCATGGAAAAAATCCTTAGAGATAAGATAGTAGATTACCTCGAATCAAACAACCTAATCAAAAATAGTCAACACGGCTTTAGATCAAATAAGTCATGCCTAACAAATTTGATTGAATTTTATAACAAACTATTCACATATAACGACATGACGAAATCACTAGATATAATCTTCTTGGACTTTCGACAAGGTGCCTCACCGAAAACTATTGGCTAAACTGGAGAGGATAGGTATCAAAGGTGAAATTCATTCTTGGATAAAAAATTGGCTTACAGGCAGAAGACAGAGAGTGGTGATAAATGGAGTGGAATCGGAGTGGGAGCCTGTCACTAGTGGAGTTCCACAGGGTTCAGTCCTTGGACCGGTCCTGTTTCTCATTTACATTAACGATATTGATGTAGGGGTAAACAACACCATTTCCAAATTTGCCGACGATACAAAAATAGGAAATACAGTCCTGAACGAAGATGATAGAAATGCGTTGCAATCTGATTTAAACAAAATATCAGAGTGGTCGAAAAAATGGCAGATGCCCTTCAATGTCGATAAATGTCAGGTGCTGCAGGTTGGTAGCAGAAATATGAAATACAAATACGAAATGAATGGCAAACAAATAAAAACCGCAACGGTAGTAAAAGACCTAGGGGTACTAATATCTGAAAACCTAAAAACTTCCGACCAATGTATAGCAGCTGCAAATAAGGCAAACATAGCATTGGGCTTTATTAAACGAAAATTTACATATAAACATGAAAACGTAATAGTGCCACTGTTCAAAAGTATGGTGAGGCCCCACCTTCAATATGGTGTGCAGTTCTGGTCACCTTATCTGATCAAGGACATTGTAAGACTCGAGTCAGTACAGCGTAGAGTGACGAAGATGATGCCCTCATTAAGAAATAAACAATATGAAGAAAGACTTAAACGATTGAACCTGTTCTCATTAAAAAAGAGGAGGTTGAGGGGTCAGCTTATTGAGTGCTTTAAGATACTAAAAGGTTTCGACAAAGTCGATGTAAATGCACTATTCACATTAAACAATACTAATCAAACTCGCGGAAATGGAATGAAATTAAAAACCAAAAAGGCAAACCTAGATGTCACAAAGAGTTTCTTCACCTACAGTGTGGCGACAGAGTGGAATAAACTACCAGCGAGAGTGGTGGAGAGCGACACAATAAACGCTTTCAAGGGAAGGCTTGACCTCTATCTGCAGAGGGCTGGGGTGATATGAAAAAACAAAAAAAATGTATGTAAGTGTATGTGTGTGCACTGTACAGTATGTGTAAATATACTGTATATATATGTATGTATGTATGTGTATGTGTGTATATGTGTGTACCGGTGTATATATGTATATATATGTATATACATGTATATATGCATATATACATATATAGTTTGTAAGGCCAGACTGCCTAGTAAGGACCTTGAGGTCTGTGTGGTCTGTGTATCTATGTAGCTCTATGTAGCTCTCTCTCTCTCTCTCTCTCTCTCTCTCAACACTATTTTAGACTTGACCAGATTCGTAGTGGTGTGTAGTGATGATGGTGGTGGTGAAAGTGATGTTAGTAGTGATGATAGAGGGAGTAGTTCTTGGTGTGGTGATGATGACTGTTGTTAGTTGTGGTGAGTATGGTGATGGTGATTATTATTATTGTTGGTGGTGGTGATAGTTGCAGTGGTGTGGTGTATGGTGGTGATGATGGTGATGATCGTTGTTAGTGGTGGTAATTGATGGTGTAGTTCTTGATGGAGTAGTGGTAATGGATAGTGTGCTGTTGTGTGTTGGTGATGTTAGTAGTGGTGATGGAGGGTGTAGTTGTGAGTGTGGTAATGATTGTTGTTAGTTCTGGTGACTATGAGTATGGTGATGAATATTATTAGTGGTGGTGGTGGTGATAGTTGTGGGTGGTAGTAGTAGTAGTAGTCGTTCCCTAGGCTGCCTGGCCGAACAGCCCCAAGCTCCTAAGGAAGAGCACGGCCGAGACCGGGTTTTCCCACAAAGTTCTGAAATATTGTGTGTTGTGTTGTTGGTGTAAGTGGTTGTGTGTTATGCAGTCTTCCATAATGTGTTTGATAGTGTGCGGTGTTGTGTTACACCCCGGACAGGTGTCCTGGACGGAGTCATCTAGCCTTTTCTGATAACTCAGAAGGGCTGGATGGTAGCCACATTGCAGCCAAGCCAGGTGGGCTCTGTCCCCACTGGAAAGGAGGGTTTCTGAGGGACTTCATGCTGTGTGTATCTGGGATGTGTGTGGTATGGGTAGGTCGTGCATGTATAGATTAAAATGTTGGTGACAAGACGGATCCCTGAGAGACGCTATTTGTGAAATTACTGATGTTAGATGACTGGCCAGCAAATCTTACATGAGCACATCTGCCTGCTAGATAGTTGGCCAGCCATCTTTGTGTGTTGTTGTGCATGTTTGTTAAGAATTTTGTTTGTAAGGTTGTGACGGGGAATGGTATCAAAAGCTTTACTAATGTCAATTGTAACGAGAAGTGTTGTATGTGATGGCCTAGCTGAACTGATGCCATCAAATTTTGTTTCCCAAAACTGGTAAGAGAGAAATGGGGTGCCATCCATTCTCCAAAACTAGCGTGTGCGCGTGTATGAAAGAGAGAGAGAAAGAAATGGTGTGCCATTCTTTCTCCCAAAGTAGCGTGTGTGTGAGGAGAAAGAGAGAAGGTGTGTGTGTGTGTGTGTGTGAGAGAGAGTGAGTGTGTGTGTCAAAGAGAGAGAGAGAGATAGTGTGTGAGAGAGAGAGAGAGGCGCCATCCCTTCTCACTTTGATCCGATCTCTTATCTCTGGTTTGGGCTGCAGAAAAGTGAGCTGGATTGGGAGTAAGAGCTTGTAGCCCCTCCCCTCCTCTTAAGGAGGGAGGGGCTGGTTTTGCTGGCCCCACTTCTCCCTCGTGTTTAGCCCCATTAGTTTTGATATTTAAAGACCTTCGCCCCATTAGTTTGTCGATTTTAAGGCCTTTCGTACCATTTCTTTACCGATATCAAGGCTTTTCGTGCCATTTAGGTGTCCATTTTTTCTTGGCGAGCGATAGCAAACCTGTAATTTTAAGAGGCAGGTAAATTTTTCTGTCGAAAAATGTAGATTTATCTTGAAGGGGGGTCTAGGGGGTATTTGTGTTAAGCTTGATGGAGGTCTAAGGAGAAAACTAAAAACATACCCGGTATTAAATAAATATAGAAATCTACCAAAAAGCGAAGCTTCCTCCTTTTAAAGCATCTCCTTCATCTCTACCCTCGATATATGACCAATATATACTGTATATATATATATATATATATATATATATACACAGTATATATATATTTTTTTTTTTTCTTCTTTCTTTGATGCACACGAGGTTTAAAGATACAGCAGTTTCAGCGTTAGAGATTTTATTGTTCAGGCTTTCCAGAGATCTGACAATTTTGCGTTGATGGGCAGTAAGGAGGTACATAAGAACATAAGAAAATGGGAGTCTGCAAAAAGCCGATCGGCCCATTCAAGGCAGATCCATGTCACACCCAACCCCAATTACAAGGCCCAATTATAGGCCCAACTCACTAATACCTTGAGTACTGCCCCACCAAAATGGTCAGGGATTAACACAAGATTACGGGGGTCTGCTGAGCGCCGATTGGCCCACACCTGGTAGATCCCCCTCACACCCAACCCATCTCGTCCATATGCCTATATAATTTTATCTTAAAGCTCCCTATCGTTCTTGATCCCACTATATCACTTGGTAGCCTATTCCACCCATCTACAACTCTGTTACCAAACCAATATTTGCCTATATCTTTTCTGAAACGAAATTTATCTAATTTGAAACCATTTGTACGAGTTCTTTCGCTATCACTGAGCTTTAGTACATTTTTCATGTCCCCTTTATTAATCCCACTAACCCACTTGAATACCTCTATCATATCCCCTCTAACTCTGCGTCTCTCTAACGAATGTAAGCCTAATTTCTTCAACCTTTCTTCATACGGAAAATTTCTAATATTATGGATAATTTTTGTCATTCTACGTTGTACTCCCTCCAATGAATCTATGTCCATTCTGTAATAAGAACACCAAAATTGAACAGCATAATCCATATGGGGTCTCACTAATGACAAGTAAAGTTTTAAGATAACATCAGCAGTTCTATTACTCACACTCCTAGATATGAACCCGAGAATCCTGTCTGCCTTGTTACGAACGCTTATACATTGTTTTCTAGGCTTCAAATCATTGCTAACAAACACCTAGATCTTTCTCACAGTCAGAGTTTTCTAATTCCATATTAGCTAGTTTATATTTAACATTTGTATGCATCTTCCCTATCTTTAATACCTTGCATTTGTCAATGTTAAACTTCATCTGCCAATTTACTGACCATTCGTGTAAGGTATCTAGATCCCTTTGCAGACACTCAATATCTCTATCTGAATAAATTTTTCTCCCAATTTTGGTATCGTCTACAAATTTACTTATCCTAATAGTTATACCTAAATCAAAGTCATTTATGTATATAATAAACAACAGAGGACCTAATACAGATCCCTGGGGGACACCACTTTTGACTGCTCCCCATTCTGACTTGGTACCATTTATGCGTACTCTCTGCTTCCTACCAGTTAGCCATGACCTAATCCATCCTAACAACGCCCCACCTATTCCATGTGCCTCAACCTTTCTCATCAATCTCTCATGAGAGACTCTGTCGAAAGCTTTACTGAAATCTAAATATATAGTATCATATGACTTGTCATTATCTACTGCTTCATATACCTCTGAGAAAAAACTAAACAAATTTGTAAGGCAAGACCGTCCCTGAGTGAATCCATGCTGAAAAGAATTGATTAAGTTAAATGTTTCTAAGTGGTTTCTCATTTTCCTAGCAATAATTGACTCTAGTAGCTTCCTATGATTGAAGTGAGACTAATGGGACGGTAATTGGATGCTATTGATTTATCACCATTTTTGAAGATCGGAACTACATTTGCAAGCTTCCAAGCTTCTGGAACTCTACCTGTTTCTAGTGACTTGTTAAATAGAAATGTTAATGGGTAACTTAACTCATCTCTGCATTCTTTTAATACTCTAGCATATACCTCATCAGGACCAGGCGATTTATGAGGTTTCAGACTGTCAATTTCCTTAAGCGCATCATTTCTACTTATAGTAACCGTACTTAACCTATTTACTATACTATCGCTATATACCTTACGGACTTCTGGAAACTGTGCCAAATTTTCATTTGTGAAAACGGAAAGAAATTGACTATTTAATGTACTGCACATTTCTAAATAATGTTCTGTCATTTCTCCTATCGAAGTTTTAAGGGGACCAATTACATCTCTAACCTTGGATTTATATAGTTGGTAAAAAGCTTTAGGATTATTTGTTGAGTTATTGGCAACCTTAATAAGTTCTTGTTTCTTTCCTAATATCCTTTTTACCTGTCGTGATAGATTCTGATAGTAAGCAAGTAGGTGAATTTCGCCTTTCTTAATTTTTCTATATATTCCTCTCTTTTTTACTAGAAGATCTAATAGTCTATTATTCATCCATTGGGGTTGGTTCTGTGTTGATCGAAATTTTCTTTTGGGGATATATTTATTTTGCGCATTGAATACTGACTTGATAAAATTATCGTATGTATCTACCAAGTTTGATGTCTCTTCCTGACTTAAGATGACAGGTGCCTGAGAAGGGATACACTCATTTGGACACCTGGATCGACTCAATTTTTTGACCATAGGGTCCGCTAATAGGGCTCTTCTTAACCCACCATAATTGGCTTTTCTGAAGTCAGGTATTAATGTTGTATTCTCTCTGGAATTACCTTTCCATTGTATATTAAAATACACAGAATTGTGGTCACTATTTCCTAGGTGGTCCCCTATCTCTACATTATTTATCATATGTTCATTGTTACTGAAAACTAAATCGAGAATATTATTACCTAGTCGGCGTATCTAGGAATTGAAATACAAAACTATCTTGTACTACCTCAATAAACTCCTCAGAATCAGAGTCACCTATTTGATGCTGCCAATCTATATTCGGAAAATTAAAATCCCCCATAATGCACACATTGCTAAACCTTGATGCCATTTTAATTTCCTCCCATAATGACGTTCAGTCATTTCTACTCGTATTTGGCGGTCTATACATAACCCCAATAACTATGGCCTCACTAACTTCGTTTACCTCTACCCAATCACTTTCATTATCGTTATTTAGTCTAATACCTGATTTAATACAGCTTGTTAATGTACTCCTGACAAACACTGCTATACAGCCACCCCTCCTACTTGTTCGGTCATATTTAAACAAACTATATCCTGGTATATCAAATTCTGCTAAAAAATGCCTGGTTTCTGTATTAATCCACGTTTCAGTTAGCGCTATTATGTCTATATTTTCTTTGATAACAAGGGCTCTAAGTTCGTTCATTTTGTTACATAGACTCCTACAGTTTGTGTAATATACTCTCAATTTACTTCTTTTATTTATACCTAGTTGACCTTTATTTCTAACTACATTTCCATCTTCCGTTGCACCATCACTACTATCATTAGCAATATTGTCATATATTTTAGCATGAGACTGAATATCCTTATCGCTTTCGCCTGACGCTAAAACAAATCTATTTAACCTCTCCTTTACACTCTCAATATTTCTGTTCAAAACCCCACAACCACCCTGTCTAAAGAAGTAGCTAATGTGGAAACCCCTAACCGTGAAAGATGAACCCCATCCCTTGCGTACATCCTATCTCTACCATAGAAAGTATCCCAGTTATCAATGAATGGTATTGCTTTTTCTTTGCAATATATTTTCTCCAACCGGCAATTGATACCAATCGCCCTGGATGTCCATTCCTTGGGAACTCCTCTTCTGGGTAGGATACAATGTACTACAGGGATCCGTCCCTTCATCCTAACGTTATCTAACACATCCCGATACTGCTGCAGCAGTTCCTTACTTCTACCCCTACCAACATCGTTACTCCCGGCACTGAGACAGATAATGGGGTTATCTCCACTATCTTCCAAGATGTGGTCCATCTTCTCTAAAACCCTCCCAACTCCATGGCCAGGCAGACACACAACCTTCCTAAGTTTAGTGCGGGTAGCCCTAACTAAATGTCTTGCCATGGAGTCGCCCACAATCGACACAGACTTACCTTCTCGCGACACAGACTTACCTTTCTCTCGGGAGGATCCAGCAGCTGCAGTTGGAGAACCCCTGGTGGTGGCAGAAGCTCCCTTGGTGGTGGTGGTGGTGGTGGTAGGTAGCACAGCGTCAGCGGTAGGAGCTGAGTCGGCGGCAGGCACTTCGTCTAACCCTCCCTTATCCTGACTATCTTTTCCCTCACATTCGTCTCGCAAAGGAGAGAATGTATTTGTCACACTCATACCTATTCTACTACCCTGCTTCTTGAGTGTGACTTTCCCACCCGTATTTTTAACAACCTGCCATTAATACAAATTTTCATCAACTTCCTCCGTTTTCCCCTTACTCGACTTAATTTCCTCTTGGCTAAGCTTGAAAGCTAAATTTTCGTCTTTAATCAAATCCACTTCCCTCTGAAGTTTAACATTAACCTCCATTAGAGCCAAGACCTCTTCCTTCACCACAACCATCTCTTCCCTTACCTGGAGAATAAGATGATGCAGTTCAGTAAAGGACTCGCACTCCATACCTGCCATGATCCCAAAAAGCTTAGCGAGGAGCAAACAACTAAGTACACAAAACAAAAACAAATAAGTCAACTAACAGCTAAAAATTGAGCTAAAACACTTTTATATATACACGAGTGCACTGCCTCCAAACACAGGTAGGTGCGTATGGTCACGACTCACGAGCAGGTGGTCCGGGCAGGAACTCAGATTAACACAACCTCCTCCTGTCACTGACTGAACTGAACTGTACAGTAGATTGGCAAAATTCATGATGAAATGGATACAGGATACAGGTACTGTACATGGTGAACAGTAGATATGACGTTTCGCTATTCATATAGCATTTTCAAGTAATGAATGGTAAAGAATGAATGAATGAATGAATGAATATAGAAAAGGTGGGTGAGGGTGAAAGAAGGGAAGTTTTTATTGGTTAAGTAGGAGAGACAGTGATAATAGTGGGAGAAATAGGGTGTCGGGGCTTGGTCCCAACGTGCGTGAGTTGAATAATTGAGCTGGGGTTGAGTTGATTTAGTTGGAGAAGTTACTTTAGTGATTCAGGATGGCTTGCCAAGAAGGGGGCAAGGGATGGGGAGCAAGTTAATTTTGGATGGTATAAGATCGAAAGTGCTTGCATGTTTTGGGGTTGTATTTTTGGGTGGTAGTATTCGAAAATGGTATAGGGGGAGGTAATTTTGGGTGGCATTGAGTCAAAAGGGGTACTGCTGGGGAAGTCTGTCAGTGGCAGAACCTGTAAGAAGGCTGTACTGTTATTATTATAGGAGTTACGTTAAAAGGTTGTTGTCTTGTACTTTGTCTGTGAAATTATACATTTTAATGGGAAGTGAAGCTAGGAATCTAGGTCAGGAGTGGTAGGGACGCTGGACTGTGGACGAGCCGGCATGACCCACCTCCTCTACCAATCCTGATTTTAAGTGAATATTGGAATGGGTGCCTCTCTGTTGTTGGGGTGAAGGAGGTTTGACATGGGGCGGTGTAAAATTATGTTGAAAATTTGGATGAAGTTATCATGAAAGGTCTCAAGTTTTATAATTTGTTTTTCTGCTAATTGCTGCCAATAAGTATTTAGAGGGGGGATGTGGGCTAGATTGTGAAGATGTTGTGCCGTCTGGAACTCATACCACTGAGTCCCGAACATCCACCTCAGTGCTTTATTTTGTATTCTTTGATATTTTAGTTGGTTGGTAGGGGCCGAAAGTGAAATGCTGAGTGGGACGTAGCACAAAAGAGGTCTTATAAGTGCTTTGTATAAGTGAAGCTTGGTTTTTATTGAGGCATTTCTGAAACGATAGATGGTTTGTAGTGATTTTGATGCAATGGCAATGGAAGTTTGTGCTTGTTTGTGGAATCGGATGTTTTTGTCGAATGTGAGGCCGAGTACTTTGTTTGTGGCAGAGACATTTATTTGTGTGCGGTTAGGGACAGGTGCTCGGGAGTTCTGGAATAAGGGTCTTGGGCGGAGATGTCCCTTGGCAAAGTATGTGACGTGTGATTTTTGAGGATGAGCCTGAATCTGCCATTTTTGCTCCCATTGTGCTACTTTGTCAAGTTCTCTTTGAGCTTTGTTTGTCAATGCGTCTATTGTGTCTGCTCTTATTATTTGCGTCACATCGTCTGCGTACATTACTGTGAGAGAGTCATTGTGAGTGGGGTTGGGAAAGTCATTTGTGTATAGGATGTAGAGGGTAGGAGCGAGCACTGAGCCTTGAGGTACGCCTGCGTTTAGTGGAAATGAATCTGAATAAAGATTAGAAAACTTAATTTTGGCTGTTCTATTATCCAAAAAGTTGCAGAGAAGTTTCTGAGTAATTAATGGGAAGTTGAAATTTTCGCAGATTTTGTACTTCAAGCCTTCGTGCCACACTGTGTCAAAAGCTCGTTTTATGTCTTTTGTAATTAAGGCTGTCTTGTTTTTTCGTCTGGACTGTTTGTTTATGTGAAGGTAGTTTGTGATAATGTTTAGTGCTTCTTGTGTCGATCTGTGTTGTCTAAAACCAAATTGCATGTTCGTGAGGAGTCCTTCGTCTTCGAGAAATAGTCTGAGTCGGTGGTTTATGATACGTTCTAGAGTCTTCCCAAGAGTCTCAAGTAGACTAATGGGTCTGTAGTTTAGTGGATTAGTCTTGTTTTGGTTTTTCTTGGGAATGAGGATAATGGTCGCTGTCTTGAAGCAGACGGGAAAGTAGCCTGATGCCAGGATGGCGTTGTAGAGGCGAGTGAGTGCTGTTATGAAAGTGTTAGGTAGGTGCTTTACAAGGTGGTGATTAATACCCGTGGCACCAGGCGCCTTTCTCCGTGCTTTAGACAGGATGTATTTGACTTCGTCTGGCACAATGGGAGCAGTGAGTATGTTTTGAGGGTCAAGTGTGTTTAGGTTAATGTGTGTGTCATGGGAGATGTTGTCAGGGATGGTAGTGAGATGTTGTTCTATATTGCGGATGTGTTGTTCGGCAGGCCTTTCAATGGGGTGTGGGTGGTATACTTGTTGCCATGTCTGTTTAAATGTATCTGTGATAGCCCTAGGATCAGTAATTTTGTTGCCATTAACAGTGAGGGAGGATGTTCTGGGAGTGGTATTACCTTTTAAACGTTTTATATGTTGCCAGAATTCCCAGGGCTTAGTTTTCCTGTTTTGTTCTGCTGAGTGTACTAGGTGAGTCCAGTGAGCATCATGATCAGATTGCAGGCTGTTAAGGATGTGAGTTCTGAGGTTGGAGAGATCGTAACGTACTCGGCCTGGTATGTGGTTGTGTTTGTTCTGTTCGAATCGACGACGATAGCACACTAGGAGTCGTTGTGTTCTGATGGAGGGTCTGAAAGTGTGTTTGATTTTGTATGTAGTTTTTGGGATGGTTGTGTTGGCTGCATTTATGATTTTGTTCTGTAGGTTTTCAATTTGTAGGTCTATGTGTGTGTAGTGTTGTCCCTCATAGTCGTGTATGTAGTTGTCTTCTGATAAAATGTTTTTGAATTCTTCCCAGTTTGCTTGTGAGTAGTTAAAATGAGATTGACATGGGACTTGAATTGGGTTTGAAGAAATTGACATGAAAACTGGGATGTGATCTGATCCTGAAAGTGGCCCTGGGGAAATATCATGATGGAATATATTAAAAGCTTGGTTTGAAAAAATTAAGTCAGGTTTACCATTACCGTTTGGTGTGAAAACTGTGTTGAAATCTGGGCCTTGAAAAGTTAATCTTTTGTGGTTGTGTAGTGCTAATAGTTGAATTCCACGTTGATTAATGGTATTATGTTGGAAAGCTTGGTGTCTAGCGTTAAAGTCTGCAAGTATAAGTGTAGGTGCATTGTTATTGAATAAGGTATTTAAGTCTGTGTAAGGGATGTAGGTATTGGGTCTGACATATGTGGTGGCAACTATGAGGGGTCCGAGTGTTGTGTGTGTTTTAACTGCAAGGAAATGCTTGTATGTCCAGTCTGTGATGAATTCGTGTTGAATGGTGCTTTTTATCATGATTGCAACTCCATCGTTGGCATCGCCGTCGGTCTGTCGTGTTGTGTAACCAAAGAATCTAATTTTATGTGTGTTGTACGTACAGGTGCTGTTAATTAGTATTATGTCTGGGTCATTATCTAAAATTAATTGTGTGAGTAGGTGTCTGTTATTGTAGTAGTGTCTTATGTTGAATTGGATGACTCTTAACATGATGGGGTATCGTGAAGTGAGCTATGTGTGGGGAAGTGGGGGGATGGTGGGGCCCGGGTTGGAGAGGGAGAGGATAAAGAGCGGACTCCTCCAAAAGATGGAGATTTGGAGGTAGATTTGGTGTTTTTTCTTGGGGTTTCGACTTTACGTGACTTTGACCGAGAACGGTTTAATTCAGGGGAGGATATCTCAGCTGGACTGGTGGGTTTTCGTTTTAGAGGAGATTGGGGAGGAATGGTGGGCGTTTTTGGTGTAGGAGGGGGTGGGGGAGGCATGAAGGATGTTGGGGTAGTAAGGTTAGGAAGGTCAGGGTCAGATGCATTGAGAGTTGGGTCAGTGACATTTGTGAGGGGGGGGGTTTGGGTAGGGAGATCTTGAGGTTCATTTTCAGTGGTGAGAGGGATTGACATTTCAGGGATTTCGTTGGCGCTTGGGGGTTGAGGAATAGGGGTAGTGGAGGATGAGTTGGAGGTAGAGGTTGAGGGTAGTGGAATAGGAAGAGGAGTGGCTGAGAGAGATGGATTATGAGAGTTCTTGCTATGCTGGAACCAAGACTCAGGGATCATGATGGCAGGGAGATTGTGGGCAGTCAGGCCATCATTTAGTAGCTTGTTAAACTGTGGGGTGACTTTTTGGTTCGTGAGGTGGAGTGCAACATTAACAAGGACTGAAGTTTGGGCGAATATTTCGCGGTTGAACAATGGGCCGGGAGGATTGATGTTGGGTGGGGTAGGGGGGGAGGATTGAGGGATGTGTGAGGTGCTCGCTGAAGCATATGATTTGGCAGTGACTGGGGGGGATGAGAATAAAGGACGTGTTTGGTTGGGATTGGTTGGAGTGGCCTTTGCGTTTTTTCTAGTGTCTTTTAAGACATTGAGACGGAAGGGACATTCGGCACTGATTGCAATGTGAGGGCCATTGCAGTTTGAGCATTTCAGAGTGATTGAAGAGCAGGTGGTAAATGAGTGCCCTGACTCAGCACAACGAGAGCAAGTTACTGTTTTTTGACATTGGGCTGTGGGATGTCCGTAAGCATAACAGTTATAGCACTGCCTGAGATTGATCCAGGACTCAGGGGTCAGAAAATCAGGCGGCAAAATCACATGAAATGCCTTGAGACCTGTTTTTAGAAGCTTACTGGCCTCCTGAGGGGAGGCACATCGAATTTTGAGGGCTTGACGTTGGGTTTTATATACTTCACAGACAGTGATGGAGTTTTTCTTGGAAATTTCCCTGGCAATCTCATCTTCGTCTTTGTTGAAGATGTTCTTGTCAGGGTGCAGAATTTTGACTGTACAGGCAGCTTTTAGTTCTGGGGAGAGGACTAGTTCATAACCAGCAGATTGGAGTTTCTTTAGAGTGGCGGGGTTGAGATATGCATCAAGATCTTTTTGTGAAGCAAGTCTTATTTTGATTACATTGAGATTTTTGAAAACTCTGACTATTTGGGTTTGAGTGATACTAAATATGTGAGAGCCTGGGTCATCAGGGGGATTGTTAATGCATTTAAATTTAACATACAGTGCCATACTGAATCATTGGGAGAAATAAGTTTAATTTCTAACTATAAGAAAAGTGAAAATGAATGGGGAAAATAACAAGTTAGGGAGGTAGAGTTAATTGAACATTTTTATGGAGAATTTTAAAACTGTACCCAGGGGGCACCCCTATGGGATGTCCCCAGAAAAAACCTAACTCCTACCTATGTCCTTGGACTGTAGGCAAGCCTATGTCACCAGACCCTAACCTACTTGAAGTATAAACCCTACCCACTTGCCTCCTATAACCAGGGGCTAAACCCCCCCCTTCATGGCAATGCCTTCAGGGTTCGGCGTCGTACTACAAGTGGGCTTCTAATGGGCGGTAGTGGGTAATATTTAATAATTTAGAAAAGGAAAAGTAGTGGGAAAGGTTTTGGGGAAAAGATAAGAGTATAGGAAAGTAATGAGAATGGACAAGGATGATGATGAGATATGAGGTGAGATGCAGTGAGCTGATTGGCCGGGCGAGCGCAGATCGAGGGTCGATTGGAGGAGGAGAGAGAACTGATGGAGGAAGCGTTGGGGCTAGGTTTTTCTGGTCCTCAACTCGTCCATCTTCTTCTTCTACTGCTGCTTGAAGATCTCCTTTCTTCTTTCTTCTTCCTTCTTTCTTCTTTCTCCTTCCTTCTTCCGCTTGTAGATGGGGGGGGCTACAGGCCTGTGAGAGAGACCAGAGCGTCACCAAGTACCACCTCGAAGAGTTGGTTGTTGTAGATTTGTAACCTCAAGGAGGTTACATGGAGCTATGCCATTTTGGGAGCCCACCTGTGTGGTCCTAAGACCGCTTCATGATAGCATGTCATCAAAATTGTCTGCATCAATTTCTTCCTCGTTGCTGTCGTAATAGATGTTCGCATTTTCTCTGACGAATTCTTTAAGCATTCGTATTTCTTCCGCCTCCTGTTTCTTCTTCTCCTCCTCTGCTTTCTTGATGATCTCTGCTCTCTTCTTCTGACTTTCTTCCCATTTATTCTTGCATTCAGCTTCCATTTTACGGGATTCTTCTGTCTCAGCAGCTGGTACTGGTTTCGGGGTTGGTGTTTTCTTTTTGGCTGCAGCTGCGGTGGTCCTATTCAGGGTTTTCTCGAGTTGCAGTCTATTCCTGGGAGTCTCCTTTTGATAGATCTTTTCTTTGTTCTGGGGTCGGCTGGTTTTTGGGGCTTCTGTTAGGACCTCACTGGTGAGGGCCTCGACTTCTTCAGGTGATGGTAGGTTGTTGTCCTCAACGTCGAGCATCATACACAGTCTTTTGGTAAAGTTAATGAGGAATTTAGCAAGCTGTGGTTGTGAAAAGGTGAAGTCATCCTCAGCTTCAGGTTCGGGAGGTGGTGGTCTCCTTTCGTCGCTCTTCTGCTTCCTCATTCTTTCCTTTGGTGGCTGTGGTGTTGTCTTTGGGGGCTCCGTCGTCTTCCTTCCTGCAGTCGGGAGCCTCTTCTTCCTTGCTGGACATCTTGGATTCCATACGTGGTGCCCCTGGCTGCAGTTGGGGCACTTAGCTGTGGTCTCCTCCTTTGCCTTTAGTTTGACAATGCAGTCTCTGGTGTCATGGCGGTTGCTGCACACGCCACACCTGAGTACCCCTTTACAGGCATACTGCAGGTGTCCGAAGTGCTGGCACTTGAAGCAACGGATGGGTTCAGCAGCATAAGGGCGCAGCTTGAAGCTGCCCCTTCTGGTCTTGAGTCTGGCAGGTAGTTCTCCACGGATGTTGATGAGCACCTGCCTTGTCTCAGCTCCTCCCCTCACCTTGCAGCGTTCAGCCTTTTCAACTGCAGGATTCTTGAGGATTGGAGCGAGGTCGAACTCAAGAGGGTAATGCATGAGCACCCCCTTGTCATCTTCAGGGCTGGATCAAGGATCTGCAGAGGGGTGAAATCTTCTGCCTCCTTCTTCAGGATTTCTTCAGACTCCGCATCTTCAGCGGTTAGTACCATTTCCCCTTTCAGATTAGGCCTCACGACAATCTTCAGGGTTGGGTGCTTTTCTTCAAGGTGGTTAACAGCATGGTATGTTGTCTTAAAGGAGTCTGAGGACACAATCTTTGCTTTGAAGGCCCTCTTCTTCTTCTTTGACATCACTTCTTCCCATGGTGCTTCTTCAGGAGTTTTTGAAGCAGTCTGAGTTTGCAGATTTTCGCTGCAAAATTCGCCAGTAGACCTCAATCTCTGCCTTGGGGGGGAGAGATCAGGGCTTCCCCTGTCTCTCTTTCTGCCAATGGATTCTGCCATCATGAGGGCGCTTCTAAGGGCGCACCATTCATGAAGAAGGTGTGGGTGATGTGCAGGACTGCTGGAGAGAGAGTTGTGTGCTCCCCTTCGCTGAGTGGCTGACTGTGCCTCGAAGAGAATAAAATGAGTTTATATAGGAGCTGGGAAGGTTGAGGTGGCGAAGTTACAGCAGGCTATCGTCTCTCATTGGTGGATGGTATGTTGGCTATGCGGGCACTTCTCCTGGGTTGTGATTGGCCACTGGGCGATGACGTCAGGAGTTGCGTGCTGAAGTTAGGGGGGGGGGGGGGTCAGGTAGTGATATTTTATGGCTCCTGCCTGAAGGTGAAAGGTTATCCGTCGGGATAGACGAGTCTGCGTCATACCAATGTCTGATTGAGGTCCACAGTCCTCAAAATTACAGGTAAATTGGTATATTACATGGTCGTCAGTCATCGGGCTTTTCGTTTTGGTGGGAGCAGGTCTGTTGCGGAGAACAAGGTTGGAGGTCTTAGGGGATTTGTAATATATGATTAATTTAATTTTGTTTTCCGGGTTGGTGGGGAGGACGTGTTTAGAAGTGCCCGCATAGCCAACATACCATCCACCAATGAGAGACGATAGCCTGCTGTAACTTCGCCACCTCAACCTTTCCAGCTCCTATATAAACTCATATTATTCTCTTTACCATTCATTACTTGAAAATGTTATATGAATGAATTACGAAACGTCGTATCTACTGTTCACCATGTACCTGTATCCTGTATCCATTTCATCATGAATTTTGCCAATCTACTGTACCTCCTTACTGCCCATCAACGCAAAATTGTCAGATCTCTGCAAAAGCCTGAAAAATAAAATCTCTAACGCTGAAACTGCTATATCTTTTAACCTCGTGTGCATCAAAGAAAATTTATTACCTGATGGCTTTGCTAACACACATATATATATATATATATATATATATATATATACTTAATTATACAGAGTGAGAGAGAGTATGCCCTTCGACCTGTATTCTCTCTTTCTCTCATATATATATATATACAGCAGGAATAGAAGAACAAAGTACGCTACGAGCAGTTCCATACTTTATTATCAAACGTTTCGACATCACACTGGTGTCATCTTCAGTGGTCTACAAATCAAAAGATAATATTACAAATATGAAAGCTTAAAAGCTTTTTGAAAATAATTAGAACATAACAAAAACAAAAACAAAATATATATATGGGGCAGAATGATAGGGTTAATACAAAGGAGGGGTAATTTAAACAAAGTTAAGCGGGTGCGATGATACAGTAGAGTTAAGGGAGGGTTTTAATTTTGAAATATAGAGGGATTCTAAAACTCTAATATCAACACGTTGACAGGAATCCAAAATATCAAAATGATCCTGTTTCACTCCAAAACCACAAGATATAGCGTGTTCCCGTACAGCTGAGTAAGAAGGCGACTTGAAAGGCAGACCTGTTCTACTAGACTGACCTATGTGCTCGTCAATTCGTGTTTTGAAAGCTCGGTATGAGCTTCCAATATACCCTGCCTGGCAGCTAGGGCAAGCGAACTTGTAAATAATTGACGAACGAAGGTCAGTGGGTAGTCGATCTTTAAACTTAAAAAATGAACCAATTTTAAATGTATTCTTATGAATGAAGCTGAAAGTAATTTGCGGGTAAAATTTGAGCAAATATCTTAAATTATTTACTATTTTACTCGAGACTTCGCCTAGGTAAGGAATGACTAAAAATATCTCCTCCTTTCTAACTGTCGGAATACTATGTTTTGGTTGGTAAATTCTACACAAATAATTATTTACAATTTTATAAAAGATGTTGGTGCTATAACCATTCTTAACAAAAAAGTCTTTTAGAAACATAATTTCCTTATGAAATAATTGGTAACTGGATGTGAGTGAGTAGGCTCTGTGAAGCAGTGTCTTTATCGCATTAATCTTGAATTTATTTTGACAATAGCTAAAAAAACTCGTCCCTAGTCCCGAAAACGTACCTTTAAGGAAAATTGAGAAGCAAAGTTTACCATTGATTTTCGTGATTAGTATATCTAAAAAAGCAAGTTTATTTTCGGATTCGGTTTCCATTGTGAACTTTATATTCTTATGTTTTGCATTTATATAATCAAAAAGAGTTGGGCGTGACTGGGATCCTTGAATATTACTAGCGTATCATCAACGTACCTCCGGTACAATAAGGGTTTAAAATTAGATGGGCATTGATCAAGCCAAATTTGTTCCCAATAGCATAAAAATACGTCAGCTAAGGTAGGGGATAAGGGGGAGCCCATCGCGGTACCATCAATTTGTTTATAGAGCTCACCGTTAAATATAAAAAGACCGTCTTTAACACACAATGAGATTAAATTTGTAAAAATACGTTTACTCATACACATGAATGTATCTACGCCTTCAAAAATTAAGTTTGTACAAATATCAACAGTTTCGTTTACAGGAATGTTAGTGAACAAAGACTTTATGTCGAAGCTACACATGTAAGAATTCTCTGAAAATTCAAGATTAGATAAGGAATTCACCAGTTCATAAGAGTTCTTAACAGTAAACTCGTTTTTTGATTATATAAATGCAAAACATAAGAATATAAAGTTCACAATGGAAACCGAATCCGAAAATAAACTTGCTTTTTTAGATATACTAATCACGAAAATCAATGGTAAACTTTGCTTCTCAATTTTCCTTAAAGGTAGGTTTTCGGGACTAGGGACGATTTGTTTTAGCTATTGTCAAAATAAATTCAAGATTAATGCGATAAAGACACTGCTTCACAGAGCCTACTCACTCACATCCAGTTACCAATTATTTCATAAGGAAATTATGTTTCTAAAAGACTTTTTTGTTAAGAATGGTTATAGCACCAACATCTTTTATAAAATTGTAAATAATTATTTGTGTAGAATTTACCAACCAAAACATAGTATTCCGACAGTTAGAAAGGAGGAGATATTTTTAGTCATTCCTTACCTAGGCGAAGTCTCGAGTAAAATAGAAAATAATTTAAGAAGATATTTGCTCAACTTTTACCCGCAAATTACTTTCAGCTTCATTCATAAGAATACATTTAAAATTGGTTCATTTTTTAAGTTTAAAAATCGACTACCCACTGACCTTCGTTCGTCAATTATTTACAAGTTCGCTTGCCCTAGCTGCCAGGCAGGGTATATTGGAAGCTCATACCGAGCTTTCAAAACACGAATTGACGAGCACATAGGTCAGTCTAGTAGAACAGGTCTGCCTTTCAAGTCGCCTTCTTACTCAGCTGTACGGGAACACGCTATATCTTGTGGTTTTGGTGTGAAACAGGATAATTTTGATATTTTGGATTCCTGTCAACGTGTTGATATTAGAGTTTTAGAATCCCTCTATATTTCAAAATTAAAACCCTCCCTTAACTCTACTGTATCATCGCACCCGCTTAACTTTGTTTAAAATACCCCTCCTTTGTATTAACCCTATCATTCTGCCCCATATATATTTTGTTTTTGTTTTTGTTATGTTCTAATTATTTTCAATAAGCTTTAAAGCTTTCATATTTGTAATATTATCTTATGATTTGTAGACCACTGAAGATGACACCAGTGTGATGTCGAAACGTTTGATAATAAAGTATGGAACTGCTCGTAGCGTACTTTGTTCTTCTATTCCTGCTGAAGATACGGTTCCCAAGGAACACTCCTCTCTCCGATATATATATATATATATATATATATATATATATATATATATATATATATATATATATACCTATTCTTAATATATTGCCTCTTATGACCTTGGATATATAACTTGGGTCCAATCAGCTGTATAATAATAAATATAAATTAAGTATTTGTATTTATATATAGCTGATTTTATATGAACATCAATCTAAGTGGATATATTTGCATAAAGAAAATCTAAGAGCTCACGAATATTTGTCTGTTGCTGTACATACACACATGAACAAATGCTAGTCCATTGTTGCTTTTGTTAGTGTTGTTTCGGGAAGAAGCGATTGTTGGTTATTGTTGTTGTTGATGCTGGTGGCGGTTTTGTCTGTCGGTTGTTGTTCGTGAGGTTATGATTTATCGGCGTCTGTGTTGAGATATTAAGACGAAAAATTAGTAACACGTAAGTCCTAATGAACGGAACTAAATTATGTTAGTTAGTTAAAATAGGACTTCAGAGGCCATCAACCATATTGGATTATTTAACCAGCACTCTATAAGTCAAGAATAACGTCATTAATGAAGCCTCTCTGCGAGAACTCCAGTTCCTTGAAACTCTGTATTTTCAGTAATGTGAATGAACACTCATACTGCATAGACGCATTTTAGACTTAAGCAATAAGCTCTTCCTTACTTTTTGGTGGCAGCATTTGTTTTTATCCAAGTGCTAATATATATATATATATATATATATATATATATATATACTGTATATATATATATATATATATATATATATTTATATATATATATATATATATATGTACAGTATATATGTATATATTTATACTGTATATATATATATATTATATATATATATATATATATATATATATATATATATATATATATATATATATATATATATATATATAAATGTGTGTGTGTGTGTCAAATATATAATTATACCCGAGATATCTACTACTTTATCAACCTCTCCGGAATCAATCTTGTTTTAACAATTAATATATATATGACATAGGGTAAAGCTCCTTTCATATGCTGAACGTTTATATTATGCTTCTGAATATATATTTTGTGAATTACATGTGTCATCAGTTCGCCAAAACACGCAGAGAAGATAAACATGTGTCTCGCTTCAAGCCATCAGACTTACTTTAGGGGTAGTGCTTGTTTTTTGGTCTATATATCGGGCTACTAATTTATTTTTGAGTTTCCTCACTAGACCTCCATCAAACTTAAAGAAACACCCCCTAGAGCCCCTTTCAACAAAAATTTGTACATTTTAAATATGTCCCGGCCGAAGGCCGGTGCCTTCTAAAGTTACAGGCTCGCTATCGCTCGCCAGGAAAACATCGACACCTAAATTTCACGAAAGGTCTTAATATTGACTAATAAATGGGGCGAAAAGTCTCAAAATCGCCTAAATAACGGAAAGACGTCTTAAAATCTAAAAATTAATATTCTAAACATGAGGGAGAAGGGAATCCAGAAAAAAGTATTTACCTGCACCTTAATATGTAAATTATGGCCAGAGAAACTAATGCATTAAGAGAACAGTGCATTCTTAAAACATTTGATCTCAAACACAAAAATTAGTGCTTAATATATGCCCGTCTGCCAGAAGCCTACTTGTGGTATATTAGTCTTAATTGTAGGTTTCACTCCTCGTGTTGTTTTCTGTTCACATTGTTATCAATAGTTCTGTTAATTTTCAGCAACTTATATTTAATATAATTATATGGACCACTATCACTGTCATACATCTAAAAATCACATATAAATAAAGTTGAGAAACCCAGAACATTGTAATTTATAGTAAGAACAGATACATGTTCATCAAATTATGATATAAACAATTACAATGACAATTATTTCGATACAGAGTTCGTTTGAAGTCATTGGCACTGGCGCAGTATAGGGCCCTAATACCTTCCAGTTATATAAAAGATATAATAATATATACTATACTTCGTGTTTCCTTTACCACACACGCACACACATACACACATACACACACTGCACGTAATACTTTGCATTCATTAACAAAATACATATACAAAAATAAAAGATATACCTAAATTAAAATGGTATTCATCTTAACATATCAAATATTTCGAACGTACTATTATTTCTTTTGTTCGTGGCATTGTTGTCGGAATTCATCGTCCAGTAAAATTACCATGGAATTTCAGCTCCCGCTCACTTGAATTTAAGATTAATTATGTAACCGCACTTTTTAACTCGCAATGAAAGCTCGCGAGAATTCATTTTTTTTTTTTTTTTTGTTGCGCAGGAGTAAAAAAGAAAAACATGATTTCGGAAAAGCACATGCATAAATAAAAAACTTGCGTTGCTTTGAAGCTGAGGTGACCAGGCTATGTCCCTTGTGGCTCTCTGTTGATTCATTAATACTAATAATACTAATAATAATACAACTAATAATAATAATAATAATAATAATAATAATAATAATAAACAGTGATGATAGATATACCTGTAGTATTCCTTATTATATAATTGATTACTACTGAACTTTGATGATGATGAAGTTTTTGAGTCATTGGGATATATATATATATATATATATATATATATATATATATATATATATATATATATATATATATATATATATTACCTTTAAATCAAGTAATGTCACTTGAAAAAAACTCAGACAACCCACCTGGGATTCGAACCCTGGACCTTGCAATCAACAGGCACTCTCAAGTGGCATTACTTGATTTAAAGGTTATATGATTTCCCACGGACTGGGAGCTGCCTCTATACTTCACTGGTAGGAGGTATCTTGTGTAAAATCGTCTATGGGTGGATGGATGTCCACCTAGACAGATCCTGGGTGACAGTTGTTTCCAGGTTGCAAGACCTCTTGTGTGGCCAGTGTGGTGTAGTTGTTAGCAAGAGTGCCTGTTGATCGCAAGGTCCTGGGTTTGAATCCCGGGTGGGTTGTGAGAGATATGTATATGTATATATATATTTTTTTTTTTTTTTTTTTTTCATATGTTAAGATTAAGATCTTTCTTTTACCAATAGCAAACATATCTCATGACAATTAGATTATTCATTGAAAGTAGATGCATATAGTATATCTGCATTGCTATTCAACATAATTTGAAAGACACACACACACACACACACACACACACACACACACACACACACACACACACACACACACACACACACACACATACAGAGAGAGTTTTAAATAGTAATACATAATATATATGAATATTTTCAGCACGGTCAAAGGGAATATGTATTATTAATTACCTTCTATTTAATCAAAAGTCAGCCTAAATATCGACCAATTTAGAATTGTCATTCAACACATTTGACGATTGCATATTATGCTAAGGGGGGTGACCTGTTTTTGTTCTGTCCTTTTCTATCTTTCTCTGGCTTGTATCCATTTGGCCCCATTCAGCCTACTGTTTTAAGACGTGTATCCCCATCCAGGTGTCAATTTCTTACTGGTGAGCGGTAGCGAGCCAGCATTTTTTATTTTTTATTTTTTGACAGCAGGCTAAATTTGTACATTTTTCGATAGAATAATTTCTCCGGCAAAGCCGGATTTCTTCATATAATACTGGCTCGCTATCGCTCGCCAGGAAGAAATCGACACCTAGATGGGGATAAACGTCTTAAAATAGGTGGCTGAATGGGGCCGAATGGATACAAGCCAGAGAAAGAGAGAAAAGGACAGAAATAACAAAAAGCAGGTCACCCCCCTTAAACTATATTTCAGTGTAATGCTAAGATCAATATTTTGTTTTAACCCATACAATACCGGTGACGTTCTTTTGTTTTAACCCATACAATACCGGTGACGTTCTTTTGTTTTAACCCATACAATACCGGTGACGTTCTTTTGTTTTAACCCATACAATACCGGTGACGTTCTTTTGTTTTACCCGTACAATACCGGTGACGTTCTTTTGTTTTAACCCATACAATACCGGTGACGTTCTTTTGTTTTAACCCATACAATACCGGTGACGTTCTTTTGTTTTAACCCATACAATACCGGTGACGTTCTTTTGTTTTAACCCATACAATACCGGTGACGTTCTTTTGTTTTAACCCATACAATACCGGTGACGTTCTTTTGTTTTAACCCATATAATACCGGTGACGTTCTTTTGTTTTAACCCATACAATACCGGTGACGTTCTTTTGTTTTAACCCATACAATACCGGTGACGTTCTTTTGTTTTAACCCATACAATACCGGTGACGTTCTTTTGTTTTAACCCATACAATACCGGTGACGTTCTTTTGTTTTAACCCATACAATACCGGTGACGTTCTTTTGTTTTAACCCATACAATACCGGTGACGTTCTTTTCATTATATTCTGGCATATTATATTAGACAGTTGTATTCAGCTTAAGAAGGACGTATGCCCATTAAAAGGTTACAGACTTCTTCAACAAATCCTTTCAACTATCATATATCTTTCCAAAGATTCATGAAATCGTCTAAAGGCAGCTGAAATCAAAACAAAAAGACGTCACCCGTACCGTAAGGGTTAATATATAGCCTACTGTATATGGTAACTTACAAGGGTTAATATATAGCCTACTGTATATGGTAACTTACAATATATAGCCTACTGTATATGGTAACTTACAATATATAGCCTACTGTATATGGTAACTTACAATATATAGCCTACTGTATATGGTAACTTACAATTGTTATTATTATTCCTCAGTCATATACTACTTCACTATACCCTGTTCATTATTGGTAGGCCAAAAATCGAGACCCCTAACCTTTTGGTCTAGTTTATTAATTTATTTATTATTGTCCTAGTTTCCTCCCTAGATTTCCGTCAAACTTAATACAAACATCCATTAGATCCCCCTTATAGAATAATTTGTAATTTTTTCGGTAGAAAGGTGTCTCGGCCAAAAGCTGCTTCTTCCAAAATTACAGGCTCACTGTTATTCGTCAGGGGAAAAAAAAATACACAAAAATAGCATGAAAGGTCTTAATATTGACAACAAAATGGTGCGAAAGTCTTAAAATTGACAAACTAACGGGGCAAACATCTAACCACTGAAAACTAATGGGGCTAAACATGAGGAAAAGGGGGATCTAGAGAAAAGACCCATCTCCCCTTAAAGAGCACAGCTAATGAAAAATCACTTTCCATTGTATCACTGTCTAAAGCATGATTGTTAAACAAATCTTGTTACTGCACAGTTGTATTGGTTTGCCATAAAAGTTGATCTAAAATAGTAAACAAAGCCATGTAAGATATTTTAAGCTTAGAAAGTTGATGGCAAACCCTGTCAGGTTATTCCTGAAGAAGCCGTGTCTGGCGACACGTTGACACTTTGAGTACCAGCGACGTGTTATATATTATTGTAACTACTGTATAGTCATATGATATTATGCAGCTTAGGAAGGATCTGTGGTAGTTAAAAGAGTTGGTTGAGGTAGTTTGAAGCCATATTATTGATAGAGGTCCTTCCTAAGCTGAATAAAATCATCAAATAGTTGCCAGAATGTGATGAAAAGTACGTCACCGGTACTGTACTTGGGTCCTGCTCTGCATGTGTGTCCTTACTTTCGGGTATAACTCTTGCAAGGATAAACAAATATGGGTGTGGTTTACCGATATTTATTTATTTATTATGGGGGGATGGGCGTATATATTTGCTTATATATTTTTATTTGCATTATTTTTTTTTCTTCCCTAGACCTCATTCAAACTTATAAAAAATACCCCCAAGATCCCCCTTCAAGATAAATTTGTACATTTTTCGATAGGAAAATGTTCCGGCCGAAGGCCGATTCCTCTTTAATTACACGGTCACTATCGCCCGCCAGGAAAGAAATCGACACCTAAATTGCATGAAAGATCTTAATATTGACAACAAAATGGGGCGACAAATAATAATATCACCAAACTAATTGATCAAACGTATTATAATCTTAGAGCTAATGGGGCTAAACATGAGGAAGACGGGGGTGGGTCCAGAAAATGCAACTACCTCCCTGTTTTAACACAAACACGCTCTCACAAACACACTCATTCATAAACACTTTACAAAACACACACTCATATAGCACACACACACACACACACACTAAAACGGTCTATAACGGTTTAGATACATTCATGACCATACAATATACAGTATTTAGATCCATTCCCAGGCCCGTCTCTCTCTCTCTCTCTCTCTCTCTCTCTCTCTCTCTCTCTCTCTCTCTCTCTCTCTCTCTCTCTCTATCTCTATCTCTCTCTCTATCTATCTATCTATCTCTCTATCTCTATCTATATACAGTATATATATATATATATATCTATATATATATCTATATATATCTATCTATCTATCTATCTATCTTTAATTTAATTGTTAATTGACAATCATAGACCAATAATGTTATCTTCAAACTTTATGAAATTATTTGAATACTGTCTACAATACAAAATAATGCAATATGTAAGCTTAAATGATAGGCAACATGGTTTCAGGGAGAAATATTCCACTTCCTCAGCCTGTATGGTATTGAAAGAAACGGTACTAAGGTACACTACAGTGCATTCATTCGACATATATCGACAGGCCCCGCCCACTTCCCCAACCGCTATCATACGGCTGGCATGACTGTGCGAGGTACGGGTGTCCAACAGGGTTACCAAATCAGCACAAAAATATTATTTAATCTGTTTGCAGAAGTAACTAGAAGAATACAAACTAGTAAATGCCTACCTAATATTGCTAGAATATTACTCCAATATTGATAACATGTGCTAAAAGATTCGGAGTATAGCCAGCATTCTTATTGCTAGGTGTAAAATGTTGCCGCTAGATCAAGTCAATATTTATTTATCATTTTAAATTATTAAATACGGCCTACAAAGCCATCTACCTTTCTACATCAACAAAGGAGTACAAAGGAAATCAAGCAACAACATATCTAGTGACCCTTCTAGGCTGCTTGTCCTCCAAAACACTGAGGATCAAGTGTCCAAACAGTGGTTTAGAGTGGGTAAGGGAACATTGGAAAGGGAACTACTGCCCTGCCACTAACGTGGCAGGACTAGGAAGTTAGTAGGGGACATATGGGTTAGTAACTGAGGGGAGGATAAAGTTATTCATTTACAAACGCAGTCAGTCGCGGGTTTGATGCGAGATATTTGTCTAGGCGGAATTTAAATGAATCAACGGTGCTGCAGTCTATAACGTCTCGGGGAAGCCCATTCCACAAGTTGACAACTCGATTGAAGAAGAAATTCTTAGATTCGTGCGAGTTAAAAGATTTACCAATAATTTTGCAACCGTTTCCCCGCGTGTAATTAGATTGGTCGATAGTGAAGTACTTACTACAGTTCATATTGTCGATGCCTTTGATGATTTTGAACACTTGAATTAAGTCGCCTCTTAATCTGTGCTGGGTTAAAGGAAATAGATTTAATTCTCTAAGACGCTCTTCGTATGGTTTGTTCTTTAGGCTAGGTATCATTTTGGTAACTCTACGTTGAACTCGTTCTAGCTTGTTTATCTTTTTGGTAATAAGGGCACCAGGATTGAACGCAGTATTCCAGAAGAGGGCGGACTAAGGAATTGTAAAGGGTTAGGATAACTTCTTTGGATTTATGCTCAAATGACCTGCCTATAAAGCCAATTATTTTGTTTGCCTTCTTAACAACTTCTGAACATTGTTGACTCGGTTTTAGGTTACTCGATATTGTTACTCCCAGATCAGTTTCTCTGTTTACATTCTTAAGCTGAGTGCCATTCATCGAATAGTTTGCTTTCTCATTTAGGTATCCGACATGTAGTACTTTACATTTATCCGCATTGAAACTCATTTGCCAAATTTGGGCCCAACATGACAATTTATCTAGATTGTGTTGCATATCGTCAACTTGTTCTTTTGAGAGTACGCTATTTGCAATTTTTGTATCGTCAGCAAATTTTGAGATTGTGCAGGTGAGACCCTCATCTATGTCGTTGATGTAAATTAGAAAGAGAATTGGTCCTAGTACCGATCCCTGGGGTACCCCGCTACTTACATTGGTCCATTTAGATGCCTTACCGTTTATGACTACCCTTTGCTTTCTGTTGCTGAGCCAATTTTCTATCCATTTCAACACACCGTCTTGTATTCCATGTGCTTTTAGTTTTAGCAGTAAACGTTTGTGGGGAACTTTGTCAAAGGCCTTTTGAAAATCAAGGTATATAATATCTACAGCTTTACTCTCATCGTAGAGGTTGAGGATATCGTGGAAGAAGTCTAAGAGGTTTGTTAAACAGGAACGTTTTTTACGAAAGCCGTGTTGAGTATCTTTAAGTATGTTATTTTCCTCTAAGTGATTTTCTCGTATGACCGTTTCTAGCATTTTACATACAACTGAGGTTAAGCTAATTGGACGATAGTTACTGGGTAGGGATTTGCTGCCTCTTTTGAATATCGGTGTTACGTTGGCTAGCTTCCACTGATCAGTCATAGTTCCAGACTGCAAGGATTTATTGAATAGTAATGTCAGTGGTTTGGAGAGCTCATTCTTAGCTTCCTTTAGAACTCTAGGTCCTGGTGTTTTATTTACCTTGAGTTTATCTAAACAATTCAATACTTCTCTCTCTGTAACGGTGATATTGCTTAGAACATCTGAATTATCAATCTGCATCGGCGATGGTGTAGGGATATCACTGAGGTCTTCTGTTGTAAAAACTGATGCAAAGAAGGTATTGAGGGCATTACTCATTTGTACTTCGTCTTTGGTGTATTCTCCTTTTTCATCGACTAACGGTCCAACAGTTGAAGTAACTACTTTTTTCTTTCTGATATAACTATAGAATTCTTTCGGGTTTGTTTTACTTTGATTCGCAATATGTAACTCTAAGGTCTTTTTACTTTGCTTAATTAACTTTTTGGCTTTGCGTCGTAGCTCTACAAATTTCACCCGTTCTTCGTCATTTTGTGAGGATTTTAATCTATCATTAGCAAATTTTTTAGCAAGCAGGCAGTTTGAAATATCTTTATTCCACCATTTGGGCTTATTATTATGGCCTGGATGCCGTATTTTCGATGGTATGCAGTCTTGCACTGCTTTTAGGTAAGTGGTTTCGAATAACTTCCAAGATGTATTTATGTCGTTATTGTTAATTAAAAAGCTCCAGTCAGTTTCTTTAAACATAGCTCTAAGTTTATGGAAGTTTGCTTTCTTGAAATTAGGGACTTTTTCGATGCTACTATTTGGTTCGTTACTAGTAAACTTTAAAGTGAAAGTTATCGTACGATGGTCGCTGTTACTGAATTCATCACCAACATTCAAATTCTCTATCAATTCTTCTTTTGTTGCAAGTACAATGTCAAGAACGTTATTACCACGGGTGAGAAAGAAATGTTGAGACTGGAGCCTGTCTTTAACAGCTCCATTCCCTTGTTCAAGTAAATACTTTTTGATCTAGCGGTAAGGAAGCTACATTGGCAACACTTCTCTCTCAATGTTTCAACTGTCACTGCGCTGCCATTCAAACGTCAGTTCAGTTCCCTCCTGTCTTCTGAAGGGGGAAGATGGCGTCTCCTGCCCATACCCCTGACAGACCTGCTGGTTCTCCTCGACTTGTCAGTCAAACTAAGAATATTGTCTTGAATGTATTCATGTATTTTGATAAGGAGAAAACTGAGCCAGTTGATGTGGTGGTGAAGAAAACCTCTGAGGCAACGAAAGTTTCACAGCCATTAATTAATAAGATCAGAACTCAAGGCAGGAAGATTGAAGGAGTCTTTCATTCACCAGTTTACCAGCAACGGCTTTCACCCATACTTGGACCATTGACAACTTTGATCACTTCACAATATGAGAGAGAGAGGGAGGGAGGGAGAGGCATTACGGTTACGGTACCGTACCCTATACACCCAAACGCAGTCGCTCGCTAAGCCTAGCTTAATAATTTTCTACCTCTGCTCTGCCCAAGTAGACGAGGTAACAATGGTAATGGAGTTTACTTATCTGTACTATGGTATATGGTAATATTGTATAGTAAAGAATAACTGCAAATATGCATGTATTAAAGCGCTCTTACATCGTATAATTAATTTTACTTGGAGCTCTTATCAGCTCCGTGGTAAGTGACAAGTGACTTGTCCGAGATTGCGGTATGATAAGCTCTACTTCGTCTATGGCGCTGGTGGAAGCCGGCGGGGCCTGTCGATATAATATGTCGAATGAATGCACTGTAGTAGTGGGTCAAATGTGTATTCCTGTTTCATTCATTATACTAAAGCCTTTGATAAAGTTAATAATTTTAAATTTTTGAATAAGCTTTTAGCAATGGATATTCCAATGTTTATTGTAAATATATTGTTTTATTTTTACCGACATCAGGCTGTAATGGTTAAATATGAAGGTACTTTTTCTAAGAAATGGGCAATAAGGAATGGAGTTAGAGAAGGAGGTGTGCTATCACCATTATTGTTTTCTATATACATTGACTCTATCTTAAATGAACTAACTACATGTAAACAAGGGTGCAGTCTTGGACTGCAGTCTTGTAATATAATTGCCTATGCAGATGACCTTGTATTAGTGGCTCCATCAGCTAAAAGTTTACAATATTTGATAGATAAAGTACAAGTGTCATCAACATCATTAGATTTAACAATTAACGAGAGTAAGACAGTCTGTATGTCTTTTAAATGCAATAACGATCGTACAGTAGGTCCTGAAATATATTTGAATGGTAACATTTTAAATTATGTTGCTGACCATAAATATCTTGGTTTGATTATTGATAGCAATCTGTATAATGATAAAGACATAGTTAGATGTAGAAATAAGTTTTATAATTAATTTAATTGTATTTTAAGGAAGTTTGGCACACTTGATTTTAATGTTTTTATATATCTTTTTCAAAGTTACTGTTTGAATGTTTATGGGTCTGGACTATGTTTTTTCAACAAGAAGTGTTACATTGTTCTTAAACAATTTGCAGGTGGGTACCATAAAGCCATAAAGAAAATATTGTATGTGAAGTATTGGGAGTGCAACCATTATGTGTGTTATATGTGTGGCCTGATGACATTTAAGCATTATATTAACTGGATAAAAATTAGATATGTCCATAGAACTCTCATGAATCCATGTAACTTTGTTAGTAAAAACATTATATATTTCAAACAAAGATAATTTATTGTTAAAGACGTGGAGAATACATTGATGGATGTATATGGATTTCAGAACTTAACCCTTAATTGGCGGTGGGCAACTTATGTCGTGTGAAATAAATTTGGACTAAGTGGCGGTTCACAACTTATGTCGTGCGCCATTTTCAGCACGTAATGTTGCTGAGAGAGAGAGCTGAGCGGTGTGAGGAGCCTAGCAACCCTATGACCGCTCACGACCACCGCGTTGGAACAACTGAGGTGCCTCCCACCCTTCCCTCCCCTCTCTCACTCGCTACACAGGGAATTATGTAGGGAAATTACCTAATTACAGGGTTTTTGCACTCGTGTTGCACGATCGTTGCAAGATAACCAGCGGTCGTACAAGGATGGTTCGGGTGTCATTGGAAAGCTCTGTTTATGCCCTTTCAGGGATAGATACTTGTTTTACGCTTTGGGTCTTATTTAGGCATGAAAATGATCACGTAAACAACCCTATTTAGGGTAAAAACACCCCGCTGGGCGCTACAGTCCGCTAGACCGCCTAGCCCGCTAATAAGGTGTTAATTACAAATTATATTGATGCAATAAAGGCAAGAATATTTCATGTGCAGCATAATGAGCCCACATTGTGGTAAGGAAGGAACAATATATATATATATATATATTTTCTGTCTTATGTTATGAACATGTTATATACACAATGTGTGTGAATGTATATACTGTATATGTGTATGTATTATTACTATTTTTTGTTTTAACCAATATATAAAAAGCATACCTTGCATCTTTTTATGAAATCAAAATATGACTGACTATCTATATCTATCTATCTATCTATCTATCTATCTATCTATCTATATAACACACACACAAACACCATAACGTTTCAGATACATTCATAGCCATAGAATATACACTATATAAAATATAACCCATACCCGACCCGCGTTTCATACATATCGTTCAATATAAATTGGAGGTGTGTGTGTGTGTGTGTGTCGGTATGTGCGAGAGTGAATGTAATTAAAATTGTTTATTTGGTTTGTTAGCTATTAATAAGAGCGATGTGTATGGTTCACTTGACTCATGGATTAATTTGTCACCTCTAACCTTTGTGGTTATGTGTGTGTGTGTGTTGTCTCCTATAACCTCTGTGGCTGTGTGTGTGTTTGGTGGGGGGGGGGTCAGAAATGGGTTGGATAATAAACCCTCGCGTCCTGGTAGTTCCACACACACGGTAATTAATCACTGGCGAGTTTCAGGCTATAAGGAAGTTGGAGCTGTAGACATCGATAGTAAATAGAAATGCAATAATAATGTAGGTTTCTGATTGCTAAAGAGTATGTTGAATTGTGTTTTATGTAGTCATACATGTACTATGACCGTGTTTTAGCTATAAATTCAGTTAAATATAAATCTATATTTTTATTAATTTTACCACAACACCAAACACCTCCAATGGAATTAATGAAAGCATAAATGTGATCCACCGGGATTCGAACCTGGGTTATCACACACAGATTGTTTTTAAACACTCTAACCATTACACCTCCAGGACGAAACTCCAACTTCCTTATAGCCTGAAACTCGCAAGTGGTCAATTGGTGTCGGGGAGTATCGTTGCGGGAACGGTGATGGGTTTATGATAGACCCGTTCCCGGCCACGTCAGATCCATTAGTTTTCAGATTAGTTTGACGATTTTAACACATTTTGCCTCATTTCATTGTCAACTTTAAGACCTTTCGTGCCATTTAGGTGACTAATTTTTCCCGGCAAGTGATAGCAAGCCTGTAATATTAAGAGGAACCGGCTTTCGGCCGGGAAATTTTTCTACCAAAAAATGTACAAATTTGTCTAGGGTAACTGACCACTTGCGAGAAATGGTCTATAAGGAAGTTGGAGCTGTGGCCATCAAAATTTAGCAGAATTATCTGCTAAAATACAGAAACAATACGTTAATAAATGCATATAACCAAATTGATCATATTTTATTTTCATCAAAAACCCACATTATTATTGATTTTCTGTTTAATATCCCGATGTTCACGGCTCCAACTTCTGTAGCCTACAGCCTGAAACTCGCAAGTGGTCAATTGATCTCGGGGACTGTCGCTGTGTTGGTTGTGTAATGGTTTAGATGCTTATGTTCTGGGTGTGGTGTCTCGAGTTCGAATCCCGGGAGGATCATATGTTTCATTACTTTATTGAAGTACATTGGGGTTTGTACTGGATGATTAATGTTAAGAGCGGTGTGTTACCGTAAATCGGCCTAACTTCGGCCAAGGGGTTATAATTCGGACATTTCTGGATACACATATATAAGGTACAGTTATGGAAAAATGGCTCTGCATTATGGAAGAACACCACAGACTTACTTGTTTTTCCATAACATCATGTAAAAACGGAATTTGAAGGTAAATGCGGGGAAGAGCAAGGTTTTGGTCTTCGAAAAGGGTGAAGTCACAGAGTGTGAGGTGAAGTTGAACAGTCAGACTATGGAGATCGTCAGCTCTTTTAATTATCGGGACAGTGTGTTGAGTAAAGATGGGACTATGGATGAAGAAGTGCAGGAGAGGGTGCAACAGGGGAAGAGGGTTGTAGGAACGTTGAAAGCAGTAACAAGAAATAGGGTGGTCAGTATGGAAGTGAAGAAGTCCTTGCATGACAGTGTGGTAATCCCGACACTAACTTACAGAAGTGAAGCATGGACGTTCGGGAAGAGACTCAGACCAAGAGGGAGAGCGGTGAAAATGAGTTACTTGAGAAGTGCGTGTGGAGTTACATGGAGGGATAGACAGACGAATGAGGAAGTAAGAAGGAGGTGTGGTGTAGAGGTAGATGTGCTGGAAAGTGTGAAAAGGAACAACTTGAGATGGTTCGGCCATATGGAACGTATTGAAACGAGAGAATGACTAAGAGGGTGTACGAGAGCGAGGTGGAAGGACAGAGAGGGAGAGGTGCACCGAAGGAGAGGTAGAAGGATGGAGTGAGGAAGTATATGAATGTAGGCGGTGCTGGTTGGGAGGAGGGGCGTCGACTGACTGGGGACAGAGGTGCATGGGGGCGGTTCGTTCGTGGCCACCCCTTCGGGGATCACGGCGTCAGGCAATAGATAGATAGATAGATAGATGTATTTATCCCATAAATGCCGTTCATTATATTTTTTTCCAGAATGTCCGAAATTATTGTCCCTGTCCAAAGTTACGTCATGTTACCGGTATTTATTGGTTTATGATAGTTCCGTTACCGTCCACGTATGATTTGTCAAAAGAGAATTACCATTTTATAACGAGTACTTTTTTATTTTTATTTTTTTATGGGTGGACGGTTGTTTTTCTGGAACCCCATTTCCCTCTTGTTTAGCCCCATTAGTTTTCAGATTATATGACCTTCGGCCCTTTAGTTTGGCGATTTTAAGACTTTTTGCCCCATTTATTTGTCAATATTAAGATTTTTGGTGTCATTTTGGTGTCGATTTTTTCCTGGCAAACGATAGCGAGCCAGTAATTTAAAAGAAACCGGCCGAATCTATCGAAAAATGTACAAATTTATCACGAAGGGGTGTCTAGGGGGGGGGGGGGTAAGCTTAATGGAGGTCTAGGAAGGAAACTAAAAAATATATATATATAAACAATAAATTAAACATACATAAATGATCAAATAAATACGGCCCTCTCCCCTTAAAGCTTAGTGTGTTATGAGCTGGTGTTCCCGGTGTTCCATACAGTGACCGGACAACTCAACCAGTGAACCATTTCAACCCGTAGGTCTCTGTTGTGTTGTGATGTCCCTGTTCGGGCTCTGTCTCGTGTCGTCCCCCTTCAAGAAAAATAATAATACATACATAAATAAATAAATAAATAAATAAATAAAAGAAAACAAATATATAATATACAAAATGGGATAAGTGCCAGAGTATATACATACATACATACATACATACATACATACATACATACATACATACATACATACAGCTCTCAACCAGTGCCAACTCGGCCAATACTCTACCGTGTTCCAAATTGGTAGGCCAGAAATCGTGAGCCGTAATCTCTGTAACTCAACAAGGGCTGAAGCTAATGGGCTGTAAATGTCCATACCTGTTCCCTGGCTGACCTTCCCAAACGGTAGAAATATTAGATGGTTTACTCTATTCGTTTGTGAGTGTTAAGAGATTTATGCTCTAGAATGTTGGCCTACTTATTTGGAACAGGGTATAGTAGGTTAATTTAGGTTAGGTAGAGTTAAGCCGGTATCACACGAGAGCTTTTATAGTCAAAATTCGATGATCAACATGTCTCTGTCAATGTTTGTGGAATAATTTGCACTGGTATCGGAACTAGACTGTTGATAGATGAATTTAGGAGACCGAAATATTATAAATGTTGACCTCATAAGCTGCCAGACCAGTGTTGAGGATAAATGTTGATTGAAAAAGTGCTCGTGTTATATCGGGTTTATGATGGTACTTAGACCAGTAATTCTCAACCAAATCAACCAAGGCCAAACAAACCAGTGTCAATTTAAGGGCAGATGGGCTGGTTTTCTGGTCCCCTTTCTTCCTCATGCTTATCCCCATTAGCTTTGACATTTGAAGATATTTGTCTCATTAGTTTGTAGATTTCAAGACCTGTCGCCCAATTTCTGTGTCAATATTAAGACCTTTCATGCCCTTTAGGTGTACATTTTGTCCTGGCGAGCGATAGCGAGCCTGTAATTGTGGAGGAACCGGCCTTCGGCCGTGACATTTTTCTACCGAAAAATTTACAAATTATTCAAGTAGGGGGATCTAATGGATGTTATTTTAAGTTTGATGAAGGTATAGGGAGGAAACAAGAAAATATAAATGAATATACAAATATGTAGACCCCCCAAAATAACCCCTGTCCCCTTAAATGGTCTACTGGTTAAGTTGTCCAGGAAGGGCTCCATACATTAACAGTCAATAAAATACATTCGTGGACCCCCTATTTTTGTTCTGTATGCAAATATAAATATCTGGATTGACATTTGGATGGAACTTGCTCCTCAATTAATATTATATATAGTGTCATAGTTGATGCATAGACAAATATATTCATAAACTCGTTTCCAATGATAAACTAACATAACGAAAAACAGATGAGGTCCACGAATTTTGATAAGTGACTGTACTAAAATATTGTGTGTATCGTGTAATTATATGATTTTATTTTATAACCTAGCGCAGGATTTACAATATTCACTCGGTAAAAATAGTAATTTTCTTTGGTCATAATTTTCGCTATTTTTATTAAAATACCTAATTTGTTGGATTTGCTGTGTAACCTGTGTAAAAATATCATTGGACGTTATTGCTCCTTTAACAGTTAGCCACAAATTCGCATCAGTAGAATATGGGCGAAGGACTTGCCTGAAATACTGAACAACACGGTAGTTATTGTAGTTCTGTCGGTTCCTTTTCTTTTCCAGATAGGGATGACCAGACCTCATTTCCAGTCAAGAGGAATGGTACCTGTCTACCATATAGTGTAGGATTTGTTTTTTACGGCATGCCCGAAAGGAGGGTTATGTAGCTCCGATCTTACTTTCAACCATCTTGACAATTTTATCAACACACCTAAACTTCGTTTGATGCTGAAATAGCCTCCCGAAAATCTGCACCCACGGCGAGAATCGAACGCCGGACCCTTGGGTTATGAGGCAGACACATTACCACGAGACTAATAAAGGTACCCCACTTAGCCTGGTAGTCGAAGTTGTATTTCCGCATCTTGTTCAGTTTAGGATAACCTATTTTCACTGACTTTACATCAGCACTCAGGACCGCATGTAACCCGTGGACCATGGACTCGACCCCAGCTTTCAGTAGTTCTCCAGGAATGCCACAAATACCTGAAGCCTTCCCACTCTTCAGCTTCCCTAACCTTCGCAAGGGAGGGAGGGTCTTCACTAATTAGTGGATCAGGCACTGGTGGTTGGGAATCCACTGGAAGAAGCTGTCTGTTGGTAGCACTGGTCTTGCACAACTGCTCAAAGTACTCAGTCCAGCAGGTTCTGCACTCATCATCTCTCGATGCAAGTTGGCCGTTCGCCATTCGAACTGAACTATCTTTTGGGTAGGCTTAGAGCGGAGTTTCTATAGGACTCGGTAAGCACGCTGAAGGTAATTTGTGGAGAAATGTCCCTCAACTTCCTCAGCGATCCCCCTAACATATACCTCTCTTTGTCTCTCCTCAGGGAAGTTCTCGCTCTGCGAGACAGGGGCTTGTGCTGACCCAGATCTCACTCCAATCTGGCAGAACGACTCTCTTCTATTATGCTCAGTATCTCGCCTGACAGGAAATCTCTCTTTGACTTTGGTTTGACTCCAATGCATTCATCAGCTGATGGCAGGGCTCCACGTTTAATGTTTTCCCACAATTCTATAGGATCCTCCAGGGAGCCAAGTGCTTCAAACTGGTTTGAGACTGCCACTCCATACTCCCTTGCACACTCCTCATCCTTGAGGCTCTCAAGATGAAATCCTGGGAGATAACATGTCGATATTTTTCTGGTTTTTAGTCGTAGCATGAGTGTAGCATACAAGGATGTGATCTGTAGCAAAGAACTCGGCACTCCTATAGAACCTGCAGTTCTGGAGGGTCCTCCAACGAGTGCTTACATGTATGTGTACACTCTGTTACGCCCTGGCACTCGGGTACACAAGGGCTCTCAATCAGGACTCGAATACGGCTCGCTGCCACAACGGAAACACACGATCCCAACCCCTGAGTACTGCCAGCCGAACAAAAAACACCAATACCCTCCAGAGTTCAATCTGCTATAACGGGGTATACAAGAACTCGGTGCTAGTGTTCAACAACAGACTAATAAAGAGACAGGAATTATCTAGTCTGGTCAACAATCAAATAATGAAGTAAGAAACAACAACACCAAAGAATAGTGTTGGCCGAAGCCGAAGTAATCCACCCTTGACTAAAAACTTAAGAAGTCCTCCACCCTCTACTTCGGATCGGCACTATTACGTTACGTTAATTAATAGTCCTTAAGCATCGAGCAAGGAATCTTTTGAAAAAAGTTAGATGCTTCTCGGATGCTCGTAAGAAGTACGTATCGGATTTTGAACAGTAATTCAATAAGCAAAAACACTGGCAATTAAATACTATTAAAGGTTTAAATTGGCATAAGAATAATTAAAAGAATATGCAATAGTAAATGGCAAACATTAAAAAGAAGTACTCCGCAAATGCAACGGCAATAGCCTACTCGGATTGTGCTCGTGGGCCACTAATCACTAAAGTAGCCAAGCGTGCAACACATGAAATCAATAGTGCATAAACAATATCATACATAAGGAAAGCTTCAATACTATTCTGTATCTACTAATCGAGTAAAGTCTAGCTGGGGTACTGTGGGCAAAATGTAGCAGTGACTGCGCAAAAACGGCTCGTAGCCTAGCGAAGTCCTCACAACTGTTTAAAGTATTACGTTAACACTAACAAGTGCACTTTGAGAAATCCAGATCTCTTGTATCTGGTTTTCTGCCGGCTCCTTGACAAAGTAAAAACAAACTGTTAATAAAATACAGGGTGGTTAGGCTCTTGCCCTCACGCACTGTAAATTATTAACTCAACACAGTCAGCCGCGAAGACAACCTAGGCTTCACTGAACCGAAACGAGTATGCAGGTTTATCGCTTAACCACTGCATCAAACAACAACTCGTAACACAGAAAAGCCTTACCCCAGTCTAGCATTACCTAGACTAGCAGAAAACAGGAATAATAATAATCACACAGGGAAATGCATATACAAGTGCAACAAACATAAATCAATCCTATTCTAAGTTAACCCTTCCAAAATAGGCTATCTAATAGGCAAATATCTAGTGAGAACTCAAGCGATAATACGTTGGCTGACTAGCTCTGCACCAACGGGACCATGGAAGTTAAACAGGCAGGGAAAAGAGGAGATAAGAATGTAAGGTAGTAGAGAAAGTTCACATCAGTCAGAAGAATATATATAGTTAGCAAGGGAAATGAGAAGTCGCTCTGCCTAATGAGTTCTGATGACAAAATGGCTAGACTTCCCTTTTTATACCCGGCCCTCTAGTGAGCCCAACGTGAACTACTAAGGACCGCCCACTGACAACCATTACGTGATTTCTCTCTCTCCTCTGGGATAGACAAAGGCTCCCCTAGCACTGAGGGGAGGGGGGGAGGGGGGAGTGCTAGTGAGTTAGGCCCACCTCCCGCATGGCGCACCCACTGACCCCCAACTGTGGCTGCTTCTCCTCCCATCATTACAAATAAGTTTTACACACAATACTTATAACTAATGATATAAAATAGAACTCGTTGACTCAGATGAAAACAAAATACATATTCATACTTATAGTACAACGGCTCACATGAACTAAGTTAGGAAACTCTACATAGACTACAGCCAAAGTTCCTGCCCTGACGATCCTAGCGAGAGTGGGGCATGACTAGGCGTTCTGTACAGCATGCTCACACTGGACATGCGTCACACCTCCCCCAAGATTTTACTTGCTCAACCCTGAGCTAAAATCTGACAAACACAGAACCCCATCAATCCCCTCACACCCAGCGACCGCATGGCACTAAAACAAAGCTGAGTTTTTCACCAAAACACATCTTATTATAAAAAAAAAAATCACATTTTATAACTCCTCCCAACAATAGCAAAAAGACACAATAGCATGCTCCCAGAGCGAGCTTACAGCAGCTCAGCCGTTTGATAGTTCGTGGACTACTCAAACTCTATAGGCTATGACAAACTTATACGATTACCTATATCAAAATAAAGAGTTTTTATATGATTTTTATATTTTAATATGTTTTTCCCGGCTGCACTATAAGGGCAGCCTATTTTCCTCCACTCAAACCCACACACCTATGATAGCCTACGACTGATCATCCACCTTTGATAAACAATCCGCGATCACATTGTCACATCCAGCAATATGACGGATGTCCAGGTTATACTCCTGCAACATCAAAGACCACCTGGTCAGTCTCATATTGCGATTGTGAAATTGATTCAGGAATCTCAAAGGGTGATGATCAGTGTAGATAACCACGACTGGGCCATAGGCTGGAACATACACCTCGAAGTGCCTGAGCGACAGCACAATCGCCAGTAATTCCTTTTCTATTGTAGAATAGTTCTTTTGTGCAGCATTGAACTTGTTAGAAAAGAAACTTACTGGGTGTTCCACACCTTCATTGTCTGTCTGTAGCAAGACGGCACCAGCCCCTACACCACTAGCATCTGTTGCCAGCTGAAAAGGCCTGTTAAAGTCTGGGGCCCTGAGTATCGGGTGAGTACATAGCAAATGTTTCACCAAAGTGAAAGCCTTTTCACACTCAGGTGCCCACAAAAACTTTTTGTCTTTAGATAACAAATCTGTGAGAGGTGCCAACACCGTTGAGTAACCTTTTATGAAGCGTCTGTAGTAGCCTATCATACCCAAGAATCTCATAATCTGCTTCTTGGTTGTTGGGTGCGGAAATTTATTGATAGCCTGTACCTTGTTCTGAGGAGGGCACACCTGTCCCCTTCCCACTACAAACTCAAGGTACTGCACAGTGGCTTTTACGAAGTCACACTTTGCCAAATTTACTACCAGACCTGCTTCACTAAGTTTCCGGAACAAGGTCTCAAGGTGCTCACAATGGCTCTCAAAGTTGTCATCATAAATGATTACATCGTCCAAATATACGGTGCAATTTGGAATGTCCTTTACAATTTCATTCATCAGGTTCTGAAACATTGCTGTTGCATTCTTAAGTCCGTAAGGCATAACATTGCACCGGTAGGTACTCCCGTCCACAACAAAACCACATACCTCTTTAGCACGCTCGGACAAAGGTACTTGCCAGTAACCTTTTACTAAATCTACTTTAGACAAAAAACGAGCATTACCAATTTTGTCAACACTATCATCAACCCGAGGAAGAGGATATGGGTTAGTTGGAGTCAAACCGTTTAACCTACGGAAATCAATACAAAAGCGTACCTTGCCATCTGGCTTAGGCTGCAGTGTTACGGGGGAAGTCCACTTAACTGTGCCTTTCTCTATCAACCCTCTACCGAGCATATACTCCAACTCATCCCTCAGAGCTGGTAGTTTTATGGGGGGCACACGGTACGGGATTGACTTAAAGGGTAGATGGTCCCCCACGTCAACATCATGCATAGCCTGAGTAGTGAGGCCTGGGTGTTCAGCAAATACAGTGGGGTATGAACCGAACAACTGACGGATAGCATCAAACTGCGGCTCAGGCAAATGAGCTATAGCCTCGTCAGCCCTTAGGCTCGAGTTCCCCGCCCACTGATCCGCTGAAACATGTTGATCCCAGCTATCCTCCTCTGAAGCTTGACTGTCCCCCTCTCCTTCTCCACCACGGCCACAACAAGCCAACACAGGGACAGTGAGAGGCTCAGAGGGGCACCTCACATACTCTTTAATAAGGTTCACGTGACATAACTGGTTCTTTTTCCTCCTGTCTGGAGTGGCAACAAGGTAATCTAAGTCTGAAATGTTTTCTACAATTTTATAAGGTCCAGTGTACTTCGCAGAGAGGGGGTTACCAACCAAAGGCAACAAAATTAATACCTCTTGTCCTACAGTGAACTTCCGGAGCCTCACTTTGCGATCATACCTGTCCTTCATCAAAGCTTGTGATTCTGTAAAATTTCTACCTGCCATCTCCAGACTCTTAAGCATGCGCTCACGGCTTTCAAGCACATACTTTAATAATGGACAAGGCTGCACAGTCCCCTCCCAAATTTCTTTCAGCATGTTAAGGGGGCCCCTGACACGGTGTCCAAAAATCAGCTCGTTTGGACTAAATCCCAGGCTCTCACCAGGTACCTCCCGAGCAGCAAACAGCACATAAGGCAATCCAAGATCCCAATCCATACCGTTGTCAGCACAATAACACCTGAGCATGCTTTTAAGTGTAGCATGCCACCGCTCAAGCACCCCTTGACTCTCAGGGTGATACGCTGACGATACTACTGCTCGTATCCCATGCTGTTGCATTGTTTGCTTGAACATGTTGGAGGTGAAATTAGATCCCTGATCAGACTGAATCTCCTCCGGGTACCCGTACCTTGAGAAGTACCACAACAAGTTACTGACTACCGTCTTAGCCATTCCATTTTTCATAGGGTATGCATCGGGGTATCTAGTGGCAATATCCATTATGGCAGCGGTTCTTAACCTGGGGGTCGTGACCCCCTGGGGGGTCGTTTGGGCTTTTTTAGAGGGTCACAAAAGGTTTGGGGAAAATATAGTTAATTTTATATATAGATATATTTTTTTAAACTTTGGTTTGGACTCAGAGTCCGGATGTACATATGTAGCAACAAGATATAATACCACTAATAGACTACACCAATCAGGTAGATTCCATGGCTTCATAATTTAGTAATTTGGCTGCGAGATATGAGTGTTCTTGCATATCCAAAAAAAAACACGCCATGCATCTTTCATGAAGAATGTCGTTCCTCACGTATCCTTCACCCATTGTATGATTCATCGCTATGCTTTGGCAATGAAGACTCTCCCACCTGGACTTCAAGAACTGCTTTCAGATATGGTGAACATTGTGAACCATATCCGAGGAAGCGCAATTACCTCAAGGACCTTGAAAGTACTCTGTGAAGAAGGCACACATATCACTGTTCTTATGTTTCATATGGAGGGACGGTGGCTGCCACGTGGTAAGCATCTGAATCGCGTGCTAAAACTTTGAGGAGAAATGTCAATGCTGTTGCAATGAAAAAGTACCGCCAAACTGAGTCTTCTTCATGAAATGATGCAGGATGACGATTTTGTAATAAAGATTGCCTGTTTGGCTGATATTTGTTTTCTCTGATGTGAATTCCCTGAACCTTTCACTCCAAGGAAACCTCGCAATGTTGCACACGGTTAGTGACAAAATAATAAAAGAGTAAAATTCAACTTTACCAAAAAAACATTCAGTATGGTGACACAAATGTTTTCCCAGAAATGACGACTCTCCTGGATTTTATGCCAGATGCTGAATGCAATTCCATGAGTTTCTCACCTTATCTCCTGGCAGTGAATATAGACACCAACATTTACTTCCCTGGGCTTGATAAACACTATTCTGTTGGTGTTTCTTCATACCCTTTTCAGTAGAGGACTGTGCCATCACTGATATTGAAGTGACAGTGAAGGTTGAATGACTTTGAATTTGTGAGGATTCTCAGCGGAAAATCAACTTCACTGAACAAAAGCTTCTGACTTTTGGGGGGAACTGAGTGATGACTGTCCTGTTCTTTCAAAGAGGGCCCTGACCATGCTGATCTAGTCCTCAACTTTTTGCTGCGAGGATGAATTCTCAGCCATGGTGACACTGAAAATTAAGGCATACAAAGGCTTGTGATCGACACCAACATGAGGTATTGCCTGGCGGGCACTGCTCCTCGATTTGATCGACTGATGGCTGCAAAACAAATTTCAACTCGCTCATTGAGTGAATGAATAGTAATTATGTAGGTCCGTAGGATGTTTAGTAGTTCTGTGGGATTTGAAGTTTTGTGGTATTTGCAATGGCTCTATGGCATTTACAAAGGTTAAATTTTTATTGTATTTTCAATACAACTGGTTTGTATTTTATTTTGTTTTATCTTCAAACACGACGCATTAAAATATATTTTGTGGGGGTCACGGACCTGCCCCGGAATTTCTCAGGGGGTCATAGGATGAAAAAGGTTAAGAACCACTGCATTATGGTTAACAAAAATTTATTTCCAGCCTTAGTGGGAGGGAGTGGACCAACCATGTCAACAATAATTTTACTAAAGGGTGGCCCAATCACAGGAATAGGGTGTAACGGAGCCTTAGGAATAACTTGGTTCGGTTTCCCGACACGTTGACAAATATCACATGGTTTATCCATGACTGCACATGAGACTTCATCCCCGGCCACCAAAACAATTTCCCCAAAGCCGCCACCGTTTTTCTCACCCCTAGATGTCCTGCCAGTGGTGTGTCATGCGCCAACCTCAGTAGGCTATCCCTGCACTCCCGTGGCACCACCAACTGGTCCACTACTCCGGACCCCTTTTGCCAACTACGTTTAGGGTCTTGAAAACGCCTATAGAGGATGCCTTCTAAATAACAAAAATCTCCTGGCTGTGCATCGCCGTCCTCGTCGAGCTCTACAGCTCCATTAGCACACGTTTGGAGCTCAGGGTCCTCTAGTTGCAACCGACGTATATCTGAGGGTGCCAAGCGATCAAACTGCTCCCGGAGCAATGCATGACCTTCCCCGATACTGGGCTGCTCCCTCTGTCTCTCTCGATGTACATAACGTTGCTGTCGTGGAGACTCATCATGCCCAGCCTCGTCACTCTCGATGACAGGCCCAGGGGCTACTCCAGAATTAAGTAATGGTGCTAATACTGAATCACCCAGGAGAGCCGCCGAGTCAAAACTCTTAAAACCAACTCCAGCTTTAGCCTCCTCCTGTTGATCGTTCCTCCGCTGGTCTGAAGACGGAGGACTAGGCTGTGACACTTTAGCTGCCCGAGCTTGGGTGACAACACACGCCATGGGTTGTGTCTGGCACCGCTCGACCCACTCTTGCTCTTCCCTACTCACGTCGGCCGGCCTCTCGGCAACGACTAAGGGTAGAACCTCAGAAGAGGGTATTGCAAAGTCGTTGCCGAGAAGAAGGTCGACGCCCTCCACTGGCAGTTTCTCCACAATCCCGACATCCAATTCACGTGCCACACCATCCACCTCCAACTCCAACCGCACCAGCGGGTATGACCGAGTTGCATTAATACCCTGCACCACTACCACCCGAGCCGCGTTTATAGGGTAGCCAGTCAAGTTTTTCATCAGAGTCTGGGAAGCACCTGTATCACGCAAGACCTCTACTCCATGCTTGCACCCCGCCCACATCACGCAACCCCGCCCTCTATGGTCGCAAAAAACATCCTGAGCAGGGTTCGAGCCTCCCAGGTGCTTGTGCATTGGCTGTGCCTCAGCCTCTGACGAACTGCCCCGGCAAACTCAGATGACTTCGGAGACACACCAATGTTGCAGGCCAAAGACACAGCTGCTGTAGGTGGTTTGCTAGGACAGACTCTTGCAAAGTGCCCCTTTTTATGACATTGATAACACTCCAACTCCCCTTTGGGTTTCCCTTGGTACTGGGAAGGGCCCGGCCCCTTCTTAAATGGGACGGTGCTAGTCTTGTGGTCAGTCTTGGTATCATGGCTCTTGTACTTGTTTGCATAAGGTATATCACTAACTCGGGGGGGTGGGGCGTCACGCCCCTTGTTACCTGCCTCACTACGCTGGGCAGACCCGCACCCACGAATTAGTGATAGCCGGAGGTCAGCCATCTCAGCTGCCTCCTGTAGAGTTTTTGGGTTCTTTTCTTTAATAGTTAAAGTCATTTCTGCACCAGTACACTTATAAAACTGCTCGAGCAGAAACAGCTCAGTCAACTGTTCGGCCGTCTCAGCTTTCTCAGAACGTGTCCAGTTTTTAAGTGCATCTTTTAAGTCCCGGGCATGTTCAAGAAAGGTCGCCTCCCTAGTCTTTGTAACACCACGAAACTTCAATCGATATGTTTCCGGTTGCAACTCGTATGCCCGTAGGACAGCTCTCTTCAATTCTGGGTAGTCAATGCAAGACTCTAAAGGCAGTGCATCATAAGCCTTCAGACCCTTACCCGTAAGTCTTGAGGAGACTAGAGCTGCCCACTTCTCTTCAGGCCAATTATGCTCCCTACACTTCTTCTCAAAACGATTAAAAAATTCTGTGACTTCAGTTTCACTAAATAGCGGCACCAATTTGACTAATTGGGCCAAGGACTGTTCTATTACTTGGCCCTCACGGCCCATCCGAGTCCCTGTCGACTCTGCACGAGTCTTATCTAAATCTAATTTAGCACAATATTTCTCCGAGTCGTACCTAAGCTCAGCCTCATGCCTCCTAACCTCAATCTCATACCTCCTCGTCTCATCCTCCTGCCTCCTAGTCTCATTCTCCTGCTTCCTAGCCTCAATCTTAGCAAGCTCAAGTCTAAATACCATATCTGGAGACAGGCAGGAAGAGGGAGCTGCCACTACTGAAGGAGGGGGGGCAAAAACTGGGGAACCACCATGTGCACCACCCAAGGGCACTCCAATCTGCCAATTCTCATCCCTCTGTGGGAGAGTGCTAACCTCCGGTAACTGAGTGGACGGCACTGTGGGAGTCGAGTGAGAGGGGATCTGGGGAGGAAACCCCCCAAACGCCCTCTCCTCCGAAACCCCATGTCGCCCACGCAACACCCAGGAGATCAGCTCCCCCTTGGACATCCCTACTACATTGGAAATGCCCAAAACCTTGGCTATCAGGTGCAAGCCACAAACATCCACCCCAGTCAGCCTCTCCTCCGTCACGTGGTACCGCGTACTCACAAAAACTCTAGCATCCTCCTCACTGGTTACTAACGGCACACCTTCAAATGGCATCTCTCGCTCATCGTCAGTGCTAATGCACGACATACTGAAGTCCACAAAAAAATTCTCGAGACAAAAGTGTTAAACTTCCTATGCAAGCACTAATTACTAAATTAACTGGAGTCTCTTAAATGCTTTACTAATTGCCATACAAAAAAAAAAATCTTCAATATGCACGCTAAAATACAAACAAACAAATGTTGTACAACTCTGCAAAAATTTATACTGTTCACAAAATCCTAAGCAAGGTCGCCATTTGTTACGCCCTGGCACTCGGGTACACAAGGGCTCTCAATCATGACTCGAATACGGCTCACTGCCACAACGGAAACACACGATCCCAACCCCTGAGTACTGCCAGCCGAACAAAAAACACCAATACCCTCCAGAGTTCAATCTGCTATAACGGGGTATACAAGAACTCGGTACTAGTGTTCAACAACAGACTAATAAAGAGACAGGAATTATCTAGTCTGGTCAACAATCAAACAATGAAGTAAGAAAAAACAACACCAAAGAATAGTGTTGGCCGAAGCCGAAGTAATCCACCCTTGACTAAGAACTTAAGAAGTCCTCCACCCTCTACTTCGGATCGGCACTATTACGTTACGTTAATTAATAGTCCTTAAGCATCGAGCAAGGAATCTTCTGAAAAAAGTTAGATGCTTCTCGGATGCTCGTAAGAAGTACGTATCGGATTTTGAACAGTAATTCAATAAGCAAAAACACTGGCAATTAAATACTATTTAAAGGTTTAATTGGCATAAGAATAATTAAAAAAATATGCAATAGTAAAATGGCAAACATTAAAAAAGAAGTACTCCGCAAATGCAACGGCAATAGCCTACTCGGATTGTGCTCGTGGGCCACTAATCACTAAAGTAGCCAAGCGTGCAAACACATGAAATCAATAGTGCATAAACAATATCATACATAAGGAAAGCTTCAATATTATTCTGTATCTACTAATCGAGTAAAGTCTAGCTGGGGTACTGTGGGCAAAAGGTAGCAGTGACTGAGCAAAAACGGCTCGTAGCCTAGCGAAGTCCTCACAACTGTTTAAAGTATTACGTTAACACTAACAAGTGCACTTTGAGAAATCCAGATCCCTTGTATCTGGTTTTCTGCCGGCTCCTTGACAAAGTAAAAACAAACTGTTAATAAAATACAGGGTGGTTAGGCTCTTGCCCTCACGCACTGTAAATTATTAACTCAACACAGTCAGCCGCGAAGACAACCTAGGCTTCACTGAACCGAAACGAGTATGCAGGTTTATCGCTTAACCACTGCATCAAACAACAACTCGTAACACAAAAAAGCCTTACCCCAGTCTAGCATTACCTAGACTAGCAGAACACAGGAATAATAATAATAACACACAGGGAAATGCATATACAAGTGCAACAAACATAAATCATCCTATTCTAAGTTAACCCTTCCAAAATAGGCTATCTAATAGGCAAGTATCTAGTGAGAACTCAAGCGATAATACGTTGGCTGACTAGCTCTGCACCAACGGGACCATGGAAGTTAAACAGGCAGGGAAAAGAGGAGATAAGAATGTAAGGTAGTAGAGAAAGTTCACATCAGTCAGAAGAATATATATAGTTAGCAAGGGAAATGAGAAGTCGCTCTGCCTAATGAGTTCTGATGAAAAAATGGCTAGACTTCCCTTTTTATACCCGGCCCTCTAGTGAGCCCAACGTGAACTACTAAGGAACGCCCACTGACAACCATTACGTAATTTCTCTCTCTCCTCTGGGATAGACAAAGGCTCCCTAGCACTGAGGGGAGGGGGGAGGGGGGAGTGCTAGTGAGTTAGGCCCACCTCCCGCATGGCGCACCCACTGACCCCCAACTGTGGCTGCCTCTCCCATCATTACAAATAAGTTTTACACACAATACTTATAACTAATGATATAAAATAGAACTCGTTGACTCAGATGAAAACAAAATACATATTCATATTACTTATAGTACAACGGCTCACATGAACTAAGTTAGGAAACTCTACATAGACTACAGCCAAAGTTCCTGCCCTGACGATCCTAGCGAGAGTGGGGCATGACTAGGCGTTCTGTACAGCATGCTCACACTGGACATGCGTCACAACTCTCCTTGGCCACACCACCAGCATTGGAGTACAAAGGCCAGTGGTGTAGATCTGGTCTCTGAATGCAGGACCCCGCAATCCTCAATTCCCTGGACCTAGCGAAGTTCAGGAAGAGAGAACTGTTGACATTCCTGATGCCAGATCCATGAGGACCGACACATACCACGTTGCTGGCCCTATCTGTGCCAGTAACTGTATTGAAGTTCCCATAGACAACGAGTGTGTCCCGTGGCTGGCACTGTTCAACAATAGAGTAGAGGAAAGGGCTACAGAGCATACTCCTTAATTAGAAGACTGAGCTATGATAATCGGTTGAGAGTTCTCGGTTGCTGTAAATACGGTAATTACGAGTCCAACTCACTGAGGTATTGCATTCAATAAATAGGTTTAACGGCGTGGTCTTAAATAAGCTGTTTAGCCTCAATATGAATACAAAGCGCAACTATAGCTGGAAGATAAAACTGAAGATGTTTAACACTAGTATATGTGGAATTTGTTTACATACTTGATCAAATCTGTTCTACCTGGTACAAACTTCTCTGGGAAGTTGATATGGTTCTTCAATGGTGCAGTTATAAAAGAGAATAATTAGTACTGTGTACACTCCTTACTGATTGCTAGTATGCACTCTCTCTCTGTCTCCCTTTCTCCCCCCCCCCACCCCCCTTCCCCCAAGTCCTAAGCCCGTCTCCACTGGTAATCAAGTTATCTTCTTGGCAAGCACAAATCAATGCTGCTTCAACTTAACCTCCCTCCCCACCACCTCTCTCTCTCTCTCTCGCTCTCTCTCTCCCTTCCCCCCCCCCCCCCCCCCACCCTCTTTCCCCCAAGTCCTAAGCCCGTCTCCACTGCTAATCAAGTTATCTTCTCGGCAAGCACAAATCAATGCTGCTTCAACTTATATATATATATTGAGATGACGGGCCTAAAACTAACGGTACATCGAATGGCCAGCATAACCACCCAGGCCACATCTTTACACCAGTTAACCACACCAGGAAGAAGTTTGCTTTGACCCACCTCCTTCAAAAGAAAACGGAAGACCTCCCCCTGGTCATTAAGGACCCTTCCACTAAGTCCTTCAGGGCCCTCCCCCTGGTGGTTACTATCAAAAAGGAAATTTCTCTGATCCTCCAGGACCCTCCCCCTGGATCCTCAGGACATCCCCCTGGTCCTCACTATCAAGAAGGACACTTCTCCATCACCTCCACCCAGATGTAGATTACTCAGAGAATATGTTTATGCAATCTACTCACCAGTGCCCAGAATATTACAGGGGCAAATGGACCTGACAGTGCCTGTCAACTCCATGCTCCCGAGGATACAAACTCAATCCTCTATATATATGTACTAAGATAATTAGAAGACCTGCAAGACAGTTTTTGCATTATAAGCCTTAAGTGTTTTCTATTTTTCACAGCAACCCTGGACCTTCCAGTTGCCCCAATGAATATTGAAATATTACCTTGGACCCAGGCCCATATTATTATACCTGTGTTCAAAAGGCTAGAATGTATATGTACCTCACAACAACCACTTTTCCTCTCTTCTCAATACCCCTTTTCCCCCCCGAGTTCACTGACACCTGAAGCAAGAAGAAATTGGCATAGGACTTCAGAAAAACCTGAGGAAAGTATGCAAACCATCACCTACTGACTAGTCCAACCCCCTTCAGGATCAGGCTTTTTTGGGACAATGATATTTACGGTCTGCCCCAACCTCCGCCCCCTGCCCCTCGAGAGTGCCTCTTTAGCGAGTGGATTACTGAAGGGCTACCCGTCTACTGTCCAGCGCCCTGAACCGAGGACCTCTGCTTGAGCTACGTACATAGGCCTGGACGTAGGACCCCTGCTCGAATTACGTAAACAGGCTTGAACCTAGGACCCCTGTTCAAATTACGTAAACAGGCCTGGACCTAGGATCCCTGTTCAAATTACGTAAGCAGGCCTAAACCCAGACCCCTGCTCGAGGAGGTAACCAGCCGTGTAAGATTGGCTACTACCCTCCACGCCGGCCAGACCAGCATTCTCGTCCCCCTACCCTCCAAAATACTTAAGTGTTTCTGTGTCTCTCTTTGTTGGTTATTGTTGTGAGGTATTGATTATGTAAATATGTGAACCGTGTTGTGTCCTGATTTAATTGTGATCTGTGCCTTAGATCACGTACTTACATAATAAGCTTCATCCTTCTGAACCTGTGCTATTCTGTGTTAATCTTGCCTTAAATCCTTGACCCTTGTTCAAGACTATTTATTAATTCATAACTAACGCATACGTTACATACCAGTGTTACTAAAATATATTCAGGACCCCACGCTTGCAGATTTACTGACTACGTGTATGTTGATTTATTATTTGTGAGTTGAAGTCTTAGTATATTCCGTAATCAATCCATTTATATAATCACTTTTTACCTAGAACCTACGCCCAATTTTCCAAAGAGTGCATAGTGTAATTCCTTAATTCTTTTGCTAATTAATCTGTGTTTCGTCTCACTTTCATCCACCATACACTAATTGTACCTGTGTATTTTATTCACCTCGCATCTGTTAACCCGTTCATACCCAAGCCTGATACTGCCTGTTTTAAGTATCAATGAGTAAGACTTCGTTGCCTACGTCCATGTACTAATTGTGCCTGTATATTTTATTACCCTCTCCCTGTTAACCCGTTCAGAAGCGAGTCTGATATTGCTTTAAATATCAATGAGCTAAACTTCGTCATTAGCGACACTTTAATTACTAAGTGCGATCTATCGATCGATATCTGTTAACCAGTTCAGATCTAACTTATTAAGATTAATTTATAACGTCCATTCCAGACTGAGTCTATTGGAACTTGGTTAGTTATTTTGTGTATCTTCGTGTGTTGTCTTAATCGCGAATATTGAAGATTCCATCTTGACATAATTAATACCATCCAGTGGACATATTAAAATCCATTTCCACTCCTATCTAATTCACGTTACTACTTTGCTATACCTACAAAAAATATAGAAACACGAATTCCTAAACTTGGTTCGTTATCGTAGCATATGTTCTAGTAATATATTTCAGTGATAAGATATAAATTCCCTTTTGAGCTGTTTTGATACTTCTCATTAATTAGAAATAATAATCTCAGTCCTTTCCTGTAATTTAAATTAACATCGCATTCCGCCTAAGAATATAATTGCACTAACTAGAAAAAGTATTTATCACTAGAACAGTCCAACTAGTGACCTTCCCAGTGACCTGACCTATAAAGGCAAGTTCACGCGGTCACCTTTAAGACTCCACCTGAGCCGTACGTGTGACTCCCCCAAACCTTGGGGCAATATTTAAAACCTCAACTCTCTCAGTTGTAGTGCTAGGATCATTACCTAGCCACCTAGCGCATTGAAGTCTCTCGTGGTTACGGAAGATATTTGACTCTTATTCACTATTGCATTGAAGGTTAATATTTATTTATGTGTATAATACCCTTATGTATGCTTTCTCATATAACCTGATTTAATACTAGACTCTCACCATTGAGTTATCCTAGTATCAGTAACTTGTTCTGAAGTAAGAACAATACATTTACACTTTACTATTTAGGGCCCTCATTTATGATCCCCAATATTATTTTCATCTTATGTTTATTCAATAAAACCTTCTTATATATTCTTCCTTGTGTTGTTATTGAGTACTACATTGAACTATTGAATACTATTTTTACTGCATATAGAACCTGCTCGGTACGTTCCTGTCAAGCATATTTAAGTCCATCAACCCAGAAGTGGATTGTTTTACGGACTGTATCAAGGGAACAAACTTATCAGAACCCGGCACAACATATATATACTGTATATACTGTATATATATATATATATATATATATATATATATATATATATATATATATATATTGATAAACTAAGGTCTACAGTACAAAGGAAAAACATTTAAGATATACAGGTGACAAAAAAAGTGTAGCAGTTCCTTTATGTTATTGGCTGAGGTTAGGCTCTTCCATTCTCCGCCCATATTGAATTTCAAAAGGCCTTTGACAAAGTTCCCCACAAACGTTTACTGCTAAAACTAAAAGCGCATGGAATACAAGACGGTGTGTTGAAATGGATAGAAAATTGGCTCAGCGACAGAAAGCAAAGAGTAGTCATAAACGGTAAGGCTTCTAAATGGACCAATGTAAGTAGCGGGGTACCCCAGGGATCGGTACTAGGACCAATTCTCTTTCTAATTTACATCAACGACATAGATGAGGGTCTCACCTGTACAATCTCAAAATTTGCTGACGATACAAAAGTTGCAAATAGCGTACTCTCAAAAGATCAAGTTGACGATATACAACACAATCTAGATAAATTGTCACATTGGGCCCAAATTTGGCAAATGAGTTTCAATGCGATTAAATGTAAAGTACTACATATCGGATACCTAAATGAGAAAGCAAACTATTCGATGAATGGCACTCAGCTTAAGAATGTAAACAGAGAAACCGATCTGGGAGTAACAATATCGAGTAACCTAATACCGAGTCAACAATGTTCAGAAGTTGTTAAGAAGGCAAACAAAATAATTGGCTTTATAGGCAGATCATTTGAGCATAAATCCAAAGACGTAATCCTAACCCTTTACAATTCCTTAGTCCGCCTCTTCTGGAATACTGCGTTCAATGCTGGTGCCCTTATTACCAAAAAAAAATAAACAAGCTAGAACGAGTTCAACGTAGAGTTACCAAAATGATACCTAGCCTAAAGAACAAACCATACGAAGAGCGTCTTAGAGAATTAAATCTATTTCCTTTAACCCAGCGCAGATTAAGAGGTGACTTAATTCAAGTGTTCAAAATCATCAAAGGCATCGACAATATGAACTGTAGTAAGTACTTCACTATCGACCAATCTAATTACACGCGGGAAACGGTTGCAAAATTATTGGTAAATCTTTTAACTCACACGAATCTAAGAATTTCTTCTTCAATCGAGTTGTCAACTTGTGGAATGGGCTTCCCCGAGACGTTATAGACTGCAGCACCGTTGATTAATTTAAATTCTGCCTAGACAAATATCTCGCATCAAACCCGCGACTGACTACGTTTGTAAATGAATAACTTTATTTTATCCTCCCCTCAGTTACTAACCCATATGTCCCCTACTAACTTCCTAGTCCTGCCACGTTAGTGGCAGGGCAGTAGTTCCCTTTCCAATGTTCCCTTACCCACTCTAAACCACTGTTTGGACACTTGATCCTCAGTGTTTTGGAGGACAAACAGCCTAGAAGGGTCACTAGATCTGTTGTTGCTTGATTTCTTTTGTACTCCTTTGTACTCCTTTGTACTTCCTTTGTACTTTGTACATATACTTCCTATACTGCACTACTCTCTTTCTCTATACCCTCCATCTCTAGGAGGGTTTAAAGGGGTAGTGCTTGGTTTTTGGTCAATTTATTTATTCATTTACATATTTTTTAGTTATCACCCTAGACCTCCATCAAGCTTTATACAAAAAGTACCCCTTATACCACCTTTTAAGATAGGTTTGTATATTTTTTGATAGACAAATTTCTCGGGCGAAGGCTCGATTCTTAATATTACAGGATCGCTATCACTCGCTATGAACATATCGACACCTAAATGGCACGAGAGGTCTTATTTTATCAAATAAATAGGGCAAAACGTCTCAAAATCGCCAAACAAATTAAACGAACGTCTTAAAATCTCAAAACGAATATACTTCCTATTCTGCGCTACTAGACTTTTTCTCTATACCTTCCATCTCTAGGGGGGTTTAAGGGGAATGGTTCACTTTTTGGTCGATTACTTTCATTTATGTAATATTTGTCTAGTTTTCCGCCCTAGACCTCCATCAAGCTTAAACAAAACACCCCCAGGACCCCCTTCAAGATAAATGTGTAAATTTTTCCATAGACAAAAATCACCGTCGAAGGCTGGTTCCATATATATTACAGGCTCGTTATCGCTTGCCAGGAAATAATCGACACCTAAATGACACGAAAATGTTTAATATTGACAAAGAAATAGGGCGAAAGGTCTAATTCTGGACCCCCACCTCCCTCATGTTTAGAACAATTAGTTTTGAGATTTTAAGACGTTCACCCAATTAGTTTTGGGAGTTAAAGACCTTTCCCCCCATTTCTGTCAATGTTAAGACCTTTTGTGCCATTTAGGTGTCGAGTTCTTCCTGGCGTGCGATAGCGAGCCTCTATTTTAGTAGGAGCCGGCCTTCGGCCGGTACATTTTTCTACCGAAAAATGTACACATTTATCTCAAAGGGGTTTGTTGGGTGTATTTTTATAAGCGTGATGGAGGTCTAGGGAGCAAAGTATAAGCCTCCCCTTAACCCCTACTGTACCGACGACGTCTGTATGATTTTATTGTAGCTATATTTAGACGATTCTGTGCAGCTTACGAAGGATCTGTGGTAGTATAAAGGGTTAAGTGAGATAGTTCGAAGCCTGTTAATTGCTTGAGGCTCTTTTTAAATTGATTAAAATCGTCTAATGGTAGCCAAAATATCGTTAAAAGGACAGCATTGGTACAGAAGGGGTTTAAGTCTCTCTCACTAGATTTCACTCAAAATATCGAGGTTGCCTGCAAAATATGATTGAATCCAGCTGTACCTTAATACTAATAAGGCCTATTGTTGTGTTACCAAATAAGACGAACGTGTGATGGATTATTGCTTCCATTTTTTTTTTTTTTTTTTTTTTTTACCGTGCCCTCCATCTCCGCCAGCTGTTGATTACTTTGAAGGAGTGAAGTTAATTATATGCCCTAAGTGTTTTTGTTCTCTCTCTCTCTCTCTCTCTCTCTCTCTCTCTCTCTCTCTCTCTCTCTCTCTCTCTCTCTCTCTCTCTCTCTCTCTCTCTCTCTCTCTCTCTCTCTCTCTCTCTCTCTCTCTCTCTCTCTCTCTCTCTCTCTCTCTCTCTCTCTCTCTCTCTCTCTCTCTCTCTCTCTCTCTCTCTCTTCTCTCTCTCTCTCTCTCTCTCTCTCTCTCTCTCTCTCTCTCTCTCTCTCTCTCTCACAACAAGATCAACGCCCTCACCAGGAAGCTGGAATCACTCCAAGAGTTTGTAACACTCAACGTTGGAGTATCACTAACTCCAATTGTTTCAACTCCAGCATCCACCACCGCCCCAACGTCATCTGCCAACAATCCAACACCTGCAGTAGACACTGCAGCAGATGCTTCTGACGAACCTGAGCCGACATCAAACCAGGACAGCCGCCCTGTTCACCTTAGTCTCTCCCCAACTCCTCGTGCAAGAAGCCTGCTAGCACGAACAGTACCAACCCCTCGCCCCCGTTCTAACCACTCCTCTCCCCGACCTGTACGTAGAGTCCCGCCACCACAGGTTTCCGGATTTACACCAGTGAGGAACGGTGCACGGCCAACGCAGAAAAGGTCTCATCTACCAGTCACAATGTCAAACAGATTTGAGATATTGGTAGAGATGGAAGACGAACCAGAAGAGACCAGGATCGTTGGGGATTCCATCTACGAGGACAGGTCGAAGAGTTCTGCGACAGAGTCCCAAATCAACGAAAAAGATTTTGCATCCCAGGAGCTGGACTGGACGATATTGTGGAAGCCTTCGAAGATACCACAAAGGATGCAAATGAAAATACCCTTTTTGTCATCCATGCTGGTTCAAATGTCGTCATGCGCACCAGATCCGAAGAGTTGATGGAGAAATATCGCATGATGATCCAGCACTACAAAAACAAGTCAAGGAATATCATCATCTCCGGCATTCTCCCCAAGATCGACGCACCTGACAAATTCTACGACAAGGCCTTCAGCACAAATAGCCGACTAAAATATTTGTGTCTGAGGGAAGAAGTTGAGTTCATCAACCTCTGGGACAACTTCTACAACCAGCCTACTCTGTTCCGCAAGGATGGCACTCATCTAAACCCTGTGGGTTCAGCACGCATGGGTCGTCTCCTACACGAAGCAGTCCGCAGCCATGGATCAAAAAACGCCATCCGAGAAGAAGCAGCAGCAGTGACATAAATCATCCAACGCCAAGAAAAAAACAGAGGCAACCGAGGACCACCAGCGATAAGGACCGAAGACAGCAAGGACCGAAGACAGCCATGAACATAAATGTAGATCCGACAAGAACCAAAAATATTATTAAAGAGCGTTCCGTGAGTTCTAAAATAACAAATTTAAAGGTTTTCTATGCAAACGCTCGTAGCATACGCAATAAATTTTCAGATTTAGAGGAGCTAGTGTTTACAGAAAATTATGATGTGATTGGCATAACAGAATCTTGGCTCAATACAGAAGATAGAGACTTTTAGCAGAGTATTCACTTCCCGGTTATGTAATGTTTGAGAAAAGCCGAATAAATCGAAATGGAGGTGGCGTTTTACTTTATATCAAAGAAAGTCTTAACCCTACCCTCTTGTCAAAACCTCAAATTGTGAACGTCGACGCATCTTTTGTGCTAATAAAGAATAATAAAGGTACAAAAATAATACTTGCATTAATATACAGACCTCCAGCTCAATCAGTGCAAACTGACCGAGAAATTTACGAACAAATTGCAGATGTAAGTAACTCACAAGATACCGTAATTTTTGGCGACTTTAATTTACCTGTGACCAAGTGGAGCGATACTCTTACTTCACATTCCGGACATGACTTGTATACGAACTTGCAAGAGAGTTCACTTTATCAATTTGTTCGAACGCCAACCCGTGGTAATAACGTTCTTGACATTGTACTTGCAACAAAAGAAGAGTTAATAGAGAATTTGAATGTTGGTGATGAATTCAGTAACAGCGACCATCGTACGATAACTTTCACTTTAAAGTTTACTAGTAACGAACCAAATAGTAGCATCGAAAAAGTCCCTAATTTCAAGAAAGCAAACTTCCATAAACTTAGAGCTATGTTTAAAGAAACTGACTGGAGCTTTTTAATTAACAATAACGACATAAATACGTCTTGGAAGTTATTCGAAACCACTTACCTAAAAGCAGTGCAAGACTGCATACCATCGAAAATACGGCGTCCAGGCCATAATAACAAGCCCAAATGGTGGAAAAAAGATATTTCAAACTGCCTGCTTGCTAAAAAATTTGCTAATGATAGATTAAAATCCTCACAAAATGACTAAGAACAGGTGAAATTTGTAGAGCTACGACGCAAAGCCAAAAAGTTAATTAAGCAAAGTAAAAAGACCTTAGAGTTACATATTGCGAATCAAAGTAAAACAAACCCGAAAGAATTCTATAGTTATATCAGAAAGAAAAAAGTAGTTACTTCAACTGTTGGACCGTTAGTCTATGAAAATGGAGAATACACCAAAGACGAAGTACAAATGAGTAATGCCCACAATACCTTCTTTGCATCAGTTTTTACAACAGAAAACCTCAGTGATATCCCTACACCATCGCCGATTCAGATTGATAATTCAGATGTTCTAAGCAATATCACCGTTACAGAGAGAGAAGTATTGAATTGTTTAGATAAACTCAAGGTAAATAAAACACCTGGACCTGATACAATCTCGCCTAGAGTTCTAAAGGAAGCTAAGGATGAGCTCTCCAAACCACTGACATTACTATTCAATAAATCCTTGCAGTCTGGAACTATGCCTGATCAGTGGAAGCTAGCCAACGTAATACCGATATTAAAAAAAGGCAGCAAATCCCTACCCAGTAACTATCGTCCAATTAGCTTAACCTCAGTTGTATGTAAAATGCTAGAAACGGTCATACGAGACAGACTCGTAAATCACTTAGAGGAAAATAACATACTTAAAGATACTCAACACGGCTTTCGTAAAAAACGTTCCTGTTTTGTTTAACAAACCTCTTAGACTTCTTCCACGATATCCTCAACCTCTACGATGAGAGTAAAGCTGTAGATATTATATACCTTGATTTTCAAAAGGCCTTTGACAAAGTTCCCCTCAATCGTTTACTGCTAAACCTAAAAGAGCATGGAATACAAGACGGTGTGTTGAAATGGATAGAAAATTGGCTCAGCGACAGAAAGCAAAGAGTAGTCATAAACGGTAAGGCATCTAAATGGACCAATGTAAGTAGCGGTGTACCCCAGGGATCGGTACTAGGACCAATTATCTTTCTAATTTACATCAACGACATAGATGAGGTTCTCACCTGTACAATCTCAAAATTTGCTGACGATACAAAAATTGCAAATAGCGTACTCTCAAAAGAACAAGTTGACGATATGCAACACAATCTAGATAAATTGTCATGTTGGGCCCAAATTTGGCAAATGAGTTTCAATGCGGATAAATGTAAAGTACTACATATCGGATACCTAAATGAGAAAGCAAACTATTCGATGAATGGCACTCAGCTTAAGAATGTAAACAGAGAAACCGATCTGGGAGCAACAATATCGAGTAACCTAAAACCGAGTCAACAATGTTCAGAAGTTGTTAAGAAGGCAAACAAAATAATTGGCTTTATAGGCAGGTCATTTGAGCATAAATCCACAGAAGTTATCTTAACCCTTTACAATTCCTTAGTCCGCCCTCTTCTGGAATACTGCGTTCAATCCTGGTGCCCTTATTACCAAAAAGATATAAACAAGCTAGAACGAGTTCAACGTAGAGTTACCAAAATGATACCTAGCCTAAAGAACAAACCATACATAGAGCATCTTAGAGAATTAAATCTATTTCCTTTAACCCAGCGCAGATTAAGAGGTGACTTAATTCAAGTGTTCAAAATCATCAAAGGCATCGACAATATGAACTGTAGTAAGTACTTCACTATCGACCAATCTAATTACACGCGGGGAAACGGTTGCAAAATTATTGGTAAATCTTTTAACTCACACGAATCTAAGAATTTCTTCTTCAATCGAGTTGTCAACTTGTGGAATGAGCTTCCCCGAAACGTTATAGACTGCATCACCGTTGATTCATTTAAACTCCGCCTAGACAAATATCTCGCATCAAACCCGCGACTGACTGCGTTTGTAAATGAATAACTTTATTTTATCCCCCCCTCAGTTACTAACCCATCTGTCCCCTACTAACTTCATAATCCTGCCACGGACATTAGTTCCAGGGCAGTAATTCCCTTTCCAATGTTCCCTTACCCACTCTAAACCACTGTTTAGACACTTCATCCTCAGTGTTTTGGAGGACAAGCAACCTAGAAGGGTCACTAGATATGTTGTTGCTTGATTTCCTTTGTACTCCTTTGTACTCTCTCTCTCTCATTACCTGTTCTGGCGCAGGTGTAAACAGGTGGTAAATGTTATTATAAATTTTTTGCACTCACTCTTACTCTCATGCTCTCTCTCTCTCTCTCTCTCTCTCTCTCTCTCTCTCTCTCTCTCTCCAAATTATGTTGAGCGCCACTTACCTGCCAATCAGACAAAATTTACCTGTCTACATTTCCGTCAGGCTTTTCTTCCAGACAAGATATTGAGAGGTACGAGTATGTTACTGAGAAAGAGAGAGAGAGAGAGAGAGAGAGAGAGAGAGGGGGAGGGGGGGGGGGGGAGGAGAGTGTTACGACCGGTACTACGAAATAAACAAGGGCACTTAAGAATGGACTAGATGATAGGCTATATTTGCAACAACGGTACGCTAATTCCAAACCCTCGAACTATTACGCCGGTGAACAAAACACTTAAACCCTCCAGAGTTAATCTACTGGATAACGGGGTATCAATTAACGGGGTTTTAGTGCACTTCTACAAAGGCTTTCCGATGACGGCAAAGCCTACTCACAACAGGAGTACTTTACGTTAATAAAATGCTCTTAAGTAATAACAATTTTTTTTTTTTTTTTTTTTGTTAAGAGACAATGAACGGAGGAAGGAAAAACACAGATAAAACAAAAAGGTCCATGTGCCTAAAGGCATCCTCCATTCATAAAATGTTTGTAACAACTGGATTTAAACATTTGTTGATTGTAAGTTTGTGGAAAGCAATTCGAGGGAAGTGAATTCCAAAGAGTAGTTGCTCTGGGGTATAAATGAATTCTGATAAGCAGAAGTTCTGCATTGTGGAGGAGAAAGTGTAAATTCATGGGCGCTCTCAGCTGCCCTAGTTCTACGGGGAAAGATGTGGAGAGGCGGCACAATTGAAGCAAGTTCCTCGGAACAATTGCTGTGAAAATATCTGTAGAATAATGCAAGGGATGCAACGTTTCTTCGTATGGCTAATGTAGGAAGGTCCTGTGTGATTGCAGGGTTATTGATTAATCTAATAGCTTTATTTTGAATTTTGTCCAACTGCCTCAATGCAACCACTCCACTTCCACCCCACAGAGGTGAACAGTAATCCATCTGAGAGCGCACATGACTTTTATATATTACGGCCAACTGCTCGTCAGTGAAGAATTCTCGAACTCTGTACAGGAGTCCCAGTTTTTTAGAGGCATTCTTAGCAATGCTTCTAACATAATGTGTCCAGCTCAAGTTAGTAGTTAATGTTACACCGAGAATGTCAATACTAGGGGAAGTGGGAATATTTACATCATTAAAAAATATATGGGAGTCAGTGAGATTCTGTCGGTTAGAAAATTGAATGTACTTGGTTTTCTGTGCATTAAAGGAAACTAGATTCTCTTGTCCCCATTCATTAATTCTAGAAATGCTTGAATATACTATAACAAGATTTAATAAAGGAGTATATGCTTACGTTAACTTTAGTGTGAGTCTGTACTCAACACTAAACTCTACAATGCTCTATGAAAACACTGGAAGTCTAGTCCTACAGCAATCAGATAAAGAATCTTCTGAAAATGTCTGATGCTCTAAGATGCTCGTTAATATAGAACAGAAATAATGCAGGGGCAGGACACTAAAGCGTGTATCTTAAATACACCAAAAAGTAGGATACATATATATAACAAGGGAGTGCAACAACTCTGTGACAGCACTAATAATCGCCACTCAAAACAGTACTTCCTTAGCCAACGTAACAGCCAAACTGGGTTGTGCACTATGCATCAACCTAGGCTAAAATAAGGCTTGAATTATTCCTAAAGCATACACAATTAAAGTTAATAAACACAATGCTGTCTTTCTCACTAATAAAGTCTAGCAGTGGCATAAAAGGTACTAGGAAACTAAGCAGAGCGCAAGCATGCTCGTAGCCTACTGTCTCCCCTTGAACAGATTTCCCTTATATTACGTTAAGTGACTTGGAGGCTCTCTTGGTAAGTCCAGATCTCAAGTATCTGGTCTTACCCTGGCGCTCCACAAAGGTCAACAAAATGAGGTAGCAAGCATACAGGTAAGTGTAGGCAAAAGCCCTTAACCGGTATACTGCTACACTCGCAAAGGAAAATATGCACAAGGGTTACAGGCTACCTAGCTTCGTCGATGTTGTACAGGCTCTGACTTGCCACATACATAACTCAGACAACGACCAAAGATACCTTCCACTGTCTAGCATTAAATAATAGGAAAGAACAGCTCAATAATTAAAAGCACCCCAACACTAGGCTACCATATGACTATGACTCTACTAATCCCTAAAGCTAGTGCAAAACATAAATGTGAGAGCTGGTGCTGGTAATACGACTGGCCGACTATGGAAGTCGTATGCAGAACCAGAAGGGATAAGTAATTGAATAAAGAGAGGAAGTATTGGAAAAGAAGAAGTTCAGAGAGAGAAACAGTAGTATAGGGGGTTATATTGGGGACAGATTGCAAAGGACATGTAGGACTAAGCATGCTATGCCAAGCTCTGCAGGAGAAACGCGGGCAGGAGCCCCCCAGCACTAATAAAGGCAGCGGCACCCAATCACAGACGACTAAGACTACGTCATGAGAAGCAGGCGTCATATGACGCGTCACGCCCGCCGGCCAATCACGGGCGTGGGAAACTCCTCCGAGCGAGGGAGGCACACGTACATACACATGCACATATTACCACCTCACTGCTCGCTCTCTTTCTCCTTACAACTTCACACAATGCATCTTATATTCTATCAATGATATAAAATACTTCCAAGTGTCACAGACAAGAATAAAGATCACCACTGATCTGTCTGTGACAAAATGAACTCTATGAAAGAAAGAACATCGTTCTACGATTATTGTAGCCCATTTCACTGCCCTGGCGAGCGCTAGCGAGTTACGAGTGCATTCTGGCAAGCTGGCCAGCGTAACAAGAGGAGGAAGAAAGGGAGGAAGGGTGGAAAGAAACCAAGCAAGAGAAACTAGTGAAATTATGGCAGAAAGTAAGAGTGCATCGCAATAGCTAATAATGAGGAGGGGTGGAAGGAAGGAAGGGAAGGAGGGACGAAAGAAAAAACTAAAAAATGAAGGCAGGAAGGAAGGAAGGAAAGAAGAAAGGAAAGAAAGAAGAAAGAAACGAAGCAAAATATAACAGTGAAAGGATGACAAAAAGTAAGAGTTTATTGCAATAGCTAATAATGAGGAAAGAAGGTTGGAAGGAGTGAATGAATGAATGAATGAAGCTATCTGGTGATAGCTGTCCCCCTGGTATCTGAAAGGGGCGTGGTCCTCCTGTAATAGGGGTGACTCTGGTGATAGCTGTCCCCCTGGTATCTGAAATGGGCGTGGTCCCCCTGTAATAGGGGTGTCTCTGGTGATAGCTGTCCCCCTGGTATCTGAAAGGGGTGTTTCAGGGTGGATGGGGCTCGATAGCCTTGGCGGGCAACCTATCTAGGGGAAAAAGCCTACACAAATTACCGATGGGCGACACGCTAATCGGTGCCACTTACAGGTGGCGATTTCTATAACAGATATAACAGATATATATATATATACTGTATATACTGTATACAGTATAAGGAAGGAAGGAAGAGAGCGAGGAAGGTAGGGAGGGAAGGAGGGAGGGAGAAAGGAAGGAAGGAAGGTCGGTCGGAAGAAAGGGAGAAAGGAGGGAAGGAAAGAAGGAAGAGAGCGAGGAAGGTAGGGAGGGAGAAAGGAAGGAAGGAAGGGAGGTCGGAAGAAAGGGAGAAAGGAGGGAAGGGGGAGGGAGGGAGGATTGAATGAATGAAAGAATGAAGGGAGGAAGGAAGGTAGGAAAGAAGGAAGGAGGGAAGGAAGAAAGAAAGGTAGGCAGGAAAGAAGGAAAGTATCTAATCCAGAGAAAACAGTGAATGGATGAAAGAAAGTCAAAGTGTACCTCAATAGCTAATAAGGAGAAGACGTACACAAAGGCCACACAAAGGTCGGTGGTACGGTCGCGCTAATAAGTCATATCTCAGCTGTCATTTTGTTTGGCTCGCTCTGTGCTGTATTTATGTCTGTCAGATGTTGAATAGGGTGGGTAAGTGTAGGAACATGTTTGTATATCTCACTCAAAAAGAACAAAATCACGTGTGATAGAGAAGTAATGGTGGTAGGTTGCTAAGTGGAGGTTTGTATTCATATCTATCTTTTTGTTCATTTATATATTTATTTATGTATATTGTATATACTATTATTATTATTATTATTGTTGTTATTATCCGCTCTCTCTCTCTCTCTCTCATTATATATATAGCCTATATATTGTCACTCCCAATTGAGTTTGTAGCCTACAGTATATCATTTGTGAGTGAGTTACAAGTACAAGGCCTATCGGGCAAGGGGCCTGGTGGGAGGCTAGCCTTTGTTTCCCACGAGCGAGCCCTTGTTGGCGCCTGTAGTCTGTGTAGCCGGTTGGCTATTATAATTAATTAGTTTATTTAGCCTTTGTGCAATTATTTCGTCTATCATAAGTTTATACAATGTTGTCTTATGTTTTACCTGATTACTTTTGTATTGTTAAGGAGAGCACAGGCTGCCTAGTTAATTGCGTAGTCTAGTGGTGCCTGGCGCTCTCCTTCCCTCCCTCGCGTGGCCCTGAGATTTTCCAGTGCTCCCACTCTTAGGGATTTTGTTCCTATATTGGAACTTTTGGAGTGGTTTAGGGAATAATCTAGGAACCTGCTAAAGTTTGGGGAATTTTAGGGAATTTGACTTATTTTGTTATTTGCTGGGTGCTTTTTCATATTTGCCAATATTTATTCAAAACACGTTTGTTGAAGTAAACCTTATCAACACTGAGCACAGAAATAGCCTCAAGCAGGAGTCTCCTGATGGTCTACTTCTTGCAAGAGAAGGAATTAATGGTTAGTCTTGGAAAATCAGCATATCTTCAAGAGTGCTACTAAATGCTAAACTTGACAAAGAAAGTAAGAAGTAATGCTGATGATTCTGAAGCACACCTAATCGCACTCAACCATATGAAATCTAAGGTCTTCATAATCTCCAATTTGTAATAACTGAGAGAGAGAGAGAGAGAGAGAGAGAGAGAGAGAGCATACCCTATGATTAAGAAGTATGTTTATAGAAATAATTGGGATTTACTTTCACATCCTGAGCTTTATTTATGTAATTAACAGTAGCGGAACAACTGTATTCAATGTGTATTTCCATAGAGAGACAGAGCGAGAGCACACCCTATGAGTTGCAGTTTGCAGTTTTTAACACTGTGCACTCACTTGATTGACAAGGCTAGGGCGTGCCCTTGTTACTGGGACTATACTGGATATTTGTCACGAATCGCTAGACCTGAGTGTCCAAACTATTGACGGCTACCAATGGCACGGGGTAGGATTGAACTGCAGGCCCTTTGATCAGCAGTCAAACGCGCTACCGACCATGCCATGGCCCACGGCACCCATGAGTATGAAGTTATATCAATGGAAATAACCGTATATACTATTTATGTTTTCACATCATGTGATCAAGGAAGCTTCTTAAGTGTAATTAACAGTAAAGGAACCATTCCCTTCAATATGCATTTCTACCGTGAGAAACACTATAACCTATGAATATGAAGTTACAAACGTGGAAATAACCGTTCAAAAATTAAAATATAATGTAATTACATATATACAGTATATATATATATATATATATATATATATATATATATATATATATATATATATATGTACAGTAGCCTATAATATCGTGTAATTATGGAGCGTTATTTATGTAAATAACCGTAAAGGAACAATTTTATTTCAATATTTACTTATACTAGCCTTTATATGTAATAAATTGTGTTTACTGCTAAATATAAAAGTTTTGGGATTTTTTTTATCGATCTAGGAATTTTCAGGTGTTCTCTGAGGAATTTCCATTAATGATTTGTGGGAGCCCTGCGGTGACGGTGAGATATCTCGTGGCCGGGGAGCTCACTCTAGTCCTGCCTCTCGTTGTGTAAACATAACTTGTTAGCTGTCTGTCGAGCTTGCTCCTTTTGTTTCCCTTGAATACCGCATATTTCTTGTTGTTGTTGTTGTTGTTGTTGTTTTTGTTGTTGTTGTTCCCCAAGCTGCCTGGCCGAACAGCCCCAAGGCCCCGAGCAAGGCCAAGGCCATAACCGAGCGCCCCCACAGAACCCTCCCTGCCGACCACAATAAAGCCTGGGTGACCGAAGCCAATCCATGGCGGGGAGCTGAGGAGGGCGACAGAAACGCCCGGGAAACCAAAGCCCCACCCAGGGCCCTGTGCCACTCAGCAATTATGAAGAGAAAGCTGAGGGGCAAAGGAAAACAAACATTTGACGCTTTGGCTTCCAAGCTTGGTAGATTGGGAGGTCAATCCACGGAAGAGACGCTGTCACTGGAGATCTAGAAAATATATAAGTAAAAGGAACAGGCAGAGTAAGCTATGGGTATGGCAGAGGTCGCTCAGTTCTCACTCTGAGTATTCTTCTTGTTCTTTATTTGATTGGAGCATAGCAGGGGCTGGAGTCATATTGAGCATATTGTTTTGTTTTAACATCTTTAGTTTAATCTTAATTACTGCATTCAGTCCTTTTTGGCAATCTAGAATATAAGTTTCTTTTTATTCTTCCATGTTGTTTTCCATTATTCTGCTGCATTATGTTTATGTGTGAATAGTATTCCTGGTTGGTATCTATAGTGGTTTGTGGGTTGGCCTGTTTTACTTAGTTTTGGTAGGCCTTTGAGGAACGGGGTTGGTGTGTGTGTAGGCCTGCAGTGCCCTAATAGGCTACTGTCCTTTTTCCTTCCACCACACAGCATCCTTAGTTAACCCTCTAGAGTCTAGGGCGTGGCAGCCAATCTTCAACCTACTAAGATACCAACTCTTGTGCCTTTAGTTTTAGCAGCAATACATTCGGTGCAGTTTGGGACTAGGGGTGGAGCCTGTTACTAGGTGAGGTTGTCCCCATTGTACTCGGATGTATTGAGCTAACCCCAGATGATGTTGTAAGCGATAAGTCATTAAAGTTGTTTATCCCTTACAACATCACCGCCGTGCTGTGCTGAAGAGAGCCACTCGGTGTATTATTAGGACATAGGCTAGGGATAATAGGCTTGGCACAGAGGTTTATTGTACTGGACTTTCCATGGGGTTTTGCTTTGTATTGTTCTCAATTCCTAAGCGATTGGGCATGATACCGAGTGTTCTGGGAGTCTAGTAGTGGTATGGTGGGATAATGTTGGTGTAGTATGGAATACATTTAGAAGTTCTCTTGCATACTACACGCACTATGGAATAGACTCGGGGACAATAGATATCTTTGTGTCTCCTTGTTACTGCTTTAATAAGCAAAGAGGAAGATAGCCATTTTTCCTAGAGAACCTGCGTGTCTTGGTGTTTGAGTCAGATATTAAGAGCGTGTCTGTTGCAGGGTAGTACGGTGCTGTGGGGTAGGCTATGTAAGCATCTGGTTGCCCCGACTCCCCTCGTAACTATATATATATATATATATATATATACAGTATATATATATATATATATATATATCTATATCTATATGTATATATCTATATCTATATATATATGTATACAGTATACTGTATATTCATATATACAGTAAATATATATATATATATATATATATATATATGTTAGTATAGCCAAGTAATAGATTCTCTTTTAAACAGACGAGGTTAAGGGCAATAGCAGTTTCAGCATTTAGTATTTTATTGTTACAGTTTTCAATATTTCTAACAATTTTCCTCTGGGGTTCAGAGATGAGGTACAACAGGTTAGCAAAATTCATGGTGGATCCAACGTTTCACAAGTAAACATCTTGCATCTTCAGGGAATGGGCAGGTAATGATTAGAATAAGGACAAAGCAACATATTTATACAAAATTCGAGGATCAAGAATAGGTAGGTGGGCGGAGCTACTGGGTGTGGGGTGGCTGTTCATTGGTGGAAGGCAGTCTATTCGCGAGACGGGCACTAAATCTTATCGGTGGTTGGTTGTTGGCTGTGGGTGGCTGTGATTGGTTGGTGTTGTCAGTAGTGTGCTGATCGCGGAAAGGTACGGGAGGGGGGCACAGGGCGAGAGGAACGAGGGCAGTATGCCTGTAGCGCTTGCCTGAAGGAAGAATTTGAAGGTCTTGTGTTTGGTTGTTGATGCTGGGGTTGAGCGTTTGGATATATAGAGCTTCTAAAATAGCTAGTCTTCTGGGGTCTGATTCTTTGTCGAGTATGGTAGTTTGTTTGTCTAGGTCGGCGCGAGTTAGGGCAAGATGGTGGGGGCTTGATAGTGATCTTTTATAGCGCCAGATTGAAGGTGGAGGGTTAGTCGACGGGAAAGGCGAGTCTGTGTCATTCCAACATAGGATAGGGGTCCACAGTCCCCAGAGGTGCAAATATGCTGGTATATCACATGATCGTCTTTCGGTTGGTTGGTGGAAATGGGGCGGTTACGGAGGACAAGGTTGGAGGTCTTAGGAGATTTGTAGTAAATAATGAGTTTTATTTTATTGTCAGGGTTGGTGGGGAGGACGTTTTTGTGAATTATTTCTTTCATAATGGATTCGTCTGTTGTGTGGTCGGAAGATATGTAGTTTCTGTAGAAAAATGTAATGTCATTGGCCGGGTTGGTGCTAGGGGGGTCTTGTTTGTACCATTTTTCTAGGTGGTGGTTGATGGCATTGGTGACGTCAGTGTTGGAATACCCATTGTTGACTAGGACCTGGGTGAGCCTTTCCAATTCATTGTGTGTGTCATTCCAGGTGGTGCAATGGGTGAGGGCTCTCCTGACATAGGCGGCGATGGTGGACTGATGGTATCGTTTAGGGCATTCACTTTCCCCATTAAGACATTGGCCATTGTTAGTAGGTTTGGTGTACACCGTAGTTTTGAAGCCGTGGTCGTGGAGGGAGACAAGGAGGTCGAGGAAGGGTAGATGACCATCGGTGGTTTCTTCGTATGTGAAGTTGAGTCCGGAGGCGGCCATGAAGCGCTGCTGGAGGTCCCTGAGTTCGCCCAGGTCCTTCACCCGCACGAAGATATCATCTATGTACCTGCAGTAGACAGTGGGCCGGTGGGCAGCCAGGAGTTCCTCTTCGATAGTTCCCATGAAGAAATTGGCGAACAGGACCCCCAGGGGCTTCCCATCGCTACACCGTCGATTTGCTGGTACATATTCCCGCGGGGGCAGAGGAAAGGGGACTCCTTGGTACATAGTTCCAAGAGCGCCTTCAGGGCCTTCTCCGGGATGTCCAGGGGGGGCGTATTAGGGCAGTGGTAAACTCGACGTAGGATAAAATCTATTGTCTTGTCAACGGGCACGTTGGTAAACAAACTCTCTACGTCGAGGGAGGCGATGATGTGGTCGTTAGCAGGGGGAGCATCTCGTAGAATTTCAAGGAAGTCATAAGCGTCTGTTTAAAAGAGAATATATATATATATATATATATATATATATATATAACTCAGGGGGGAGATTGTAGGCACCAATCGATCAGGGCTAGACCCAGGTGAGGTTATAGGCATGTGATAAAGAGTCGCTGGAACTCCTGTTTCATTTGCTTGGCCTCTCTTACTGATTTTCTTTGTGCCTCATTTACACTGAGAGCAATCCAGCTAGCTCTCACAAACACCTCCTCCTCCTATCCCCTTCACTACACTAAACATGCACACCACACTTCATTCCTCCACACCAAAATAAAAAAATAAAAAAAATATGAATTTTAGCCCAGCCTCGGAGTCCCCACGGGGGGGGGGGGGACCATAAATGCCCCTACACCCGACCGACCATCCCCTGACGACCCCACACAATTACCTGGACCTCGGCCTGTTACTCTTTCTATTAATTTCTGCAACATTCGCGGACTTTCCTCTAACTTTCACTCTGTTGAGCACCATCTCTCCTCCTATAAACCTGATCTTCTCTTCCTCACCGAAACTCAGGTGTCTGTAGCAACATCCAGCAACCCCTTCTCTGTATCCTCCTACTTTCTCTATCCTAGTTTCAAAGCCAAAGGTGGATGTTGTGCATAATTATGTGCACAACAAACTCACTTGCTCTCGTGTTCCCGATTTCGACTCCTCTGAATTCTCAACTTTATGGCTCAAACTTTCCTGTCATTCTCTTACTAAATATTTCTGTGCCGTCTATCTTTCCCCTAACTCTACCAACTTTCCCAAATTCTTTGACTATCTAAACTCTACAGTGGAACACATTCTATCCATTTCTCCTTTCTCAGAAATCTCCATCTTAGGAGATTTCAACATTCACCACCGCCAATGGCTCTCCTCTCACACTACTGATCTACCTGGTGAACAAGCCTACGTCTTTTCTATCCTAAATGACCTAGAGCAGTTATTTCAGCAACCCACCCGTATCCCGGATCACATCGGGGATCGGCCCAACATTCTTGACCTGTTTCTAACTTCTAACCCTTCTTCTTATACTGTCGATCTTTTCTCTCCTTTGGGCTCCTCCGACCATAAACTTATCTCTGTCACCTGTCCTATCTCTCCAGTACGGCCACCCGATCCTCCTAGCCGGCGGCGCTTGTGGCACTTTGGCGCTGCCGACTGGGAGACTCTTCGGCAGTACTTCTTTGATTTCCCATGGAATGATTTCTGCTTCCGTGGCCGAGGACCCTCGGAGAGTGCTGAACGCATTACCGAGGTAATCCTATCGGGCATGGAAGCATACATTCCATTCTCTTTCTCTCAGACTAATGCTAAACAATCTTGGTTTACTCACGCCTGTTCTACTGCTGTCCGCAATAAGGAGGAAGCATTCAAACGGTACCGACGCCTTAAAACTCAAGACTCTCATTCTTCCTATGTTTCTGCCCGGAATCAAGCCAAATCTGTTCTTCGACTTGCCAAACACTCTTTCATCAATAATAAATGCACTGAACTATTCAACTCTAGCTCTTCCCTAGCTTTCTGGCATCTAGCCAAAAACATCTCCAACAATTTCTCTTCCTCATCTTTCCCTCCCCTTTCCCACTCTGATGGCACAACCATCACTTCTTCCTCTGACAAAGCTAAACTCTTCGCTCAAACTTTTGCTAGAAACTCCACCTTGGATGATTCCGGTGCTATTCCTCCCTCTCCGCCCTCCTCTCTTTTACTTATGCCTAATATCCTAATCTCTTCTAAAGATGTACTTTCTACCCTCTCTGGGCTTAACACTAATAAGGCGTACGGTCCGGACGGTGTTCCTCCTGTTGTTCTCAAAAACTGTGCTTCCATGCTGACTCCCTGCCTAGGCAAACTCTTTCGTCTCTGTCTATCCTCTAACGTCTTCCCTTCATGCTGGAAGTTTGCTCACATTCAACCTGTCCCAAAGAAGGGTGACCGCTCTCAACCCTCCAACTATCGTCCAATTGCTCTCATCACTTGTCTTTCTAAAGTTTTTGAAACTATTCTTGCTTCCAAATTTCTTAAGCATTTCTCTTCTCATAATCTGCTCTCAGATCGCCAGTATGGCTTCCTTAAGGGTCGCTCTACTGGTGATCTTCTTTCATATCTTACTAACTCTTGGTCATCCTCCTTTCGGGACTTCGGTGAGACTTTTTCTATTGCACTAGACATATCGAAAGCCTTCGATAGAGTCTGGCACAAATCTTTAATTTCTAAACTACCCTCCTTCGGTTTCTATCCCTCCATCTGTGCCTTTGTCTCTAATTTCCTCTCTGGCCATTCCATAGCCGCGGTTGTGGATGGCCATTGTTCACTTCCTCACCCTATAAACTCCGGTGTTTCTCAGGGCTCTGTCCTATCTCCTATTCTCTTTCTAATTTTTATAAATGATCTCCTTAACTTAATTCCCATCCATTCATACGCAGACGACTCAACCTTACACTACCGGTACTCCATTAGTTTTTCAGAACGCCCCAGCCAGCAATCCCTCAACGACAAAAGTAATGAAGCCATAGAACTCTTAAATTCTGATCTAAATACTATTTCCAATTGGGGCAGAGAAAACCTTGTTAACTTTAATGCTTCCAAAACCCAATTTCTCCATCTATCTACCCGTCAGGATCTCCCAGCGGACTATCCCTTATTCTTCAACAATAAAAAAATCAACCCTTCATCTTCTCTCAATATTCTTGGTGTCTCTTTTTCTGCTCTCATTTGGAAGGACCATATTACCAGTCTTGCTTAGGCAGCCTCCCAGAAGCTGGGTGTGCTCAACCGCCTTAGGGGGTTCTTTTCCCCTGAACAGCTTCTTGCTCTGTACAGGGACATAGTGCGCCCTTGTATTGAGTATTGTTCACATGTGTGGGGAGGTTCTCTCACACCGCTCTCCTAGACAAAGTTGAAAGGAAGGCCTTTCGTATTATTAACTCCCGTCCACTCACCAACTCTCTGCAATCTCTCTCTCTCCGCCACAATGTTGCATCTCTCTCGCTATTCTATCGCTACTATAATGATCAGTGTTCCTCATAGCTATCCCAGTGCATACCACCTCCTTTACATAGGGCACGTGGTACCCGTCTTGCAACTCAATCCCACCCCTACTCTGTGCAACTCTCCAACCCAAGAGTGAAATGTTACTCTCAAAATGTCTTCTACTCAACAGCCGAGCTCTGGAACTCTCTCCCAGAATCAGTCTTTCCCTCTTCCTATGACTTAAATTGCTTCAAACTCCGTGTGTCCAGGCATTTTGGCTCGAACGTCCCTTGATTTTGGCCCTGTCACTCTTTCAACTATGGGGGAGGCACTCGCTATAGGCAGTTATGCCTTTTGCCTCCCTCAATCACACGTGAGCTAATAAATGTTCATATACTCCCAGCCGGACTCGTACCTTCGACATTCAGAACGAGTGTCCAGGCATTTAATCCACTATACCACGGCGTGATAAATTAATTTGAACTTTTTCCTATTTATATTAAGGAAAACGGAAATCCTACTTGGAGAATGTATTTCAATTCATGCACAAATTGCAGGATCCATATTCCAGGATACCATACAAGGATTTTTACAAAATTACCTTGTAAAAATCCCTGTATGGTATCATGGATTTACCTTTGATTCTGGCTAAAATTAGATGAGTTTATGTAGTTTAAGAAGGACCTACATTTTTAACACCTTAAGAGCGGCCTATGCGGTTTATTTATATGTACCGCCCAGCGGGGTGTTTTTAGCCAAAATAGGGCTGTTTACGTGATCATTTTCATGCCTAAATAAGACCCAGAACGTAAAACAAGTACCTATCCCTGAAAGGGCATAAACAGAGCTTTCGATGACACCATAACGATCCTTTTATGATGGCTAGTTTTCTTGCAATAACCGTGCAACGCGAGTGCAAAAAGCATGTAATTCGGTACTTCCCCATATAATTCAGTATGTAGCGAGTGAGAGAGGGAGGAGGGAGCTGAGATTCGTGTCAGTAGGTTCGCCGCGGTGGTCTGGAGCAGTCATACGCTCGCTAGTCTCCTGCCACCACTTGTCTCTCTCTCTCAGCAACATTACGTGCTGAAATTGCCACTCGACCTATGTCGAGCGCCGCCACATAGTCCAGCTTTATTAAATACGACTTATGTGGTGAGCCGCTAATTAAGGGTTAAGAGGGTTTATTGAGATCGTATTTATTCATTTGAGTCGTAGAGGTAGATTACAGACAAGAAAATCGTGTAATGGTAACCAGAATAAGTTGAAAATTACGTCATGGTGGTGAAGGGGTTATTATAATATGTGCAATCGTGTATAGAAATACTAAAACAGTTTTTCTTCTACTCAACTAGTATAATCTGGAACTCTCTCCCTCAATCACTCTCTCCTTCATCCTATGACTTAGACTCATTAAACTTCGTGTGCCCAGGCATTTTGACCCCAACGTACTTGATTTTGGCTCCCTGTCACTCTTTTGGCTTTGGGAGAGACACTCGTTACAGGCAGCCTGCCTTTGGTCTCCTTCACACACACAAAGAGTGATTGGCCTTATTACTGTTCATATGCATAAAAAAGCCAAGGCGTGGGACGTGATATGCAAATCGCGTTCATGGCCGAATGTGTTTTAAAAGTCCGCGTGTGGGTGATCCTAAAAGCCAATATTGTCGCTGCCTGCCCGCTAAACCCTTCTTCCACATGAGGTCCACAGTCTCTTTCCTTAAGGTAGCCCACCTCGCTTATTTTATCTTTCTCTCCCTCTCTCTTTGGCTTGTAACCATTGGGCCCCATTCAGCCAACTGTTTTAAGATGTTCATCCCCATCCAGGTGTCTACTTCTTGCTGGCGAGCGATATCGATCCAGCATTGTATGGAGAAATCCGGCTTTGCCGGAGAAATTTTTCTATCGAAAAATGTACAAAATTAGCTTGCTGTCCAAACTAAAATATATATATATGCTGGCTCGCTACCGCTCGCCAGGAAAATATTGACACCAGGATGGGGGTAAACATCTTAACACAGTAGGTTGAATGGTACCGAATGGATACAAGCTAAAGAGAGAGGGAGAGAAAGAGAAAACAAAAGCGAGGTTGGCTCCTATAAGCCGGAGTCACACAGGCCATTTTTCGAGCAACTTTTACGGGCAATTATGGTCTGGAAGCTGAACGGTCAGGCTATGGAGATCGTCAGCTCTTTTAAGTATCAGGGCAGTGTGTTGAGTAAAGATGGGACTGTGGATGATGAGGTGCGGGAGAGGGTGCAACAGGGGAAGAGGGTTGTAGGAACGTTGAAAGCAGTAACAAGAAATAGGGTACGTGGTCAGTATGGAAGTGAAGAAGTCCTTGCATGACAGTGTGGTCATCCCAACAACTTACGGAAGCGAAGCATTGACGTTCGGGAAGAGACTCAGACCAAGAGTGAGAGCGGTGGAAATGAGTTACTTGAGAAGTGCGTGCGGAGTTACATGGAGGGATAGACAGACGAATGAGGAAGTAAGAAGAAGGTGTGGTGTGGAGGTAGATGTGCTGGAAAGTGTGAAAAGGAACAACTTGAGATGGTTCGGCCATATGGAACGTATGGAAAGTGAGAGATTGACTAAGAGGGTGTACGAGAGCGAGGTGGAAGGACAGAGAGGGAGAGGTGCACCGAAGGCGAGGTGGAAGGATGGAGTGAGGAAGTATATGAATGAAGGCGGTGCTGGTTGGGAGGAGGGGCGTCGACTGACTGGGGACAGAGGTGCATGGGGGCGGTTCGTTCGTGGCCACCCCTTCGGGGATCACGGCGTCAGGCAATAGATAGAAGCTTAAAATTTTACACTTTACCAGAATTCAGCCGCCGAACATAATCTACCTTCAGTCTAGTTACCGATACCAGTGCGAAAAAGTCCCGAAATGATACGAGCAAAAACTTGATCATGGAAAATTGACGGAAAAATCGCTCGTGTGACAGCGGCTTTACTTCTGCATTGGGGCTAACGGTAGGAGATTTTACTAATTTGAACCCCTTCACCACCATGTCGATTTTTCACCTTCTATTCTGGCTAAAGTTAAATTATTTGATCAAATTTGAGAAAGACTTATGTTATTCAGAGCGTTTGTTAACCCCTTCTGTACCGGCGAAGATTTTGTAGTTGTATTCTAGCTATTTTTAAACGCTTTTCTGCAGTATAAGAAGGATCTGGGGTAGTGAAATGGGTTAAGTGAGATAGTTCGAAGCCTGTTAGTTGTTGGAGGCCCTTTAGAAACTGAATAAAATCCCCTAATTGTAGTCAGAATAAAGTTAAAAGAACGTCGTTGGTACAGAAGGGGTTAAGATCGTATTTACACCTTTGAGTCTATAAGGTAGATTATAAGCTTAAGTCAATATTGTCGCCGCCTGTCCGCTAAACCATTCTTTCATACGAAGGCCACACCAGTCTCTTACTGTACTTCTGCAGTGGGGCCAACGTTAGAAGGTGATACTCATTTAAGCCGGTATCACATGAGAGCTCTTATAGTCAACATTCCATGATCAACATTTTTCTGGCAACATTTTCGAAATAGTTTGCACTGGTATCGGAAACTTGATTGATGATAGATGAATTTAGGCAACCGAAATGTCATAAATGATTATATCATAAACTGTAAGATCAGTGTTGAGGATAAATGTTGAGGGAAAAAGCGCTCTTGTGATACCGGCTTAATATGGACCTGTTTGAGCCAAGAGGTTTAATTATCAGTGTTTTAACCCATTTGTTCCGCGCCTATTTTGGAACTTCCATATCCATACGGATATGGGACTAAAATAGCATAATTAACAATTTCAATGTTAGGACACATTTTCCGCGTTATTCAGACTTGCATTAAACGGTTTTATTCAGCTTTGGAAGGCCCTCTAATACTACTACTATAAAGGTATGAAAATAGTCAGACTTCTTGCGAACTATTTTATAAACCTCTTCACTTCCTTACTATAGGAACTTTAGTTTAGTTATCAAAGAATTATGAGTGGTAATATTAAAAACCCGCACAATTATGCATGAAAGAGTTAAATTAAATATACAGTAGTAAGATGAGAAATTCATTCGAAAGATGCTCACCGAAAGGATTGGTATACAACCTATACTTCCTGATAAATAGAACTTCAATTTAAATATATAAATCGGAAATGTGTGCATAAATTATGCCTACTACTTATAAAGTTTAAAAATTATTATATTAAAACCGAAACAATCATATTATGTGTACAGTTAGCTGAACAACCAAAGCTCATTTGACTACGTTCTTTTGTCCATATTTCGCACTGATATTTCGTCTCTATCCAATGGTCTATTCACAAGCTATTATGGCTCCTGTCCCTGATGTATGGGCGAGGAAGACTAAACAAATATAATGTTAATGAATTTGTAAGATTCGTTACATATTTAACGGTAAATTGCGTAAAATACAGCAAGAAATGGAGTGAAGTAGAGTTGCATCACTCTCCCGAAACTTTCATGGCTGTCTCCTCGGCATTATTTAACACTAATCCGACCTAAATGTACTCGTTGCATGTTTTAAAGCTGTGTAATATATAATTTTGAGTGGTATATATATGATATAGATGTATTAATCTCAAAATACTTTGCAATAAAGCGACAAAGATAAGCTGAAGTACAATAGCAAGAGCCATACTCCGCTCAAATATCTGTCCCACTGCTCGCTACCCAGTGTCGCGCTAGCCTAGCAGCAACGGTAACGCTTTTGAATCTGATAATTCTGATGTTGCAGGTTCGAGGCCCGACGAGGACGATGTTTTTTTGTATTCTTATATTTTGTTTGTTTTGTTCTTAGTATATTGTTACTTGTACATATAGGTTAATAGAAGCAGAGTTGATAATAGGTTGGTTAATATTTTATAATTATTTTACAATTTATGATTATTTAATTGGTTAATAAAGTTAGTACTAGTTAGAATATGATAGCATTGATTAAATTAGCTATAATGTTATATCATATTCTAACTAATTTAATCAATGCTAGCATTCATAGGCTATGTTTGCTTTATTCTATATTATTAAAATGTGCCTAGGCATACTTTGTTAATTTTATTTTATAATTATGATAGATATTAAGGCTAACACATAGGCTACTAGTAGTTAGGCTACAGGTAGTTCACGCTGTGTGTGTGAGCGAGAGAGAGTGGTGGTGATATGTTGTGTGTGTGTGCGTGCGTGAGAGGGGTGGCGATATGCTGAGTGTTTGTGAGAGAGAGTACAAAGGAGTAAAAAGGAAATCAAGCAACAACAGATCTAGTGACCCTTCTAGGTTGCTTGTCCTCCAAAACACTGAGGATCAAGTGTCCAAACAGAGGTTTAGAGTGGGTAAGGGAACATTGGAAAGGGAATTACTGCCCTGGAACTAATGTCCGTGGCAGGATTAGGAAGTTAGTAGGGGACAGATGGGTTAGCAACTGAGGGGGGGATAAAATAAAGTTATTAATTTACAAACGCAGTCAGTCGCGGGTTTGATGCGAGATATTTGTCTAGGCGGTGTTTAAATGAATCAACGGTGATGCAGTCTATAACGTTTCGGGGAAGCCCATTCCACAAGTTGACAGCTCGATTGAAGAAGAAATTCTTAGATTCGTGTGAGTTAAAAGATTTACCAATAATTTTGCAACCGTTTCCCCGCGTGTAATTAGATTGGTCGATAGTGAAGTACTTACTACAGTTCATATTGTCGATGCCTTTGATGATTTTGAACACTTGAATTAAGTCACCTCTTAATCTGCGCTGGGTTAAAGGAAATAGATTTAATTCTCTAAGACGCTCTTCGTATGGTTTGTTCTTTAGGCTAGGTATCATTTTGGTAACTCTACGTTGAACTCGTTCTAGCTTGTTTATATCTTTTTGGTAATAAGGGCACCAGGATTGAACGCAGTATTCCAGAAGAGGGCGGACTAATGAATTGTAAAGGGTTAGGATAACTTCTTTGGATTTATGCTCAAATGACCTGCTTATAAAGCCAATTATTTTGTTTGCCTTCTTAACAACTTCTGAACATTGTTGACTCGGTTTTAGGTTACTCGATATTGTTACTCCCAGATCGGTTTCTCTGTTTACATTCTTAAGCTGAGTGCCATTCATCGAATAGTTTGCTTTCTCATTTAGGTATCCGATATGTAGTACTTTACATTTATCCGCATTGAAACTCATTTGCCAAATTTGGGCCCAACATGACAATTTATCTAGATTGTGTTGCATATCGTCAACTTGTTCTTTTGAGAGTACGCTATTTGCAATTTTTGTATCGTCAGCAAATTTTGAAATTTTACATCTATGTCGTTGATGTAAATTAGAAAGAGAATTGGTCCTAGTACCGATCCCTGGGGTACCCCGCTACTTACATTGGTCCATTTAGATGCCTTACCGTTTATGACTACTCTTTGCTTTCTGTCGCTGAGCCAATTTTCTATCCATTTCAACACACCGTCTTGTATTCCATGCGCTTTTAGTTTTAGCAGTAAACGTTTGTGGGGAACTTTGTCAAAGGCCTTTCGAAAATCAAGGTATATAATATCTACAGCTTTACTCTCATCGTAGAGGTTGAGGATATCGTGGAAGAAGTCTAAGAGGTTTGTTAAACAGGAACGTTTTTTACGAAAGCTGTGTTGAGTATCTTTAAGTATGTTATTTTCCTCTAAGTGATTTACGAGTCTGTCTCGTATGACCGTTTCTAGCATTTTACATACAACTGAGGTTAAGCTAATTGGACGATAGTTACTGGGTAGGATTTGCTGCCTTTTTTGAATATCGGTGTTACGTTGGCTAGCTTCCACTGATCGGGCATAGTTCCAGACTGCAAGGATTTATTGAATAGTAATGTTAGTGGTTTAGAGAGCTCATCCTTAGCTTCCTTTAGAACTCTAGGCGAGATTGTATCAGGTCCAGGCGTTTTATTTACCTTGAGTTTATCTAAACAATTCAATACTTCTCTCTCTGTAACGGTGATATTGCTTAGAACATCTGAATTATCAATCTGAATCGGCGATGGTGTAGGGATATCACTGAGGTCTTCTGTTGTAAAAACTGATGCAAAGAAGGTATTGAGGGCATTACTCATTTGTACTTCGTCTTTGGTGTATTCTCCATTTTCATCGACTAACGGTCCAACAGTTGAAGTAACTACTTTTTTCTTTCTGATATAACTATAGAATTCTTTCGGGTTTGTTTTACTTTGATTCGCAATATGTAACTTTAAGGTCTTTTTACTTTTCTTAATTAACTTTTTGGCTTTGCGTCGTAGCTCTACAAATTTCAGCCGTTCTTCGTCATTTTGTGAGGATTTTAATTTATCATTAGCAAATTTGTTAGCAAGCAGGCAGTTTGAAATATCTTTATTCCACCATTTGGGCTTATTATTATGGCCTGGACGTCGTATTTTCGATGGTATGCAGTCTTGCACTGCTTTTAGGTAAGTGGCTTCGAATAACTTCCAAGATGTATTTATGTCGTTATTGTAAATTAAAAAGCTCCAGTCAGTTTCTTTAAACATAGCTCTAAGTTTATGGAAGTTTGCTTTCTTGAAATTAGGGACTTTTTCGATGCTACTATTTGGTTCGTTACTAGTAAACTTTAAAGTGAAAGTTATCGTACGATGGTCGCTGTTACTGAATTCATCACCAACATTCAAATTCTCTATTAATTCTTCTTTTGTTGCAAGTACAATGTCAAGAACGTTATTACCACGGGTCGGCGTTCGAACAAATTGATAAAGCGAACTCTCTTGCAAGTTCGTATACAAGTCATGTCCGGAGTGTGAAGTAAGAGTATCGCCCCACTTGGTCACAGGTAAATTAAAGTCGCAAAAAATTGTGAGTTACTTACATCTGCAATTTGTTCGTAAATTTCTCGGTCAGTTTGCACTGATTGAGCTGGAGGTCTGTATATTAATGCAAGTATTATTTTTGTACCTTTATTATTCTTTATTAGCACAAAAGATGCGTCGACGTTCACAATTTGAGGTTTTGACAAGAGGGTAGGGTTAAGACTTTCTTTGATATAAAGTAAAACGCCACCTCCATTTCGATTTATTCGGCTTTTCTCAAACATTACATAACCGGGAAGTGAATACTCTGCTAAAAAGTCTCTATCCTCTGTATTGAGCCAAGATTCTGTTATGCCAATCACATCATAATTTTCTGTAAACTCTAGCTCCTCTAAATCTGAAAATTTATTGCGTATGCTACGAGCGTTTGCATAGAAAACCTTTAAAAGAGAGAGAGAGAGGGGTGGGTAGTGATATACCGTGTGTGTGTGTGTGTGTGTGTGTGTGATAGCCGCCAAATTGGAGTTTTATGGTAACTTCGATTGTTGTTGTGTATTCTTTTGTGTGTCTGTTTGTTGCGTAAGTGTGTGTGTGTGTGTGTGTGTGTGTGTGTGTGTGTGTGTGTGTGTGTGTGTGTGTGTGATATTTGACTGTCTTTGTGAAACCTATTATGTATCTGTGTACAAAAAAGATTTCACAGATAGTTATGGACGTATACGTACAAATATTTTCAGTGCCTTCATGCAGTACGCGCATAGAAAAGATTAACATAATTATGGCTTAGATTATTGTGTTTCTTTTCAACTGACGGTAAATTGCAAAGTTTCCATCAATATTTCTCAGTTAATTTGAAGATTTTGTGGTGAAATATGGTTCTAAATATCTAAACTTGGTCTTAGTATGATGCAGAGACATAGTAATTTCATATTTTTCAATTAAGTATCAAGAAATAAGCTGCTAAGGGATTCAATTTATCGTCAGGTGAAAAGAAACAGAGTATAGGTGCGACCCCCTTTAATCATAAATAAACATGCCAAAATGTTACCCGAAAAGTTTTGCTCAATGTTCGTGATACACACCGACAGATTTTCTAGTTACTCAAAGACTTCATACTAGACTAGCGATTGTTGTATTTTCCCAATAAGGGGAGATGGGTCGTATTTAGGGGGTCTATGTATTTGTTGTTTCCTTGCTAGACCTCCATCAAGCTAAAAAAAGAAAGACAAAAATCCATAGACCCCCTTCAAGATTACAGCGGCTCGCTATCGTTCGCCAGGAAAAAGATCAACACCTAAATGACACGAAAAGTGTTAATACTGACAAAGAAATGGGGCGAAATGTCTTAAAATCGCCAAACTAATGAGCCAAAAGTCTTAAAATCTGAAAACTAATGGGGCTAAGCATGAGGAAGAAGGGGGACCAGAAAAACGACCCCTCCCAAACTCTGTAATGTTAATCAATTATATATATTTTCCATGACAATCCTCGCGTGTTTTTAATTGTTCTAGTGCTAGAACTACTGCAATTAAAGTTTGCATATTAAAATATAATGCTGATTGAATGAGCCTATCTTTATATTTCACAAAACATATATCTAAGGGGTGATGGTTCACTTTTTGGTCGACTGTTTAAATTTATTAATTATTTTGTTAGTTTCCTCACTAGACCTCTATCAAACTTAAAAAAAAACATCCATTTGATCCCCCTTCTAAATTAATTTGTAAATTTGTTGGTAGATAAATTTCCCGGCCGAAGGCCGGTTCTTTCAAAATTACAGGCTCACTAACGTTCGCCAGGAAAAATATCGACCCTAAATAGCACGAAAGGTCTTAATATTTACAAGGAAATGGGGCGGAAGGTCTTAAAATCGACAAACTAATGGGGCAAACATATCTAAATCTGAAAACAAATAGGGCTAAACATAAGGGAAGGGAGAAGGGGTCTAGAAAGACGAACCATCTCCCCTTAAGCTTTTAGGCTAACACCAGGCCAGGGTCCAGAGAATATAGGGTCAACCCACCAGCCAGGTACAGTACCTGCGAGTGAGTGACGTCAGAAGGCCCACGCTCTGACTGAACCCCTCATATAAGACACCTTGTGTTTGTGATATATTGAATTATGCGTGTAACTAGTCATATTTAATGAAACAGGACAAAAGAAAACATTAAAATAATTCAAGCTAAGTTTATTTTGAAAATAAATGTGCATAAATATGAAGTAATAAATTATATATGGTTACGAATATACAATATATAACTTGTATACACTAAGAAAATTTATTAATTCTCAACATTTTATATTGGAGAGAGAGAGAGAGAGCGAAAGAGAGAGTGGGAGGGGTTGATACCTGATAAGGGACTTTTTAATCCGAATGATTAAGTCATTAGAGAAGGAATATAAATAAACACGCACACACACTTGTGCTTGTAATAATAATAATAATAAACGGTTTATTAAAGAATGGCAGCCTCATGAGCTGAAAATACAGATTTTACAATTTAGTGGATGAACATGAGATGTACAGATATGAAAATGGTAAGCTCAGTTTACAATGAGTATAATATACTTTACATTAAAAAAAAAAATTAATACAATAATTATGCTAGTGTAAAATACACATCATCATAAATTAACCATGATAGTAAGTGATATACAGTGCATATACAGTACACATTTATTTTACTTATATATATACAGAACATACATATATACACATACGTACACACATACATACGCATATATATACATACATATATAAGAACATAAGAACATGCAGTAAGTGTGCACATGCCCGTATACATAAACGCTCACATATGCAAACAAACATACATACATACAAAAATTGTTCTGGTAGGGTCAGGTGAGGCTAATAATGGGAGTAAAACATTGGGAGAGATTAAATGAGGGAATGGGAAAGGGTTAATGAGGCAACGGACTGTAGGTCAGGTAAAGCCAATTAGAATGGAATGTCAAACGTCGGAAGAGATAAAATGAGGAGTTTGAAAAGGTTCAAGGCGAAACGGCCTACGGGTCCGTACGTACAGGTAGGGTCCGGTAAAGCCTACTACAATGGGAGGTAATCCTCGGTAGAGAACAAAAGAAGGATATAAAATAAGTAGAGAAAGCTTGGGGGAATTATAGTATATGGGACATTCTTTAGTGTAGGTGTGTGTGTGTGTGTGTTTGTTTGTGTGTGTGTGTGTGTGTTTGTTTGTTTGTTTGTGTGTGTGTGTGTGTGATAGAATAATCTCAGCCGGGCTCGAGCCTCGAACCACAAACAGTATACACTATAGAAACATACATATATAGATAATTAACGCATACATACATACACATATACGCACACATACATACATATGTATGTGTGTGTGTGTGTGTGTGTGTGCGCGTGTGTGTGCGCGTGTGTGTGCGTGAATTTGGCAGCTGGTCATATGACAGGAACAATCATCAGCTTGCCCAGAGCAGTGATTAGCTCAGGAACAGTTAAACACTTTAAGCGAAAGTTGGATTCCATATGGATGATGTGGGCTGGGTGTGAATGGGAGCTGCCTCGTGTGGGCCGCATGGCCTTATGCAGTTTCCGGCGATCTTATATTCTTATGTTCATGGGCAAGGTAGAATTCACACACGCACACACACACACACAGTTTGTAAAATGCAGTGTGTATGTGTGTGTGTATGTGTGACATTAGGAAAAATAATCAGCTTAACATTGACAAGCTAGAAATTACCCCCCCCCCCCCCCTCCCTCCCCCACACACATACACATACACACGGCTTGTAAAATGCATAAGGACATAAGCAATTGAGAGTCTACAGAAAGCCGATTGTCCCACACAAGGCAGATCCCTCTCACACCTAACCCATCTCGCCCATATGTCTAATTAATTTTATATTGAAGCTCTCTACCGTCCTTGATCCCACTACGGCGCTAGGTAACCTATTCCACAAATCTACAACTCTGTTACCAAACCAGTATTTGCCTGTATCTTTCATGAAACTAAATTTATCCAATTTGAATTTAAGTATTTGTGTGTGTGTGTGTGTGTGTGTGTGTGTGTGTGTGGTGTGTGTGTGTGTGTGTGTGTGTGTGTGTGTGTGTGTAAGGCGTGTGTGTGTGTGTAAGGCGTGTGTGTGTGTGTAAGGCGTGCGTGTGTGTGTGTGTGTGTGTATGTGTGTGTGTGTGTGTGTGTGTGTGTGTGTGTGTGTGTAAGGCGTGTGTATGTGTGTGTGTGTGTGTGTGTGTGTGTATGTGTGTGTGTGGTGTGTGTGTGTGTGTGTGTGTGTGTGTGTGTGTGTGTGTGTGTGTGTGTGTGTGTGTGTGTGTGTGTGTGTGTGTGTGTGTGTGTGTGTGTGTGTGTGTGTGTGTGTGTGTGTGTGTGTGTGTGTGTGTGTGTGTGTGTGTGTGTGTGTGTGTGTGTGTGTGTGTGTGTGTGTGAGTGTGAACAGAACGTCCTTCTTGTCATTATATAGGTGGGCACCACACACATACATACAAACACAGTTTGTAAACTGCATTGTGTGTGTGTGTGTGTCTGTTCCTCCTACTTTCGCTTAAGAAGAAATAGGCGGAAATGTCATGTCATTAATAAGAATTATCAGCTTAACATTGCCAAGCTAGAATTTATATACACACAGTTTGTAAAATACCGTGTGTGTGTGTGTTTGTACGATCAAAAAGTCTTTGTCATTATGAAGGTGGGCAAGATACACACACACACACACACACACAGTTTGTAAAATCCAGTGTGTGTGTGGCCTATAATTAAGCCTTATAATTAGGGTTGGGTGTGAGAGGGATCGGCCTTGTGAATGCCAATCGTCTTTTTGCAGACTCCCATTTTCTTGTTCTTATGTAAAAAGTACTTTTGTTATTATAAAGATGGGCAAGATACACACACACACACACACACAATCTCACTCTCTATCACACGCACATACACTCACATAATCTCACACACATACACACAATCTCACACACACACACACAATCTCACACACACACAATCTCACACACACATACACCCACAATCTCACACCACACACAATCACTCACACACACACACAATATCTCGCACACACACACACACATACAATCTCACACACACAATCTCACACACACAAACACAATCTCACACACACTCATTCCCACGCACACACACAATATCTCACACACAAACACAATCTCACACACACACACACACACACGCGCACAATCTCTCACACACACACACACACACGCACAATCTCACACACACACACACATACAATCTCACACACACACACACAATCTCACACACACACACACAATCTTACACAAGCACAAGTGTGTGCGTGTTTATGTCCATTCCTTCTCTAATGACTAATGTGCCCTTCCTTCGGATTAAAAAGCCCCTAATCAGGTATCAACCCCTCCCACTCTCTCTCTTTCTCTCTCCAATATGAAATGTTGAGAATTAATACATTTTCTTAGTGTATACAAGTTATATATTGTATATTCGTAACCATATATAATTTATTACTTCATATTTATGCACATTTAATTTCAAAATAAACTTAGCTTGAATTATTTCAATTTTTTCTTTTGTCCTGTTTCATTAAATATGACTAGTTACACGCATAATTCAATATATCACAAACACAAGGTGTCTTATATGAGGGGTTCAGTCAGAGCGTGGGCCTTCTGACGTCACTCACTCGCAGGTATACCTGGCTGGTGGGTTGACCCTATATTCTCTGGACCCCGCACCAGGCTATATCTTCGCGGGCGTCCGTTTCCCAGGTTTGGGTATGCAGTTTCGGTTCTCGCGTGCCACAGACCTTTGGGTCACAACTATCTGCATACCAAACGTCTGTGTGAGCCTCTCAGGTTTGGGCATGCAGTTTTTGCTCTCATATAGCCCAACTATTTGTACACAAAATGACAACTTAAAATATCAAACAGGATGGTAACAACTCAAGCTTGTCTTATTCACCTGCCACCTCTATTTGCCAACAACAACAACAATAAAATACAAAAGCAATAACCACAGCAACAACAATAACCACAACAATAACAACAACAACAACAAATATAACGGGTTGGTGGAAAACAATAATATAAACAAAATCAATATCTTCCAGAACATGAATAATACAAAATAACAATAACGCTCTGAGTACCAGCGACGTGTTATATTTTTTCTAGCTGTATTTAGACGATATTCTTCAGCTTAGGAAGGATCTGTGGTACTTGAAAGGGTTGGTTGAGATAGTTTGAAGTCTTATTATTGCTAGACGTCCTTCCTAAGCTGAATAAAATCGTCTAATTGTTGCCAGAAGATGATGAAAAGGACGTCCCTGGTACTGAACGGGCGGAGCGCGTTCAGTCTACCCTATCAGGCAATAAAATTATGTTTCTGTTTGAGCAATCCTGTTTATGATTGAGCAGGGTGAACGACATTGATAGCCAAACATTGATTCTCGTCGCTGATTGGTCAGTGGCTGTGAGCGCGAAATTCAATTTTTGTTGGCGATGTCTGCGAAGGTTTTAGGCCCTGTAACATGTGCTTTTTTCGGTCAATTTGTTTCAATGAATATATTTTAATAAATAATATCCATCAATATAGGCTATTGGTTAAGGTAGTAACACTGTCGGCTACAGTCAACATCCGTGTTCAAGCTCAAGACAGACGGTAGGCTACCATCAGGCTATAATAATCTTATAATCTTATCATGAAATGTAGACAAAGTTATTACGGTAATTATGTGGCAAAGGTAGCTTTTTATTCCCAGTGTAATTTTCAAATAATTCTCCGTTAGTCTATTGGGGAATAACACAGTATATTGTTCTTTCCCTGGCTATGTATGTGGAGGCTGAATTAATTAATAGTTATTATCTCTTCCTGGCGATGTATGTGTAGGCATATTTTCTTTTCATGGCGATCTTATTGTACATAGGCTATTTGCAAGTCTATGTTAATGGAAGGTTCATTACTATTATTTTGTAACCATTAGATTACGTTTGAAAATTGAACTATAGCGTGGGTAGGCTACCGTACTAGTCATATGCTTAACTGACCTAACATTCTTCGATGCAATTAGGCCTCAGAAATAGTTTTTAAAAAATGTAAATACAGTAGGCTAATCAATCAATAATATAAATAAACGCTCAAAAACCTGTACAGCAAGTTATAACCCGTTAAAATATATCATTGGCATAGTCACATTACCAATATATAACGATAACAATGAAATGCAAACCACATAAAAAACACGTAATAATCAATAAAATAGACAAACGTTCAACATCCTGTAAAGCAAGTTATAACCCGTTAAAATATACCATTTGCATGGTAACATTACCAATATATAACGATACAAATTAAATAAAAACCGCAAAACAAAAAAAACGTTAAATCATCCAGCCTCGAACCATTGCGAGTAGGCTTATGGATTTAAAAGCGAAGTCGTTACCTGCTAGGCTATGCTTACCGCACTGAACTACCGACGAAGTAGCTGTGAGAGTTGCGCTCCAAGTTGCTTGTTTTATGTTATATAATTATAGAACAATTGTCATGATAACTATGATTTTCATAGGTATGCCACCTTATAATTGAGATTGCGATACATAACTACCATGGAGGGAGGCTAATTATGCTTAATTATGATAATATAATGTCGAGGTGAGATTTAGGCCTACTACCTCCAGGGAGTGTTAGTGTGATCGCCATCTGATTGCAAACAATCACAAACGTGATTCGTCGAATCAGAGGCGATCACGTTCAGTAGAGCTATCCCGTTTGCGTGTTTGGGTAGAATGAACGCACTCCAGGTCAATAATTCACAGGCCAAGGTTGTCCCGTCATAGGTTATAAATATTAGTAAATACACATCCTCACGATAATTTGGTTAACATCGTTAGCTTGTAAATAAAAGAATGTCTAAAAAACCTCTTGATAATTTGGTTAAGGGGATTGTGGCTGTTTTTTAGGTCTATTTATTCAGTTATTCATATATGTTTTAGTTTCCTCCCTAGACCTCCATCAAGCTTAAACAAAACACCCCCTAGACCCCCCTTCAAGATAAATTTGTAAATTTTTCGGTAAATTTTTTGTCCCGGCCGAAGACCGGTTCCTCTTAATATTACAGACTCCTTATCGCTCGCCAGGAAAAGATAGACACCTAAATGGCACGAAAGGTTTTACAATTGACAACGAAATCGGGCGAAAGGTGTTAGAGTCGTATTCTTAAACAATTCTTTCCCTTCGAAAATGAAAGAAAGGAATTTTCTTTCGATTTGGTATTCTTAAAAAATCCTTCCCTTTCCTTTCCCTTGGGAAGGGAAAATCTTTCCCTTAAACAGGGGAAAATATTGGAATTTGAAGGACTCTCACTAGGCAGGTCTTCAGTTTTCCCTTCGTCATTTTGTGCATAACATTCTTATATAATTGGAGTCAGTGTGACTAAATATTGGATTTGACCACTATGTAATTTTATTAACATGATATAATGCACGATATTGAAAATGATATTGAAAATAAATTAATGTTATTAAAAGTTTTAGAAGACCACTGATCTCGGAGGCTCGGCGTGAATTCGCGTGCGGACGATTCTGGCAATTTCGGGCTGCCAGCTGATAGCCTATTCCTCATCTTATACATATTTTGATTATTATTGATTTTCATTGGTTTACTGATGTAGCCCTTTCAAAGCATCAATTTTGTGCACGGTGTGAATATATTTTGGCACGTGTTAATGCAATAAGTGTCAACATTACCAGAGCGCGTTCAGTCTACCCAAACGCGCAAACGGGATAGCTCTACTGAACGTGATCGCCTCTGATTCGACGAATCAAGTTTGTGATTGTTTGCAATCAGACGGCGATCACGCTAACACTCCCTGGAGGTGACTAGCGAAGCTATCATAACAGTAGTCCTAAATCTCTCCTCTACATTATATTATCATAATTAAGCTTAATTAGCCTCCCTCCATGTTATTTATGTGTCGCAATCTCAATTATAAGGTGGCACACCTATAAAAATCATAGTTATCGTGACCATTTTGCTATATATAACATAAAACAAGCAGCTTGGAGCGCAAGTCTCACAGCTACTTCGTCAGGCCTTCAGTGCGGTAAGCGTAGCCTAGTTGGTAACGACTTCGCTTTTAAATCCGTAAGCCTACTCGCAAGGGTTCGAGGCTCGATGAGCTAATGTGTGTTTTTTTTTGCAGTTATTATTTAATTTGTATCGTTATATATTGGTAATGTTACTATGCCAATGATGTATTGTAAAGGGTTATAACTTGCTGTACAGGTTTTTTGGGCGTTTGTCTATATTATTGATTGATTATTATGTGTTTTATGCGGTTTGTATTTCATTGTTATAGTTATATATCGGTAATGTTACAGTTGTTACTGTGCCAATTGAATGATAGCCTATATTTTAACGGGTTATAGCCTAGCTTGATGTACAGGTTTCTCGTCGCTTGTCTATTATTGATCGATTACTCTATTTACATTTCTTAAAAAACAATTTCAGAGGCATAATTGCATCGAAGTATGATAGGTCAGTTAAGCTATGTTTAGTAAGGTAGCCTATCCACGCTATAGTTAAATTTTCAAAGGTAATCTAATGGTTAAAAAATAATATTTACGAACCTTCCACAAATATAGGCTTGCAAATAGCCTATATACACATAGATCGTCAGGAAAAGAAAGTATGCCTATACATACATCGCCAGGAAGAGATAATATATATAGGCTACTATTTAATTCAGCCTGGCTACATAGCCAATATATATAAACTATAGAATTTAGCCTATTCATAGTCCTACATCGCCAGGAAAAGAACATCTACTTTTTATTTCCCCAATAGACTAACGGAGAATTGTTTGAAAATTACACGGGGAATAAAGAGCTACCATTGCCAGATAAGAACCGTAATAACTTTGTCAAAATTTTCTTATAAGATTATAAGATATAATAGCCTGATGGTAGCCTAGCCTACCGTCTGTCTTGAGCTTGAACAAGGCTGCCGACTGTAGCTGACAGAGTGACTACCTTAGCCAATAGTCTATATTGATGTATAATAATATCCAATATTAAAATGTATTGATTTGACAAAACCATTTGACTTTGATTGAAATTAATAGACCGAAGAAGCACTTTAACAGGCCTAAAACCTTCGCAGACATCGCCAACAAGATTTGAATTTCGTGCTTATAGCCACTGACCAATCAGCGGCGAGAATCAATGTTTGCCTATCAATGTCGTTCAGTCTGCGCGATCATAAACAGGATTGCTCAAACAGAAACAGGATTGCCTGATAGGGTAGACTGAACGCGCTCGGTTTTGAGGCTTGCCAGAGATATGCTATCAACAATTCCCAGTAATACCATACTTTACATAACTAAAAATAGCTAGGCATATACTGTAATATTAATATAAATTTGTGGGCTAACAGTAATAGTGGTCAATCATCTTATATACTAATTTAGCCTACCTTACCAGTACCACATATTGGGTTAGGCTAGGCGGCTAGGCCTAGGCTTAGGCTTAGCCTACAGCCTACAGTAGGCTACATCATCATGTAAGCTAGCCTAGCCCAGGCTAATCTATTTTTCTAATTAATTTCATGACTCATACAGGATTGTAGGCCTAATTATTTTTTTCTTAGGCTACATCCCCACTGAATAAACTAACCTAGGCTAGTCTCTCCCTCTAGGCTAGCCCATCATAATGTTCAAGCCAACATTTGTTAGATTTTGTCAGAATTGGCTCACCTCAGATAGGCTATCGGGATTTTAAAATGTTGTGAATTTATTAGGCCTATGGGAAGGATGTAGTATTTGGACATACTACATGGCGCCTGCCTTGGTTTACACTACGCCGAACGGCGGCAGCAGTGAACGCTCGCGATCATGTTCCAGTCTATTTTGACTGCCGCAGGATTCAATAATAGGTTGACGGGGTCCTCACCCCCCCCCCCCCCCATTACATGTTGTTATCATCATATATTATATTGCCAGCAGGGGGAAAATAACCGTTAAAATAGACGGGAACGTAACCACGCGCACTACCTATGTAAACATGACGACCGTACACCCGGATACATCCTTCACGATTCACGACTTTTGACAGTTTTTTTTAAGTAATTTGCCCCCTGCTGGCAAAATGCCTATATATGATGATGACAATAAGTCATGGGGGAGTGAGGGGGGCCCTCAACCTAATGTTGTATCCCACGGCAGTCAATATAGACGGAAACGTGATCGCGAGCGTGCGAGTAGTGTAAACAAGATAGGCGATAAGCTCGAAATTCCTCAACCACACCACATCCTTACCTTTATTACTTTATGTTATAGAAAGTCTGAGTTACCTTTTCACTATAATATTTTCCCTGATTTTCATAGCCTTGTACACTATCAGGGAGCGTGTTTTTAGATTATTCGGTAGCTACCGGGTATCTTAACTACAGTTCAAGGAGACTACAGCAGCAGTTTGCACGCTTTCTGCGTTTATTTTTAATTTGACAGTGTTTGGTGTTCAAACCCCCCCCCCCTGGACATAATTGTCATCATCATATTCATATATAATGCCAGTAGGAGGCAAATAACCACTCGCAGAGGGATGATTTCAGAAAAAAGTGGAAAAATCTGACGCATAGAGCGTGCTAATATTGCCGCAGTGTCTGCTTGAATATTGTCATCATATTAGCCTAATCAAAACAAAATCCCTTGAAAAACATATTTGTAAACACTAGCCTATTCAATACTATTGGTTGTGAGTACAATTATAGGCTACCCTAATTTTTCATTACAGTATATCCTAGCCTACTTTCTTTAAATATCCAAACAATATAACTTAACCTGAGAACCTAAGATAGGCCTAGGCTATGCTAATATACAGCGTTTGATTATGCCGAGTGTATAGACTAACTTACTAACATTGGTAGTTGCTAAAAGTCTGGTAGGCTAAAAGAAAATGTATAAGATTAGAGCCCAAAATTGCTAATGAAAAAATGTGGCTACTTATTTGGGGTTGTATACAGTATGGTATGAGATATTGTTGAAAACTTGGGATTGTTCTTGATCCCTGGCAAGCCTCAAAACCTGAATTTTCAAACTTATTACATTAACATGTGTCAAAATGTAGTCACACTGTGCACAATATTAATGCATTGAAAGGACTGAATCAGCAAAGCAATAAGAGTCAAATATAGCCTACTCAATGTTTGTAAGGAAAACCCCACTAGTCACCAGAGTCCCCCGCACACTGTTTCAAATAAAATTTGTGGATTTTCTGTCTGAATTTACTTTACATCCTTAGTATTCTCTAGTCTTGAAGGTTAGGAATAATTATGGTATTATTACATATAGTACATACAGTGTTGGAACATCAGTGCTTCCAGCAGCTGTGGTGGGTGGATCGGTATCAGTCATTATTATGATCAGTATGGCAGTGGTGGACAAGTCCCCGTCAGTTTTTAGTGTGTACGGGTCAGCGAAAGAACGTGACACCGGATCTAATTGCACATTATATTGGGCTGCACAAGGAAGGCCAGTTAGTGAAACAAATAGTGCAAGCCACTGGTGTATGTGAGTAATCGGTAAGAACTTGGGCGAGGCCTTACAAAGATATTTGCCTAACTACATGATAACCTAGCCTTTGCCAAACTATATGATAGCCTAGCCTTTGAGGGGAGTAAAGAACATAAGAATATCACCCAATCTTCAAAACTATACTAATGGATAGCTAATATGATGAATAACCTACTCAAGAACATTATGTTCTTATGTTCTTATTGATGCCTAAATCATAACTATTGGTGATTCATCTTTTATTCAGATTACCCAAGAACAAAAATAAATTTAAAAATTGGAAGAATCTTATTTAAAGGTTCAGTATTATCCAAGCAACCTTCCGCGTCGATTTGCACGCTCTGGGCCATGACCGTTAAGTTCACTTCTATTATGTCCGCTTCTTAGGTTGAGGGGGGCCTCACCTTCCCAGGAATTATTGACATCAATATACAGTATATATTGTTTGCAGAAGGGCAAATAACAAATAATGGTAAGGGTTCTGTTAGCGGGCGTACTGTCCACTTTGTTTACAGTCGCACGCTCGCAGTTACATTCGCGTCTAATTTCATTGCTGTTATTAGCCCCTGCTGGTAATATGTATGATAATGACAACAAGTCATGGGGATGATGGGGGGTGAGCCCCCTCAAACCATTATTGTATCCCACGGCAAAACAATTTACCCAACACCTGGCCGTGGGATACAATAATGGTTTGAGGGGTGCTATGTCCCCTCACCCCCCATGACATTGTCATCATCATATATAGTATATTACCAGGGGCAAATAACAGCAGTCAAATTAGACGTGAATTTAACTGGGAGTGTGCTTAATATGGAAACAAAGCAGGCGGTACGCCCGCTAACACAACCCTTACCAAAATAGGGAAGGATGTCATGTTGTGCGCTCGCACTTACGTTCCCATCCATTTCGACGCTATATTTTCTGCTATTTGCCCCCTGTCATTACTGCATGAATACTAGGTTAGGTTAGGTTAGGTTGTTTGGTTAGGCTAATGTATTTTTATATCCAAAGGCATCCGCATAGTGTAAACAAGGTGGGCGGTACTGCCGGTACACCCGGTAACTACATTCTTGCCCAAAATAATGTATAAAAATAAAAAACGGTCAAATTAGATAATTAATAAATAAATATCGGTAGCCTAAATATAAACATTGAAAAAAACTAGTTTCAATAGCATAGTAAATCTACTATGGGCCATGAATTGCAATTTTTACCAAATTGGGCCAGATCAAATATAGCCTAGCTTTTATTTTTTGTTCACTGAATAGAAAACAAATCTAGCCTAGGCCTATATAATATATAGGCTAGGCCTACTGAAGTTCAAGTTAGTATTTGAACTCAGCACACCAGAATATGTCAGGCTATAATGTGTATTGAACTTTGAAGGTAAATACTTCTCAATAGTGGGTTATTGTGCGATTCCTCTTGCCTAGTTGTTAAGTTTTGGTCAGAAATGGAAGACTTGACCTTGTAATTGAAAAGTTCTCATGCTTGATATACGGTACACTAATTCGCACTACATTCGGCTAATCTAATTTATCTCCATCCCTGTTTCTTATCATATCAGTTTATATGTAATTATATTCTTGGATAATAGCCTATAGGCTAGGTCTAAATACTACAACAAAATATGTCTTGTTGGTGTACATGCGCGATTTAGAGCTAGGACAATTCATTCTTGTGTTTGTGCAAGTCAACATAATATGCTTTGAAGACAATATTTGTGGTCTAAATCATGTTTTGGGCAACAATAATGCAAGTCAACCCTTGGAAAAGTTTGTTTGACAAGGTTTGTTTACTACTTCAGGGAGTTCAGGCATACCAACTGGTACGCGCCTAGCTTCGCCTGTGGAACAGAGCTACCAACACTTCCGAAAAAATTTCCTTCCAAGGAATTCTTTAAGAATACCGAAGGGAAAGAAAATTCCTTGGAAGGGAAAGGAAAGTTAAAGGAAGGTATGGGTTTTTAAGAATACGACTCTTAAAATCGTCAAACTAATGGGCCAAACGCAATAAAATCTCAAAACTAATGGGGCTAAACACGGCTTGTTAATATGAATATGTCATCCGCTTATAAATTAACGTAATGAGGGTTAAGGGGAGATGGGCCGTTTTTCTGACCCCCTTTTTCCCTCTTGCTTAGCATAATTAGTTTTGAAATTTCAAAACGTTTTCCCCATTAGTGTGTCGATTCCAAGACCTTTTGCCCCATTTCTTTGTCAATATTAAGACCTTTCGTGCTATTTAGGTGTCATTTTGTTCCTAGCGAACGATAGTGAGCCTGTAATTTTAGAAGAACCGGCCTTCGGCCGAGACATTTTTCTACCGAAAAAATATACAAATTAATCTAGAAGGGGGATCTAATGGGTGTTTTTCCAAGATTGATAGAGGTCTAGGGAGGAAACTAAAAACAAAATAATAAATATATGAAATGATCGACCAAAATAATAAACCCATCTCCCCTTAATGAACTGGCCTTTATACACACGGTAATTATGTGGACCTTATAAAAGTACATAACTAAATGAAGCCCTTATCCCCTCTCATAATGAAGCCCTTATCCCCTCTCATAATGAAGCCCTTATCCCCTCTCATAATTACTATAATATCAGGCAATCAACAAGAGTGCTTTACTGGGGTATGGGGGTATTGGTTGGCTATAATATCAGGCAATCAACAAGAGTGCTTTACTGGGGTATGGGGGTATTGGTTGGCTATAATATCAGGCAATCAACAAGAGTGCTTTACTGGGGTATGGGGGTATTGGTTGGCTATAATATCAGGCAATCAACAAGAGTGCTTTACTGGGGTATGGGGGTATTGGTTGGCTATAATATCAGGCAATCAACAAGAGTGCTTTACTGGGGTATGGGGGTATTGGTTGGCTATAATATCAGGCAATCAACAAGAGTGCTTTACTGGGGTATGGGGGTATTGGTTGGCTATAATATCAGGCAATCAACAAGAGTGCTTTACTGGGGTATGGGGGTATTGGTTGGCTATAATATCAGGCAATCAACAAGAATGCTTTACTGGGGTATGGGGGTATTGGTTGGCTATAATATCAGGCAATCAACAAGAGTGCTTTACTGGGGTATGGGGGTATTGTTTGGCTTATTTATTTGTGTTTTCATTATTATTATTATTATTAATAATATTATTATTATTATTATTATTATTATTATTATTATTATTATTAGTATTATTAGTATTATAAATATTTTTATTTATTTACTTTTTTATCTTCTTTACCCCTCCATCAAACTTTATAAAACCGCCCCAAGACACCCTTCAAGATAAATTTGTGCATTTTTCGGTAGAAAAATGCCCCGGCCTGAGGCAAGTTCCTCCTAATTTACAGGTTTGCTATCGCTCGCCAGGAAAAGATTTACACCTAAATTGCACGAAAAGTCTTATTATTGACAACATAATTGGGCGAAAGGTCATATTATTGACAAACAAATGGGGGCGAAAGGTTTTATAATCACCAAACTATCGGGGCGGTGAACGTCTAAAAAAAAATAAAAAATAATGGGGCTAAACATGAAGGAGAAGTCAATAAATATAAGGAAGCGTTTATAAGTATCCCCTCTCTCATAATTACTACCAAGGCTGTCAATCACCGGGAGTGCTTTAACATGTACAGAGGGCGGGGAGGGGGGGGGGCGCCAATACCCCCGACCGGTAATTTGGGAGGAAGTTTGTATTACCTTGTTTGTATATATATATATATATATATATATATATATATATATATATATATATATATATATATATATATTACTTTCCTTCTTAGACCTCCATGAAGTTTAAAAATATTTACCACCAAGAACTTCCTTCGAGATTAATTGGTGCATTTTTAGGTAAAAGAAATACCCCGGCCAATGGCCGGTTCCTCCTATATTGCAGGCTCACTATCGCTTGCCAGGAAGAAATCGACACCTAAAGGGCACGTAAAGTCTTAAAATCGACACATAAAGGGCACGTAAGGTCTTAAAATCAGCAAACTAACGGAGGTGAATGTCTTAAAATCTGGATAGCAACAGGGCTAAACATGAAGTAGAAGAGGGACCAGAACCCCTCCTCCCAACACACTATAATTTATACAGGGTTTGGTGAGGCGAGGAAACCATTACCTCTCTCTATCTCTCTCTCCCCCAGCAATTAATGTAAGGCATATAAAATTGGCCTCCTTGTCTGGGGCTGGGTATATCCGTAATGAATTAGTTCCATTTAAGGGGAGACGGGCCGTTTTTCTGGTCCCCCCTTCTTCCTCATGTTTAGCCCCATTTGTTTTGAGATTATAAGACGTTCGGTCAATTAGTTAGACAATTCTATCACCTTTCACCCCATTTCGTTGAACATTTTTAGATCTTTCGTGCCATTTAGGTGTCGATTTCATTCTGGCGAGCGATTGCGAGCCTGTAATTTAAAAGGAACCGGCCTTCGACCGGGACATTTTTATATCGAAAAATGTAAACATTTATCTTGAAGGAGGGTCTAGGGGGTGTTTTTTTAAAGCTTGATGGAGGTCTAGGGAGGAAACTAAAACAAAATAATAAAAATATACATAAATGAGGAAATAAATACGGCCATCCCCCCTTAAGCATATATAATTGGACCTGGGTATATCCGTAATGAATTGGTTCCATTTAAAGAGTAGGTGCTCGTTGGTTTGGATTGCGGGCAAGTAAGATTGTGTGGCTATCGGATTACTTTGATTAGCAACGATTAATAGCGAGTGGTGAATTTTTTGCTATGTGTATAAAGTTGACAAAAGGGAAAGCTGCCTGTAACAAGTGTCCCCCCAAGGTTGAATGAGTGATAGAGATCCAAAATCAAGGTACAGTCGGTCACCTTTCCGACTGGGCCACCTATGGTAATTTCGCTGGGAGTCTTTCGCTCTGATATTAGTAAGATCGCTCGCTCCCCCCACCCTGAATCTGTTGCATATTATGTCCCATAGATGGCGTAGTTAGATTTGCGGGGGGGGGGGGGGGGGGGGGTATTATTGTGTAGGAATGGTTGGTTATACAAAACAAACAAACACACACACAACAATAGTTTATTAGCCTTTTGTACAATTTGATCATGGGCGATTTACATATTAATCTTATTTGATTACAGTATTTTACTATCATTTAACTTTTTACAAAGCAGTTTACAAACATTTACTGGCCACGAACCTTTGTTTATTTGGCCTATGCCTATTAACTCAAGATAATCGTATTCCGAAAGTAAATTAGTTGAACTACCGTACCGTAGGTATATACAGTATAATAAAGCATATTACTATGTATTCTATGCCTCCAGGAAAATTGGGATGTCAAAAATTAAAATGAAGCTGGCAACCGTATTGTATGATTGATTGTATTAACGATCTATTGCACAGCTAGATAAGGACTGAAATACTCTGCATCATCAAACTTCCGTTACCTCACTGTAGACATGTATGCTATTTTGACCTCTTTTGTCTCATGACAGAAAGTTGAAAATGGTATGGCTCAATTCCTCGCCACCCTAACACCTCTGAAAATGCCACACTTACAGCTGTTCAGGCATGCCAACATGTGTCACGATATCAATATATACTCTCTATCTTTACTGTCCTTAACAATATAATGGTTTTGACCCACCTGCGTTATCTTTCAATGCTAACAAATAACAGGTGCTTGATGTGCTTCTTGTGAAGTTGTTTTGATTAGAAAAATGTGCAGAATATAACTGTTGGTATGCCTGGAGACAATATATCCTCGTGACTTGCATTGGAAACCATTATTATATACTGTTATACTAATTAAAATACAAAGGATTACTGTGGTAATTTGATTTGGAACTTGAATAAATACTATATTCAAATAAATATATATTTCTGTTCTTACAACATAACTTATATGTATATATTTCTGCACTATAATTCTTACACTATAACACGCCACAAGCATATGCAAACAAGCAGGCATGCACACACGCACGCATACGCAAACGCACATAATGGTTATTGTTATGTCCACCCACTATTACATGAGGTGTCACGCAATATATGCTTATGATATATATCTCAATTGCGTAGCATACATTTAGTACTGTTGCTAAATAATTACTTTGCTAAGTGTTCCATGTTACAACCAAAAATAATAATCTATAAAAAGCATATTCACTCCGATAATGCTTATTGAGGCACACAATATTCTGAGTGTGTGTGTGTGTGTGTGTGATTACCAATTATGCTAAGAGTAATGCTTAGTTGACGTAGTTTGTGTTTCCGAGGTTAGAGAGTGATGGTCGACCAATGACAATCACTGTTGTCAATTGCATGATAATATGTTATTAGTTGTCTGAGATTGCACAGCATATAAAAGAAAAGACAATGCTGTATTAGTTTAAATAAATAGTAAATTTTAAAAAGTAACAAATGTAAGGTAGCTTTCTGAAGTCACAAGAGTAGGCGAAAATCTGTACTATATCATTAATTATAGCATACTTATCCCCACGACTTATGTGAAACCATATGATAATATGGATTTTAAACAGGTTATATATAGGCCAATAGTAGATGCAAGTTATCAAATATGACAACATTCGATGGCGGGTCACGCAAGTATAATGTGTCTAACACAGAAGAAAAAAAAATGCCTTATATGGTGATAATGACGTTATATGTGGACTTATTTTACTCCATATAATTATATGTGTATCTGCGCTTTTGCAATCATATTTACAAGCAGCCTCGTAAGGGTCAGTATATCTGTTGTTGCTTGTTTTTCTTTTCACTTATTTGTTAAACGTGACATGTTGGGTAGACTTATACAAATTGTGTCACAATCGTATGATAATAATCAGATTATTTCCTTGCTCTACCATGGGTCACACCTATCAATTACTTTACATAAGCCGTGCCCGATCTATATTTATGAAAATGGACTGAAACTTGTATTTTGGCTAATTATTTTGCATTATGCTTATAATCCTGTTAACAATATATTTGTGTCGTGCATAACTTCACATTTTAGCATGATTCGTTGGCATTCCTAATCTCTCGCACACATATATATGAAGCAAAATCGAAATCGCCAGGCTCCACATTGGTGAAATAAGGTTGGCTAATGAATGATGGCTACTGTCTGCATAACATGTAATTCTAAATATTTAAATATTCTGCTGAAGTTCTATACTTTTAACTATTTTGTATTGGCATATACAATAGATTTAATGTTATGGTAACGATTCATACAATCATTTAATTGTATTAAAGGTTGTACTACAAACTATTACTACATCTAGCAAACTCAAAATGACCACTCACATCCCTCTTTACAGAACGAAGACCCATTCATTCAGACTTACACTAATATATCGCTATCGCTCGCCAGGAAAAAAATCGACACCTAAATGACACGAACAGAAACTAATGGGGCTAAACTTGAGAAAGAAAGGGGAACAGAAAAAAGCCCTATCTCCCCTTAACCTCGTATAATTTAGGCGAGTACTCCTATTGTAAACAGATTAGGTTCTCTGAGATAAGGTAATCGTAGGATAGGTTTAACCCCTTCTGTACCAGCGACGCCTTTATTGTTTAATTCTAGCTATATTTAGGTGATTTTGTGCTGCTTAAGGAGGATCTGTGGTAGTAAAAAGGGTTATTGAGATAGTTCGAAGCCGCTTAATTGCTAGAGGCTGTTTTAAGCTGAAAAATATCGTCTAATAGTCGCTAGAAGAAAATAAAAAGTCGTCGCCGGTACGAAAGGCGTTAAGAAAGACTGAGTAGAACTATTAACACAATTACTGTATGTAATTTAGGTGGTCGCCACTTTCTAAGGATAAACGGTTTACGGATAAAGGAAAAGGACATATTGATATTAGGGAATATATTGAAGGCCTTCGATATGTCTAGCGCAATAGAAAAGGTCTCACCGAAGTCCCTAAAAGAGGATGACCAGGAGTTAGTAAGATATGAAAGTAGATCTCCAATAGAGCGACCCTTAAGGAAGCCATACTGGCGATCTGAGAGTAGATTATGAGAAGATAAATGCTTGAGAAATTTGGAAGTAATAATAGTTTCAAAAACTTTAGAGACACAAGAGATGAGAGCAATTGGACGATAGTTGGAGGGTTGAGAATGGTCATCCTTCTTTGGGATAATTTTTGTTTTTTTTCTTTTTCTATGTGATTGAGGGAGGCAAAAGGCAGAACTGCCTATAGCAAGTGCCTCCTCCATAGTTGAAAGAGTGACAGGGCCAAAATCAAGGGACGTTCGAGCCAAAATGCCTGGACACACGGAGTTTGAAGCAATTTAAGTAATAGGAAGAGGGAAAGAATGATTCAGGGAGAGAGTTCCAGAGCTCAGCTGTTGAGTAGAAGAAAGACTGAGGGTAACGTTTCACTCTCGGGTTGGAGAGTTGCACAGAGTAGGGGTGGGATTGAGTTGCAAGACGGGTACCACGTGCCCCACGTAAAGGAGGTGGTATATACTGGGAAAGCTCTGAGGAACACTGATTATTATAGTAGCGATAGAATAGCGAGAGAGATGCAACATTGCGGCGGAGAGAGAGAGATTGCAGAGAGTTGGTGAGTGGAAGGGAGTTAATGATACGAAAGGCCTTCCTTTCAACTTTGTCTAGGAGAGCGGTGTGAGAGGAACCTCTCCACACATGTGAACAATACTCTATACAAGGACGCACTATGCCCCTGTACAGAGCAAGAAGCTGTGCAGGGGAAAAGAACCCCCTAAGGCAATTGAGCACACCCAGCTTCTGGGAGGCTGCCTTAGCAAGACTGGTAATATGATTCTTCCAACTGAGAGCAGAAGAAAAAGAGACGCCAAGAATATTGAGAGAAGGTGAAGGATTGATTTTTGTATTGTTGAAGAATAAGGGATAGTCCGCTGGGAGTTCCTTAAGGGTAGATAGATGGAGAAATTGGGTTTTGGAAGCATTAAAAGTAACAAGGTTTTCTCTGCCCCAATTGGAGATAGTATTTAGATCAGAATTTAAGAGTTCTATGGCTTCATTACGTTTGTCGTTGAGGGATTGCTGGGTGGTGCGTTCTGAAAACTAATGGAGTAGTGTAAGGTTGAGTCGTCTGCGTATGAATGGATGGGAATATAGGTACAGTTGAGGAGATAATTTATAAAAATTAGAAAGAGAATAGGAGATAGAACAGAGCCCTGAGGAACACCAGAGTTTATAGGGTGAGGAAGTGAACAATGGCCGTCCACAAACCGCGGCTTTGGAATGGCCGGAAAGGAAATTAGAGACAGGCACAGATGGAGGGATAGAAACCGAAGGAGGGTAGTTTAGAAATTAAAGATTTGTGCCAGACTCTATCGAAGGCTTTCGATATGTCTAGTGCAATAGAAAAAGTCTCACCGAAGTCCCGAAAGGAGGATGACAAAGAGTTAGTAAGATATGAAAGAAGATCACCAGTAGAGCGACCCTTAAGGAAGCCATACTGGTGATCTGAGAGCAGATTATGAGAAGAGAAATGCTTAAGATATTTGGAAGCAAGAATAGTTTCAAAAACTTTAGAAAGACATGAGATGAGAGCAATTGGACGATAGTTGGAGGGTTGAGAGCGGTCACCCTTCTTTGGGAGAGGTTCAATGTGAGCAAACTTCCAGCATGAAGGGAAGACGTTAGAGGATAGACAGAAACGAAAGAGTTTGCCTAGGCAGGGAGTCAGCACGGAAGCACAGTTTTTGAGAACAACAGGAGGAACACCGTCCGGACCGTACGCCTTATTAGTATTAAGCCCAGAGAGGGTAGAAAGCACATATTTAGAAGAGATTAAGATATTAGGATATTAGGGATAAGTAAGAGAGAGGAGGTTGGAGAGGGAGGAACAGCACTGGAATCATCCAAGATGGAGTTTCTAGCAAAGGTTTAAGCGAAGAGTTTAGCTTTGTCAGAGGAAGAAGTGATGGTTGTGCCATCAGAATGGGAAAAGGGAGGGAAAGATGAGGAAGAGAAATTGTTGGAGAGGTTTTTGGCTAGATGCCAGAAAGCTTGGGAAGAGCTAGAGTTGAATAGTTCAGTGCATTTATTATTGATGAAAGAGTGTTTGGCAAGTCGAAGAACAGATTTGGCTTGATTCCGGGCAGAAACATAGGAAGAATGAGAGTCTTGAGTTTTAAGGCGTCGGTACCGTTTGAATGCTTCCTCCTTATTGCGGACAGCAGTAGAACAGGCGTGAGTAAACTAAGATTTTTTAGCATTAGTCTGAGAGAAAGATAATGGAATGTATGCTTCCATGCCCGATAGGATTACCTCGGTAATGCGTTCAGCACTCTCCGAGGGTCCCCGGCCACGGAAGCAGAAATCATTCCATGGGAAATCAAAGAAGTACTGCCGGAGAGCCTCCCAGTCGGCAGCGCCAAAGTGCCACAAGCGCCGCCGGCTAGGAGGATCGTGTGGCCGTACTGGAGAGATAGGACAGATGACAGAGATAAGTTTATGGTCGGAGGAGCCCAAAGGAGAGAAAAGATCGACAGTATAAGAAGGGTTAGAAGTTAGAAACAAGTCAAGAATGTTGGGCCGATATCCGATACGATCCGGGATACGTGTGGGTTGCTGAACTAACTGCTCTAGGTCATTTATGAAAAGACGTATACTTGTTCACCAGGTGGGTCAGTAGTGTGAGAGGAGAGCCATTGGCGGTGGTGAACGTTGAAATATCCTAAGATGGAGATTTTTGAGAAAGGAGAAATGGATAGAATGTGTTGCACTGTAGAGGTTGAATGAGAGCGAACTTCCAGCAAGAAGGGAAGACGTTAGAGAAGAGACAGAGACAAAAGAGTTTGCCTTGGCAGGGAGTCAGCACGGAAGAACAGTTTTTGAGTACAACAGGAGGAACACCATTCGAACCATACGCCTTCTATGTACTAAGCCCAGAGAGGATAGAAAGTACATCTTTAGAAGAGATTAGGATATTAGGCATAAGTAGGAGAGAGGGGGGTGGAGAGGGATGAATAGCACCAGAATCGTCCAAGGTGGAGTTTTTAGCGAAAGTTTGAGCGAATAGTTCAGCTTTGTCAGAGGAAGAAGTGATGGTTGTGCCATCAGAGTGGAAAAGGGGAGGGAAAGACGAGGAAGAGAAATTGTCGGACAGGTTTTTGGCTAGATGCCAGAAAGCTTGGGAAGAGCTAGAGTTGGATAGTTCAGTGCATTTATTATTGATGAAAGAGTGTTTGGCAAGTCGAAGAACAGATTTGGCTTGATTCCGGGCAGAAACATAGGAAGAATGAGATTCTCGAGGATTAAGGCGTCGTTACCGTTTGAATGCTTCCTCCTTATTCCAGACAGCAGTAGAAAAAGCATGAGTAAACCAAGAATTTTTGCATTAGTCAGAGAGAAAGAAAATGGAATGTATGCCTCCATGCCCGATAGGATTACCTCGGTAATGCATTCAGCACTCTCTGAGGGTCCTCGGCCACTGAAGCAATATTCATTCCATGGGAAATCATAGAAGTACTGCCAGAGAGCCTCCCAGCTGTCAGCGACAAAGTGCCACAAACGCCGCCTGCTAAGAGGATCAGATGGCCGCACTGGAGAGATAGGACAGATGACAGAGATAAGTTTATGGTCGGAGGAGCCCAAAGGAGAGAAAAGATCGACAATATAAGAAGAAGGGTTAGAAGTTAGAAACAAGTCAAGAATGTTGGGCCAATCTCCGAGGCGATCCGGGATACGATTAGGTTGCTGAACCAACTGCTTGTTCACCAAGTTGGTCAGTAGAATTAGAGGAGAGCCATTGGTGGTGATGAACGTTGAAATCTCCTAAAATGGAGATTCAGAGAAAGGAGAAATGGCTAGAATGTGTTCCACTTTAGAATTTAGATAATCAAACAATTTTGGAAAGTCGGTAGAGTTAGGGGAAAGACATATCACATACAAATTTAATATGAGAATGACAGAAAAGTTTGAGCCAAAAAGTAGAGAATCAGAGGAGCCAAAATCGGAAATACGAGAGCAATTGAGTTCGTTGTGCACGTATGCACAACATTTGCCTTTGGCTTTGAAACTAGGATAGAGAAAGTAGGAGGATACAGGGAAGGGGCTGATGGCAGTTGCTTCAGACACCTGAGTTTCACACCCACTAAATATGTCAGCCTTGGCTGGGATCGAACCCAGGTCAAGCAGATTCACACGTGAGCGTGCTTCCCACTCGATCGCCGTGGCTCCAGTGCTGAATGAAATTATCAAGCACTAGTCTCAATAAAATGTATGATTGCAGCCAAAATAATAAGGGTGAACCATGGTCGGGAGGTTCATGGTCGATGTATGAACTATTAACACGGATATTATATGCGATTGTTGTTACAGGAATGAATGGAGGAGGTTTGTTAGGAACAAAATGTGAAGGTATTTGTAACCTTTTAATTGACAAACCTGGAAGGATATCATCCCCGATGTTGTGAAGAGACTTTGCTGTGGAAGTGTATATCATCTGAGGTGAAGTCAATGATATTGAGGCCTGGTGAATGTTGTTCCGAATGTTAAGATACTTGCTTTGGAAGGTGTTTATTGTATTCATTTTCTCACGGTCATCATTGTTCCCTTTCTAATGTCCCTTGCTAATCCTCCCCATCTATTTAACGGGAATGAAGGGTTGGCTATTAACTGCCTGACTGCCTGTTACACTTTCTGTGGTAGCATTAGCATGACCAGGTTCTGTCTGTTATATACTAATGACTATACTGTTTCAGCGACCAGGTAGATGTCAATAGTTCCAGCTGATTGACTTGTGCGACCGTGATTATTTAAATCTTTAAGAATTAAGAATTGCTAAAGGACGAGACATTGAACTCTATCGCATGAGCGAATCAGCTAGACTTATTAACATCTCACCTCAGCGTCGCTGAAACAGAGTATAGTGATCCAGCAGCCCACATAATGGACACATTAACAATACCCAACAGGGTTTTACAAACTAATGGTCCTCGGAGTCACCGTCCTACAGATATTATCTGCCATCACTCACAGTGGTTACAGGAGAATTCGCCCTGAAACCAAGTCGCCCCGCTCTTGGACAACGAGTTCGCCCCGTTTATACCCCCCCCCCCCTCCCTCCCCCACCACCACCACCACTCCTGGAGCTTACCACTTATTTCCATCCCTCCCCCAACCCCTGAGGTCTTCTGTAGTAAAAACTGATGGAAAGAAGGAATTGAGAACATTACTCATGTGTACTCATTTGTTAGGTTAGGTTAGATTAGGGTTAGGTTAGGTTAGGGTTAGGTTATTTTAGGTTAGGTTAGGTTAGGTTAGGTTAGGTTAGGTTAGGTTAGGTTAGGTTAGGTTAGGTTAGGTTAGGTTAGATAGATGAATAGAGGGGGAATTCTTCAGTACCCCTTTAGGGTGGAGGAGGGACATTACGGGGCGAACTCGCGGCGGGGCTACTTCTCAAAGCGGGGCGAACTCGTTTAGGGTCGAATTTTCCAGTATTCCTCACAGTGCACTCGGTTTATGGTTACGCATATAGTTATTAATGATTATATAGGGTGACAGTCTCTTATCTAACTTATACATTTTACTGTACATAATATATAGTTACCCTTGCATAGACTTAATCATGAGATATTTAACGTTAACATAGTTATATCGGCATTTAACCCCCCCCCCCCCCCCCACACACACACATACAGCTGCCACTTGGAATTGTGATATAATTATGGTCTCTTCAGGCCTAGCGTGGTTGCAAAATTTCAGTATATCTTAAATAGTTCCTACGCATGTGTTTCTCTTCCAGAAGCCAATAGGTATAAGTCATAACATGATTGGTTGTTAAAATATCAATGGATATATCTTTTTCATGAGCTACCCTGGCAACCTGTAACACGCTGAGTTAGTTGCGAAAGATAATAATTGGTAGAAAGTGCTGTCCCTGTGACTCTCCTGCCAAACCACTATTCCTACACAGAGAGAGAGATATGGCTAGAGCCATAACATATACTGATATGCGCGTGCATGCAGTGAAACATTAGTGTTTATCGAAACACAAGTGTGTGTGTGTGTGTGTGTCTTTGAAAGATCATATTAGCATTCTTGATTAAAACGTTTCCCAGAGGTTAGGTTTGCTCAATCGTCGTTTACCCCCTTATCCCGGTACAGCCTCTTTCTCCGTACAGGGACACTGTTGTAAGCGTATCAGGTATTATTCGCATATGAAAAATGCCTCTGAAAGGGTGCAGTCAAAGGCATGTAGTCTCTACTCTTCTCCACCATATTGTCTACAATATCTCCACATTGTGATAACTGTATGTATATTACTGTTATGCCATTATTATAATCAGTGTTCTTCACAGCTGTCCCAGCGTATACCTCTCACTCTGCAGAGACAGAGGGCCACCCGCTTCGTAACTCATTCCCACCACTTTTCTGCTCACCATTCAAAGCCAACAGTTAACTTAAATGTCCCCATAATTGTTCAGCTCAATAAGTAAAATATGGAATTCACTCCGTAAATGTGTCTATCCCTCACCCTATGACTTTGTTTCAAGCTTTGCGTGTCCTGCAGTTTCATTCCAGTGCACCTTGAATATGGTTCTGTACTAATCATTCTGTTCTGACTGGGATAAGGGGGACAATAGGAGGTCAAAATGTTTATAAGTAGTTTTTCCTCTTGTCTCTTTCATACACAGAGAAACAATTTATTAGGTAAAGGGAAGTGGAGAACATCAAACCTTTGATTGTCATATGGAGGAATTGGGTTGCTTGTAATGGGAATTTGCATTACATAGGTGAAGTGGCTCTGCGGGTCATTTGTTTTTCATATGTTTAGATGCATATATAGAGTAAACATTACCGAGTACTTATTCTTTTAATTAATAAATACTCTATCCACAGATATTAGAGTCAAGCTTTCGTTTATAAGTCTCTTCGATGTATTCGTCCATTTAGTTCGTCTCTCCCTTTCCCTCTCGCTCTCTCTCTGAACGGTTTAATTATATTTGCATTGCTATCCAAATGTATATGCTAATAACAAACACCTTTATCATACATATCAACATTGGGAAATGCAAACCACTAAAACTTCTCTTGGGCTACTTTGAAAGTATATAGCGTTTTCCAATGACATTTTAGTAGGATCTATTTTTCTTATAAGTTATAACGACGTTGAGGTTTGTAGCACTTATATCCGAGCAAATCATTTATGTGTTTCTATTTAAGTGGGTTACCAGTTCTAAAGTCTGATATTTGTATACTGTATTTTAGTCATATGTATAGTTTTTCTTTTCCAAACCCCCTTCTCAAACACAAAATACACATCTGGCGAATATCATAATTATATCAATATTGCTGAATGACCTCATTATTTTTCTCTAACAGTGTAGGATTCTTTGGTGTAAGCGACCAGTTATGAAAGCTGTTATTTTGGTATGGGTATTTCACTAATGACGACTAGATGGATATGGATATGCAATACATAGAAACATTATTGTATTTTAAGTAACAACACAATGCTACACATAATGCTGTATTTGAAAAAAAAAAAAGCATGAGACAGAGAGGTGTGAGGAGCCCCAAAACAAATGCCGCAAATCGACAATACGGGCCAGCCCGGGACCTCAACCAAAATTAAGAGACCAACATTAACCCAAAGAAGAGCAAATGAACATCAGCTATGGAAAAGACTAATCTATAATGTGGATAGATATAGATAGATAGATAGATAGATAAATAGATAGTGTGAGTGAATGAGTTTGAAAGAGATCTTACAAAATAGATGGTGAATCTAGCAATCCCTACAAATTGGTTTGCAAACAATAATTACACATAAACAAATATTTCTTAAAGGCAGATTTCACTAGCAAAAACTATTTACATCTCAATTAATATCAAGAGATAAAACGGTAACCATAAACCTGGTGAAATAATTCACGTAACCCCCCCCCCCCCCCCCCCTACACACTTCCAACCTTCCCTACACAATAACCCCCCACCCACCCACCCCCTTGTCCGTGTAGCCCATCCCTCTCCTTCCCAGCAAATCTAACGACGCCATCTACGGGACATAATATGAAACAGATTCAGGGTGGGGGCGAGTGAGCGATCTTAGTAATATCAGAGCGAAAGGCCCAGCGAAATTAGCATTAGGTGGCCCAGTCTCTCTCGCTATTCTATTGCTACTATAATAATCAGTGTTCCTCAGAGCTATCCCAGTTCATACCACCTCCTTTACGTAGGGCACGTGGAACCCGTCTTGCAACTCAATCCCACCCCTACTCTGTGCAACTCTCCAACCCAAGAGTGAAACGTTACTCTCAAACTTTCTTCTACTCAACAGCTGAGCTCTGGAACTCTCTCCCAGAATCAGTCTTTCCCTCTTCCTATGACTTAAATTGCTTCAAACTCCGTGTGTCCAGGCATTTTGGCTCGAACGTCCATTGATTTTGACCCTGTCACTCTTTCAACTATGGGGGAGGCACTCGCTATAGGCAGTAATGCCTTTTGCCGCCCTCAATCACATAGACAAAAAAAATCGGAAAGGTGACCGACTGTACATTAGAGGTAATTTAGGTGTGTGGGAAAGAAGTGTGGTGTGCTTTTAAAGTGTACTTTCATACATAAGATCACAACGAGGAACAGAACGTGTGTGGCCAACTGTACAGTTTACCGCACATATTCTGTTCCTGAAGCTCTCAGGATAAATAAAAAAGTATGTTCACCACGCCTCACCCACCTCCCCAACCCCAACCTCCCTCCCTCACTCCACCGTCGACTCATGGATACCAAATCAAGTCTGCTAGATAGTAAATAAATGTCGAACATAGCTAGAATAACGGCACAATCTCTACAATATTTCTCTAACAGGCTCAAATCTACAGAGAATCGCTAGAATTGATGTAGCTAGATGTAAAATGTTGCCTCTAGGTCGAAGTAAGTACCTCTAGATCTCGCGGGAAAATAAGTAAATTGGCAACAATACCTCCGACCCTACGTTTCCTCCCTCCCTTCCACTGTCCAAAACTCCGAATATAGTATCTAACGGTTATGAAGTAGGTGTGTCAATTTTAGGCGCTTGTTTTCATTTCAGTATATGTTTTTCATATCCTACCCGCATATCATTACACTAAGACATTATTTTACAAAATTCAGTAGTTAAAAATACGTATACGTATTTAATTAAACAATGCTTGGATAGACTACGCATGAAGCATATGTCCGAGAGAGAGAGAGAGATAGGTGAGGGGGGAGGGGGAAGTAGGGGAAAGCAGAACAAAAAATCCCGTCTGGTTAATAGTTTGTTAGTTTCAATTTACTTCATAGCAACATAATCCAATATATCAGTAAACCTAGGTAAAATTACAATAACTGAATGACAATGAAGCAACTTGGTTGAGCCCGAGAACTTTCAGTCTTCTACTGTATTTCTCACTTCTCAGCTTGTTCTTCCTCTGTCCAATTACTCTTCTTTCCTACTTTACTCTAGCCATCTGGTCTGGGTCTTTACCGGCAAAGTCTCCGATTATATTGTAGCTATATTTTGACGATTGTGTGCAGTTTCAGAAGGATCTGTGGTAGCATATGGTCGTGAGATAGTTCTAAGCCTGTTAATAGCTATGGGCCCTTATGAAACTAAAAAAATTGTCTAATGGTAGCCAGAATAAATTTAAAAAGACATAGCCGGTACAGAAGGGGTTAAATGCTTGACAACACACATACTTCATAACCGTGAGATAGCCTACTATGAGTCAGACAGTGGATGTAGGGGGGGGGGGGGGGAATGGTTGGATAGGAGGTAGAGTTCCCCTTCCTGTCTTCGGAAGGGTAAGGATGGTGTTTGTGCCGTGTCCTGAAGGTAATGAGGTAACCTGGTGATCATCAGGGGTTTGGTCAGTGGCTTCTGTGAGTCCCACAGGCGGGGTGACATAATCTATTTAGTGTATTCCACTCCGACACCAAACACCTCCCAACGAAATTAACGAAAGCATGTGATCCACCGGGATTCGAACCTGGGTTACCACATGCAGATATTAAACGCTCTAACCATTACACCATCAAGACAGATTGAGGAATAAGCTATTACAACGGACCTTTTATCTACTTTCGTAGTGTTGGTAGCTTGTGAGGGTCCCTCAGGTGGAGTACCACAGATACAATACCAGCATCACATTCTATCTCCAAGGATTCGCCATTAGCCTCAGCCTCTCCAAAGCCTTTTCGGTTGTGAGAGGCTCTGGTGATGTTAAAGAATAGGTGGTGGTGGAGTATGTAGTATAGACCTTTAAATAATTAAATTGCTCGGTTGCTTCCCTATAAAAAGGTTGGGGCGTCAGGCAATAAGCTCCGCCCACCCAGTCCGCTCCCGTCAAAACGGCCAATCTAGCTCTTTATTGCTAAATCCGAGATATGTATTTCCACAACTACTTTTACATATTTTGTGACATGAAATATAATAGCACTATAATTATATTAACCATTTATCTTTCCATGCTAGCACAATTAGTATTATATTGCGATACTCCGCCCTTTTGCTATCTAGCGTTTTTCGTAACTAAGTTAGCGGTGTTGTAACATATGCGGCAACATTGCGTTCTTCCTCCTCTCCCCGGCTTCTACGCACGCGATGAGGCCGGGGATGTGTTATTGCTTGTGTTTTACCGGTTTTTTAGTAGTTCGCGGCGGTTTTATCGGCGGTAAGCGCGAGTGTTAGTGGAAAACGATGCAGCCGACCCATGGAGGAAGCTATAACTCGATGGCTGGCCTGGTTAAGTTAGCAGGAGCGAAGGAGTGTGAGGGTGGACGTCACGTTGCCAAACCTAGCCACTGGGATACAAGGTATATGCAAGGTTTTCTACTTGATCATTACCTTATTTTGTATTACCTCCTTTCCACAGTTAACATAATACTTCTCTCATGATCAGTTCTTCAAGGTACAGTCATGGTTTGAAATACAGTGGCTGGTAACAAGTGGGTTTGGTCGCTTTGGTATGCTCCAATTTCGGGAGTAAACTCGCAGCAGCCTTATTTATATAACGCTTGGGGTCGGGGAGTCACATAGTATATTCCAAACAGTTTGAAAGTTTGCACATAGCACTACACTGTATACACCACCAGGTAAAGAGGCTGGGTATCTGAGCTCTACTGTTTTTCTCGAGTTTTGGGGAATATTCTTGCATCCCGAACCGTAGGCTAGACTTTAAATGCTCTACGGGACCATAAGCTGAATTTCATAACCCTTGCAACTCCACGTACGTGAAAAAGTGGATTTGAACCCTAGCCAGTTAAACCAGTGCCAGCTTTAAAATCATAGCTCTATTAACCTAACAAGGGACTGGAGTCCTGACGTTATTCTTGGCTGTGTGCTGGCTTCATAATCCAATAGGGTTGATTGCCTCTGAAATCCTAATTTAATTAACTAACCTAACAACACCGTTTGGCACTGGTTGAACTAGCTTACCGATTGTGTTGTTCTGACCGTGCACAACTATAGTCAAAGTCACGGGAGAAAAGAAATTCCCGTTTGGCAACCGTCTTTTTATAGCCTATTACATTGGTAGCTTCAATCCCTAACGTAGGCTGTGTGGAATGCGAATATTTGAACGGAAAAAGTATGAAAGAAATCTCAACATAAAGTAGGCTATGTCTGCCTACTTTACTTATTTTCACGTCTTAAAATATATACAGTTTGTTGCCACCGTTTGCATTATTTTGTAATTATTTGTTTAGCCCTATATGTGGGCAATTTTTATTTATTTATTTCGTTTTTGCTAAGCATAGACGGTTTGATAAATCTACAGTTATACTACCCCTATTTTGTCGCTATTCTGTTGGTACTAATGGGTTAATATTATTAGTAGTAGACTTAGTATGGTTTGATGATGCGCGGAAATGTATATTTGACTTGAAATAGATACATTGAAGTATTACAAACCTTCGCGAACCCATAAACAGGGAACGTGAGCTGGGTTTAGATCGTCACGCACCCATAAACAGGGAACATGAGCTGGGTTTAGACCGGTCGCGAGACAGGTTAGGTTAGGCTAATGTTAAAAATACTAAAATGTGACGGTCCTCGGTATTAAACAACACTGTATATCAAATAAAAAATAAAAAACTACAACAGATTACCTGAAAAACTCGTATCTGGTTGGTGATACATTTTTATCAAAATACGTTTTGGTTTAATTCTAGTTTCGCTTTCACAGCATACTCATAAATTTCTATGGCTAATTTAGAGTTGTCATATACCATATTTAATTCCTATATATGTCCAAAGCGGCGGAAATGCATTATAAGGAATTATACCTACTGTAAAAAAAAAAAATAAATCTCCCCATATGCGGCACCATAGCTATTACATAATACTAGGTTAGGTAAGGTTGTTAGGTTAGGCTAATGTCGTTAATGTAGTTTATTATCATTATATTACGTCTTTTACCCAGCAATTTCCCTGATCTTCATAGTTGGTCGGGAAGCTATGCCTTTACAACGGCGCCTCCCTTTTGTCGCTGTGTACGTGAAACTAGAATTTTACCTACGTTTTTTTCCAGTTTTCGCGTCTGCTGAACCATCCAAAAACACGCTAAAAGGCGTGTTTTGAAGGGGGGAGGGGTAGTATAACTAGATTTACCCTGGAAAATCTTACTTAACCCTTTTTCCTAACATAGATCCTTCTTATGCTGCACAAAATCATTTACATACATATAGAATACAAATGAAAAGACGTAGTCGGTACAGAATGGGTTAATAAGAGGTTGCTCATTGGTTAAAAAGGCTGTCAAACCTTGTTTCATGCAACTAAAACTCAAGGCAATGGAGTTATTCATGAAGTAGGCCATACATTATATTGTTATGTATTATTTGTTTTGTAATCTTTGCATTAGTACCGGTACCAGTTAGCTCTCCAAGGTTTTGATATTTGTCCTTGTTCATTATTTAACCCTTTCATAACCGGATACGTCTTGTTTACGTGATACCAACTGCATTTAACTTATTTTTTGAAGCTTAGGAAGTATATTTGGTACGGTACGGTAGCTATCTATCTATCTATTGCCTGACGCCGTGATCCCCGAAGGTGTGGCCACAAACGAACCGCCCCCATGCACCTCTGTCCCCAGTCAGTCGACGCCCCTCCCCCCAACCAGCACCGCCTTCGTTCATGTACTTCCTCACTCAGGGTGCCAAAACAGAAAATATCCAGTTCTGGATCATTTTTCTAAGATTACAAGGATCAACTTTGCGCGGCGTCCGCGGGGGGCACAGCCCCCCGCTACATAAGAGGGGGTCCGGGGGGCTACGCCCCGCCCCCCGGCCGCCGGAGAAATTTTGAGACGTGAAGGTAAATATACGCACAATACATGCTCAAAATTTATGAAAAGGAATGAATAATATTGTAAGTAAAAGGGATCTTATGTATGTTTACTGGTGTTTAATAAGGATACTAGGGGAGCTGGCTGCCTGTACTTCAGTCTCAAAGGGATTCACTTCAGGTCCACTAATATAGGCATTGAAAACATGTTTTTAAATTATTCTTAGCAGTCCCTGTTTTAGTTTTGTAACTTTTGTCCAATAAAGATTTCATATATATTTGTTGTTGCATTCCAAGAACTATTACATACTTAATTTATATCCTTTCATATTTTACATGAGTTACTATAGAGTACTGGTTAAAATACATACCGGTACCAAGTTTCAAGAATAAACTTTGATTAGAACATTTGTTTGTCTATTATTTTCCATGGGCCGAGTAAAAAATCCCTGGGTAGGCTATTCCAATCTCGGGTTAAGTACAATCAGTAGGAACGTAGAAACTTACTTTAATTTTCACAACTTTAAAAGACTAGAGATTCTGCTAGGCTAATTCCGAAAATATTCAATCAAGTCTCCGTTACCCCCATGAAGTCAGGTTATAGTAATGACAAGACATACCAATTATATATGTTAGTTAGCGGGTGTGTGGACTGTGGGGATAGTGGCAGCCCCCACTTTGGACACTATGACGAAGTAAAGTTAGGTTAGGGTAAGGTAATGCAAATTATCTACTCATAACATGATAAACAATTGAACAATAAACTACTGTACTATATTCCTTGAAGAAATAAAAACAAACAATTGTACATAAGGCTGCGGAAAGATTCTTTAGTGATACCCAAGTCATGGCCGGGATTCCGGGAAATCTATAAATGCACTGTAGGCGGTAGGCCTAGCTGCTGGTTGTACACTTATTAAATTGTACCGGTAATCTGGCTAAAAAGTTACGGTATACAAAATGAGAACATAGAGGCAGGGTGCAGATCCCACTTTGGACACTTAAGTTTGGACTTTGGTTAGGGTAAGTTATTGCAAATCTTCCACTCATAATATAAACTACAATAAAATAAGATACCAGTAATACCTACTGTAGCCTATTCTGCCTATAGCCTATACCTTGAAAACAAAAACAAACGGTAAGACTGCGAAAGTATTCTTCAGTGACAGGTCTACCCATATCATGGCCGAAAACTCTATAAATGCACTGTAGGGTGGCAGGCTTAACCTAGGCTAGGCCTATACAGTACAGTACTGGTACAGTGTACACTCTTTATTAAATTGTGCTGGTACTTTGGCAGAAAATGTTATAAGAACATAGGCTAGCAGCAGACCTCACTTTGGACACTAAGTTAGGTTAGGTTAGGACTGTCGGTAAATCTACAGTTATACTACCCCAACCCCCACTGCCCCCCACCACCTCCCCCCTTCAAAACACGCCTTTTAGCGTGTTTTTTGGATGGTTCAGCAGATGTGTTTTTGGATGATTCAGCAGACGTGGAAACTGGAAAAAAACTTATTTTGATACAAATTTATCACCAACCAGATACAAGTTTTTCAGGTAATTTGCTGTTGTTTTTTAGTTTTTATTTGATATACAGTGTTGTTTAATACCGAGGACCATCGCATTTTAGTATTTTTAACATTATCCTAACCTAACCTAACTTAACCTAACCTAACCGAAAACTAACCTGTCTCGCGACCGGTCTAAACCCAGCTCACGTTCCCTGTTTATGGGTGCGCGACGGTCTAAACCAGCTCACGTTCCCTGTTTATGGGTTCGCGAAGGTTTGTAATACTTCAATGTATCTATTACAAGTCAAATATACATTTCTGCGAAACATCAAACCATACTAAGTCTACTAATAATAATATTAACCCATTAGTACCAACAGAATAGCGACAAAATAGGGGTAGTATAACTGTAGATTTATTGGAGTGTCTGTTACGTACCGTTCATAAGATCCTGTGTAGCGGCCCGCGGGAACTGTTTTTCAGATGCCTATTTACTAAGAAACATTGAACAATATCTTTAACCTAGCCTATCCTAACCAAAACCTAACCTAACCTTAAATAACTAGTATAGCCTATTAGTGGAATATTGATGAATGTAAAATGTAATTTGTTTTTGTAACATTACCAAATTATTGAGATATAGGCTAGCCTATGTACAGGTTCACCCCTTATATCCGTACCGTTTCATAGGCTTCAGCTTATATACCGGTACCGTACCTAAAAAATAATGGTAAGGATGTAGTATTCGGGCGTAGGCTACCGCCTGCCAGGCCGTGCCTTCTTTACACTACTTGCATGTTCGCATCTATTTTGACTGTCGTGGGATACAATAATAGGTTGACCGTTAAGGAACTAGGCAGTAGGCTAGATGAGAATTTCAACAAGCCCTGGGGAGGGGCAAGGCGGTGGTTAGGGTTCCTCAATAAATCCTATAGGCGGCCCCTATTATCCCCTATAATCCCACGGCATGACGGCAAACTGTTATTGTCATAGGCTAGGCCTAGGCTATAGGCTATAGCCTAGCCAGGGTGTCAAACAACGCCGTTTTTTTGAGTGATAACACAAATGAACTTTCTGTATAGGCTAATGATAAAATTTTAATCCTAGCCTACGTATTTTTATATTATTTTAAAAGTTAGACATCTAAAATAGGCCTAGGCCTACTGTGTACCAAAACTCAAGAGTAGCCTAGGCTAGCCTAGCTGCCTAGCCTAGCCTTACAAAACAAAAATAAAAAAATACAGGAATGTTGGTGTAGGCTATGTTTAATATACACTTCCCAGGTCATTTTAACAGTTCTATTGCTTCTATATATCATTTAATACACCTTCGAGTAAGTTTTTAATAACTAGAAAAAAAGGTCATCTTATAAAAAATTACCTTAATTGAGGACCTTCACCGTTCCCGGGTTAAGAGGTGGGGGCTCTGAGTCTTAGCCTACCAGAATCAGATTCCCAGCTGCCTAGCCAACCTTATTTTTTACTGTCTTTAACCTCAAATCTTCCTTGATCTTCATTAGCCTATCAATACATTATATATAGCCCCACTAGTGGGGGCAGTCCTAAGATTGTCGGATAATGGGTTATCCCAAGCCTAATACGCCTAGCCTCAGCCTAGGCTACTCATCTGCTTCAAATCATCATTATCATCATAGGCCTAGGCTAATACAAGTAGGCCTAGGCCTATACAACACTAGGCCTAGGCTTATCTGAACAAATAATATGCTTGGCTACTTACAAAATCGCTGTTTGGTGCTTGCTAAAAGTCAGGTTTATCCAAAGTATCACCTTGAACTTGTACCTTATATATAATGAGTTCCCCAAGATTAATATGCACAATTTTAGAATGTGTAGGGCACTCGCAATTCACATGAAGTCTATGTTATATTCCAGCCCCTTAATTCACTCTATGTTCCACAAATCTGTCGGTAAATAACAGCTAAACACATTTCCAAGTGTTCCACAGTTGATTGGCGGCAAGCTAATTTGACGTCATCATTGGATCATTCTCGGAAACACCACAACGGAGAACATAGCTAATATCGTTTCGTTTCGTTGTTTTCCATTAATCCAACCACATATATACCCCCGAAAAACCAATAATTCATCATAAAATCGTACTAATTTATAGCTTACCTTATGCCTCAAGGTCTTGCGCTCTTTGTCAAACACATAAAATTGATATTCATTCACTATTTTTGAGAAATTAGAGACCCCTTAAAATTAATACATACGACAAAATATCGTATATTTTGGCGGGGAGTTAACTGGGATCATTTTTCGTCAGAAAACTAACATTCAAACTTAAATGAATATTTTACATTATTCATTTCAGTCAATATATTAAACACATGGAGTAGTTTAGTTAATATATACATAGTTTTAGATAAATACCTATTATTATCCTTTAATCTACATATTATTCAGCATTCGAGTGCCAATAAAATTACGGTAGTTGTGTTCGTCTTGACTCAGCCTTCGGCGCAATATAACATCGGAGTGTAGGGGTGCATTGGTTGTTTGTTTTGTTTGATTTTGCGAACTCTGCCATCCAGGAGTTCGTTCTATGAACGATGGCTGTTTCCTTATTGATATTTATATGTGTTATATTGGTGCTAAAGTCACACTCACCTCATCCGAACAAGTTGCTTTATAACAGTGTAAACAAATAGCTCACATGACTCGAGCTCTGGATTTATCCGTTTATATTTACTTTAGTAGCTGCATTTGGACTTCAATACAGGTGATATAATAGTTCTAAGATCATAGCCAATGTAGAGTACAGTGTAGAGCAAAGCAACTATCGTTTGATGAGTTTAATGTAGAAATAGAATGGCAGGTTTAGCTGGGCTCCCGGGACAGTCACAGGCTCACAGCCAATTTCAGTATCAAATTTTTTTCAGATGTTAGGTTCGGGATCACAAAGAAAATGGGCGAATTTTGGCACACTGTCCTCACTCCATCCTTCCATCTCTCATTCGGTCTACCTCTCCCTCTCTGTCCCTCCACCTCGCTCTCGTACACCCTCTTAGTCATTCTCTCGCTTTCCATACGTTCCATATGGCCGAATCATCTCAAGTTGTTCCTTTTCACACTTTCCAGCACATCTACCTCCACACCACACCTCCTTCTTACTTCCTCATTAGTCTATCTATCCCTCCATGTAACTCCGCACGCACTCCTTAAGTAATTAATTTCCACTGCTCTCACTCTTATCCAACGTCCATGCTTCGCTTCCGTAAGTCAGTGTCGGGATTACCACACTGTCATGCAAGGACTTCTTCACTTCCATACTGACCACCCTATTTCTTATTACCGTACTGCTTTTAGCATTCCTACAACCCTCTTCCCCTTTTGTACCCTCTCCCGAACTTCTTCATCCATAGTCCCATCTTTACTCAACACACTGCCCAGATACTTAACACCTAACGAGCGGCCTAGGCGGTAAATAATATGTAGCCACCAGCGGGGTGTTTTTACCCAAAATAGGGTTGTTTACGTGATCATTTTCATGACTAAATAAGACCCAGAGCGTAAAACAAGTATCTATCCCTGAAAGGGCATAAACAGAGCTTTCCAATGACACCCCAACGATCCTTGTACGACCGCTAGTTTTCTTGCAACAATCGCGCAACACGAGTGCAAAAACCATGTAATTTGGTACTTTCCCCACACAATTCACTGTGTAGTGAGTGTGAGAGGGTGGAGGAGGGTGGGATTCATGTCAGTTGGTCCACCGCGGTGGTCTGGAGCAGTCATACGCTCGCTACACTCCTGCCACCACTTGTCTCTCTCTCTCTCAGCAACATTAAGTGCTGAAAATGGCACACGACTTATGTTGTGAGCCGCCACATAGTCCAAATTTCTTTCACTCGACTTATGTTGCGCGCCGCTAATAAAGGGTTAAAAGAGTTGACGATCTCCATAGCCTGACCGTTCAGCTTCACCTCACACTCTGTGACTTCACCCCTTTCGAAGACCATAACCTTGCTCTTCCCCGCATTTACCTTCAAATTCCGTTTTTCGCACACTGTTCCAAACTAATTTACCAGACCCTGCAACTCCCATTCATTATCACTCATCAGAACTGTATCATCCGCAAACAGCAGTATAGGTAGGTTCCACTCAATTCCCTCCCTTTTCAGCGATACACCAACATCCACTGCTCCTGATAGTATTTCTTTCATGACTCCATCCATATATACAGTAAACAACCACGGGGACATCACACACCCCTGTTTCAAACCAACATTCAGGTCAAAGAACTTGCGCTGCTCACTCTCCACACGTACTGCCGCCTTTGCACCCTCATACATGCTCTTCACTGCTTTCAGCAACTTGCCCTCTACTCCGTATATTCTAAGTACTTTCCACAAACCTTCTCTATCCACTCTGTCATAGGCCTTCTCCAAGTCCATAAAGGCAACATACACCTTTTGTTTCTTCTCCAGATATTTCTCCACAACACAATTCAGGGTAAAAATCTGATCTACACATCCTCTTCCCTTCCTAAAACCTCCCTGCTCGTCGCCTATCCATTTCTCCGTTCTCACTCTCACTCTCTCAATCACTACCCTACTGTATACCTTCCCTACTACGCTTAGAAGACATATTCCTCGGTGGTTACCACACACTCCTCTTTCCCCTTTGCCCTTATATAGGGAGACTATTATGCCAGTCTTCCAGTCATCGGGTGCACTCCCCTTCTCCCATGCTAGTTTGCACATTTTCCATACCCATTCTATCACTATCTCACCACTATACCTCAACATTTCCCCACACACTCCATCTGTTCCTGGTGCGGTACGGTAGCTAAAACGATTAATTGTGATAGTCAGAAGTCTTTTAATTGGTATAGGCCTATGTCCTTCCTAAGCTTAATGAAATGGTCAAATAGTTGCCAGAATATAATGAAAAGTAAGTCGCTGGTACTGAAGGGGTTAAGGTGTTTATATGAGTATGGTAGCTATACCGGTACCCTTTATTTCCATTGCAGATCACTTTGCCTCTCCTCTTATTCTAGTGTACCATACGATATACATCCGAATCTATAAGCTATTTTTTGTTTATCTAGCTTCTACCAGTACTTATTCAGGATACAAAGGACCTCTGTAAATCGAACGGGGTTATCACACTGTATTCATTATGTATCCAAATATAATTATAGGTTATTTATTAGTTAAGCTCAGACTTATATATCAGGTTATTATTAGACGGATTCCTTCAGCTTACGAAGGACCTCCAGGAATCATCGTGGTTATCATACTACCATAACTTATATAGAATCTATATTATAAGCTATTTTTGTTATCCCATGCTGGTTATATACGTACACTTGGTGGTAGAAAAAATAAGTCTTCCAAGTTGCTTCTACAAAGCTTAAGTTAAATTTAAACAGAGTAATTCTGGTACATCTGAAAAAATTAACTTCATACATTATTGTACTGAGGATTAATACCGGCATATGTTTTCCTCTGACTTAAATAATTTGGCGTTTTTATCTTAAATTAATAAACCAAAACTTTGATGAAAGGTGGGTTAATATGCGTAAGGATTAGTTGAGCTGTACAGGTATTTGAAGCGTGCTGCGACTAAGACTCTCATCACACATAGGCTACCTATTGTTAACGAAACGCACTACAATTCTGAGTGATATAAATAAACTATGAATAAATATAATCAAATGAAGAGGATCACTTTATTGACCATGTTTCGTATATTGCTTCATTAGGCCTGATGAAGCTATATGCGAAACGTTGTCAATACAGTGCTCCTCCTATCATGGTGTTTCTATTCAAAAGGCTACTATAGTCTATTCGCTGTAAGTAGGCGAGAAATCATGACCTCTATCCTCTGTAACTCAAAAAGGACTAGAGGAAATTGGCTGTAAATTCCAAATATATTCCTTGACTGACTCTTCCCAAATGGTAGACATATTAGCTCGATTACTCTAGTCGTTTTTGAGTTACAGAGGTTAGAGGTCATGATTTCTCGCCTACTTAAAGCAAATAGACTATAGTAGACATCTTAAAATAACTATTAGATAGAAGGTTAGGAATCAATTAGAATCGTCTGGCTGTAGCATGCATACAATAAAAACAAAATAGCATCTCATAAACTAAATGGTGATGGTGGCAGTCCTGGTAATACGGAACAAAGCTTAAGGGGACAGTGGCTAGTTTTTTGGTCTATTAACTTATATATTAATTTATGTTTTAGTTTCCTCGCTAGACCTTCATCAAACTTCAAAAAAATACCCCCTAGACCCTGCCCCCTTCAAGATAAATTTGTAAATTTATCAGTAGAAAAATGTCCTGGTTCCTCTTAAAATTACAGGCTCGCTATCGCTCGCCAGGATACAATCGACACCTAAATGGCCCGAAAGGACTTAACATTGACAAGGAAATGGGGTGAAAGGTGTTTAAACCGCCAAACTAATGGACAGAACGTCTTAAAATCTAAAAAACAATGATTCTAAACACGAGGGAGAAGGTGGACCAGAAACCCGGCCCATCCCCCCCTTAATATGATAATTTCCTCTCGGCAAGGGTGTGTGGAAGTGATACGGGATAAGGGCGAGGAGATTAGTTTCACACACCCTCGTATTCTCAACTACACACCCTTCTGTACCGGCAACGTCTTTCTCATTTTATTGTACCTATATTTAGACGATTTTGTGCAGTTTTAGAAGGATCTGTGGTAGTAAAAAAAGCTAAGCGAAATATTTCGAAGCCTGTTAATTGCTAGAGGCCTTTAAGAAACTAAATAAAATCGTCTAATAGTAGCCAAAATAAAGTTGAAAGGACCTCACCGGTACTGAAGGGGTAAATAGAGCTACAACTAATCTAATTATCACGACTTGCTTAGTTAATATTGTTGTTAGGAAAACTGCAGAAATACTAAATTAATTAAACGTTGCTACAACTAGCCTAAACGAATTATATGGACCTGATATCTAAATATTATTGTTTATATTAATTGAAGAAATAACAAGGTAATTAAACAACAAACATAATCATTATGCCTTAACTTGTCTAAATAACATTGCTTATATAAATATTGTTATTGGAAATACTAAAGTTAATAAACGTTGCCCACAATCAAACACACAGCCTACGTCACCTAGCCTACACTCATAAATATTATTGTCTATTTAAAGATAAAACTATGGTTTATAGTGCGAATTATGCCTTAGGAAGTTATCAAATGGCCAAAGCAATGGTATATAATTTTAATTTTCTTATATTCCTCCACATATTTAAGTCTTCAAACAAAATGGCTCCGGTTTGAAACCCAGGATGGAATTATCTAGATGAAGGTTGGCTCTGGCTCCCTGTTGATTGGTTTCTAAACGATGGACATTTAGATTCACATACATTATGTTACATGGATTTAAATATTCAGTAAAGTCTATGGTCGCAGGACTTTTTTCTTTGTATGAAGGATACAAAAGGCAAGGCTGCCTGTAACAAGTGTTCTCCCCCCCCCCCCCTCCTCCCCAAGGTTGAATAAATGGTAGTGAGCCAAAATCAAGGTACATTAGACAGCTAGAGATGGACCGAATATTCGCTTCTGCATTCGCATGTGCGAATATTCGCTGGTTTTTTTCAATATTCGCATTTGTATTCGCATACGCATATCCATTCATAGGCTATCTGCGAATATTTTCACGAAACCAATGGAAAATAAAAAAAATATACAATATTTAATGTTAATGTTAACACAAACGAATAATAAATAAAAGTGTAGATGTGCGTTGTGGCCGCTACCGTGGGATGAAGTACGACTGAACAGTGTTGCCACTTAACTTTATTTATGGAGTTCATATTTGTTCTCCAACCAACTTTACTTCGAAACTCAATTAATGAAATCAACAAATACATGTGGCACTCCAAGGACTCGAGCCTAGGATATTCACACCGAAATTCCGCGCAGTTATGCTTTACGCTATCAAGACAGTTAAAGAATTATGCACAAGCCTATGATTTATTATGCAATTTCGAAACCTGCATATTAATCTGAGCATGTACAGTCGTCAGGATTAATTCGTTTCATTTTCCCTGTTAGTATCACTGCACGGTGGAGAGATATCCCCTCCACCTCCTTTCCTTGTTGTTCCCATACCCTCACCTAAACCCTCCCATTTTCTCTCCGACCCCAGAACTAAACCCACCCTCCCTTCTCTCGCTCTCACCCAGCTAGGCGTTACTTCTGGGACCTCACCGATTAAATTTATTCTGAACACCTGATGAAGGAATTAAGTATTTCACACACACCTCTCGACCACCATCTCCTGCACATTAAAAAATATGAAATAAACGAAACCTAACCTGAAGCTGCTAATTACTACCGTTACTAGTAGGGTTAACGTTATTGTATAGTGAAATGGATATACCAGGTATGAGGGGTAGACATACACACATATAATTATATAATAAAGGTATAATGAGATTATTTGGTTATACACGAAACTGTTATACAGAGTGGTACTGTAGTAGAAGAATTATTGATCAGTTAAATATTATAACTTGTAGTTAGTCTGGGATATAATAAATGGGCGTTATCTAGTTATTAATTACGGTAATTATTCTTAACAGGTGTGAATTCAAATTATCTTGAAAGTTATCTCAAGAGAATAAGCTTGAATAGGCGTGAAGCTTTAAATAGTATTATGTGGAGTAGATACTCTACGTCTTGCCATTACTCAGGGAGTATTTAACACAATTTGCTATGTTTCAACCCATATTGCTACATAACCATAGCGGACGCCCCCCTTAACTTGGTTACAACACAAGATACCTGATCAATCATCGTAACCTTATGGCAAAGTTTTAAGGGTAAGGTAACACAATGAATTCACAATGGATTCCAGGTCCAGTTATGTTGGATTCCTGCTCGCATCGGTGTCCGTGGCAATGAAGACGCCGATGCTGCGGCTAAGAATGCTATTTTAATGATCCCTCGCCAGCCCCACCTTCCGTTAGGTGATTGGCTGTCCTTACTCAAGCCTTCTATTCTTTGCACGTGGCAATCTCATTGGGATGTTCTACCCTGCAATAATAAACTCCGTGCAATCAAACCTTCTGTCCGTCCTTGGCCCTCGTCTTCCAGGTCTCACAGGTGTGAGGAAGTTTTACTAACTAGACTTAGGATAGGCCATTCCAGGCTGACTCACGGTTATTTGATGTCCACTCCCCGCACTCCGCCCCCTACCTGCTCCTCCTGTCATTCCCCTCTAACTGTTCGCCACGTCTTTGACTGCCCAGATACTGCCCGTCTGCGTACGGTTTGTTTTGGTACTAAATCATTCACTGACCTTTTATCCGATTCTCCGTCATTTTTCTTCCCCCCTATCGTCCGTTTTTTTGCGTCGCCTTAAGCTCCTTTCAGTAATCTGATCCAATCCTTCGGGCCAGTCCTATGAGAGTTCCGTATGGAGCTCAGTGGTCTGGTTAATCTGCTCTACATAACTAACTAACTAACACAATGAATAAGTCCTTCCCTAATGTATAGGTGAACGTAAGTGTTGAGGGAAAGGGAACTTTAAAATAAGACTCTCCCTAATGGATAGATGAGCGTAAGAGTGCCCTAGGGGAAGTTAGTAAAAATAGGGCATATACAGTAGGCCTATATTGGTTATCAATCCTTCAGGATTATTTAGCTTGTTTAAGTCAAGGAATATTTTCAAAGCTGGAGCCTCTTTTCAGAAACTACAGTACCTTGCCCGTGGGTAGTTTGTGTCCCGTTTATATAGAGTAGTTTTACATTATGGCCAATTAGGAAAGCAATATGGCCTAATGATTGGGTAGATAGCTATGCCCTCTCACGTAAGAGTGTTGAATTAACGTAATGCAGTCACATGGCCGACTCACTTGGCACATTCTCGGCAATAATTCATAGCATGTATTGGCAAATTGGCTGTTTACACTCAATGAGTCCTGAATTGTCTGGCAGCAGTGAGATTTGTGGAGAAAATCATTAAGCAAATGTTTAGTTCTTGTATACGGTGCTAATAAGTAGTTATATTAGTATTAAATAATTTTATACAAAGAAATAATTAAAAATAATTGAATGGTTTATATTGTGTGTTTATTGATGGGAGAGACTCTTGGAGGAATTGACACAGACGGTCCTCGTTGTCTCAAGCTTGTTACGTAGCCGAGCCTGAGCCATTATACAACGATGAAAAGGAAATACAACTTCGCGTGAGTTAGTTTGGCATCTTTATTAGAGTACCGTATGATAGTTCAACAGTATTAAACCATCAGTGAATGGGTATGAAGCTTTCAGGTTTCAATGGTAGGCCTAAATGTATCAGTATGAATCACTCGAATCATATGTAAGGTTTTCGTTGAAACACTCCCTCTCTTCTCTCTCTCTCTCTCTCTCTCTCTCTCTCTCTCTCTCTCTCTCTCTCTCTCTCTCTCTCTCTCTCTCTCTCTCTCTCTCTCTCTCTCTCTCTCTCTCTCTCTCTCTCTCTCTCTCTCTCTCTCTCTCTCTCTCTCTCCTTTCTCTCTCTCTCTCTCTCTCTCTCTCTCTCTCTCTCTCTCTCTCTCTCTCCTCTCTCCTCCCTCTCTCTCTCTCTCTCTCTCTCTCTCTCCAAGAGTTTGTAACACTCAACGTTGGAGTGCCACAAACTTCAATTGTCACCGCAACTCCAGCAGCCCCCAACGTCAACTGCCAACAATTCAACGCCTACAGTAGCCATTTCAGCTGATGTTTCCGATACTCAAGATACAAATAGCGACTCTCTTCCCCCTCAAGACAACTTCCGTGTCGTGAGGAACAACGTTTGCCCCAAGACCAGGAAACACATACCGATTACCGAGTGTCAAAACCGTTTCCAGATACTCGCAGACTCAGATGACGAAGAGGATATAGAAGAAGTCCGGCTCGTGGGAGACTCGATGATACGTGGTCAGCTCACAGAGTTTTGCGCCAGGGCACCTAAGACCAGGAAGCGTTTTTGTATCCCTGGTGGTGGTGTGGATGACGTAGTTGCAGCAGTTGACGAAGTATCAAAGCTGGCCCCAGCTAATACAATGTACGTCATCCACGTTGGATCCAACGATGTACAGCGAACCCAGTCGGAAGATTTGCTTTTAAAGTACCAGCAGCTGATCAAGTCGTTTAAGGAGAAGTCATCAAGGATTTCGTCTCAGGAATCGTCCCCCGGCTCGGTGTAGAGAGCCGATTTTACAACATAGCCACCAGCACAAATCGTTGTCTAGCAAACCTCTGCAGGAAGGAGAACGTGGGATTCGTCGACACCTGGGACAATTTCTACTACGATGACTATTTGTTTTCGGACGATGGAGTTCATCTGAACCAGGTGGGAGCAGCGCGTTTTGGGCGTCTTCTCAACGATGCGGTGAAGGATTTTCGGAGAAGAAATCGACTCAGCACAGGACAACCAGGAAGGAGGACCGAAGACAGCGAGGACGGCAATCTACAAAGGAATTAAATACTAATCCGTCAAGAACCGCGAATTTGGATAAAGCTCCACCAGCACGACAAAAATTCAAAACCGTCAGGGATAACGACCGAGGACCGAGGACCGCCATGAATGTAAATGTAGATCCGACCAGAACCAATAATTTGAATAAAGACCGTTCCTTGAATCCCAAATCCAAAACTTTTAATGTTTTCTATGCAAACGCTCGTAGCATACGCAATAAATTTTCAGATTTAGAGGAACTAGTGTTTACAGAAAATTATGATGTGATTGGTATAACAGAATCTTGGCTCAATACACAAGATAGAGACTTTTTAGCAGAGTATTCACTTCCCGGTTATGTAATGTTTGAGAACAGCCGAATAAATAAAAATGGAGGTGGCGTTTTATTTTATATCAAAGAAAGTCTTAACCCGACCCTCGTGTCAAAACCTCAAATTGTGAACGTCGACACATCTTTTGTGCTAATAAAGAATAATAAAGGTACAAAAATAATACTTGCGTTAATATACAGACCTCCAGCTCAATCAGTGCAAACTGACCGAGAAATTTACGAACAAATTGCAGATGTAAGTAACTCACAAGATACCGTAATTTTTGGCGACTTTAATTTACCTGTGACCAAGTGGGGCGATACTCTTACTTCACACTCCGGACATGACTTGTATACGAACTTGCAAGAAGTTCGCTTTATCAATTTGTTCGAATGCCGACCCGTGGTAATAACGTTCTTGACATTGTACTTGCAACAAAAGAAGAATTGATTGAGAATTTGAATGTTGGTGATGAATTCAGTAACAGCGACCATCGTACGATAACTTTCACTTTAAAGTTTACTAGTAACGAACCAAATAGTAGCATCGAAAAGTCCCTAATTTCAAGAAAGCAAACTTCCATAAACTTAGAGCTATGTTTAAAGAAACTGACTGGAGCTTTTTAATTAACAATAACGACATAAATACATCTTGGAAGTTATTCGAAACCATTTACCTAAAAGCAGTGCAAGACTGCATACCATCGAAAATACGACGTCCAGGCCATAATAATAAGCCCAAATGGTGGAATAAAGATATTTCAAATTGCCTGCTTGCTAAAAAATTTGCTAATGATAGATTAAAATCCTCACAAAATGACGAAGAACGGGTGAAATTTGTAGAGCTACGACGCAAAGCCAAAAAGTTAATTAAGCAAAGTAAAAAGACCTTAGAGTTACATATTGCGAATCAAAGTAAAACAAACCCGAAAGAATTCTATAGTTATATCAGAAAGAAAAAAGTAGTTACTTCAATTGTTGGACCGTTAGTCGATGAAAAAGGAGAATACACCAAAGACGAAGTACAAATGAGTAATGCCCTCAATACCTTCTTTGCATCAGTTTATACAACAGAAGACCTCAGTGATATCCCTACACCATCGCCGATTCAGATTGATAATTCAGATGTTCTAAGCAATATCACCGTTACAGAGAGAGAAGTATTGAATTGTTTAGATAAACTCAAGGTAAATAAAACGCCAGGACCTGATACAATCTCGCCTAGAGTTCTAAAGGAAGCTAAGAATGAGCTCTCCAAACCACTGACATTACTATTCAATAAATCCTTGCAGTCTGGAACTATGCCTGATCAGTGGAAGCTAGCCAACGTAACACCGATATCAAAAAAGGCAGCAAATCCCTACCCAGTAACTATCGTCCAATTAGCTTAACCTCAGTTGTATGTAAATGCTAGAAACGGTCATACGAGACAGACTCGTAAATCACTTAGAGGAAAATAACATACTTAAAGATACTCAACACGGCTTTCGTAAAAAACGTTCCTGTTTAACAAACCTCTTAGACTTCTTCCACGATATCCTCAACCTCTACGATGAGAGTAAAGCTGTAGATATTATATACCTTGATTTTCAAAAGGCCTTTGACAAAGTTCCCCACAAACGTTTACTGCTAAAACTAAAAGCGCATGGAATACAAGACGGTGTGTTGAAATGGATAGAAAATTGGCTCAGCAACAGAAAGCAAAGGGTAGTCATAAACGGTAAGGCATCTAAATGGACCAATGTAAGTAGCCCAATGGGGTACCCCAGGGATCGGTACTAGGACCAATTCTCTTTCTAATTTACATCAACGACATAGATGAGGGTCTCACCTGCACAATCTCAAAATTTGCTGACGATACAAAAATTGCAAATAGCGTACTCTCAAAAGAACAAGTTGACGATATGCAACACAATCTAGATAAATTGTCATGTTGGGCCCAAATTTGGCAAATGAGTTTCAATGCGGATAAATGTAAAGTACTACATGTCGGATACCTAAATGAGAAAGCAAACTATTCGATGAATGGCACTCAGCTTAAGAATGTAAACAGAGAAACTGATCTTGGAGTAACAATATCGAGTAACCTAAAACCGAGTCAACAATGTTCAGAAGTTGTTAAGAAGGCAAACAAAATAATTGGCTTTATAGGCAGGTCATTTGAGCATAAATCCAAAGAAGTTATCCTAACCCTTTACAATTCCTTAGTCCGCCCTCTTCTGGAATACTGCGTTCAATCCTGGTGCCCTTATTACCAAAAAGATATAAACAAGCTAGAACGAGTTCAACGTAGAGTTACCAAAATGATACCTAGCCTAAAGAACAAACCATACGAAGAGCGTCTTAGAGAATTAAATCTATTTCCTTTAACCCAGCGCAGATTAAGAGGCGACTTAATTCAAGTGTTCAAAATCATCAAAGGCATCGACAATATGAACTGTAGTAAGTACTTCACTATCGACCCAATCTAATTACACGCGGGGAAACGGTTGCAAAATTATTGGTAAATCTTTTAACTCGCACGAATCTAAGAATTTCTTCTTCAATCGAGTTGTCAACTTGTGGAATGGGATTCCCCGAGACGTTATAGACTGCAGCACCGTTGATTCATTTAAATTCCGCCTAGACAAATATCTCGCATCAACCCGCGACTGACTGCGTTTGTAAATGAATAACTTTATCCTCCCCTCAGTTACTAACCCATATGTCCCCTACTAACTTCCTAGTCCTGCCACGTTAGTGGCAGGGCAGTAGTTCCCTTTCCAATGTTCCCTTACCCACTCTAAACCACTGTTTGGACACTTGATCCTCAGTGTTTTGGAGGACAAGCAACCTAGAAGGGTCACTAGACCTGTTGTTGCTTGATTTCCTTTGTACTCCTTTGTACTCCTTTGTACTCCTTTGTACTCCTTTGTACTCTCTCTCTTGCTTTCAAATTTAGTAAAGCTCATACCGGTACTTAACTCTACCTATGATACATTGCATTCCTTCATTAGTTATTCAGAATACATGCAATTGGTGAGGTCCAGAAGTAGCTGGGTGAGAGCGAGAGAAGGGAGGGTGGGTGTAGTTCTGGGGTCGGAAAGAAAATGGGAGGGTTTCGGTTGGGGTATGGAACCAACAAGGAAAGGAGGTGGAGGGGATACCTCTCCACCGTGCAGTGCTACTAACGCCTAGTCCAGGGGAAATGAAACTAATTAATCCTGACGACTGTACAGTCGCGCTAATAAGTGATGTCTAGGCATCAAGTATATTTTGATCAATAATTGGTATCCGCAATATCTAAGCTTCATTTCTTCATATCCAGTGAAATATACAAACATGTTCCTAAACTTACCCACCCTATTAAACATCTGACAGACATTAATACAGCACAGGGCTAGCCAAACAAAATAACATCTGGGACATGACTTATTAGCGCGACCGTACATACATTCAAACTGTGCTATGGTAGCCTAATGTATAGACGAATGGAAGGAGTAATTGTTGGGCACCTAATCCTAGGGAAGGCCTCGCTATAAATTGCTCCTGAACCAGAATTAATTCATATTTTTTCACCAACCAACTTTACTTCTAAACTCAATTAACACCCGTCGGACGGGGCCATTTGTAACATCTACTACCTGCCAAGCAGGCAGATTTACCCTAAACGAGCTTCATTCCATGCTCTTTTAAAACAAGAGCCAGAGCGTAATACAATTATGTATCTGTGAAAGGGCGATAATTGAGCTTTCCAATGACACCTGAACCATCCTTGCACGCCCACGGGTTGTCTTGCAACGATGTTGCAACACGAGTTCAAAAACCCTAAAATACGGTAATTTCCTAACATATTTCCCTGTCTAGGGAGGCAGTGGATGTGGGTGAGTGTGGAGGAGGGACCAGTCGCGGTACGGGAGCCGTGCCGAACGGTCAGATCCCACCTGCGCTCCTCCCACCGCTCGGACTCTCTCTCAGAGCCAATTATGTGCTCAACATCGCATTGAACTTAAGTCGGGCCCCGCCAATTAGGTCTTGGTTCTCTTGACCGCCTTAAGTCGGGCCCCGATAGACAAGGGTTAATGAAATCAACATATACATATGGCACTTCAAGTTCTCGAACCTAGGATACTCACACCGAATTTCCTCGCATTTATGCACTACGCTATCAAGACAGTTAAAGAATTATCCACACGCCTACGATTTATTATGCAGTTTTGATCCTGCATATCAATCTGAGCATGTACATACATTCCAACTGTGCTATGGTAGCTTAATGTATAGACGAATGGAAGGAGTCATTAACGCCTTACGAATGGGCGGGTCAGTTTTTTCCACTACACGCCCAGCGGGAGGTTTTACCATAAATGGCCTTGTTTCTGTTCTCTTTTTCATGCATAAACAAGAGCCAGAGCGTAATACAATTATGTATCCCTGAAAGGGCGTAAATTGAGCTTTCCAATGACACCTGAACCATCCTTCTACGATCACTGGCTTTCTTGCAACGATTGTGCAACCGAAGGGCAAAATCACTAAAATACGGTCATTTCGTTACATAATTACGTGTGTAGCGAGGGTGGATGTTTGTGGATTAGATGTCAGTAGGCCCACGGCGGCCGTGGCGAGCGGTCATGAGGTAACCTACGCTCCTCCCGTTGCTCGTCTCTCTCTCAGAGCCAATATTGCGCCAAAATTGCACACAGACTAAAGTCGGGCCCCGCCACATAGTCCAGATTTTTAGATACGGACTTAAGTCGGGCCCCGATGGTTAGGGGTTAATGGGGCACTTAACCCTCGTGAAGGCCTCGCTTTAAATTGCTCCTGAACCAGAATTAATTTATACTTTTTCACCAACCAACTTTACTTCTAAACTCAATTAATGAAATCAACAAATACATGTGGCACTCCAAGTTCTCGAACCTAGGATACTCACACCGAAATTCCTCGCATTTATGCATTACGCTATCAAGACAATTAAAGAATTATGCACACTCTTACGATTTAATATGCAGCTTTGAATCCTGGATATTAATCTGAGCATGTACAGTAGCCCAACTAATTTTTGCGACAAAATATTAGGTACGTGGCACCTGTCTAGTTTGCACTCCCGTCCCAAGCCCGTGTCTAGCAGAGACCTGTGGTGTCTAGGCAGGCGCCACCGCCACCTCTGCTACTACAGCCAGGGCACACAGACACAGCTAGTTGTTGTTGTTGTTGTTGTTCCCCAAGCTGCCTGGCCGAACAGCCCCAAGGCCCTGAGCAAGGCCAAGGCCATAACCGAGCGCCCCCACAGAACCCTCCCCGCCGACCACAATAAAGCCTGGGTGACCGAAGCCACTCCATGGCGGGGAGCTGAGGAGGGTGCGGGAATGCCCGGGAAACCAAAGCCCCACCCAGGGCCCTGTGTCCCTCAGCAATTATGAAGAGAAAGTTGAGGGGCAAGGGAAAAAATGTGACGCTTTGGCTTCCAATCTTGGTAGATTGGGAGGTCAATCCACGTTAGAGACGCCGTCACTTGAGATCTAGAAAATATATAAGTAAAAGGAACAGTCAGAGTAAGCTATGGGTATGGCAGAGATTGCTCAGTTCTCACTCTAATAGACCAGCCCATCACCACATGACTAGAACCCAATCCTCTCAGCATCAGCTAGGAAAGGCCCTAGAAAGCCGCCTTTGGCGGGGGGATAGCTCCCCTAATTCAACCCTTTTCGGGGTTGGGCACCCGCCCAGACACAGCTAGTACTCGCAAATGCTGGGCGCTACATATGACAATATTGCTATCATTATTTGTTTGTATCATAATAGAAGGCTATCTCTCTCTCTCCGTTAAATACAAATATATATATTTACGCGCGACAAACTACTTTATAGATCCATTTCTATCCATAACTTAAAATGAATACAATGAGTAGCATATATTGTATTATATAATCTAGTATACACTTGTTAGTGTTTGTTCTAATCAGAACCCCTATTAAACACTATACTTGGTGTTGGTGTAGAAAGTATTCGAGAAACGGGTAGTCAATCTCTACATCTATTTCCTGTTCTACTCATATTTATGTATTTATATTTTGTTTTTGTTTTTGTTTTGTTTTGTTTTTGTTAGGTATAAGATGTTATGCGGTCAGGATTAGCGCCAAGTTCGCTGTCACCGGGTATATATTGTATGAGTTATCCTAAACGTTTATATGTATACGATGTTACCGGTACTAATTTTTTTAACATTTTATACAGCTAAATGACTACGAGACTTAATTTGTCTGGACGTCAATAGCATCTGAGGTGAAGCCAGTGATCTTGGGGGCTAATAAGTGATTGAGGTTTCCGAACGCTTTTGTGCGAACTGCTGTATGGATTCTTCCCATGCCACCTCTTTTTTTTTTCCTCCTTTCATGTGTTTCTTGTTGATAATCCCTACCCCTTGTGGGAATAAGGGCTGGCTACTGACTAAATTACAAACGTCAAATTAAGAGTAGTATGCTGCTGTCACATTTGTTTAATGCTTAATCATCAATCTTGTAATGGAATTTATCCGTGTTGGCTGTGAATGTCTCGCTATCTATTAACCTTTCTTTTCCCAAGCATACGAATCGATAACAAAGACAAAAAAATACCTTCTAAGATATTGACATGTCAGTAACGTTTTCGATAAATATCCACATGAAAGATTCTTGATTAACCCCTTGAAGCTCTGACGCGTTTTCGCGGTTTATTTTGGTTATCATTATACGATTTTATGCAGCTTGGGAAGGATATGTGGGTATTAAAGGGGTAAATACTATCTCAATCAACCCTCTGACTTCCATATACCCTTCCTAATCTGAATACAATCGTCTAATAATAGCCAGAAACCCCAAAAAGAAGTGCGTCATCGATCCTCAGAGGTTTAAAGAAGCAGCTTCTGGAATAGGGCGAACTATATGACGTGAATTAGACCATGGCTAATTAGTAGGAAACAAAAAAACCCATTAACAGTAGCCTATACAATCAGATTGGGATCTTACACGATGGTCAGTTTTAGTTCCTCAATTGTTCATATTTTACATTAACGACCAAGCTTGATTAGGCCTAACTAAAAAGATTGGTAATTTTTCAAATGACACTAAAAATAGGTTGAATTATTGATCCTGATAACGATTCATGCTCTCCAAAAATAATTTGATACACTACCCGAATGGGCAATACATGCAGTTTAGTGAAAATTGGGAAATCGACAGAAATCTCAGGATATAAATTTAACAATATTTACTGCGTCAATAATTACGCGCCATAAATCTCCCGTATGAGGAGATTCAATAGCTCAATGCATTCTTGTGATGTCCGATTTCATTACCCATCTCCCTTACTCAAGGCCAGGGTAGCCTGTAACCACCTGCTATATCTCAGAAAAAAATATATAATTTGTTCACCAATCTGAGTGGTGACAGGGGCAAGACGCAATATCAGTGGTTTCTAGATGGCTAAATAACATGGAATTAAGTAACTCAATTATTACAAAAGATTTGGAAGTCATCGTCAATCGTGATATGAAACCAAAACAACAATGCAACATTGTTTGAAATCAGAGTTTTTAGATAGATATCTAGAAGCGTGAATAACAACAAACGTAATTTAAAATTTTCACCCGTCCTTAGTAAGGCTTCACATGGATTATGTTTTTAATTTTGCTGTCCAGTGTCCATAGATTGATTGGCAGTGACGGTACGAAGAAGAATGGCAAAACAATCCAGAATAACATTAGAACATCAATAATATTCTAACGCCTGACCACTAAGGCCAAATGACACGGAATTATAGCCAGAATGGGTTAGAACATTGAACAGAAGTAAACGATTATTGAGGTAGTGAATATCATGAAATACATGATATGGTCAGTACAAAAGAAAGGGGACTTGGGAAAACATTAGGCTTGCATATATTAGAAATGTAGAGTAAGAGAGGATATGATACAGATGGTTTAGTTGTAAGTGGGATCCACAAAGACGATGTGGAAAACGGACTGCTGCTCCGTGATAAGCATGCAACAGTTTGGTAGATATGTGAAATAGGCTACCGATTGCTACAGTAGGATCAATAACGACAGAAAGCTTAGAAACATAATTAGATAGGCACATGGCTGTGATGTGGTGATTGTCAATGGGATCCGCCGTGAATGGGCCAGTCCATGGTATAAAGACTAATATTAGTCTTTATACCATGGGCCAATCAGCCCATAGAATCAGCCCTCTGAAAAATCCCTCTTTTTATTATTTTTGTATATGTTAATGTTTATGTAGGCCTAGTGGAACCAGGACACGTATTTGGCAGTTTATTCAGACTAGCTTTATACTATTATATTCAGAGTAGAAAAGGAGACTATTTTATTCAGAGTAGAAAGGGAATATGAAAGTCAAATGGTAATAGTATGTGTCCCTATAATTCCTACAGAACCTCCTTAAGTTGTATAAACCCTCTAATGAAAAGCCCGATTAAACTGCCAAAATTAGTCAATCCTAATGGGATTAATGAGTATATATTTATTGATTCTCATGATAAACTGGTCTCTCTATTCACCAATGATAGTTTAGGTAAAGTATTATTTATTATATTTGCAAACAACTTATATGCATTCACTAAGGGGGGCGGGAAGTAATAGGGGCAGATCTATCCTATATTGCACAGATAGGGGCGGCCGAGGTGGCTAGGATGAGTTACTAAACCGAACGTGGTTGGTTTTTAGGTACCGGTAAACAACCGATGGTGTAGACAGGAGTGGTTAATGTGCATATTATATCAAGTCATGCTAGCTTAATAGTATTTGAACAATATAAGTAAGGAGTTAACTATAAGTTAGGGGTATTAGTGGATGAGTAATGATATTAAGAAGTTATATAATGCTCGGTTAACATGAAATTAGCCAAGAGTGATATGATGGAAAGCATTACTCTGTATGATGACTATTCTATATATTTTATGCACAATATCAACTAGGACTAACTCACATGCCGTGTGTTCCTAGGCCTCCAACAGCGCAGTCTTCGACCCATGCGTGGTTGAGCTGAAAGTTTTCTTGTCTGAGAAAATAACTCTTGGTTGGGATAGAGGTATCCTGACCAGGATTCGAATCCACTCACTCCAGGTATGTTTGGTAGAGTTGGGCACCGTAACCACTCGGCCATGAGCGGATAAAGGAAGCCACTTTTATTCTTATTTGAAGAACCCCCGCCACCTCGGCTAAGTGATGCAATATTAATCATCCTGGTACTATTATGGAACCTCTCTGACATTATCAAAACAACTCTTGCCCAACAGTTAATGCCCTGGTCAACAAATAGTCGAGCGAAATCAAGCCTAGTTTGTTTGTGCCTCTTGGTTAGCTTTGGCTTGACAGCTGGTGATCTATGTTTATATCCCATCTCCTTCAATCTCTTGCGTATAGTTTCTGTAGAAGCTTGAAATTGCAAATGTTGCTTAGCTTCGTCGGCATTGGAGAATGGATGGTTATACATATGCTGTTTAATTTCTTGGTCCTGTTATGACGTGGTTTTCCGCTTAGCTCCACTTCTATGTCGGTTTGTCAGTTGCCCTTCTTCCCACCTTTTTTTGCCACCGGTAAACGTTCCACCCCAGTCTCGCTCATCCCAACCTTACTACTAGTGGAGCAGATAACTGCAAATTTCAGGAGAATCGTTCAAATGGTGATGCAAGCATGAAATTTGGTACATGTACCCTTCAAGGTCCATTCTTCTCAGAAATACCGCTGGCCACGCGAAAATCCAAGATGGCGGTAATTTTTCAAGATGGCTGCCGTGCCTGACCATATATTGCTTAATTTTTGTTTAATTATTACCTGGTGAACATTTTAAGAGAAAACTGTTTCTTGCTAACCAGATTAATGAGAAGCACTGTTTTAATCATTGTCATAGTCTATAATTGGAATTTTAGAATGGCATCCAAGATGGCGTCCATTAATTTCATATGTTCATATCTAAGCAACTACTGAACATATATACATGATTTTTGGTGTGCACATACATTCTTTGGGTCAGATAATCCAATGGAGCCATTTTCACATTTGTTAGTAAGGACTGAGGCAGTGATGAGATCTTGCAAATATAATTGAGTGATGTCAACACACAACCAGGGCACACTGGTAACATCGCTGCTGTGCAACTCAGCATGGGGTTCAGTGTCAGCTAATTTTACTGTACTATACTATAAGTTGTAGTGTAGTTTAATTTAGTGTCCCAAATGCTTTCTAACAGCCCCATATCAATTAGCTACTAGACAGTAGTTGGTAGTTAGTAGATAGAGTTAGATAGCCGCACCTGAATTGACAGGTTGTGCCAGCGCGGGAGAGCCGAGCCAAGGGTAAGGGGGCTATACATGACTTGCTCATGTACTTACCTGGATGGTGTACAGATCACACAGGACTTAAATGGCACTGGATGAATGATTGGGCTAGGTGTAGGTCACCCGAACCTAGTTGTATCCCATAAAGTAATGTGTGTGTAATTTCGTTAAGGTGGTAAAAAGATAAACCCTCGGCCATAATCAGAAAGCAAAATGGCAGATTCAAAATCCATTTTTCCCATAAGACAAACTGACTGGTCAAAGCCATCATGGTCAAGGCAAATGATACAGATGTTGTGGTCATTGCAGTGAGTGCCTTTCCAGCCCTTCAGAGGTTGGGGCTAGAGCAGTTATGGGTGGCATTTGGTCACGGTCAAAGCCGGCGCTGGATCAGTGTGCATGGCCTGTATCGCTGTATGGGGCAGGAGAAGGCTAAAGGCATGTTATTCTGTCATGCCTTCACAGGGTGTGACACTGTTTCAGCCTTCCGTAACAAGGGAAAGAAAACTGCCTGGCAGACATGGGATGTTTGTCCAGAGGCCTCCCCTGTCTTTTCCAAGCTGAGCCAGTACCCTCTTACAGTGGAAGATGGTGACCTGGAGATACTGGAGAGGTTTGTCATACTGATGTATGACAGGTCCAGCACTGCTACCACTGTGGATGAGGCCAGGCTTGACATGTTTGCCAGAAAACAGAGACCTTATGAGGCCATTCCACCAACAAGAGCAGCTCTGCTTCAGCACACTAGACGAGCTGCCTTCCAGGCTGGTTGTGTTTGGGCCCAAGCAACCCAGTGTCAACCAGAAGCAGAGAGTCCTGCTGACTGGGGATGGCAGAAGGTTGGTGAAGAATGGCATGTCTTCTGGACAGCCAACTCCCCCATAGCCCAGAGTTGCGAACAGCTGACCAAATGTGGCTGTAAATCAGACTGTCATGGCAGGTGAAAGTGCTACAGGCTGGGTCTCTCCTGTACAGCTCTGTGCACTTGCAAATGTGAGGTGTGAGTCTTTGATTCTATGGTATTTTTACTAATGTTATTTGTACTCAATGGATATGTATAAATGGTGTGAATTAGGCCGTTTCCTACGATATAATCTTCCTTCACTTTGTCTAGTTACTTATGACCCTGATGAGTTAATAATGTGACAAGTCTTTCTAATTCTCTGACCTCAAAAATGTAGGATTAGATGAAAAAATCATTTGTCTAGCTCTACTAATAGCCAAGATATCACAAAATTTGTCTTTAACTCCAGAAGGCCGATACACTACTCAAATAACACAGCTTTAAATAACCTTTAAATAGCCTGCTGATGGCTGCTATTTACTTGTATGACGTCACGGTACTTTTGCGGTAATTTTCACCGAGTTCCAATATCACCGAAACTACCGTGATGTTAACACAATGGGTTTAAGGAAATTTCACTATGGCAAAGGTGCGTAAACACGGAAAATCACGGAAAAGTTACCTCACGAAAACAAGCAATATCTTATTAACTACTGGGCCTATGGAGCTGAATATTTTTATGAGACAAAAGCTGATAGTGACCTCTCTCACTTGGTTTATGACTCATTTCTCTATCTTTATTCTTTGATTAGCTATTAAGCCATAAACACTACCGAAAATTGCCAAAAAAATCCGGCCTCCTCGGGTTAATGGCGGCCATCTTGGACGCCATCTTAGTTAAAGTCTAATATGCAACTGCTTTGGACAAAATTACCTTCACTTACCACGTTAGAGCCAAAAAAAAAATGGATTGGACAGTATTCATGTCTTTTTCTTTCAATTAACTGACCCATAACAGTAGGGCTCAGTCAGATGTGTCGGCCATCTTGAAAAATGGTCGCCATATTGAATTTTTGCGTGGCCAGCGGTATGTGCTTTGAAAGTGAGCTTTGAAGAATACCTGTACCAAATTTCATGCTTGCATCACCATTTGAACGATTGTTTCACTTATCTGCTTCACTATACCGCGTTCAGCAACCTTAGCAGCCTCATGAGCCATGACTTGCTGAATAGGATGACTAGGTATGATGTGGGCAAGAGAGTATTGAGTTTTTTTTTATCACCTCAGTTTCCAATAATTACAGCTTCACGTTTTTTTATTTATGTATTTATTTATTTTTAACCGAAAAAAATTCGACCTAGGAATATATTGCGTAAAGTGTTAATGCATGGTTGGAGTGGCTGTAGATATGCATGTAATCTGTAATCAGCCAATTGCCGATATCTGGATTTTGAGTGTTTGGTTGACCTGTACGGTACCCGTCCAGCTAGTAATAGACCACCAACACTAGCAAATACGTCGTAAATGGCCTCTTATTCCAGAGGCTATGTATACTGCTAGGTCTAGAGAGGCGCATTGTGTAAGAAGAATTGCCCAATGTTTCTTTCCCGCCGGGAATGGAACCGTGTCCTTTTGGCTGTGAACCAAGTGCGCTAACCAATATGCTACGATCAGTGTTGTAGTGTGTTGTGTGTGCGTGTGTGTGCATGTGTATTTCCCGCTCTTGGTGTGTGTTGTGTGTGTTGGAATGGTGTGGATGTGTGTGTGTGTTTGTTGACGGTGGTGTGTGTGGTGTGGTGGGTGTTTGTGTGTGGTTGTGTGTGTTGGCCCAATTTGTCTCCGCCCGTGTGTGAAGTCGTGGTGTGTGTGTGTGTGTGGGTTTGTGTGTGTTGTGTGTGTTGTGTGTGTTGTGTGTGTGTGTGTGTGTGTGTGTGTGTGTGTGTGTGTGTGTGTGTGTGTGATAGAACTTAAATCATATACCCGCTAAACTAAATAATGTTTAGTTATACTTCCATATATTTCCATAGTAGACATAATTTCATCGAAGTTAGATTCTAAAATCATGATACGGTAACGATAATTGTCTATATTCTAATAGTATCTCATAGAAACAGTAAGAACTTTAGCTGTATATTAACCCTTTGAATACCAGCGACGTCTTTTCAATTTTATTCTAGCTATATTTAGACGATATTATGCAGCTTAGGAAGGATCTGTGGTAGTTAAAAGGGTTGGTTGAGATAGTTTGAAGCCTTATTATGGCTACAGGTCTTTCCAAAGCTGAATAAAATCGCGTAATAGTTGCTAGAATAGGAAGAAAAGGATCGCGTCGCCGGTACAGTTGGTTAATACACGTTCTTACATTAATAATATTATCTGATACAGATGTTTCAAATAGAACTACTCGTATAACCCAGCACTGCAAGATGATGCAGATTATAACAAACCTGTATTGTCTAAAGAGTGTTAACCCCTTGAAGCTCTGATGCATTTTAGTACTTTATTTTGGCTATCATTAGACGATTTTATGCAGCTTAGGAAGGATCTGTGGTTATTAAAAGGGTAAAGACTAGCTCGATTAACCCTCTGACTACCATATACCCTTCCTAATCTGAATAAAATCGTCAAATAATTATCATAAAACAGAACAGAAATGCGTATCGGATCTTGAAAGGGTTAATTAGATAAAAGAACACAATTATTTACACCTCATTGTTTTATCAAGGAAATCAGTAAAGAATGTGGTTTATAATACTGAACTTTGCCTTCCGTTTCTGTGTGTGTATGTGCGTGTGTGTGTGTGCTAATTAATCTACAAAATTATAGTGTAGCGTGAAAATTGAGTGATATTAACCTCAGTGAGAGAGAGAGAGAGAGAATCTTCTAATATGATACAAACAAATAATGATAGCAATATTGTCCTACTGTATGTAGCGCCCAGCATTTGTGAGTACCGGTACTGTGTCTGTGTGCCCTGGCGGTGGCGCCTGCCTAGACACCACGGGTCTCTGCTAGACACCAAGGTCCATAGATACATCTGGTCAACCCACGCTCAGCTCAGTGACGTCACACTGTTGTACCAAATGAAAGAAAGAGAGAATACGCTCGCCGCTCTGCCTAGCTCCGCCCCCTAACAGCTGCGAGACGTTGTAAAGGCTTATCCCTCACACAGTCCACACAATATCTGGACTGTGATCCCTCAATACCTTCACCTTCCCGCCTATACACTGTCACAAGCTTATAATACTTTGTATATTTGTTTACCCGGTCCAATCATTTTCATATCAAATGTAGGCTATTACTATATTACTATTATAATATTATAATATTATAATATTATATTTAGCATATACAAAATGGGATAACTATTCTCAGGTTTCATTTATAGGTATTGGTTATTGTTCTAATTTCTTCTTACAACTAGGTTGCACAAAGCGGGATAAGGATTTCACAAAATTCGGTACACACTTATTTTATTAATATATACATGTGTCTATTAAAGTTAAATTATGAAGATTTGGACTTAGAGCACTGACAAGACCTGCGTCCAGTATCATCGTAAGGTTCCGTAAGGTTATTATGAAGAACATTGGACAGGTTACAAAACAATAATAACATAATAACATAATAGAAGCGAGTACAAAAAGCCTGTTGGCCCATACAAGCCAGATCCCTCTCACACCTAACTCATCTCGTACTTATGCCTTTCTAGTTTGATGTTGAAGCTCTCAAAATTAGCCATATAAATATATCTCAAATTTAGCCTTATAAATACATATCACAATTAGCCTTATACATACAGTACATGGTCAGTAAATTGGTAGATAAATTTTAATATTAACAAATGCAAGCTATTAAGGATAGGGGAGATTAATGCAAATGCAAAATATAAACTAGCTAATATGAAATTATAAAACTCAGAATGTGAGAAAAAGCTATGTGTGTTTGTTGGCAATGATTTAAAACATAGAAAACAGTGTAATGTATTAGCGTTCGTAACAATGCAAACATGATTTTCTGGTTCATTCAGGGAGTGTGATTAACAGAATTGTTGATGATATCTTAAAACTTGACTTGTTATTAGTGATAAACCATATGGATTATGCAGTTTCAAGTTTGGTGATTTTATTACAAAATGGACATTGATTCTTTGGAGCGAGCACATAGCAGAATTACACACATTTTCCATAATATTAGAAATCTGACATATGACAATGGTTAAGGTGTCAATAATCTGTGTGTGATAACCCGGGTTCGAATCCTGGCGGATCACATATATGATTAATTTCATTGGAGGAGTTTGGTGGTGTGGTGAAATTGATATAAATGATTAATATGAAAACAGTTTGAAGAACTTAGAACATAAGAACATAAGAAAGCGGGAGTCTGCAGAAAGGGATCTGCCGTGTGTGGGCCAGTCGGCTCTCTGCAGATTCAAGTGTTCGTATGTTCTTATAAATTCACCTCATAATTAGTCTTATAAAAACACCATATAATAAGTCCCAACAATTATTTCACACTTATTTCATTAACTTAGACATTTTAGATTTAGTTTTTCTTGGATCATTGGCATTCATGTTTCTGTTCAAAATTCTTATTCTAAAGAACATTCGACATTTTACAAACAAACTAATCACTTCCTGTCGGGAATTTAGATAAAGAGGTTAAATTGTATATCACTGGTACATGAAATAACCCAACAAATCGTTATAATATAATTACCAACGACATAGTCGTCGATGGGTGTAATCCAGTCCCCCACACACGGCTAGTTCAATTGCATGACATGTAGGAATGTTCACATAATACAATATCGATACAATGAACTTAGCTTAGAGGACTGGTGATGTAGGACTGTTGTTATTATTGTTAGTAGTTGTAGCACATGGTGAACTGTGGGTTGAGTCAGATCCGGGGGAGGAGATGTTGGCTGTATGGTGTTGATTGAGAGACTAAAGGGCCGGCGTCCGATCGCTTCGCGAAATTACATATGGCTGCCGGCTCATAATAATTATAACCCATAACTTGGTTTCATAATACATCTAGAGCTGATGTAGATATTTATACATTACAGTTAATATTTAACCTAACTTAAGAATAAACTACAATACACAAAGAACCAGCTGAAATCGTACAAGCGATACGATACCGCCAAATTCAAATGTCCTATTGGACCAAAACCTGTCGGGATCATTACCCTATTCCCGACATATTGCCCGCCACCAAAAATGATATACAGGAGCTATATACAGAGAACAAAAAAAGGACATCGAAGTCAAAGATCACCTTGTTTGATCTTTGATCTCCAAAGAACCACGGAACTCATAGCCGCCCTCCTTTTGGGACGAGCGCCACCTGAAGCCTGAGGAGGATCATCCTTCTCATCATCAGCTGCCCCACCTTGAGGAGCACTGTCACCAGCACTCTGCCGCGGAGGGGTATCAGTAGAGACGCCAGGATCATCCGGCAGTTCTACATCCTGCTCCAAGGGATATAACCTTACGACTGGGCGAGTAGTAACCCCAGTCGAAGTTCGTATTCTAGCAACCCTTATAAGACCATCAATGCCCTGGAAACAAATCGATAATCCTCCCAAGCTTCCAAAATAACCTAGGATGCTCATCATGAATCAGGACGATATCCCCGATACGAGGCCATCGTTGATTCGTCCCTTTGATCTTATGAGAGTGACGCTCACGAAGAGACAGCAAATATTCTTGGGTCCACCGTTTCCATAGATCGTCGGACACCTTGTTTACATACTGGAAGCGACGACGTGTGGCGTCAGCATTGCCGAACGTAGGGTCTTGCAGATCTTCGTCATTTACGGACGATCTAGGAAAGGTATTAAGGGTTCGTCCACGTGTTAGCATAGAAGGCGAAATGGGTAAGAGGTCATCAACATCTGCCGAGGTATAGGTCAAGGGCCTGTCGTTGACTGACATCTCAATTTCTATTAAGATGGTTTGCAACTCCCGTCTGGTCACCAGTGCCCTTCCTAATACCTTCTTCATGGCAGATTTGACGATACCGATAGTTCTCTCCCAAATCGCCCCGAACCATGGTGCACGTGCTGGTATAAATCTCCACTGACAACCCTTTCCAGTGAGGGTAGCCACAACCTGCGGGTCATCCATTAAACTCTGGAGATATTTAGAGGCCCCGACAAAACAAGTCGCATTATCGCTCATAATAATTTGAGGGAAACCATTGCGGCCTGCAAAGTTTCTAAGAGTATGCAAAAAACCCTCACTGGATAGGTCGTCAATCAATTCAATATGAATCGCTCTGGTTACCGCACATGTGAATAGAACGGCATATACTTTTATGATAGTACCGGGCGATTCCCTAACATGAATCGCTCCGGTGTAGTCCACCCCGGTTACCTGAAATGGTTCAGTCCTTTGTACCCTGAACTCAGGTAAGGGAGGTAGATCAACTGGGGAGTAAGGCTTACCCTGTAATCTTTTACAGATCGTACAGCTATTGTGGATCCCTTTAATTGCTTGTCGCATCTTAGGGATCCACCAACGTTGTCGCATATACGCCAGAACATAATTTACGCCAAAATGTAGGCAGGTCCTATGGCATTGGCGAATCAACAGTTTGGTAATCAAATGAGAGGAGCTAAGGAGGACAGGATATTTCGCAGAATCAATAATGTCCACCTTTTGTATCCTGCCTTACACTTAATTATGCCTCCTTCCATATATAATCCTAGCTGCCTCATTAAGTTTGAGGGTTTGGCCTTTGACTCCTTGCTCAGGATTTGATGTTCAGTAGGATAAGATTCCCTTTGTACTAAACATATTAGTTTTGCTTCTGCTGATCTAAATTCATGGAGTCTGATATGCTTCGAATCTTCACTAAGGAAAGACCCGTGAGCCCGACTTCTCATGTTGTTAATGAAACGGTATATCCATGCAAATACCCGTATTACTTGATCATAGCTGCCGTAACGTTCCCACTCTACCAACTTGTTATCCTGATGTGTAGTACTCACATTCGAACTACTTAACACATCATCTTGGGGCCGACCTGAAGGAGCAGATATGCATTCCCTGAAATCCTGAGGCCATTCAGTTGGAGATGTAAGCCATGGAGGTCCATGCCACCAAATAGAGGACGACATAAACTGTTGCGCCGAGATCCCCCGGGAAATTATGTCACTGGGGTTATCCCTGGTGCTCACATAGCGAAATTTAGCTGTAGGAACTAAGTCATGAATCTCATCAGTGCGATTAGAAACATAAACCGGTAACACTTTCTGGCTGTGTACCCATGAAAGCGCTATTTGACTGTCGCTCCAGACATAGACGTTATTAATCTGTAGTATGTCTGTATAAGCATCCAGTGTAAACTTTATTAGACGAGCAGACAGAAGCAATGCAGTAAGTTCTAATTTAGGAAGTGTAATCTTCTTTATAGGGGCTACTTTGGCCTTTGCTATAGCCAACGTCGCTTCACTACCATTGCATATGTATATGGCAGTACCGTACGCACTATTACTAGCATCAGAAAAGGCATGTAGATCCACCGGTTGACCACTAATAACCTGATGATTAAGTTGGACCTTGCAACATGTGGAAAGGTCTGACCGAATCAACCGCCAAGTATCTTGTAACTCAGTCGGGAGGGGCGTGTCCCAATCTAGTTTTAGCCGCCACAGTTGCTGTAAAAACATACGAGCACGGATTGTTACAGGCAGCAAAAACCTAGGGGATCAAACAACCTCGCTGACAAGCTTAAGCAGTTTTCGCTTGGTCATAAGCTCACTGCCGCATGGGGTGTGACAGAAGGATATACAATCTGTGGTAGTGTCCCATTTGTGGCCTAAAAACTTCACCTCACTATTCTCAGTAGCTACACCGTCAGAAGCAAATTGACCTTTCAAAAGATCACTATTAGTGGCCCATTCTCTCAAGTATAGATGAGCCTTGGCAAATATATCGCGGATCTCCCAGCATCTCTTGAGCAATAAATCTTCATTGTCTCCGGTGCCTTGAAGATTGTCCACATTGATCTCATTCTTGATTTGCTTGATCTCATTCTTGAAGTCAGGATCTAGTCCAGCCTCCTCAAGATGACGCAAGATAGTAGCGTTGAGAAGGAACTGGGAACAGGTCGCCCCGAATAAGACGACTCTGAACCTGTAGACCAGATACTCCGAATCTAGATCCATTGGGTCCCGTGGCCATAAAAATCTTGTTGAGTCCCTGTCTTCACGATGGAGTTGAAGCATCAGGAAGGCCTTCTCAATATCGGCGACCCATGCAAACTTATGACATCTGAAGCGCAACATAATTTGCGCTAGATCAGAGACCAGGGACGGACCCGTGTACAGACAATCATTCAGGCTATAGGAGCGATCACTGGATTTAGCAGAGCAGTCATACACAATACGAACAGGAGTGGTGGAACTGTCCTTTTTAATACCATGGTGAGCAAGGTAATGGATGTTATCCCCATATTCACTGAGACCTACTCACTCCACAAATCCACGTTGTACCTGCAAGGCTAAAACTGCCGCATAAGTCTCGCAATAACTTGGATCCTTGACAAACTGCTTCTGAAGGCTACGTAACCTACCAAGTGCTAGATGGAAGTTAGTAGGTAATTTACTCTTGTTATCATTCCAAGGGAGCCTTACCACATACTGACCTCTGCCAGAGTCATACGTTACAGTCTCTTCATACGAGCTTAACGCTAGCTTGGACTCACGATCAAGTTCATGTGGGTCAATTCCAATATTGTCCAAGTCCCATAGCTTATCTATATCAGTACATGTATTATCAGGCACATTTGGCCTAATATATTTATCTATGGGGCTTACTGCTACCTTGAGGACCGTAACCACCTCCACCTGTGTGTCTTGAGAGGAAGTGGCATAGGATCCAGAAATGGCATACCCTTGGATCGTGGGGAGCATTATTAGCTTATCTACCCGCCGATATCCAGGGTGAACCAGGTCGTAGTAATAATCAGCTCCGACCAGTAGCATAATACCATTGTTAGCAGAGAGTTGATCATCAGCCAGTTTATATCCCTTGCTTCTGAGATATTTCAAATGTGGTTGAATCTCTGATGCTATATAGAAACTGGGTAGTGTGTCGACCACAACAGCCTTGATGGGACATACACTTTTTTTATGAAGATAGGAAATCTCCACTATATCATAGTCACTGGTATCTATTTCACCAGTGAAACCATGGAGACGCAAATTCTCTTGACCCTTGCTGGTACACTTGAGCTGGGGTAATGATGACCGCAGAACGAATGACCTCTGTGAGCACTGGTCAAGTAAGGTGCGCGTCATTATAGTATTATTATTACTCCCCACTACTGGCAGCATCATAGTAGGAAGCAATTGACATTCTCGAGAAGCAATGGACATGGCAGATACTTTATCACCCTCGCTCTTACTTTTCTCATGTGACTCTTTGGGGTTCTCCCCTTTTCTTTGCCGTCGTGCCGATCAGACGGGGTGCAAAGGGAAAACCAATGTTTCCCCTTGCAATACTTACAAGGTTTGATGTAGGAATTGGTGCAAGTACTGTTGAAGTGGTCTCTTGCCAGACAGCTGGTACATAACTTAAGCGATTTAGCCTGACCAATCTTCTGTGTAGCCTTAGGATACTTAGGACACTGGTACCACAGATGACCGTGGACACTGCACAACTTACAACCTAATGATATTGGCCTTTTCTGTTTAGGAGAAGTCTGTACCGGGAAAGCTGCAGTAGATGGCGACATCTCCACTTGTCGGTAGTGTCCAGTACTCTCCATATTGAAGACTTCAGTCTGGTACACCTGCACCAACGCTTCCAAGTTTAGGGGAGAGTCGCTTAGTTGTCGTCTTAAGATTTCCCTTAGGGGAGAGGGTATCTTATTCAAGATATTCACACTAAATATCTCCTCCTTGGTGACGGCCATTGTCTCCATAGATCGGAGGAGGCTCTCAAAGGAGGCATAGTACTCCTTTAGGGCCGTCACATCATCTCTCCCGTAAGTTCTCTTCAGCAACTCCACTGCAGACTCGTAGCTGGTAGCTTCTAGCTTGTACCCATCGACTAACTTCAATGCCTCCCCTTTCAATTGACCACGGAGATATGTGAACCTTTGGATGGATGTGAGTGTTTTATTATGATGGACGGAACACTCAAAAATATCCCAAAATCCAGTCCAGGTAGCCAAATCCCCGGAAAAGGTAGGCAAAGTAAGCTTCGGCTGGTTAAAACCAGTCGCCTTTGGTGTACCGGTATCTTTAACAGAGGTTGATTCTTGGGTGGAAGATAGTCTGGCTAAGGCTGTATTAACATTCTCAAAGTACTCAAGATCTGCCGACATTTCTTCTTCCACATCGTCAGTAACTGTCAATAAACCATATACCTGCTGAGCATAACTATCATAAGTAGCTAGCGATTTAGTAACCGTAGCGAATTTACCCTTTATTTGATCAGCCGTGGCACTTATTAAAAATTCATCAAGATCTCTTAAACATCTATTTAAACTTCCCTTCATCCCTCCCTTAAGAATCTTAAGTTTCTTTAAATCTGTCATCGTTAAGGTCTAATTTTAAGCAACTTAAACTACAATGAGGTCAGACTAGAAACCGTTAATCGCTTAGGAATCAACAGCGGCAAACCCCCATTACTTAAGAATTTTACTCATAACTAGACAAAAGAATTAAATACTAAATCCATTAAAAGAAAGGGTAAGGTGAAGCACTAATTATTGAAAGGCTATTATGAAATTGAAATATAAAAGGTCACATGAAAACCCTCCCCACCAGCAACATTAAAAATGAGTCCCACAATGACAAAACACAATGAACACCACAGGCACACCACCAATGCGAAACGAACAGCCACCACAGACACCTGCAGGCCCAGACTGCCCAGCCTAGCCTAGCTTAGCCTACCAGCGCGAAATGGTGCCCGACGAAATTACCCCTACCCCAATCACCAGCCCAGCTAACCCACCATAAAAAGGCCAAGGAACACACGCCCACAAAATCTGGAAACGAGCCCCCAAAAAGATAGGGACGGCGCCTAAATGGTAAAAAAACACGAGGGAAGAAGCTGGGTCTAAACTAGGGAACGGCAGTCGGCCTAACAACGCGCGAGGCGGCAGCCATTTGTAAGCCCACAAGCGTCAAGGAAGCAAACAAAACGGTACTACGGTAAGGAAGCCTTAGGGCACGAAGGACCATTATTTGTCGGGAATTTAGATAAAAGAGTTTAAATTGTATATCACTGGTACATGAAATAACCCAACAAATCGTTATAATATAATTACCAACGACATAGTCGTCGATGGGTGTAATCCAGTCCCCCACACACGGCTAGTTCAATTGCATGACATGTAGGAATGTTCACATAATACAATATCGATACAATGAACTTAGTTTAGAGGACTGGTGATGTAGGACTGTTGTTATTATTGTTAGTAGTTTTAGCACATGGTGAACTGTGGGTTGAGTCAGAGCCGGGGGAGGAGATGTTGGCTGTATGGTGTTGATTGAGAGACTAAAGGGCCGGCGTCCGATCGCTTCGCTAAATTACATATGGCTGCCGGCTCATAATAATTATAACCCATAACTTGGTTTCATAATACATCTAGAGCTGATGTAGATATTTATACATTACAGTTAATATTTAACCTAACTTAAGAATAAACTACAATACACAAAGAACCAGCCGAAATCGTACAAGCGATACGATACCGCCAAATTCAAATGTCCTATTGGACCAAAACCTGTCGGGATCATTACCCTATTCCCGACACTTCCCATGGCAAAATGTTTGCCGCAGATTCTTGCACATTGTGGAGTAACTCTGTTTTTTTTTACCACATAATGTAGTCCATTTGGCCCTCAGCTGTTCATCTTTGGGAAATAGATGGAATGATACATTTCCTTGTTTAATGAATACAGACTTGCACCCAACAACTTCACAGTATAACGGCATTTTGTTCACTTACAATAGCAGAGCTACACTGTCACACGGCATTATGGTCACTGTTGTATTATAAAATATCGGAGTTATACTTTCACGGCACGAAGATGTAGAACACGGAGGATGCTGCTCCAACGGCTGTGATTTTGAGAATGAGCGGGAAGAAACTGGTGACCCCTTCACCCTTCAACACTCTGACGTCATGCGCGCGGATAGGGAGTTTGAGCAACCCCGTGGGTTGACCTGATGTATCTATGGACCTTGCTAGACACGGGCTTGGGACGGGAGTGCAAACTAGACAGGTGCCACGTACCTAATATTGTCGCAGAACTTAGTTGGGCTACTGTACATACATTCCAACTGTGGTATGGTAGCTTAATGTATAGCCAAATGGAAGGAGTCATTAATGGGGCACTTAACCCTCGGGAAGGCCTCGCTATAAATTGCTCCTGAACCAGAATTAATTCATATTTTTTCACCAACCAACTTTACTTCTAAACTCATAAATACATGTGGCATTCCAAGGACTCGAACCTAGGATACTAATACCGAAATACACAATATTGCCATTTCATACATAGGCCTATCCAATGTAATAGCATGTCAATAAAGAATATTCCCATCATATTTCCTCACTGATTTCGTATTTAGTACCAGATATTGACTATTATAGGTAGATGTGCTGGAGAGTGTGAAAAGGAACAACTTGAGATGGTTCGGCCATATGGAACGTATGGAAAGCGAGAGAATGACTAAGAGGGTGTACGAGAGCGAGGTGGAGGGACAGAGGGGGAGAGGTAGACCGAATATGAGGTGGAAGGATGGAGTGAGGAACTACATGAACGAAGGCGGTGCTGGTTGGGGGGAGGGGCGTCGACTGACTGGGGACAGAGGTGCATGGGGGCGGTTCGTTCGTGGCCACCCCTTCGGGGACCACGGCGTCAGGCAATAGATAGATAGATAGATATTGACTATTTTATTGCAAGATGGAATAAGGATTGAAATATTCGCATTTCGCATTCGCGAATATTGCAACTAAAAATTCTCATTCGCATTCGCAAATATGGAAAATTGACATTCGTTCCATCTCTAATTAATACCGTACGATAATTACCCGGTCCCGTAATTAAGTTCTCGTCTCGTACAGTTACCCGCACACCCAGCTGCTCCAGTCTTATTTATGTTCTTTTATTTATAAATTAATATTTTGCTTAAGCGTTGTTTCTACATAGCAATTTTGATTAGTTGCTATGTCTTTTGACTGTGTTCGTCCAAGTTTTGGTTTGTTTATTTTGCAAGTTTTACATTATAAATATGTATTGTGTTAAACGAGAGCCGAGTCCAATATTTGTTGTCTATATAGTTGTCATGTTTAGATAACATTTAGTGTTTATAGTTAAAAATTATGTCTTTGGAAATTATAAAATTGCCAAAACAATGCTATTTCATGTTAATTTCTTGTATTCCTTCTCATATACATTCAAGTCTTCAAACAAAATTTGTTCCGGTTTGACACCCTGATTTAATTATTTAAGAATATAGAGGGAAATCTTAAATAACACATGTAGTAACTATATAAACATAGGGTAAATAGGCTATATATTTTGCTTGTCGTATGTATCGGTACTGGTATATAGCTGAACTAGCATCAATAGAAGTAGCTTTAACTATACAGGGTGGTTCATTTAATATGGTACGCAAAATGTAATAGAAAATAATACCGGTAGCCTACTCCCAAAATAAGTAGCGATGGATGAATACATTGTAAACAAAACAGGAGTTAGTTCAACTTACAGTACTATCAACGACTTAAGGGGGGATGGTTAACTTTTTGGTAAATTTTATCATGTATTAATTATTTTTCTAGTTTCCTCCCTATACCTCCATCAACCTTGAAAAAAAAAAAAATCAGATCCCCCTTTTAGATTCATTTGTACATTTAAACGTCCCGGCCAAATATTAACAAGGAAATGGGGCAGAGGGTCTTAAAATCGACAACATATGGGGCAAACATCTTAAAATCTAAAAACTAATTTGGCTAAACACGACGTAGAAGGAGATCTAGAAAAACGACCCATTTCCCCTTAAGTTCCTTTCCCTAACCTACCACTGTGTGAATCCGAATCACCTGGGGGTCGAAAAACAAAGCATTTATTGGGTGTAAATGAGACTTGTTTCAGATGCTTCGTTTGTGGACCCCCAGGTGTTTTGGATTCACTTAGTGGCTGGTTGGGGGAACAAACTGTTGTCGTTGATAGTACACCTATTGATCTACTTCTACTGTATCAGTTACTCATATCTGGTACTTATTGCACACATTTGCTAGTTTACCCTACACTTATTTGAATCTATCGAGATCAAGTGATGCAAAATAATCTTATATAACGGTACCGATAATATCCCAAATTGTAATACCCTCTACCCGCAAAAATACCGCAACCACAAAACTACCGGTACCCAAGTTGACGTCTGGGTACCGATACCGGTACCCTGTTTGGTAATGGGCTGGTCTATCAGAGTGATAGTTGAGCGATATCTGCCATACCCATAGGTTACTCTGATTGTTCCTTTCGCTTATATATTTTCTAGATCTCAAGTGGCGGCGTCTCTTCTGTGGACTGACCTCTCTACTGCCAACCTAGAGGTTGACAGACTTGGAGTCAAAGTGTCACATTTTTCCTTTGCCCCTCAACTTTCCCTTCATAATTGTTAACCCATAAGCGGCGAATGTCCTCATATGAGTCTGAACCCTAGGAGGGCGAGCATCCTCATGTGAGCCATGGCCTAAAAAAAGCCTTTCCAAACATCCCACAGTCACTCAAAACAAAGGAATGTGTAAATATATGAGATAATTCCTCTCCATACATCCTATCACTCTTCCACATGTGTCTAAATTCCCCCCTCCCCCTCAATTATCACATATTTTTCTCTTATTCCTGTGATTATCGGTTTATTTATGGCGCCAAAACTCCCTACCCGGTTTCAAGGTCGAAAGGGAGGGGTGTGAAGGGAGGAGAGAGAGAGAGAGAGAGAGAGACAGACTAGCCCGCACTACCTCCAGTCTCGCTCGAGAGCTCGTGAAGGGAGGGTGCAGTTTCGCTCTCTGTCAAATCCATGAATGAACCGCTCGGCAATATTTCGTATTTGTCACCGCCAAATACTATTCCCACTTGTTTTATTGTTGTAACATGTAACTATCTTCATATTAAACATAAAATAGGCGCATATGAATAAGTAATAATGATATTTATCGGATAATAACGATTTTCGTCAGAAATTAATGCAATTTCTTTGCTCCACACGACGTTTAACGAATCGGAGTCTCGCTGCGGATAGGTTAAGGAGCACAGAGACCTGAGTTGGGCTTTGGTTTCCCTGGCATTTCCACACCCTCCTCAGCCTCTCGCCTGGGAGCGGCTTCAGTCACCTGGGCTTTCTTAGTGGTAAAGCTGGGAGGGTTCTGCAGGGGCGCTTGATTATGGGCTTGGCCATGCTTGGGACCTTGGGGCTGTTCGGTCAGACAGCCTGGGGAACAACAACAACAATACTCTGTTCCAAGTACGTAGGTAAAAAATTGTGAACTCAAACCTCTGTAACTCAAAAAGGGCTATAGCAAATGGACTGTACATTTCCACACCTATTCCCTGGCTGACCCTTTCCATTTGGTAGAAATATTAGCTCGATTATTCTACTATGGTGCAAACAAAAGTGTACCAGTTTGACACTCTGGGAGAGATAAGCCCGAACTGAGTTGCACAAGACGAACCGGCCCCCGAGAGAGAGAGAGAGAGAGAGAGGGGGGGGGGGGGGGTACATTAGGCCGGAGTTGTAGTTTGAGCTGAAGGGAGGTCTAGGGGGTGTTTTGTTTTAAGCTTGATGGAGGTCTAGTCAGGAAAGTAATATAATAGTTAATATATAAATAAACTGACCAAAATGTAAACCCTACCCCATTAAGTCTTTAAACAAAATTGGGTTAAACCCGAATAGCCCTAATAGTCCAAAGTGGGTTGCACAAGCTGACCCGGCTCCCTAGAGAGAGAGAGAGGAGGGCACATTAGGCCGGAGTTGTAGGTTAAGCTGAACACGGCGACATAATTACTCTATACGTCACCAGTCCTGAACCCTGCACCCTTAACCCTTTCAGTACCGTTCTATCCTTTTAACTTTCTTCTGGCTACTATTATATGCTTTAATTCAGTTTATAAAGGGTCTTCAGCAATTAACAGGCTTCAAACTATCCCACTTCACCATATTTACTACCATAGATATATTTTAAGCTGCACAAAATCATCTAAATATAGATAAAATAAAACTGAAATGACACCGCCGGTACAGAAGGGGTTAACCTATTGTGTTTAAGGCGATGGGTCGTGATGGACGATCTTGTTCCTTTTTTTTTCGGATGTGTTGGAGGAGCTAATAATATGGTCTTAATTAGTATCAACACTGAAGGATGGCTAGATAAATGTCCACCCATATTTATTCTTTGATGTGAATGTTGGGTTCAAGCAAGGGTGTGTGATGTCCCCATGGTTGCAATGTATATATATATATATATATATATATATATATAATATATATATATATATATATATATATTTAAATATGGATGAGGTCATGAAAGAGATACAAGGAAGAGCAGTGGATGTTGGTGTACCGCTGATAAGGAAGGGAAACTAGTGGAAGTTGCCTGTACTACTGGTTGCCGATGATATAGTTCTGATGAGCGATAGTGAATGGGAGTTGCAGGGTCTGGTAAATATGTTTGGAACAGTGTGTGAAAAACGGAATCTGAAGGTAAATGCGGGGAAGAGCAAGGTTATTGTCTTTGAAAGGGGTGCAGCTACAGAGTGTGAGGTGAGGTTGAACGGTCAGGCTATGGAGAATGTGAGCTCATTTAAGTATTTGGGCAGTGTGTTGAGTAAAGATGGGAGTATGGATGAAGAAGTGCGGGAGAGGGTGCAACAGGGGAAGAGGGTTGTACGAATGCTGAAAGCAGTAACAAAAAATAGGGTGGTCAGCATGGAAGTAAAGAAGTCCTTGCATGACAGTGTGGTAATCCCGACATTGACTTACGGGAGCGAAGCATGGACGTTGGTGGAGAGACTCGAACAAAGAGTGAAAAGGGTGGAAATTAGTTACTTATGAAGTGCGTGGAGAGTTACATGGAGGGATAGACTGACGAATGAGGAAGTACGTGAGAGGTGTGGTATGGATGTAGATGTGCTGGTAAGTGTGAAAAGGAACACCTTGAGATGGTTCGGCCATGTGGACCGTATGGGAAGCGAGAGAATGACTAAGAGAGTGTACAGAGTGAGGTTGCTATATCTTGATAAAATAGCCATAATTTAAAGCATACTAGAGTAAATAAACATTTCTCATACATACTCTTCCTATACAACAGCACGTACAAGACATTAACCCGGGAACTGCGGGAAGACTCTTAAGAGTCAGAGAAAAAAAAATCAACTTTAACCCTTATTTAGCGGGTGGTAAGGTATTTTACACTGTACCGCTCAGCGGGCATAATCCCGAAATATTCGCTCAATTTCACTCGCCCTAGCGCCGTTACTATGGCTCCAATGCGAACGAAACGATCATTTTTGGAAAGAGCAACTCTTCGTCTCCCCATATAAGTCTATGAATGGATGTTATGAATGAGTGTGGAGGGTGGGAAGAGGTGAGGAAGAGGAGGTACTTTTTGGTCTATTTCCCAGGCGCGTTCGGTTGCGTTCGCTTTGGCCTGACTTCGGCCTCTAGCGCGTCTACTATTCCTTCGGTAATCGGTCTTATTTTTCTCTTATTTCTCCTTATTTCTGTATTCTCTCTCTCTATCTCTCTCTCTCTTTCCTGTTTGTCTGTCTGTTTCTCTCTCTCTCTCTCTCTCTCTCTCTGGCTTGCTCGCTTTCCCTCTCGCGCGCTCTGTCTCTCTCTCTTCCTCATCCGTATATGTAATTCTCATTATTATTTTCTCTAATCTCTCTCACTCCTGTCTGTCTGTCTCTCTGGCTCGCTCGCTTTCCCTCTCTTGTGATCCCTTTCTCTCTTCCTCATCCGTATATGTATTTCTCATTATTATTTTCTCTAACTAATCCCTCTATTTCATTTATTTGCTTGTAATATTTCTGTATTATTATATCTTTTTCACTCTGTCTTCAGTTCAGTTTCTGTATTCTCTCTATACGGTGGGAATGGTATTTCGTATGAGGGATGTGCAGCACAAATATTCAATCTTTCGTTGTTTGGTTGTTTGTATTACTGTAAGAAATTTACTAAACGCCTGCAAATAATACGCTATAAAATGCTTGCAATCAAACTCTCAAGCAATTTCAAGGTCACATGCAATTATAAATGTAGGCTATAGGTAACCGACCCAGAGAGGAAGAGACAAGAGAGAGAGAGAGAGAGTGTCGTGATAATATAACCATGTTACATATGTATCATATATATATGACAAAATAATATATACGGTAGTCCTACATCTGTTCCCCACAATCATATAATGCCAAGCACAAATATTCAATCTTTCATTGTTTGTATTACCGTAAGAAATTTACTGAACGCCTGCAAATAATACGCTATAAAATGCTTGCAATCTCTCTATTTTCTCTAATCTCTCTCACTCTTCCTGAGTCTCTCTCTCTCTCTCTCTCTCTGGCTCGCTCGCTTTCCCTCTTCCTCATCCGTATTATGTATTTCTCATTATTATTTTCTCTAACTAATCCCTCTATTTCATTTATTTGCTTGTAATATTTCTGTATTATTATATCTTTTTCACTCTTTCTTCAGTTCAGTTTCTGCATTCTCTCTCTCTCTCTCTGTTTCGCTTGCTTTGCAGGAATTTTGTTTTGTTTTATATATAATATATAATAATTTACTTATCATTACTTACTATATCGTATAAACAATAGTAGGTAGCCAACTTACCATAATACCGATACACCAAACCGATCCGCTTGCGGTTTTGTTTATCACCTGTTTACTAAAGTGCCACCATTATCGATTTTCTTGGAGCCGACTAGAGCGGGAGGGTTACCAATTGAAATTAAATCCGCTAGCATATATTGTTAGATGTAAGACATGATAAATTACCACTAGAAATATGAATTGGCAAAATCCATATAATATCACTTCGAAATTGTTCTGAAATTTCAAAACAAAACCGCTAGTGTAAAGTCATTGCTGCTAGATCAAGTAAAGGTCTCTAGATCTAGCGGAAGTCGCTATACGTATTGGCAGTACTGCACACTCATTCATTTCATTCATTCATTTTCTATTGAGCTCGTCCTGGAATCTTTACGACTCTGAATCTTACGATTGCCGACGGTGATACGTTGTTGACATTGTTGTTGATGTTCCAGTGGAGGGATGAACAAAATATTGTCCTTGTCCAATAATAGCTATTTCATAGTCCCACAGGACTTATTTTGATATATTTATCAAATTTATTGAACGCCTGAAAATAATACGCTATAAAATGCTTGCAATCAAACTTTCAAGCAATTACAAGGTCACATGCAATTATAAAAAGGTATATTGTAGGCCACAATCTTGGCCAAGCTTCGTTGTTGCTTGTATTATCGTGAGAAATGTACCATACACCCTGGTTATCGTGAGAAATTTACCGAACGCCTGCAAATAATACGCTATAAAATGCTTGCAATAAAACTCTCAAGCAATTTTAATGTCACATGCAGTATAGGTAGACCCAGAGAGGAAGACATACAGAGAGAGAGGGGAGGTCAAAAACATCTGCTAGGTGTGATTTCCCCTGGGAGGGAAGAGATTAGTTAGGGGCGTGCCCTGGCCTACATCAGACAAAGAGAGTACAAAGGAATACAAACAAAGAGAGTGAGACAGAGAGAGAGAGAGAGAGATAGTCGTGATAATATAAAAATGTTACACATGTATCATATAATATATGAAAACATAATATATACGGTAGGCCTACATCTGTTCTCCACAATCATATAATGCCAAGCACAAATATTCAATCTTTGGTTGTTTGTATTACCGTAAGAAATTTACCGAACGCCTGCAAATAATACGCTATAAAATGCAAAGGAAATTTCTTGTAGAGTGCAATTTTGAGGACGTAATGTGCTCTGAGAGAGAGCGGAGCGATGATTAGGAGCGTAAATTACCTCAAGACCGCTCGCCACACAGGGAATTCTATAAGGATATTACCGTATTTTAGGGTTTTTCACTCGTGTTTTACGATCGTTGAAAGACAACCAGTGATCGTAAAAGGATGGTTCGAGTGTCATTGGAAAGCTCAATTTACGCACTTTCAGGATACATACTTGTATTACGCTCTGGGTCTTGTTTATGCATGAAAAAGAGCACGGAACAACCCCATTTAGGGTAAAAAAAAAAACCCGCTGGGCGGCACAGTGAAATATACTCCACCAGCCGCTCGTAAGGTGATAAAATGCTTGCAATCACATTTTCAAGCAATTATAAAATATAAATTGTACTTCCCAACACCCACACCAGTATGTTCTTCGTCAGGAACGTCTCCAATTTGCTCAAGGGTCTGTCCAATATCAACCACAACATCCACCCCACGCAAATTATGCTTGGGGTGAAAGCCTATGATCGGGTTATTTTCGTCTTCCGAGTCATCCACACTACCAAAACTCTCACCCAGACCTTTGACGGTTTCATCCAACAGCTTATTAGAAAGTTCTGAAGAGTTCAGCATGATATCTAGTTTCTGGGTGGTGAGCCGGGCGTGGTTAGTAGGGTGGCGCGACGCACTAGGGATTGGCGGCCACCGAATCGAACACGGGCAAATCTTGACCTTCCATTATGGCTGCTTGAGGGTCACTTAGTCACGGTCACGCAGTGGGGATGTGTGGGTGGGCCCTTGTAGTACACCGCCTGACCACCAAGTTTCGCTTTCCACCTAAATTAGGGCGGGAATACGCCCACGGACTTAAGTCCGACCCCGCCATTTAGTCCAATTTTCTCGTATCGGACTTAAGTCCGACCCCGCTAAATAAGGGTTAAACTATCAATTTTTTTTTTTTTTTTATTTATTTATTTATTTATTTTTTGCCCCTGGGCCATGCAAAATATCACTCCTCTACCTCCCCTCCTTCCCCACTTTCCTCCCCTCCTTCAGTTATCACCTATTTTCCCTGTTATTCCCTTATTCTGAGGTATATTTTTGTGCTAACATTAGCGAGTTGCAAGCAGGGCATTGTCATCTCTGTTAGCAAGCGAGTGCAAGAGATAGAGAGAGAGTATCGATCGACTGTGTCTCAGTGGCCTTGGGGGAAATTGGCGGGAAAGCAGGTTGCCTCACCCATACATTATATGACTCGCGGCCTGTATCTCCGATTTTGACCATCCAAACGCTGTTTTCACTCGTTTTATTGTTGTTTCAGGTTAATACCTTTATAATCAACCCATAATAGGCGCGTATGGATAAGTATTAATGCTATTTATGGTAAAATTAATATTTTAGTGATGGAAACAGCTCAAATACGTCAGCACAGGCGGACGTTTCTAATTACCCTCATGCGCACTTCTTAGGTTAATAAAGCTCTCACTATTACTGACAGCTGGGGAACTATTTCATCTCATTCCTTGTGCCAAGATTTAATCCGTTCCTCTCCCTCGCTACTCCACCTACCTCAAGTTCTACCGTACCTCGTCTTTAATACAATCTCTTGATGGAAACATTCGGGGGGAATTTTAGAGGAAGTCCTGAGTAGGTTTCGACTGGTTCGTTTTATTTTTTTTTTTATTTTTTTTTTGGTCGACTACTTAATTTATTCCTTTTATTTCTTAGTGTCCTCGCTAGACCTCCATCAAGCTTGGAAAAACACCCCCTAGACCCCCCTTCGGGATAAATTTGTAAATTTTTCGGTAGAAAAATCTCCCGGCCAAAGGCCGGTTCCTCTTAACTTTTCAGAATCACTATCACTCGCCACGAAAAATATTGACACCTAAATGGCACGAAAGGTCTTAAAATTGACAACGAAATTGGGCGAATTGTGTTAAAATCGAAAAAAAAAAGGCTATACGTCTTCTAATCTCAAAACAAATGAGGCTTAACACGAGAAAGAAAATCGACCTATCTCCCCTTAAATCAGGTTTTTGAAATATGTGTTGTAGGTAGCATGTCAACTATTTTGGGAGAGAAGGAGAGTATTTGAATTTGAGCAAGATATTAAGCTTTCATAAAATATTTTATATATATATATATACAGGGTTATTCAAAACTTTAGTGACAAAATTACAGGGTGAAGTCCTGACATGATATTAAACATATTTCCATATGTATTTTACCCAAAAATAAAAGGTTAATTACAGACATGAAAGCCAAATCCATTACCGTGGGCGACCGATCGAACACTTCAAAATCAACCCCGAACCCCCCCACATCACCCCCTATTCTCTCTCGGGTAGGTGAGGGAAGTTATTACAACATATGAAGCAATGAACCCTTACCGATCCCGGGATTCAAACAGATCCGTAGGCTTTGAATCGATCCCAAGGCTTCGTGTATCATGTAATGTCAGATAGGCTAAGAGAGTAGTAACCAGTAATAGTTTTTATTATTTTTTATTACAGGATGTACAGTATCAGTGTATTAAATTAGTGTCACATGCAACCATAACAGAAAATCCGATACTTTTATTACACGGCATTGTACAGTATGCTGTTAAATGTACGTATAATAACAGTTGTTACAGAGCATTACAGTAAAATTAGGGTTATCCTTGTAAATGAAGAAATGAATACGTACAGTACAGTCACTCATAAAGGTTTGTTTTCTTTAGATGCCAGGGCGTATACGTTACTACTATCTTATCTGACATTACATGAAACACGAAGCCTTGGGATCGATTCAAAGCCTTACGGATCTGTTTGAATCCCGGAATCGGTAAGGGTTCATTGCTTCATACGTTGTAATAACTTCCCTCACCTACCCGAGAGAGAATAGGGGGTGATGTGGGGGGGTTCGGGGTTGATTTTGAAGTGTTCGATCGTTCGCCCACGCTAATGGATTTGGCTTTCATGTCTGTAATTAACCTTTTATTTTTGGGTAAAATACATATGGAAATATGTTTAATATCATGTCAGGACTTCACCCTGTAATTTTGTCACTAAAGTTTTGAATAACCCTGTATATATATATATATATATATATTGTATTTATTTGATTGTTTTTTTATGAATATCAATTGTAATGTGTAATTGTAGTGTTTACAATATAGGTTAGTCTATAGCATTATTTTGTTGATTTGAGCAAGAAAACGACTTGGATTCATGTCATTTAGATTGTATTACATGGCAGTGCATGTGTCAAGTTATACCTGTACATCATTACCTCCCCCAACGAAATTTGACGGAGGTTTTGATTTCGCCTCCGTTTGTTTGTTTGTCTGTATACTAGATATGAATCGATTATCACGAAATTTGAGGGGCAGATAGTATATATGCTATCAACGACTTTCACTGAATTTGGTGGTCAGATAGTGCTGTATATGTGCCAAGGATGAAGTGATGCTATTTAGGAGGTGATCCGAAGATGTTCACAGAAGTTGGTGGGCGATAGGATATGCGCCAAAGAAGAAATGATTCAATTTAGGAGGCTGCTAACTGAAACAGGCCATTGGTTAATCCCTTATGTACAGTCTACGACAGAACTGCTGTCTTGGCCTGAGGCAATGTGTTAGTTCACTCACCTTTTAATAGATGGCACTTTAATCGCTTCTAATAAAACGGGGCGGGGTTAATATAGAGGTTCGAAGGAGGAGGAGTCAAACGTGTGTGTGTGTGTGTGTGTTCGAGAACGGCACGCAGAATAAGTTTATTTTAACATATGACACAGGCTATATTATAAAATTAGCCCATGCTGGATCACAAATAAGTAACACACATTAGGTGTTGCGTTATTTATGGAATTTAATACACAGACAATCAAGTTTCTATCCTTCGCACTTTCCATTCCCCCCTCCTCCCCCTCTCCCTTTCACCCCAACTCTCCTTCTTCACCCGCTTCCTCTCCCCTCCCTCCCTCCCACCTCTCTCTCTCTCTCTCTCATTCTCATTCTCTCTCTCTCTCATGGACATAAAAGATACCTTCTAAAATACGCAGAATAATACTATGCGATTGTTTTGAATTTACATATACATAATCTATTTTGTATTAATTTCACCACACCACCAAACGCCTCCAATGAAATTAATGAAAGCATGTATGTGATACACCGGGATTCGAACCTGGGTTATCACACACAGATTTTTAGACACCTTAACCATTACACCACCAAGACGGTTAAAGCTTTATGCACACGCCTAAGACTTATGAAATAAATAATAAATGTTAGGGATGACAAAAGTAACACATATACAGTATATTGATTAGGAATAGGATAACTAGCGAGGCAGCGAACAACACCTGTTACTCGCTGCCTCGCTAGATATCCCATTCCTAATTAATCTACGATTCCCGAAGAACACGTCTATATTTGTTTATATATATATTAAGTGTAACAATAACACTTAGGATTTACGTTATTTGTGTTGGCTTAAGCAATAAGTTGGATAATACACATACTTGTGACCTCCACAATTTGTAATGTTTGAGGAGACGGCGCTTCAACCTCTCTCCTCTGTCCATCACATTCAAGCACCAACCCACCCACACCAACACTAACACAGGATACAAAACAGACACACACACACTCACACCCAATAACATAAAACGCACATCACACACATGATCACATACAACGTAATGGGCACAAATCACTCACACATGATAACAAAAAAAGCACACACACACACACACACACACACACACACACACACACACACACACAAACACACACACACACACACACACACACACACACACACACACACACACTGGTCCTGGCAAACTAGAAAAGGTATTAGCATTATTGAGGAGATGCTGCTGTCTTCAGTGCGTGTCATGGCCATCATGAGCCTTACGACGTATACAGACTAATAACACACATAACAAAGCCACTATAACAACTTCGTCTCTCTCCAACACCCCTTCTCCCCTCTCTACACACTTCAGAAAATAGGAAAAGTAGAAAGTAGCTACGAGGTGCCGTTGTGAAGGCTTATCCTTCAATACCTTCACCTGACCTGACCCCATCCGGGGTTTAGCTGGTCCACAAGGGTGTGTGACATGAACCCAATAGAGAATTTGTGGGCCATCATGTCATGGAGTGGAATGTGGTTCAGGTTAGGATTGGAAAGGGCGGGAGGAGTGGAATCGGGGGCAGGGAGGGGGGGGGGGGGGGGGGAAATCCGTCGCCGCCCTAATATAAGTTGGAAAATGTTTAAATCAGCTCCAACGAGAATACAGGAGGTAGTTGATGCAGCTTGTGGGTGGAGATCATATTGATTTCATAAATATAAATTGTAAAAGTTTACATTTAAGATCCCTTTATATGTATTATATAATGTGTATGTGTTTCCAATGTTCACCGTAACATAATGATGGTGAAATAATACATATTAAATTAAATTCAAGGTAACATACACAGAGCTATAGTATACTGTTAATTATGTTTGGACGATAATTTAAACAATACGAAGTAAAAATATAGAAGCCTAAACAATTTACAGTATATCAACTTTAAAACAACATAACAAGATTGCTTGGATTATCGTTAATTGTTCAATTTGATGACTTACTTTATAGTAAATCATTACAATGGGTAACGCCGAACTGTTTACTGATAATGGGAAGCCACAGTAATTAAGCTAGTAATTAAGAATCCACTGAGAAAAGTATAATGCAATAATCATAGCGTGTCATATTACATGTTAAGGTAATATGTAATATGACATGTTAAGGTAGGCGGATGCCCATCCCCGAAAGGGGTTGAAATAGGGGAGCCGCCAAAGGCGGCTTTCTAGGGCCTTTCCTAGCTGATGCTGAGAGGATTGGGTTCTAGTCATGTGGTGAGGGGCTGGTCTATCAGAGTGAGAACTGAGCGATCTCTGCCATACCCATAGCTTACTTTGACTGTTCCTTTTACTTATATATTTTCTAGATCTCAAGTGACGGGGCCTCTTCCGTGGATTGACCTCCAAATCTACCAAGATTGGAAGCCAAAGCGTCACATTTTTCCTTTGCCCCTCAACTTTCTCTTCATAATTGCTGAGGGGCACAGGGCCCTGGGGGGGTCTTTGGTTTCCCGGGCGTTTCCGCACCCTCCTTAGCTCCCCGCCATGGAGTGGCTTCGGTCACCCAGGCTTTATTGTGGTCGGCAGGGAGGGTTCTGTGGGGCGCTCGGTTATGGCCTTGGCCTTGGGGCTGTTCGGCCAGGCAGCTTGGGGAACAACAACGACATGTTAAGGTAGATTATGAATTGGTCAACCACAGTGCTGTGAATAGTGGTATGGAAGAAAACATTTTTTACTCTAATATGAAAATTTGTTTTTATTACAAAAAAAAAAACACGTTTCGGCTCATCTAAAGTGTTTTCTCTAACTGGGCCGATATTATCTTGTCTTTATGATATATATATTTGGTTATAATTTGGTCAAAGCTAGATTACAATGTGATCCAACTTGTCTTGATGCGTGGATTGTAACATCGTTTTCAATTACTTATATATTTATACGATTGTTTACACTAACCAGGACGCCAAGGTTGGCAACTTTGAGTGTTTTGCAACGGAGCATACTGTATATTTATTTTCTATAACACATTGTATTAGGTAAATAATAGAATACGAGTTAATAATTGAGAATCAGTAAAGGTAAAAAGAACAGTATTATTAAAACACCAAAGATTTTTTATGGACAGCTTTGAACACGACGATGAGGAAAATTATATATTCGGTTAGGAGAGAGAAGGGGGAGAGAAAAAGAGAGAAGGGGGGAGATAGGGGAAGGCAGCAGAGAGAAAGGGAGGAGGGGGGAATGGGAAGTTCGAAGGATAGAAACTTGATTGTCTGTATATTAAATTCCATAAATAACGCAACACCTGATGTGTGTTACTTATTTGTGATCCGGCATGGGCTAGTCTAATAATATAGCCTGTGTGTTATGTTAAAATGAAGTTATTCTGAGTGCTGTTCTAGAACACACACACACACGTTTGACTCCTCCTCCTTCCAACCTCTATACTAACCCTGCCCCCTTTTATTAGAAGCGATTAAAGGGCCATCTATTAAAAGATAAGTGAACTAACACATTGCCTCAGGCCATGACAACAAGTTCTGTCGTAGACTGTACCGTCGACGTCTTTTCAATTGTATATAGTGCAGTTTAAGAAGGATCTGTGGTAGTATATCCCTAGTTCGAAGCATATTAATTGCGGGAGCCCCTATTTACACTGTGTAAATCGTCTAACAGTAGCCAGAGTAAAGTGGATCCACTGGATTAAAATGGTCTCCTATACCCTGTTCCCAATATGTAGGCCAACCTCTATAACCTCTATAACTAGCAAAAAAACTAGCGTAATCGAGGCAATAGTTCTGCCATTTTTGAAGAGTAAGCCAGGGAATAGATGTTGAATTTTACAGCCCATTTTCTCGAGCCCTTTGAGTTATAGGGGTTAAGGGTTCACGATTTCTGGCCAACCTATATGGAACAGGGTATTGTTAAAAGTTTCTGGTTGTTGTTGTTGTTCCCTAAGCTGCCTTGCCGAACAGCCCCGAGGTCTAAAGAAGGCCATGGCCACGATTTGGGTTTGCAGTGTCAGCTTCATTGACACCCGAATTGAATTCGCAAATTTGATGTTATATGATATTTGTCTTGTGTTTAAATGTTTAATTTTTTGGTACGTTAATTCGGGTTTGGAATCAAATGCGTGCTTCATTTTATCAGTACATTCGGGGTTCATGGGAACAATACTTTGTTGTTTGTTTTTTGATGTGACCGTCATATGTTGGTGCCTGATTTCACAACCTTTGTCTCAGGCTGACTGCTGTCATGGCGAGGTGAAGGTATTGTTGCTATAATATTGTTTTCATATTTTTGTAAAATTTCTTAACTTTAACTTTGTCAGTTACCTTTTATGTAACCTTCTTTCGCAAGTTTGTGTTAAATATTTTAATAGATACATTTTAGATCCTTCCTATGCTGAATTTAGAAATCTGTGTATTCATTCATTCATTTATAGTTACCTTTTATATATGCTTCTTTCGTAAGTTTGTGTTAAATATTTTAATAGATAAATTTTAGATCCTTCCTATTCTGATTTTAAAAATATGTGTCTTCATTCATTTATAGGATCACGTGTGTAACCTGATGATGGACGACCGTCCGAAATATTGCAAGTTTGAAAATAAATTGATCAAAATGGGAATGCTTCTTTTCCTAGTAACCTTATTTTTAATGAAAAAAAAAACAAAAAAAAAAACAATATATATATATATATATATATATATATATATATATATATATATATATATGGGAGAGAGTGAGTGGGGGAGGGAGTTTATAGGGTTTATTATATTACTAATGGCATGGCAACACAGAAAACACAGGCATAATTTGTATGTCAAGTCATTAATATTAAATACTACAAAAATACAATAATGTATATGCAAGTGTTTTCCGTCCCCCTCTCTGTTCTCGTTGGAATAAATACATATGATACATAACGCCATACAATACATATATACATTACATATATACATAAATGCACGAGTTCAATGCTCGCCACACTAATATTCAGTAAAAGCTGTGAGGACAATGGAGGAATTTTAATTTTACATATTCTCTACTGATGTTAAATGTATAAAGACACCAACAAATGCTTGCTTTATATGCATATAAATATCACAGGGGAATGGTTGAAACAATGCAAGGATGTAAGATAAAATGACTATATATATATATATATTATATTTTTTGTTTTTTTTTGTTTTAAGAGACAATGAACGGAGGAAGGAAAAACACAGATAAAACAAAAAGGTCCATGTGCCTAAAGGCATCCTCCATTCATAAAATGTTTGTAACAACTGGATTTAAACATTTGTAGATTGTAAGTTTGTGGAAAGCAATTCGAGGGAAGTGAATTCCAAAGAGTAGTAGTTCTAGGGATAAATTAATTTTGATAAGCAGAAGTTCTGCATTGTGGAGGAGAAAGTGTAAATTCATGGGCGCTCTCAGCTGCCCTAGTTCTACGGGGAAAGATGTGGAGAGGCGGCACAATTGAAGCAAGTTCCTCGGAACAATTGCTGTGAAAATATCTGTAGAATAATGCAAGGGATGCAACGTTCTTCGTATGGATAATGTAGGAAGGTCCTGTGTGATTGCAGGGTTATTGATTAATCTAATAGCTTTATTTTGAATTTTGTCCAACTGCCTCAATGCAATCACTCCACTTCCACTCCACAGAGGTGAACAGTAATCCATCTGAGAACGCACATGACTTTTATATATTACGGCCAACTGCTCGTCAGTGAAGAATTCTCAAACTCTGTACAGGAGTCCCAGTTTTTTAGAGGCATTCTTAGCAATGCTTCTAACAAAATGTGTCCAGCTCAAGTTAGTAGTTAATGTTACACCGAGAATGTCAATACTAGGGGAAGTGGGAATATTTACATCATTAAAAAATATATGGGAGTCAGTGAGATTCTGTCGGTTAGAAAATTGAATGTACTTGGTTTTCTGTGCATTAAAGGAAACTAGATTCTTTTGTCCCCATTCTTCAATTCTAGAAAGGTCCTGGTTCAGAGAAATTGCAGTGCTTATTTTTGAATTTATAAGATCGGGTTGGCTGAAAGAATTGGTAAATGTGAAGGAACTGTGGAGTGTTGAGTCATCTGCGTAGGAATGTATTGGATTATGAGTGGTAGATATGAGATCATTGATATGAATGAGGAACAGAGTTGGGGCCAAACACCAGCATTTATTGAGTGAAATTGAGAATAAAGGCCATCTACCATTACACGTATTTTTCTGTTATGAAGATAAGAAGAAATTAGTGGAACTAATGATGCAAGGCCGTAGTGTGACATCTTCGACAATAAGGATTGATGCCAGACTCTATCAAATGCCTTTGATATATCCAGTGCTATTGTATGTGTTTCACCGTGTTGGTCTGTAGCTTGGTTGATTTGATGCGTAAGAAGGCAAAGCATGTCTGCAATTGCTCGACATCGTCTAAAACCATATTGCCTATCACTGATTAATTTATTATTCTCAAGATGCTTAATTATGTGATTATTTAATATAATTTCAAAGACTTTACCAAGAGTGGAAGTTATAGCTATTGATCTGTAGTTTGATGGATCTGAAGAGGCACCTTTTTTAGGAACTGGATGGATGTTTGCTTCTTTCCAGGGTACTGGGAAGCATGAGGTATGAGTACGTAGACGGAAAAATGTTGCCAATACAGGAGCGAGCACCAAGGAGCAATTCTTAAGTACTATTGGAGGAATTTCATCTGGACCAGGAGCCTTATCTACCGAGAGATTCTGCAAAATAGTTTTGACATGTCTGGTGTGGATCTTAAGTGAGGGAATTTCAGGCGAATTAAAATTAAGTACAGGGACATCTTGATTTATTTCATCTAAGGTTGAGTTGGTGGAGAAAATATCCGCAAGAAGGTTAGCTTTACCTCGTGGGTCACTAACAAGATTGCCAGTCGGAGATTTTAATGGTGGAATGGATGAAGCAGTTGTGAAGTTGGATTTGAATGAGTTAAGAGTAGACCAAAATATTTTGTTATCATTTGGATTATTTAGAAGTTTATTTGCCTGTTTGTGGAGAAAGTTTGATTTAGTTAGGTTTAATACAGTTTTGGCATGATTTCTGATGTTTCTAAAGTAATTAAAGGCTTCATGTGTTTTTGATCTTGTGTATGCATTGTAGGCTATTTCTTTTTGTTCAGTTACTCTAGCACAATTATGATCAAACCATTTAGGTGAATTAGATCTTTTAATGTACTTTTGATGAGGAATAAAAGTTTCCTTTCCAATTTTTACAAAATCTTGTATGTGGCTCAAGGTGGAGTGTGCATCATATAGTATTCACATACAAACATGCACCAAGTACAGCCCACGTAGCCACTACACACACACACACACACACACACACACACACACACACACACACACACACACACACACACACACACACACACACACACACACACACACACACACACACACACACACACACACACACACACACACACACACACACACACACACACACACACACACACACACACACACACACACACACACACACACACACACACACACACACACACACACACCAGATCTAGAACATATCCCCTCCCACCACAAAAATATACCTTTACAGTTTATGACCATTGACAAACGCCCGAAAATATTAGACAATAATTAACTCTCGCTCTGGCCAATTTGGAAGTGTTACAATACAAGATGGGGGAGGTGGGCAATTAATGGATGTAGTGTTGCCAATTTAGTTACTGTTTTGCTAGATCGGAGGTATTCACACTCACGTGTGAAACTGCTTGATCTGGGTTCGATCCCAGCCAAGGCGGACATTTAGTGGTAATACATCCTAGCGTGTTTCACATGCTTGCACCCAGTCGGGGGACACATCGACGACGTATACAGACTAATAACACACATACAAAGGCCACTCCAACAGCTTCCTCTCTCTCTCCAACACCCCTTCTCCCCTCTCTACACTCAGAAAATAGGAAAAGTAGAAAGTAGCTATGAGGTGCCGTTGAAAAGGCTTATCCCTCAATACCTTCACCTGACCTGACCTACTTCAATCTAGCGGCAATTCTTTTCAACTAGTGTTGCTAATTTAGCTACTTTTTCGCTAGATCTGAGGTATTTACTTCAATCTAGCGGCAAATCTTTACATCTAGCGACATGAACTCTAGCCATGTGTGGGAAATTTGAGCCATTTTAGAGCGATATTATAGACATTGTAGTATTTTTCTAGCGATTATCGGCATTTATTTACTATCTAACGAACTGGAGTTGGTAACCCTGATTGTGAGTGTGTGTGTGCGTGTGTGTGCTTATTCCGGCCCAGTTGCGGTAAAGTGATAAGCAGTCGAGCAATTGAAAGCGGAGTCCATTCTTTTCATTCTCTTATTATAGATATACGGGTATATATATATATATATATATATGGAGGCTAAATCACAAATAAGTGTGATCAAATTATGTATTAAAACTCGCTAGGACAAAATACACGAAAGCTTGGTGTTCCATTGTTTCAATTTCCCTAGCGAGTTTTACTATATATATATATATTATACAGTATATATATATACATATATATATATATATATATATATATATATATATATATAACATGATGGTTTATAGTTCAAATTATGTCTTTGGAAGTGATATGTCCAAAACAATGCTACTTCATGTTAATTGTCTTGTATTCTTCTCATAATCATTCAAGTCTTCAAACAAAATTGCTTAGGTTTGACACCTTGGTCCGAGCCGGTGAAAAGCGGACAATTATATTCTATACCCTGTTCCAAATTAGTATTCCAGAAATCGTGAACCCTAACCTCGGTAACTCCAAAAGGGTTGGAGCAGATGGGCTGTTTAATTCCAAACCTATTCCCTGGCTGACCTTTCCCAAACGGTAGAAATGTTAGCTCAATTACTCTAGTCGTTTGTGAGTTATAGAGGTTAATGTTAAAGAGTTTTGGACTACTTGGTCGGAATCTGATGTAGCTTTTTTATATATTTGTTTGACGTGTTTGCCCTATTACTATGGCAATTTTAAGACGTTTCGCCCAATTATGGTGTAGTGTATATGCGAGTACCTGTTCAGCAGGTTCGAGCTGATTACGTTGGTTACAGCCTACATTCACATCCACTGCCATTCCAACATTGCTTCAAACTCCATGTGTCCAGGCATTTTGGCTCAAGCGTCCCTTGATTTTGGCCCTGTCACTCTTTCAACTCTGAGGGAGGCACTCGCTACAGGCAGTTCTGCCTTTTGTCTCCCTCACTCACATAAGAAAAAAAAAAAAAAATTAAACACGACATACACCCACACACACCGAAGAGCGACACTCTTATCGGGTCACTATCAGCGCGACGAAGTCTACAATATAATTTAATAGCATAATAGAATGATCCTGTTTTCCTGGACGACGATTACATATCTCTGCAAGCTCTGTTTGGCGGAAGTAACACGAACAATATTAGATTATAAATATATATTGTACATTTGTATACTATATATATACCGGTATATATACAGTATATATATATTGTACATTTGTATACTATATATATACCGGTATATATACAGTATATATATATTGTACATTTGTATACTATATATATACCGGTATATATACAGTATATATATATTGTACATTTGTATACTATATATATATACCTGTATATATACTGTATATATATATTGTACATTTGTATACTATATATATACCGGTATATATACAGTATATATATATTGTACATTTGTATACTATATATATACCGGTATATACAGTATATATATTTGTACATTTGTATATATATACCGGTATATATACAGTATATATATTGGTACATTTGTATACTATATATACCTGTATATATATACTGTATATATATTGTACATTTGTATACTATATATATACCGGTATATATACAGTATATATAACACACCTGTATTGAGCCACAGGGAAAGGGACAAACACTCAGAAAAATACAGTAAAAAAACTAGTATACATAAAAAACACAGTACGGTACAAAGGAACAAAACACAGTACGGTACAAAGGAACAAAACACAACACCCTACATACAGGTAGCTAGTACTCTCTCTCTCACACACACACACACACACACACAAACACAGTACGGTACAAAGGAACAAAACACAGTACGGTACAAAGGAACAAAACACAGTACGGTACAAAGGAACAAAACACAACACCCTAGCTACACCCCACATACAGGTAGCTAGTACTCTCTCTCTCTCACACACACACACACACAAACACAGTACGGTACAAAGGAACAAAACACACACAACATCTACATACAGAGCTACTACTCTCTCTCTCTCCACACACACACACACACACACACAAACACAGTACGGTACAAAGGGAAAACAACACAACACCCTACATACAGGTAGCTAGTACTCTCTCTCTCTCACACACACACCACACACACACACAAAACGTACAAAGGAACAAAACACAACACATACAGGTAGCTAGTACTCTCTCAACACACACACTACACACAAACACAAACACAAGTAGGTACAAAGGAACACAAAACACAGCTACAACCCCCTACATACAGGTAGCTAGTACTCTCTCTCTCACACACACACACACACACACACACAACACAGTACGGTACAAAGGGAACAAAACACAACACCCTACATACAGGTAGCTAGTACTCTCTCTCTCACACACACACACACACACACACAAACACAGTACGGTACAAAGGAACAAAACACAACACCCTACATACAGGTAGCTAGTACTCTCTCTCTCTCACACACACACACACACACACACACACACAAACACAGTACGGTACAAAGGAACAAAACACAACACCCTACATACAGGTAGCTAGTACTCTCTCTCTCACACACACACACACACACACACACACACACAAACACAGTACGGTACAAAGGAACAAAACACAACACCCTACATACAGGTAGCTAGTACTCTCTCTCTCTCACACACACACACACACACACACAAACACAGTACGGTACAAAGGAACAAAACACAACACCCTACATACAGGTAGCTAGTACTCTCTCTCTCTCACACACACACACACACACAAACACAGTACGGTACAAAGGAACAAAACACAACACCCTACATACAGGTAGCTAGTACTCTCTCTCTCTCACACACACACACACACACACAAACACAGTACGGTACAAAGGAACAAAACACAACACCCTACATACAGGTAGCTAGTACTCTCTCTCACACACACACACACACACACACACAAACACAGTACGGTACAAAGGAACAAAACACAACACCCTACATACAGGTAGCTAGTACTCTCTCTCTCACACACACACACACACACACACACACAAACACAGTACGGTACAAAGGAACAAAACACAACACCCTACATACAGGTAGCTAGTACTCTCTCTCTCTCACACACACACACACACACACAAACACAGTACGGTACAAAGGAACAAAACACAACACCCTACATACAGGTAGCTAGTACTCTCTCTCTCTCACACACACACACACACACACAAACACAGTACGGTACAAAGGAACAAAACACAACACCCTACATACAGGTAGCTAGTACTCTCTCTCTCTCACACACACACACACACACACAAACACAGTACGGTACAAAGGAACAAAACACAACACCCTACATACAGGTAGCTAGTACTCTCTCTCTCTCACACACACACACACACACACACAAACACAGTACGGTACAAAGGAACAAAACACAACACCCTACATACAGGTAGCTAGTACTCTCTCTCTCTCACACACACACACACACACAAACACAGTACGGTACAAAGGAACAAAACACAACACCCTACATACAGGTAGCTAGTACTCTCTCTCTCTCTCTCACACACACACACACACACACACTGTCCCTAACATTCTCGTTTCAATTCGACAATATAATAAGTCTGACTACGACACCCTGTTAAGGGGAGATTGGCCATGTTTCTGGACCCCCTTCTCCCTCATGTTTAGCCCGACTAGTTTTGAGATTTTAAGACATTGGTTCAATTAGTTTGGCGATTGTAAGACCTTGCACCCCATTTCTGTGTCAATATTAGGACCTTTCGTGTCATTTTGGTGTCGATTTTTCTTGGCGAGCGACAGCGAGCCTGTAGTTTAGGAGGAACCGCCCTTTGGCCGGGACATTTTTCTGCCGAAAAATGTACAATTCTATCTTGAATGGGGTCTAGAGGGTGTTTTTCTAAGCTCGATAAAGGTTTTGGGAGGACACTAAAAAGATAATGAATACCGTACATGAATTAATAGACCAAAACAAAATAAATAAATAAATAAATAAATAAATAAATAAATATAAAAAGAACAACAACAAACAGCCACTAGGCCCTCCAACTGTAACCACTTTATCCCCTTTATCACAATTCCACCACTTGCCCCAATTCCACGGGGCAAACTATAGTCAGTTTATTTTCAGCTGACGGTAATTTGCAATGTCTTCAACTTAAGGTGATATTGGCCGGAGGTGAGGTAGAGTGGTCATGCCACTGGACTGGTAATCCAATGGTCCCGGGTTCGAATCCCGATTAATCAATGGAAGATATTATTGGGATGGAATTTTGTGCAGCACCTAGTATCAGTGCATTATCACAAAGCCCACCGAAACGCCAAAAAAATACCCTCATTGTTCCCCGATTAAATAGCACTGTATGAATATTCCCATATTCCAAATATACTGGTGATGGGCTGGTGATATTGGTGATATTGACTGGTCTATCAGAGTGAGAGCTGAGCATTCTCTGCCATACCCATAGCTTACTCTGACTGTTCCTTTTACTAATATATTTTCTAGATCTCAAGTGACGGCGTCTTTTCTGTGGATTGACCTCCCGACTGCCAACCAAGACGTTGGCAGATTGGGAGCCAAAGCGTCACATTCTTCCTTTGCCCCTCAACTTTCCCTTCATAATTGCTGAGGGGCTCAGGGCCTTGGGTGGGGCTTTGGTTTCCCGGGCGTTTACGCACCCTCCTCAGCTTCCCGCCTTGGAGTGGCTTCGGTCACCTGAGCTTTATTAGTGGTAAGCAGGGAGGGTTCTGTGGGTTGCGCTCAGTTATGGCTTTGGCCTTGCTCGGGACCTTGGGGCTGCTCAGCCAGACAGCCTGGGGAACAGCAACAACAACAACATCCACAAATCCCACTGAAACGCCAAACAAATACCCTCATTGTTGCCTGATTAAATACCATTGTATGAATATTCCCATATTAAAAATATGCTACTTGGGGGCAATGCCTAGTGAGTTCATTGCTCAATAGGTGGCGTTCTGAGAGTGAGGGTCCGAGTCTAGGTGGTGAGACAGTGAAGCACTGGAGTGAAGCAGCTTCAGAGATGTGGCTTCTTCGAGCCGTGGGTGGGCAACCGTGCATCTTGCGAAGGTAATATATCGGATGCTGGTTGTATCCCAAAGTGCTTTACATGTCTCACCCCCTAGACTAGAACGAGACCTCACGGGCTTCGCCATTTAATGTACGGTTGAATGTACAGGCTCTAGCCTATGCCCGAGAAGGAGTAGTTGGAATATAGAAAAGATGTGTTTTTGTTTTTATATTATGTATTTATGTAGGGTATTTACAGTATGTATTGTATGGCGTTATGTATCATATGTATTTATTCCAACGTGCACTGAGAGGGGGACGGAAAACACTTGCATATGATAATACGGGTACGGTACATTAATGTATTTTTGGAGTATTAAATATTAATGACTTGAGTCTTGGCACACAAATTAATCCTTTCTTTTTATTTAGTGCCATATCATTAGTTAATTAAATAAACCCATAACCCCCCTTCTCTCTCTCTCTCTCTCTCTCTCTCTCATATATATATATATATATATATATATATATATATATATATATATATATATATATATATATATATATATATATATATATATATATACCCGGTATATATATATATACAGTATATATATAATATATATATACCGTATATATATATATATATGTATATATATATTTGTCCCTACAGAGCATTTAACTCATTAAGGCTACTGCCTAAGTACGAACAGTGACATGTTTAACTGAATATAATCATGAAATCCTAACCAAAATGTAATTAGATTGAAAAAGTATGTTTTTTTTTCTGATTCGTTACAGTATGTTTGTTTGTATATATTATTTATTATAGAATTTCTGCAATGGAGCTTCCTCTTGGGAATCGAAGTCTCACAAGGAAAAGGAGAACCAGCGTAGTAGCGAACATCTTATCTTTATTGGTTACCAAACGTTTCGGAGAAAACAGTCTCCATCTTCAGTGAATCTAAAATAAATGAAAGTTTACATAAGAAATAAAACAAATAATTACATATGTATGTGAAATATCAAGCAAGAGAGAAAGAAGTGTTATCTCTAGGTTTGGACTTTGCTCTCCCTCCCACTCGTATTAACTATGTAAAATTCTTTTTGCCCTTTGAAAAATTATGCTACTCTTTAAAGAACTGTAATATATAAGCAAAATTGGACTTATGTATGGCACAATATCTCAGCTCTAGCTAGAAATTCTTTTAATCAATATTGTAAGCAGATTATCGACAGACACGGACGATGGTAAGAATGACATTCACACGGTTTTAAAGTCCCTTAAAGAAGATGATACTATAGTGATTACTCGTCCTGACAAAGGTAGAGGAATAGTTATTCTTGATAAAGATGATTATGATTCTAAACTTAACCAAATTGTTACAGACACCTCCAAGTTTAAGTTTATCAAGGGTGATTTACCCTCCACCGTATTAAAACATGAAGACCGTCTCAACAGAACACTTCGCTCCCTTAAGGTCGACATTGGTATGGATAATTTTAATTATATGTACGCTTCAGGCTCTAAACCAGGTAACCTCTATGGGCTTCCAAAAGTTCATAAACCTAACACCCCTTTACGCCCTATCATTTCTGCTACAGGCTCTTTTAATCATAATACAGCGAAATTCTTGGTCCCTATAATTTCCCCACTCACTACCAATCACTTCACGGTTGCCAATTCCGCAGACTTTGTCAAAGATATCACGTCCTTCAACTTCGATCACCCAGTCACTCTTGCTAGCTTTGATATAGAATCTTTATTCACAAATGTCCCATTACATGACAAAACTAATCTTATCACTAATAACATTCCCATCTCTACCCTCTCTTCATTTGGCCTTAATAAGCAATCATTCCATACCCTATTGGAAATCGCTGCCCACCAATCACTTTTCTCATACAATTACAAGTTGTTCACCCAAACCGATAGTGTGGCGATGGGGTCACCCTTGGGTCCCTCATACGCAAATGGGTTTAATGTTATTTTAATACCACGAATTTTGTTGATATATTTGAAGATAAATATTGAATCTATATGCTCTAAAGATCATAAGAAAATTTGTTTTAACCCTCGGCAAAACCTAATAAAAAAGTATGGTACTAACATTTCTTTTTCGGAACAAGGTTGTCAATACGCTACTTTCAGTCATCGATAGCTCTAAAGATCAATGAAAATGTGTTAAACCCTCGGAAAAACCTAATATAAAAGTATGGTACTAAAATTTAATTTTCGTAACAAGGTTGTCAATACGGTACTTTCCCGTTATCAATGTACAATCAAGCTGAAGATTGCAGAGTAAACAACATAGACTTCATCGACTTTTCTTTCACCTTCGTATAATCGACAGCCAATTTTTTTTATTTTTTATTAAGGGATTAGTACTCAACCAGCGGGGGTGTGGGGGCTACAGCCCCCACTCATAATACTAGGTTAGGTTAGGTAAGGTTGTTAGGTTAGGCTAATGTCTTTTCAAATCACTATCGAGGGGCTGTCTCAACATCGATCGATAGGCCTAATGGGGAATATAGGTTTTCCCGAGATTTCTAATTAATTACAAACACTATATATTGATGCAAATGACCAATTTTGTTTATAAAAAACACTCGGAAATTTCGTGGTATTAAAATAAAAAAAATCCCGCAAATGCTTTCCTTTGCCACCACGAGGAGATTTGGTTGAATAATTGCCCTCCAGATTTTAAACCCATATTCTACCGTAGGTACATGGATGACACATTCTTGATTTTTAAGCACCCCACTCAAATCGAACAGTTTCTGTTATACCTAAACTCACAACATTCCAGTATCAGATTCACACATGAAGTAGAAGATAATCATAAACTCTCCTTCCTTGATACTCTTATCACCAAACACCCTACTTCCCTTTCCACTAGTGTTTATCGTAAGCCCACTTTTACCGGTCTAGGTACAAATTTCTTAAGTTTCATACCTCTTAAATATAAAACCAACAGTATCATGACTCTTCTTAACAGAGCATACAATTCCTGTTCATCTTGGCTTTCGTTTCACTCTGAAACCTGTTTCCTTCTTAACTTATTTACTAATAATAAATACCCCACTCATATGTTTAACAAATTCCTGAACCATTTTCTTAACTCTAAGCTCTGCCCACCCACCCCAGTTCAAACCGTACAAATAGACACTAGATATTTTAAACTCCCATATTTAGGGCCACTTAGCTATGAAATTAGGAAATCCCTCCAAAAAACTCTTCGCAACTGCTACCCACATATCAATTTCAAATTCGTGTTTTCTATTAATAACACTAGGAAATTTCCTCAAACATACTTCTTCTATTCCTATGAACCTCCATTCCAATGTGGTTTACCAGTTCACCTGTTCTAGCTGTACTGCTAGATACGTGGGTTGCACCTCACGTTGGTTGCTTCACCGTATCCGGGAGCACCAAGGTACATTCGAACAGGCAGGTTGATTTCTAAGCCTTCCACTTCTGCTATCCGCGATCACTCTCACCAGTTTGATCACACTTTCTCTTCCACAGACTTCCAGATACTAACCACATGCCATTCACGCTGTGACCTTATCACCTCAGAATCAATCTATATTAATAAATTAAAGCCTAGCCTGAACAACACGGCCACTGCAACACCTCTTTTCACTCAGTAAATATCCTTCCATTTTCTGTTCGTACTTTATTGTATACCCTCTCTTATTAGTATTATTTGTTTAAGTTTAGCTTAATGCTGTTCTCTTAATACATATTTTTGTTTTATTATGTTTAGCTCTTCTCGGTTCATATTCATACGAACCTTACTGCTTGATATTTCACATACATATGTAATTATTTGTTTTATTTCTTATGCAAACTTTCATTTATTTTAGATTCACTGAAGATGGAGACTGTTTTCTCCAAAACGTTTAGTAACCAATAAAGATAAGATGTTCGCTACTACGCTGGTTCTCCTTTTCCTTGTGAGACTTATGTATTATATATATATATACAATTATATATATATATATGTATGTATGTATAATATATAATGTGTTTTCAATAGCTAATTATTTCTGAGGCCTAAACGATAACTGGGACTTAACAAGAACATTGGTCGGAGGCGTTAGTGGTGTGTTTGTTAGTTGGTGTGATTGTATTTGTGTGTATGTGTGTAGTGTACTTATATATCTGTTGATGTGCGTGTGTGTGTACTTTTATATCTGTATATGTGTGTGTGCTTGTGTGCACGGTACTTATATCTCAATGTATGTAAGTGTGTTATGTATGTGTACTTATAGCTCTGTGAATGTAGGTTTGCTGTATGTGTGTGGCATTAGTGGTGTACATGTATTTAAGTGGGTGGATATTCAGGTGTGTACTTACACAAATGTGAGTGTAAGTTTGTTATTGTGTGTGTGTGTACTTGTACATCTGTGTGTGTGTGTGTGTGTGTGTGTGTGTGTGTGCATGAATGGTTTTGCATGACTGGAGGTTCAATACTGAGGAATGTGTGTAGAGGAGGAGGTAGCAAACTATATACAGTAGGTGTTGAGGAGAGAGAGAGAGAGAGTGAGAGTGAGAGTGAGTACAAAGGAAATCAAGCAACAACAGTTCTAGTGACCCTTCTAGGCTGCTTGTCCTCCAAAACACTGAGGATCAAGTGTCCAAACAGTGGTTTAGAGTGGGTAAGGGAACATTGGAAAGGGAACTACTGCCCTGGAACTAATGTCCGTGGCAGGATTAGGAAGTTAGTAGGGGACAGATGGGTTAGTAACTGAGGGGGGGATAAAATAAAGTTATTCATTTACAAACGCAGTCAGTCACGGGCTTGATGCGAGATATTTGTCTAAGCGGAGTTTAAATGAATCAACAGTGCTGCAGTCTATAACGTCTCGGGGCAGCCCATTCCACAAGTTGACAACTCGATTGAAGAAGAAATTCTTAGATTCGTGTGAGTTAAAAGATTTACCAATAATTTTGCAACCGTTTCCCCGCGTGTAATTAGATTGGTCGATAGTGAAGTACTTACTACAGTTCATATTGTCAATGCCTTTGATGATTTTGAACACTTGAATTATGTCACCTCTTATCTCCGCTGGGTTAAAGGAAATAGATTTAATTCTCTAAGACGCTCTTCGTATGGTTTGTTCTTTAGGCTAGGTATCATTTTGGTAACTCTACGTTGAACTCGTTCTAGCTTGTTTATATCTTTTTGGTAATAAGGGCACCAGGATTGAACGCAGTATTCCAGAAGAGGGCGGACTAAGGAATTATAAAGGGTTAGGATAACTTCTTTGGATTTATGCTCAAATGACCTGCCTATAAAGCCAATTATTTTGTTTGCCTTCTTAACAACTTCTGAACATTGTTGACTCGGTTTTAGGTTACTCGATATTGTTACTCCCAGATCGGTTTCTCTGTTTACATTCTTGAGCTGAGTGCCATTCATCGAATAGTTTGCTTTCTCATTTAGGTATCCGATATGTAGTACTTTACATTTATCCGCATTGAAACTCATTTGCCAAATTTGGGCCCAACATGACAATTTATCTAGATTGTGTTGCATATCGTCAACTTGTTCTTTTGAGAGTACGCTATTTGCAATTTTTGTATCGTCAGCAAATTTTGAGATTGTACAGGTGAGACCCTCATTTATGTCGTTGATTTAAATTAGAAAGATAATTGGTCCTAGTACCGATCCCTGGGGTACCCCACTACTTACATTGGTCCATTTAGATGCCTTACCGTTTATGACTACTCTTTGCTTTCTGTCGCTGAGCCAATTTTCTATCCATTTCAACACACCGTCTTGTATTCCATGCACTTTTAGTTTTAGCAGTAAACGTTTGTGGGGAACTTTGTCAAAGGCCTTTTGAAAATCAAGGTATATAATATCTACAGCTTTACTCTCATCGTAGAGGTTGAGGATATCGTGGAAGAAGTCTAAGAGGTTTGTTAAACAGGAACGTTTTTTACGAAAGCCGTGTTGTGTATCTTTAAGTAAGTTATTTGCCTCTGTGATTTACGAGCCTGTCTCTTATGACCGTTTCTAGCATTTTACATACAATTGAGGTTAAGTTAATTGGACGATAGTTACTGGGTAGGGATTTACTGCTTTTTTGAATATCGGTATTACGTTGGCTAGCTTCCACTGATTAGGCATAGTCCTAGACTGCAAGGATTCATTGAATAGCAATGGCAGTGGTTTGGAGAGCTCATCCTTAGCTTCCTTTAGAACTCTAGCCGAGATTGTATCAGGTCCAGGCGTTTTAATTACCTTGAGTTTATCTAAACAATTCAATGCTTCTCTCTCTGTAACGGTGATATTGCTTAGAACATCTAAATTATCAATCTGAATCGGCGATGGTGTAGGGATATCACTGAGGTCTTCGGTTGTAAAAACTGATGCAAAGAAGGTATTGAGGGCATTACTCATTTGTACTTCGTCTTTGGTGTATTCTCCATTTTCATCAACTAACGGTCCAACAGTTGAAGTAACTACTTTTTTCTTTCTGATATAAGTATAGAATTCTTTCGAGTTTGTTTTACTTTGATTCGCAACATGTAACTCCAGGGTATTTTTACTTTGCTTAATTAACTGTTTGGCTTTGCGTCGTAGCTCTACAAATTTCACCCGTTCTTCGTCATTTTGTGAGGATTTTAATCTATCATTAGCAAATTTTTTAGCAAGCAGAGTCTGAAATATCTTTATTCCACCATTTGGGCTTATCATTATGGCCTGGATGCAATTCTTTCGAGTTTGTTTTACTTTGATTCGCAACATGTAACTCCAGGGTATTTTTACTTTGCTTAATTAACTTTTTGGCTTTGCATCGTAGCTCTACAAATTTCACCCGTTCTTCGTCATTTTGTGAGGATTTTAATCTATCATTAGCAAAATTTTTAGCAAGCAGAGTCTGAAATATCTTTATTCCACCATTTGGGCTTATCATTATGGCCTGGATGCCGTATTTTTCGATGGTATGCAGTCTTGCACTGCCTTAACTTTTCCTGCCCGGGTAGCATTTTATAAGGACACCGCGGCAGATGGGCAGGAACCCGGGTGTCCTGTTAAAATCTGTAAGCTTGAAAGCCTATTCAGCTTGGTCTGAACGCCGTGCGTCCGACGCATGTAAACAAAGCCGATCGTTGCGTCACCGCACCTCCGAAAACAATAAGGAGACGTCGGATCAATGTTATTGTTGTGACGTCAGACGAAATTAGTGTCTGAAAAGCTCCGATATTGTCAACATCGCGGCAAAATTCGCTCCACGGAAATCGTCATCACAACTGAACCAGTTGACTTGGAGAGCTCTACTCAACGCCAGTCTACAGATTGGAAACCGCACTATGTTTAGGGATGCGTGGGAAATTTCTAGCAGTTAAAATAAAAAAAATACGGTAGCCTAGGCCTAGACGTTTTTCGGCCAGATCGCCCGGATACGACCTCCGTTCTTAGGAGGACCTGCCATGGCCACGAGGGTTAAGGTAAGTGGTTGTGAAACACTCCCAAGATGTATTTATGTCGTTATTGTTAGTCAGAAAGCTCCAGTCAGTTTCTTTAAGCTTTGATTTAAGCTTTGATTTTATGAAAATTTGCTTTCTTGAAAGTAGGGACTTTCTCAATGCTGCTATTTGATTTGTTACTAGTAAACTTTAAAGTGAAAGTTATCGTACGATGGTCGCTGTTACTGAATTCATCACCAATATTCAAATTCTCTAGTAATTCTTTTTTTGTTGCGACTACAAGGTCAAGCACATTATTACCACGGGTCGGAGATTGTACAAATTGAAAATGTTAACTCTCTTGCAAGTTAGCATAGAGGTCATGTCCAGAGTGTGAAGTAAGAATATCGCCCCATTTAGTCACGGGTAGGCTAAGTTGAAATCGCCAAGAATTACGGTATCTTGTATGTTAGTTATTTCTGCAACAATTTGTTCATAAATTTCACTGTCAGTTTGCACTGATTGAGCTGGGAGTCTCTATAATAAAGCTAGTGTTATTTTAGTTCCTCGTTTATTATTTAATAGTACGTAAGATATGTCTATATTCGCAATTTGAGGTTTTGACAAAGACGGGATTAAGACTTTCCTTTATAAAAAACAGAACTCCTGCTCCATTTCTATTGATCCGACTTTTCTCAAACATTGTATAACCAGGAAGCGTATATTCGGCTAAAAAGTCTCTGTCTTCCGTATTTAACCAAGATTCTGTAGTGCCGATTATATCATAATGTTCTGTAAACACGATTTCCTCTAGATCTGAAAATTTATTGCGTATGCTACGAGCATTTACATAAAACACCTTAAGAGTATTAGAGTTGGATGTTACTGATTGTGCATTGTCTGAATTTTCAGTTCGTATTTGACTTGCACTACCCTGCCTGGATACCCCCGGTTGACCCCGTTTTTTGAACGGAAATCCTTGACTGCATCGTTCAGCAGAGGACCAAGACGTGCAGCTCCTACTTCATTGAGATGTACACCATCTCCTGAAAACAAAGATTTATCATAGTGAAAATTATCCCACGTGTCGACAAAGCCGATATCCTCCTCCCTGCAGAGTTTGGCTAGTCGGCGATTTGTACTGGTAGCTATGTTGTAGAATCGGTTTTCTACATCAATCCGGGGAACAATTCCTGAAATTAAGATTCTATTAGATTTTTCCTTGAAGGACCTGATCAGCCGCCTGAGTGAGAGAGTGAGTGAGTGATATTTTTTTATTTCCAAAAGATACATATACAATAAGAATGATGATACATATAGTAATTAATGTGGCAAATGCAGCTAGCTAAGAAATAGTTCATGTTAGCTAGCTATATAGGCATAATGAAATATATGAAGCTAAACAGCACATAGTTGCTTAACAATTATTAGATGTAATAAACAATATTCAAGCTATAATAATTTGTAATGGTTCTTACTAAATTATACAATTGATACGTGACTCTCAGTATGCTAAAATATATTAAAGATAAGGTAAGTATACATATAAACAAAACTTTTGCTTTCAGAGACTGAATTAAGTATTAGTATTGATTAAGGAAGCTTTGTTTGATTATAGTTTTAAATGCAAATACAGATTTGGAGTGTCTAACAGATTCGTTCAACGTGTTCCACAATTTCGGGCCCCTGTAATGTAGGCTACGTTGTCCATGTGTTCTTCTATAGTAAGGTACCGTAGTCGTAATGACTCCTCGACTCCTCGTGTGTTAAAATTGTGTGTCATTAAGTCAAAATTGACATCCATGAGTAATTGTTGATTTAGATCTTTATATACAAAACGGACTGCTTGTGAACAAAGAATATAATTTAATTTCAATAAACCAAGATCTTTATATATAGGTCCAGTATGAGCGTTATATGATTGATAGGTAATAATTCGTAATATCTTTTTCTGAGCTAGAAATATGGCGTCTAAATAAGTTTTATTGGCTCCACCCCAGATAGTAGCACAATAAATAATATGAGGATAAATTAAAGCAAAATACATTTGTTTTAGTGAGTTGATGTTGAACGAACGAGAGAGAGAGACCTAAGTTATGCACTGAGGAATGTGTGAGGAGGAGGAGGTAGCGAACTATATAGGTGTTGGTGGAATAAAGTGCGGGAGAAGAGATAGTCCTGCATAAAAAAAAGAAGGAGAGAGAGAAAGAGAGAGAGAAACACCAGACTATATAGGTTTTGGGGAGATCAAGTGCAGGGGAAGAAATAGTCCTGTATACAAAAAATACTAATACTAATAAATACTAATACTACTACTACTACTACTAATAATAAATAAATAGATAAGAAAACAATATGAATAATTACATATACAGTAAAGTGAAAGTTATGAATTTATGGGGGGGAAGAGGTAGCAAACTATATAGGTGTTGGTGGGATCAAGTGCGGGGGAAGAGATAGTCCTGCATAAAAAAAAAGAAGGGGTGAGGGTGACAGAGTTGTAAGGGTGTGAGGTCAAACGTGATATAGTAAGAAGGGGGAGAGCTTGCTGTGTGTGTGTGTGTATGTCTGTCGGTCGGTCGGTCGGTCTGTCTGTCTGTGTGAAATAGAGTAACATAGATCGCCCAACTTCCGCCATATTGTTACCATTAGTGTCCTTTAGCCTCTCTTAACCCTTACAGTACCAGCGACGTCTGTTACATTATATTCTAGCTTTATATAGACGATTGTATGTAGATCAGGAAGGATGTGTGGTAGAAAAGGGGTTGATTGAGATAGTTCAAAGCCTGTTAATTGCTGAAGTCCCTTTATAAATTCATAAAATCGTCTAGTAGTAGCCAGCATAATGTTAAAAAGACGGCGCCGGTACAGAAGGGGTTAATACAGAATCGGCTTTACAGGTGCATGATAAATAACGACCGCTCAATCTAAATTATACTTAAGGGGAGATGGTGGATTTTTCTGAACATCTTTCTCCCTCATACTTAGCCCCATTATTTCTGAGATTTTAAGACGCTTGCCCCATTGACTTGGCGATTTGAAGATCTTTCGCCCCATTATTTTGTCAATATTAAAACCTTTCATGTAACTAAGGTATCGATTTTTTCCTGGCTAGCTATAGCGAGCCTGTAATTTAAGAAGAATGGGCCTTTGGCCGGAACATATTTCTATCGAAAAACGTACAAATTTATCTTGAAGGGGGGTCTTCGGAGTGTGGTTTTAAGCTTGATGAAGTTCTTGGGAGGAAAGTAAAAGAACACAATGAACAAATATATATATTCGGAAATATATAAGCCCCCCTTAATCAAAAATTAAATCAGCTAATTGTTTGATAATTACCGCCCCCAATTACATATAGGATCCACCCCAATATGGCGTCCCAAGGAAAGGATGCCCGATCTCGCGCACTCCAGGATCTCTCTGTGTGTAGTAGCATTGAGGGTGGAAGTCAGGAATAGAGTGTGTGTGTGTGTGTGTGTGTGTGTGTGTATACTTACTCTAGTTGTATTGCGGGAGTGAGCATGCTCGTTATTTCCCGCCTCCTATATGTGTAGGTGTTATATGTATCGTTGGAATGGCTGTGGATGTGTGTGTAGTCTGTAGTTTTAGCCAATAGGCGACATCGGAAACGAAGGCTTAGGGTGGATCTGTATGGTACCATTCTCACTATAGACGGTACCGTCTCGCCCGAAGGCTTAGGTAGCCATCAGCTTAGGTGAACCATATGATACCCATCTCGCCTTGTACCATTTTTGCCAACCCCAGATGGGACGTCACAACGTCGTCCACTTATACCAGGTACCTATTTACAGCTAGGTGAACTGAGGCTAACACATGAAAGGAGACAAGCCCAATTTGTCTCCGCCCGGCCGGGGATTGAACCCCCGACCCCTCATGTGTGAGACGAGAGCTCTACCTACTAGGGTACGGGCTGTGTGTGTGTGTGTGTCAAACCGGAGCAGTTTTGTTAGAAGACTTGAATGAATATGAGGATGAATTCATGCAAATTTATATATAAGAGTATTGGTTGGGCCATCTTATCACTTGCAAAGATATAATAATATGAACTTTAAACCACAATCTTTGCTTCCCATGTACAATACAAAAGTCGAAAGTTTAGGGACTTAGCGTTCGTTCGAGACCCTGTTCAGAGTGAGTGAGTGAGTGAGTGAGTGAGTGAGTGTGTGTGTGTGTGTGTGTGTGTGTGTGTGTGTCAAGCCGGAGCAGTTTTGTTAGAAGACTGTCACGGACCTATAGGCTCTGACTGTACGGGTTCACTTCCACCCTTCAAACGCATCAACCAGTCTGAGATCGGGGTCGGGGCTTCAAGCAACCAAACCAACAGAGGCCCGAAACTTCGCATCCCAATATCCTTCTTACTTCTATCCCTCTCATTTTGATCGAGCAGAGTTTCGAAGTCTCCCTCAATAAATATGTAATTCAAATTAAAGTTCAATGCTATCTCTGCTCATGAACACCAGGGGGTGGAAGTTTCTTTTCTGGTCACATTAAATCTACCGTAGTCAATGACGGGACGGGAATAATGAGTGGGGTCAGTGTTATCTTAGGCTTTCTCGGTGCAACGTTCTCGGGAATATCGCTTCCAGAAAGCGTTGTTTTAAAACTCCAGGAACTACCCCCCTTCGGTTTGACTACGGGAGATATCGTGACTATAACTTATATTTTGATTTTCTTTTTTGTTTTCATTTTGTATAAATTAAATATTTTGCATTAATATTAATTACCATTGTATTTGTTTTATTTTGTTTTATAACTTTAAATTATAATTATATAATACCTAATGGTTTTGTTATATTACTTAAATTTGATTTTATTATATTAACAAAATTGTGTATTCTTTTCTAATCCATATATATTTATACCCTAATGATTAAATGAAGTGAGGAAGATTAACCCTATATAATATCCAGAAGACTACTTTGAAGTCTGATTAAAATACGAGAACAAATCTTAAATTAAAATATCATCTTAGTAATAAATATTAAAATACGAGAACTACTCTTTAAAGAGACTTTACCTTAATACAAGTACTAAATTAATAAAAGTACTTATCCATACTGAACACCCTTAAACTAAAGTTCAGTCTTTGTGTTCAACCTAAAGGTCACCCTCTAGACTCCTTCGGGGCCAAATCTTTAACTAAGCTAGTTCCACTAGTCTCTCCAAACTTTGGGTTGTAACAAGACTTGAATGAATATGAGGATGAATTCATGCAAATTTATATATAAGGGCATTAGTTAGGCCATCTTATCACTTGCAAAGATATAATATGAATTTTAAACCACAATCTTTTCTTCCCATGTACAATACAAAAGTCGAAAATTAGGGACTTACCGTTCGTTTGAGAACCTGTGAGAGAGAGAGTGAATGATAGAGAGTTAGTGTGTGTGTGAGTGTGTGTGTGTGAGAGAGAGAGAGAGAGAGAGAGTGTGTGTGTGTGGGTGTGTGTGTGTATATAAGCTACCAGGGTGGGTGACGAAGGCGCTGAGGGTGGGAGGCCAAGCGTAAAGACGATAGGATAGGGCGAGAGGCAGAGAGAGAGAGAGGAGATGGGAAGAAGATGGGCATAAAAGGAAGAAGAGGAGAGCAGTAGACAGACATGCACTCACTTTATTGTTCAATCACTTTAAGGGGGAGGATCGTTTTTCTTGCTCCCCTTCGCCCTCATGTTTAGTCTCATTTGTTTCCAGATTTTAAGAAGTTCGACCAATTTGTTTGGCGATTGTAATACCTTCACCCCATTTCTTTGTTAATATTTGGACCTTTCGTGCCATTTAGGTGTCGATTTTTTCCTGGCGAGCAATAGCGAGTCTCTAATTGTAGGAAGAACCGGCTGAAGAGACATTATTCTACTAACAAAAAATACAAAATTATCTCGATAGGGGATGTTGTTTTAAGCATGATGGAGGTCTGAGGAGGAAACTAAAAAAAAATAATAAAAAGATAAATAAATTAGCAAATAAATAGCCCATCCCCCCTTAATGTCCGCTCACTTTAATGTTCGCTCTCTTTATTGTCCACTCACTTTAATGTTCGCTCACTTTAATGTCCGCTCACTTTAATGTCTGCTCACTTTATTGTCCACTCACTTTAATGTTCGCTAATTTTAATGTCCGCTCACTTTAATGTTCGCTAATTTTAATGTCCGCTCACTTTAATGTCCGCTCACTTTATTGTCCGCTCACTTTATTGTCCACTCACTTTAATGTCCGCTCACTTTATTATCCACTCATTTTAATGTCCACTCACTTTCGTGTCCACTCACTTTAATGTTCGCTCACTTTAATGTTCGCTCCCTTTAATGTCCATTCACTTTATTGTCCACTCACTTTAATGTTCGCTCACTTTAATGTCCACTCACTTTATTGTCCATTCACTTTATTGGATTGGGAGGATTTGAGAGATTGTCTACAAGGGTTTGATGAAAATGAAAATGTTATAGTTTTAGGGGACCTAAATGCTAGGGTAGGAAATGAGCCTGTTGAGGGAGTCATCGGTAGTTTTGGTGTGGATCGTGTAAACGAGAGTGGAGAAAGACTGAAAAATGTATGTGAAGAGTGTAGATTGAGTGTAGATAATACGTTCTTCAAAACAAGGCATATACACAAGTACACCTGGCATAGACTTGTGAGGGGAGAGATTGTACAGAGGGCATTGATGGATTATGTGCTGGTGACAAGGGAAAGATTGTGTAGACTGCTGGATGTGAATGTGATGAGAGGTGAGGCGGAGGGTATGTCAGATCATTACCTGGTGGAGGGAAAGCTAAGAGGTAAGAGTTACAGGAGAATAAGAGGCAAGCGTGAAGTAAGAGAGGTAATAAAAGTTAGTGAGTTAGAGAAGAGTGAAAAAGAGAGGGAGTACAAGGAAAGACTAAATGAAAGTGGATGGAAGTGAGAGAAGTAGAGGTTGAATGGCAACAGTTTAAGGAAGGAGTGAAAGCAAGTGCAGATGTAGTATGCGGCAAAAGGAAAGTAGGAGGCAGAGGTATCAGGAAGGGAAGCGAGTGGTGGAATGATACGGTGAGAAAGGCAGTTGAGGAGAAGAGACAGTGTGTTGAGAGGGTTTTACAGGATGGTAGTGTTGAGGTATGGGAGAGGTACAAGGAGAAAAGGAGAGAGGCAAAACGGAAAATTAGAGAAGCGAAAAAAGATGCAAACGAAAGGTGGGGTCAAAGGCTGAGTGAGAATTTGTAAGAACGAAAGATGTTCTGGAAGGAGGTAAATAAAGTAAGGAAAGGAGGACAAAAGAGGGAAGAGTCAATGAAAGATGAAAATGGAGAATTACTAGTGGAACCAGTTGAAGTGAGGAAAAGATATGCCGAGTATTTTGAATCTTTGTTAAATACAAGAGATGGAAGAGAAGCAGTGATTGAAGCAGAGGTGGATGGAGATAGGTTACCCAGTCCACCCAGGTGGCAGGGAATGAATGAAAGGATTGAGGAAAATGAGGTGAAAGAAGCAGTGAAACAAATGAGAGTGGGAAAAGCAGAAGGTTTGGATGGTATTGCTGTGGAGTGTATAAAGAAGGGTGGAGATGTGATAATAGATTGGTTGGTGAGACTTTTCAATGTGTGCTTTGCTCTGTCAACGGTACCAATAGACTGGAAGAGTGCATGTATTGTGCCGTTGTACAAGGGGAAGGGAGATCGGCAGGAGTGTTCAAGTTATAGAGGTATTAGTTTATTGTCAGTGGTTGGAAAGCTGTATGGCAGTGTGTTGATAGAGAGGTTAATAAAGTGTACGGAAGTTGCAATAGGAGAAGAACAGTGCGGTTTTTGGAGGGGAAGAGGGTGCGTGGATCAGATGTTTGCAGTAAGACAGTTATGCGAGAAGTATTTAGAGAAGCATAAGGAGATATTTTGGGCTTTTATGGGGAAAAAGCGTATGATCGTGTGGACCGTGAAGCAATGTGGAAGGTGTTAAGGATTTATGAAATAGGAGGAAATTTGTTAGAAGCAGTTAAGTGTTTTTATGAAGGGAGCAGAGCATGTGTGAGAGTAGGAAATGGTGAGTTGAGTGAATGGTTTGAGGTAAAGGTAGGTTTGCGACAGGGTTGTGTAATGTCACCATGGCTGTTTAATATGTTTATGGATGGTGTGGTGAGGGATGTGAAAAGGAGAACTATGGGAAGAGGATTGGGTTTAGTAGGAAAGAATGGTAGAGATTGGGAGTTGAATCAGTTGTTGTTCGCTGATGACACAGCATTGGTGGCGGATTCTGATGAGAAACTGCAGCGGGTAGTCAAAGAGTTTGGTGAGGTTTGTGGAAGGAGGAAACTGAAGGTGAACGTCAATAAAAGTAAAGTAATGGTGTGTAATAGGGGAGAGCATAGGGTGAATCTAGATGTGAGGCTGGATGGGGAAATATTGGAACAAGTAGAGTGTTTTAAATATCTAGGAGGAACGATAAGCAGGAGTGGAGGTATGGAAGTGGAGGTAAATAGAGTGTGTGAAGGAAGGAAGGTTTTCGGAGCAATTGGAAGTATGTGGAAGACGAGAAATCTCGGAGTGAAAGTAAAAAGTGCACTGTATCAAGGAATTGTTGTGCCAACAGTGATGTATGGGGCTGAGACATGGGCTCTGAAGAAAAAGGAGAAAAGAGGGCTGGATGTGATGGAGATGAGCTGCTTGAGGAGTATGTGTGGAGTTACTCGTAGAGACAGATTGAGGAATGAAGAGATACGTAGGAGAGTGGGGCAGCAGGAACATTTGTCAGCCAGAGTGGACAGAAGGGTGCTGAGCTGGTATGGTCATGTTGAACGAATGGGAGATGAAAGGCTTACAAAGAGAATATATGAGTCAGGTACAAGGGGAGATAGAAGGGCAGGAAGACCCCCATTGAGATGGAGAGACTGTGTAAGAAAGGCTTTGGATGATAGAGGAATGACTATAGATCAGGCAGGGGAAGTGGTGGTGGACAGGAGTGAATGGAGAATGCTTGTGAATAGTTGAGTGAACACGTGGTCATTTGGAGTAAGGGGTCGGGCGCAAGTTGGACTAGATAATAGTCCATCAGGCGCCTGGCCCGGGGAGACGATTAATATGAAGGGTGCGCCTGGAAGTGTGGTGGGAGGGCTTGTGGCTTGTGGCATGTCTGCCTACCGAGATCGGAACCTCTCCGGGTGGTCGGGGGCCGGGGGAGTGCTGGAGCGACCTTGGTGACCCTGGTCTCTGGGTCTTCTCCTGGGTGACCTGGATGTGTGTGAGTTTGTGCTTTTTATCTGTGTTTATTTGTTGTTTTATGTTGTTTTTGTGTTATGTTGTTTTTTTGTGTTTGGGGATTGGGCCTGAGCATATAGATAGATAGATAGACTTTATTGTCCACTCACTTTAATGTCCGCTCACTTTATTGTCTGCTCACTTTATTGTCCACTCACTTTATTGTCCACTCACTTTAATGTCCACTCACTATATTGTTCACTTACTTTAATGTTCGCTCACTTTAATGTCCACTCACTTTATTGTCCACTCACTTTAATGTTCGCTCACTTTATTGTCCACTCACTTTAATGTTCGCTCACTTTATTGTCCACTCACTTTAATGTTCGCTCACTTTATTGTCCACTCACTTTATTGTCCACTCACTTTATTGTCCACTCACTTTAATGTTCGCTCACTTTATTGTCTGCTCACTTTAATGTTCGCTCACTTTATTGTCCACTCACTTTAATGTTCGCTCACTTTATTGTCCACTCAGTTTAATGTTCGCTCACTTTAATGTCCACTCACTTTAATGTCCGCTCACTTTAATGTTCGTTCACTTTAATGTCCACTCACTTTAATGTTCGCTCACTTTAATGTTCGTTCACTTTATTGTCCACTCACTCTGATGTTCGCTCACTTTATTGTTCGCTCACTTTAATGTCCACTCACTTTAATGTTCGCTAACTTTAATATTCGCTCACTTTAATGTCTACTCACTTTAATGTTCGTTCACTTTAATGTCCAATCACTTTAATGTCCAATCACTTTAATGTTCGCTAACTTTAATATTCGCTCACTTTAATGTCTATTAACTTTAATGTTCGCTCACTTTAATGTTCGCTCACTTTAACCCTCGTCTAGTGGGGGGGTTTTGGGCTATTTTGGGCATATTCAGGCCCTCCTGAATGATCAATCAAGTATCTGCATGAAAAGAAATGTATTCAGCAAAAACCTAGGCGCTACAAGCTTCAAAATGAGACCATAACGAGCTACGTAGCACTCGTCGTTTTGACGCAGTGGTACCACCAACATGGGAGTATAGCGTATAGCGGCATATTTTTTCCAGCTACGCTCACTACTGCCTACACTGCCGGCCTCTCGAGAACAGAGGGAGTGTGAGTCAGTGGGCGGCGGTAAGCCCTGGGTGTCGGCCGTTTGGCCTGCTGTGCTCCCGGCCATTTGCAATCGATTTTAACCCTTTAAAAGCCTTAATAATGCTCCTAACTTGCTGCTTTTTTAGATACAGACTTAAGTCGGGCCCCGCTCTTTAAGTGTTTATGTTCGCTCACTTTAATGTTCGCTCACTTTAATGTCCGCTTACTTCAATGTCCGCTTACTTCAATGTCTGCTCACTTTAATTATTCTTGATAGAGAAGGCTCCATGCTGATTAACTATCAATAGTATAGGATCTGGTAGGACAGCAAATAACACATAATATTTGCTCACTTTAATATTCGCTTACTTTAATGTTCGCTCACTTTAATGTTCGCTCACTTTAATGTCAGCTCACTTTAATGTCCGCTCACTTTAATGTCCGCTCATTTCAATGTCCGCTCACTTAAATGTCTGCGCACTTTAATTTCAGCCTACTTTAATGTCTGCTCATTTAAATATCCACTTTCTGTAATACTACTCTCTTTATTTCCCACTTACTTTTAATTTCCTGTGTGTGTGTGCATCTCTCTCTCTCACACACACTCTATCTCTCTCTCTATCTATATCTATCTATCGATCTATCTTTTATCTATCTATCTCCTCGTCTTCTAACTCACAACTCAACCTGTACCGACAGAAATTCTACCACGCTGTGCAATATTCTCTAACCGCTAGCTCAGCCTCCCTACCTTCTCTATCTATCTACTCTCTCTCTCTCTCTCTCTCTCTCTCTCTCTCTCTCTATATATATATATATATCACATACACACACACCATAACTTCCTAGTATTATGAACAATTTGAACTACCGTATCTGTTTTACACACTATAGGCTAATACCTTTATTCTAAATACTCTTAATATATATTGATTAAATGTTATATATTTAGCACTTTGAAATTCTTTGTAATGCCTCATACTGGGCATGCTTGTAATTAATTGTCGGGTTCTTTTCAGCTGACGGTAAATGTAATCCTACAGCAACGGATTTCACGATCCGTAATGGAAAAATATGAAACTACTTATGTGTCTGCTTTATGTAAATACCAGTTTTTCTTAAATTAAAAACGTATTACACTTCAAAAATCTTCTTAACCCTTTCACGCATATGACACGATTTTGAGCCTATTGGGGCGACTCTAAAGCCTTTGTTACCATCAGGGGAATTTAGAAAACTTTAGCTTAGTTACTTCAACCTCTGCAGTTGTCTTTGAGTTAGCTGTGGGCAGAAAACTAATTTTGGAGAGGTAATTATAAGAGTGAGAGAACTCTATTTCTTATTGCTAATCTGGCAACCTATGCGTCATAAATGCGTGAAAGGGTTAATCACTGAGAAATTTAGATGAGGACATATAAATTTACCGTCAGCTGGAAATATATAGGGTAGTGTGTGTTTTAGTATTGTGGATCGTGTGTGTGTATTTTAACTTGGCTTTGTTTTGTGCTATTTGACTTATTTTTCCTATGTGAATGAAGGAGACAAATGGCAAAGCTGCCTGCAACAAGTGTCTTCCCAAAAGTCGAAAGAGTGACCGAGCCAAATTCAAAATATGTTAGTCATAATGTCTGTCCACACGAGCTGGAAGTAGTTTGAGTCATAGGCTGAGGGAAAGACATATTGAGGGAGAGTTAAATGTCGAATACTTTTATTACATGCATTTCTGAAATTCGTTGTTTCGTTTGATCATAGTTATATTTTCTCTCTCTCTATCTCTCTCTCTCTCTTTTATTGAAAAGCATAGTGATGCCCCATCTTGAATATGGCGTGCAGTTTTGGTCTCCTTATCTGAGCAAGGACATTGAGAAACTAGAGTCGATGCAGCGTAGAGCGTCAAATTTGATTCCGTCACTAAGAAATAAATCTTATCATGAAAGACTAACAAAATTAAATTTGTTTTCACTTAAGAAATGAAGATTGCGAGGTCAATTGATCGAGTGTTTCAAGATACTAAAGGGATTTGATCAAATTGATGTAGATTCACTTTTCAAAATAGATAATAGTTCATTAACTCGGGGAAATGGAATGATATTATTAACCAGGAGGGCGAATATCGCTGTCACAAAGCATTTCTTCACCTACAGTGTGGTCATGGAGTGGAACAAATTGCCAGAGAAAGTGGTAAAATGTAAGACAATTGACATATTCAAAAGAAGTCTAGACATTCATTTTGAGGTGGGATTAAAATAGGTTAAAAAATAAAAATAAAAAAGGTTAACCATCAGTAGTATATAATATTTCTCAACTTCGTTCTTTACTATTAATTTCCTAGTAGAAGTTGTTCTCATTCTGCTGGATGACTTTTTTCCCCAACTTAATTTGATGCCGACCAACGGTCGGAGGAAGAGGTGGGTGGTAAGAGAGCCTTCTGCTTTGCTATCCTTGCCTTCCAATTTGTAGCAAATTCTATATTAGCATTAAGTCTGGACTACCTAGTACGGACCGCAAGATGTGTGTAGTCTGTGTATCTATGTAAACAAATCTCTCTCCGCATATCTATCTATTGATCTATCTATCCATCCACATTTCTCCCTCCCCCAATATATATATATATATATATATATATATATATATATATATATATATATATATATATATATATATCTATCTATCTATCTGTCTATTGCCTGACGCCGTGATCCCCGAAGGGGTGGCCACGAACGAACCGCCCCCATGCACCTCTGGTCGACGCCCCTCCCCCCAACCAGCACCGCTTTCGTTCATGTACTTCCTCACTCCATCCTTCCACCTCTCATTCGGTCTACCTCTCCCTCTCTGTCCCTCCACCTTGCTCTCGTACACCCTCTTAGTCATTCTCTCGCTTTTCATACGTTCCTTATGGCCGAACCATCTCAAGTTGTTCCTTTTCACACTTTCCAGCACAACTACATCCACACCACACCTCCTTCTTACTTCCTCATTAGTCTGTCTATCCCTCCATGTAACTTCGCACGCACTCCTTAAGTAATTCATTTCCACTGCACTCACTCTTGGTCTGAGTCTCTCAACTAACGTCCATGCTTCGCTTCCGTAAGTCAGTGTCGGGATTACCACACTGTCATGCAAGGACTTCTTCACTTCCATACTGACCACTCTATTTCTTGTTACTGCTTTTAGCGTTCCTACAACCCTCTTCCACTGTTGTACCCTCTCCCGCACTTCTTCATCCATAGTCCCATCTTTACTCAACACACTGCCCAGATACTTAACCCATAATTAGCGGCGAGCAACATAAGTCGAGTTAAATAAAGCTGGACTATGTGGCGGCGCTCGACATAACTCGAGTGGCAATTTCAGCACGTAATGTGGCTGAGAGAGAGAGACAAGTGGTGGCAGGAGACTAGCGAGCGTATGACTGCTCCAGACCACCGCGGCGAACCTACTGACACAAATCTCAGCTCCCTCCTCCCTCTCTCACTCGCTACATACTCAATTATGTACCGAAAGTACCGAATTACCTGCTTTTTGCACTCGCGTTGCACGGTTATTGCAAGAAAACTATCCATCATACAAGGATCGTTATGGTGTCATTCGAAAGCTCTGTTTATGCCCTTTCAGGGATAGGTACTTGTTTTACGTTCTGGGTCTTATTTAGGCATGAAAATGATCACGTAAACAGCCCTATTTTGGCTAAAAACACCCCGCTGTGCGGTACACATAAATAAACAGCATAGGCCGCTCGTAAGGTGTTAAAAGAGTTGACGATCTCCATAGCCTGACCGTTCAGCTTCACCTCACACTCTGTGACTTCACCCCTTTCGAAGACCATAACCTTGCTCTTCCCCGCATTTACCTTCAAATTCCGTTTTTCGCACACTGTTCCAAACTCATTTACCAGACCCTGCAACTCCCATTCATTATCACTCATCAGAACTGTATCATCCGCAAACAGCAGTATAGGTAGCTTCCACTCAATTCCCTCCCTTTTCATTGATACACCAACATCCACTGCTCTTGATAGTATTTCTTTCATGACTCCATCCATATATACAGTAAACAACCACGGGGACATCACACACCCCCTGTTTCAAACCAACATTCAGGTCAAAGAACTCGCTCTGCTCACTCTCCACACGTACTGCCGCCTTTGCACCCTCATACATGCTCTTCACTGATTTCAGCAACTTGCCCTCTACTCCGTATATTCTAAGTACTTTCCACAAACCTTCTCTATCCACTCTGTCATAGGCCTTCTCCAAGTCCATAAAGGCAACATACACCTTTTGTTTCTTCTCCAGATACTTCTCCACAACACAATTCAGGGTAAAAATCTGATCTACACATCATCTTCCCTTCCTAAAACCTCCCTGCTCGTCGCCTATCCATTTCTCCGTTCTCACTCTCACTCTCTCAATCACTACCCTACTGTATACCTTTCCTACTACGCTTAGAAGACATATTCCTCGTGGTTACCACACACTCCTCTTTCCCCTTTACCCTTATATAGGGGGACTATTATGCCAGTCTTCCAGTCATCGGGTGCACTCCCCTTCTCCCATGCTAGTTTGCACATTTTCCATACCCATTCTATCACTATCTCACCACCATACCTCAACATTTCCCCACACACTCCATCTGTTCCTGGTGCTTTCCCCAACTTCACTCTTTTCATGGCTTCCCACACTTCTGACCTCCTGATCCCCACCTCCTCCTCCACTACTTCTCTTCTTCTCCCTCCCATACCATATCCAGCTATGTTTGCTGGCTCTTCATTCCTTTCATTTAGCAACTCACTGAAGTACTCCCTCCATCTTTCGACTCTCTCTTGCTTCTCGGCTAGCATTCTCCCATTCTTATCTTTCACACCCTTACTGTTTCCCTTGCTACCTTCCCTAACTTTCTTGACTTCTTTCCAGAACAGTTTCTTACTCTCCCTCCATTTTACACTCAGATTCCTTCCAAATTCCTCATCTACTCTTCTCTTACTTTCCTTCACTACTCTCTTCACCACCCTCTTACTCTCCACGTACCTCGCTCGTTTCTGTCTCTCGGAATCTTCATTCCCTCTGCTACCCAACCACTCTCTATATTCTTTCTTCTTTTCTTCCACAGCTATTCGTACCTCTTCTGTCCACCATGCTGTACCTTTCACTCCCCTTTTTTTTCTCCTCACTCCACACACCTCCTCACATGCTGCACAGATCTCATCCTTAAACACCTTGCTCATCTCCTCCACTTCCTCCATAACTTCCAGGTCGAACCCACCTAGTCGTCTTTCCACTGCTCTCCTGTACTCCTCCCTGACTTCCTCCTCCTGCAACCTCTCCACCCTCCTCACCATTCCCTACCCTCCTCTCGCCTCCCTCCCGCTCTCTCCTCACCCACTTCTTTTGTATCCTAACCTTAGCTACCACTACATAATGATCAGACAGACCCCCTCCAATACCCCTATACACCCTAGCATCCATCACAGATTTCTTCATTCGTTCATCCACACATACATAATCAATCAATGACTTTCGTTCCACCACTGTCTTATCCTTCATCGTCAACATCCGTTTCCACGTGTACCTGTGGATCATTCTGTGTCGGAAGAAGGTGTTGGCTATCCACAGCCTCCTCCCCACACATACGTCCACAAGTGCACTACCATTAGTTATTAGGTTGTTAAATTCTAATGTTATTGCTATTGCCATACCCATGCACTAGCTAAATCCATAAATATAATAGCTATGGCACAATGGTCGACTTCACACGTAGCGCATGGCCGCAATATTTTGTCCGATTCCTTTGATTGGTGGCTTAACCCTCTCCGACATATGACGCGATTTTGAGCCTATTGGGGATACTTTAAAGCCTTTGTTACCATCAGGGGTATTTAGAAACCTTTAGTTTAGTTACTTCACCCTCTGCAGATATCTTTGAGTTAGCTGTGGGCAGTAAACTAATTTTGGAGAGGTAACTATAAAGTGAGAGAACTCTATTTCTTATTGCTAATCTGGCAACCTCTGCGTCATAAATGCGTGAAAGGGTTAATGCGGGCCATAGCGGACATTCCAAAAATATTGCCAGGGTTCATAAGTTTCATTTCAACTCCTGACTGTCTCTACCTGTTGATCATGGATAGCGTCATTGAGTAAAATTAAGCTTTTATATGAATGAGGTCAACAAGTATCTGTGCCACATTTTACGTCACTTTTCACATGACTCGAAACACCAGATCCGCCTGTGTGAGCTCGCCCATTGGAACTGTTGGCGGCTATACACGACGTCCACTCTTTATGTATTTACCAGCTACCCTTGTTCCTTCCTTGGAGTTGTTGTTGTTGTTGTTGTTGGTGGTGGTGTTTTATGTATTGACTTTTTACCCTTGTTTCTTCCTTTGAGTTGTTGTTGTTGTTGTTTATGTATTTACCATTTATCCTTGTTTCTTCCTTTGAGCTGTTGTTGTTGTATATATATAATCCATCTCGTCTTGTTTCTTCCTTTGTATACCTCTTGCTTTGTTGTTTCATTTGTTGTTGTTAGTGTCGTTGAATTGTTGCTGTTATTAATGTTGTTTATGTATTTACCATCTCGCCTTGTTTCTTCCTGTGTATGCCTCCATGCTTTTGTTGGTTCATTTATTGTTGTTCGTGTCGTTTACTTGTTGTTATTGCTATAGTTGTTGTTTATGTATTTAAAGTCTACTCTTGTTTCTTCCTTTGAGTTGTTGTTGTTGTTGTTCTTGTTTATATATACTGTATATATATATATTTATATATTTATATAATCCATATCGTCTTGTTTCTTCCTTTGTACACCTCCATGCTTTTGTTGTTTCAATTGTTATTGTTCGTGTCGTTTAGTTGTTGCTGTTATTGATGTTGTTGTTGTTGTTGTTATTATTGATGTTGTTATTGTTGTTGTTTATGTATTTACCATCTCGCCTTGTGTCTTCCTGTGTATGCCTCCTTGCTTTTGTTGGTTCATTTATTGTTGTTCGTGTCGTTTACTTGTTATTGTTGTTGCTTATGTATTTACCATCTGGTTATTTTGGTTATCATTAGACAGTTTGAGTAAGAATATGATGGATACGTGGGAGTTTTAGGGTTAATTGTGGTCATATTTACCCCTCAAATTCTCCCTACCAATATTTGCCATGGGTTGCCGCCTGAGGCAGCTGTTTTGGACTGTAAGTAACCTAGGCTTTTTAAGAAGAGACTGGCAGTTTGTTTGGTCTATTAATTCATTGTTTCATATATTTTTTTAGTTTCCTCCCTAGACCTCCATAACGCTTAGAAAAAAAAACCCTAGATCCCCCTTCAAGATAAATTTGTACATTTTTCGGTAGAAAAATGGCCCAGCCAAAGGCCGGTTCCTCTTAAAATTACAGGTTCGCTATCGCTCGCCAGGAAAAATTCGACACCTAAATGGCTCGACAGGTCTTAAAATTGACAACAAAATGGGGCGAAAGGTGTTAAAATCGCCAAACTAATGGGCCGAACGTCTTATAATATAAACACTAGTGGTGCTAAACATTAGGGAGAAGGGGTCCACAAAAATAGTCTGCCTCCCCTTAAACTACAAAATCGCGGAGCTCTCCACCCTCCCTCTCCTTCAACAATTCTATATTTTAAGTGGTGTGTCAATATTTCTGTATATGACATATAGTGTCACCTATGAATTACGTATATTGATAATATGAACTCATAAGGTATTTTTGCGTCTTTTTTTTATTATAATAATTTATCAGTTTATTATTATATTTGTAGTTATTATAAGCTGCATATGGAAACTCCTACGACTACTGTCTTGGTGTGGTGGAGTGGTCTTGCCACTGGACTGGTAATCCAATGGTCCCAGGTTCGAATCCCGATGTATCAATGGAAAGATAGTATTGGGATGGAATTTGTGCTGTACCTAGTGTCAGTGCATTACCACAAAGCCCACCGAAACGTAAAATAAATACCTTCATTGTTCCCTGATTAAATAACACTATGATTATTCCCATATTCAAAATATGCTACAGGGGGGCAATGCCTATTGAGGTAATTGCTCAATAGGTGGCGTTCTGAGAGTGAGGGTTCGAGTTTAGGGGGTGAGACAGTGAAACACAAAGGTGAAGAAGCTCCAGAGATGGGGCTGCTTCGAGCCGTGAGTGGGCAACCAAGTGCATTGCATCTTGCGAGGCAAGATAGCAAAAGCTGGTTGCAACTCTAAGTGTTTCACATATCTCACTCCCTAGACTGGAACGAGACCTCACAGGCTTCACCGTTGAATGTACAGACTCTCAGTCTATGCCTATAATTCAGGAAAAGTGGGTGGCTACTTCCCTAGACTTTCTCAGAGTTAGGAAAAAGTGGGTTGGCGGTTCTTTAGACTTTCTGTTAAAAACTGAATAGCGATAAAACGTCATGTGACTTCAAACAGCATACTATAGTGTAGTGCACTTAGTGAAGTCTTAGTGGAAAGTTAGTGGTTGCTTCCCTAGATTTTTTTGATAAAATGCTGAAAATCGTACTTGTCCAAGGTCTTTCAGTAGTGGAACTATGTTAAAAGTCTTATCCAAATCAGTGAAGAAATAATGCTAGTAGAGTAAAGGAAAGGAAGATTAAGCATAGACGGACGGACGGACGGACAGAAGGTATACTATATTGCGTCCTGTCTTACAACAGCCATAGTAAAACATGTATAACCACAAACAAACAAAATCATGATAAACTGTACACATCCTATGTGTTAAATATTGTTGATATCGACAGTCGTAGCTCTGGCGCTAGTTCAGAAGCGGCTACCAGGAGTCTCATGCGAAGCCTTGCTAGGGAGAATGGCTCGAGATCCTTCCTAAACTGCATAAAATCGTCTAATGATAGCCCAGATAAGCTGTTAAAACGCGTCATATTCCTCAAGGGGTAACATTTGGAGTTTGACCGTGCGTCAGATGAAAATTGGAAGGACAGAGTAAAACAAACCTACTGTATATGAATGAAAGGTAAAAGTTGTATTGTTTTGCGTGGCCATTGTTGTGATTACCATATATATGAGTCCTGCAGGGGGGGGGGGGGAGTCAGATGTTTACTGTATCCGATCTGTTGGTGACTGTCCGCTTTAAGGGGGTACTGCTTCGTGTTTTGGTCTTTAGATTTATTTATTTGTAAATTTTTGAGTTTCCTCGCTAGACCTACATCAAGCTTAGAGTAACACCCCCTAGATCCCCTTT
>CM064573.1:32297626-32305126 GCA_032716605.1 Paralithodes platypus | reverse complement strand
GATTTGCTGCCTTTTTTAATATCGGTGTTACGTTGGCTAGCTTCCACTGATCAGGCATAGTCCCAGACTGCAAGGATTCATTGAATAGCAATGTCAGTGATTTGGAGAGCTCATCCTTAGCTTCCTTTAGAACTCTAGGCGAGATTGTATCAGGTCCAGGCATTTTATTTACCTTGAGTTTATCTAAACAATTCAATACTTCTCTCTCTGTAACGGTGATATTGCTTAGAACATCTGAATTATCAATCTGAATCGGCGATGGTGTAGGGATATCACTGAGGTCTTCGGTTGTAAAAACTGATGCAAAGAAGGTATTGAGGGCATTACTCATTTGTACTTCGTCTTTGGTGTATTCTCCATTTTCATCGACTAACGGTCCAACAGTTGAAGTAACTACTTTTTTTCTTTCTGATATAACTATAGAATTCTTTCGGGTTTGTTTTACTTTGATTCGCAACATGTAACTCCAGGGTCTTTTTACTTTGCTTAATTAACTTTTTGGCTTTGCGTCGTAGCTCTACAAATTTCACCCGTACTTCGTCATTTTGTGAGGATTTTAATCTATCATTAGCAAATTTTTTAGCAAGCAGACAGTCTGAAATATCTTTATTCCACCATTTGGGCTTATCATTATGGCCTGGACGCCGTATTTTCGATGGTATGCAGTCTTGCACTGCCTTAAGGTAAGTGGTTGTGAAACACTCCCAAGATGTATTTATGTCGTTATTGTTAGTCAGAAAGCTCCAGTCAGTTTCTTTAAGCTTTGATTTAAGTTTATGAAAATTTGCTTTCTTGAAATTAGGGACTTTCTCAATGCTGCTATTTGATTTGTTACTAGTAAACTTTAAAGTGAAAGTTATCGTACGATGGTCGCTGTTACTGAATTCATCACCAACATTCAAATTCTCTATTAATTCTTCTTTTGTTGCGGGTACAAGGTCAAGCACATTATTACCACGGGTCGGAGATTGTACAAATTGAAAAAGTGAACTCTCTTGCAAGTTAGCATAGAGGTCGTGGCCAGAGTGTGAAGTAAGAATATCGCCCCATTTAGTCACGGGTAAGTTGAAATCGCCAAGAATTACGGTATCTTGTATGTTAGTTATTTTTGCAATTTGTTCATAAATTTCACTGTCAGTTTGCACTGATTGAGATGGGGGTCTGTATAATAAAGCTAGTGTTATTTTAGTTCCTCGTTTATTATTTAATAGTACGTAAGATATGTCTATATTCGCAATTTGAGGTTTTGACATTTAAGACGGGATTAAGACTTTCCTTTATAAAAAACAGAACTCCTCCTCCATTTCTATTGATCCGACTTTTTCACAAAACATTGTATAACCAGGAAACGTATATTCGGCTAAAAAGTCTCTGTCTTCCGTATTTAACCAAGATTCTGTAATGCCGATTATATCATAATGTTCTGTAAACACGATTTCCTCTAGATCTGAAAATTTATTGCGTATGCTACGAGCATTTACATAAAACACCTTAAGAGTATTAGAGTTGGATGTTACCGATTGTGCATTGTCTGAATTTTCAGTTCGTATTTGACTTACACTACCCTGTCTGGGGTCTGGTTGACCCCGTTTTTTTGAACGGAAATCCTTGACTGCATCGTTCAGCAGACGACCAAGACGTGCAGCTCCTACTTCATTGAGATGTACACCATCTCCTGAAAACAAAGATTTATCATAGAGAGAGAGAGAGAGAGTACAGGAGAATAGAGTGGAAAAGTAATCATCGAGAGAAAGGAGAGGAAATGTAATAGAAATAGAAGCAGATTGGAAGTGGATGTGTTTATTATTGGTCTTTGGGATTAGCTCATAACCACATACTTCTCCCTGGGGGGCTAGAGGGAGGAGGGGAGAGAGAGTGTGGAAGAGGAGGAGGATGGATAAAGAGAGGAAGATGAGAAAAAGGAGGAGGAGGAGGGATAAAGAGAGGAAGAGGAGAAGGAGGAGGAGGGATAAAGTGAGGAAGAGGAGGAGAGATACAGTGAGGAAGAGTAGAAGGAGGAGGAGGGATAAAGAGAGGAAGAAGAGAAGAATGAGGAGGAGGGATAAAGAGAGGAAGAGTAGAAGAAGAATGAGGAGGAGGGATAAAGAGAGGAAGAGGAGAATAATGAGGAGGAGGGATAAAGAGAGGAAGAGTAGAAGAAGAATGAGGAGGAGGGATAAAGAGAGGAAGAGGAGGAGAAGGATGAGGAGGGATAAAGAGAGTAAGAGGAGGAGAAGGAGGAGGAGGGATAAAGAGAGGAAGAAGAAGAATAGAAGGAAAAGAAGAACGTGAAGGAGTAGATGGAGGATGGATAAAGAGGGGAAGAGGAGAAGGAGGAGGAGGTAGATGATGGATAAAGAGAGGAAGATAATGAATATGATAAAAGGAGGCTAAGGTAAAGGTATGGAGAGAAGGAAGATACAAATAATACTTGGAGAATAGATAAGAAGAGGAATTGAAGAGAGAGAGAGGAGAATAAGTGGAGAAAGTCAGAGGTAGTAGATATTAACGAATAGAAGGGAAAGAAACGATAAAGAGAGAAGAAGATATGATGGAAAGAAAAGGAATAAGAGGTGGAAAGAAGAAGGAGTAGAACTTTGAGATTTGATAAACATTTAGAGAGAGAAATGGATGCTAATGATAACAGGTGAGAGAATAAGTTAAATGAATGATAAACTATGAGTAAGGTGAATTATGTATTTATGAGAGAGAGAGAGAGAGAGAGAGAGAGAGGAGCAAGGTGAAGTTATAACATTATGATGAAAAAGAGAGAGTGTGTGAGTAAGAATGAGTGTGTGTGTGTGTGTGTGTGTCCGTAGGTACAGTTGCGAGCGGATATCCTATTGTACTATCATAATATATATACTGTATACACATAACACCTCCACAGCTTCAAGCATTAACCTTTTCAGTGTATGGGTTTGCCTTACAAAACTTTCAATATATAATAACGCATTTAATCTCTTGGCTTTCAGCAGACGATTGTATTCATCATAGAAAGTACCTTTAGCAATCAAAGGGTTAAACCTTATCACAATGAAGACTTTGAATCATACAGACCCTTCCTCAATGGTACAATATCATAGTTAAGGGTATGATCGTGCCTGCAGTGGTCTAGATTGTACACGCTACCTATATATAAAGTACCGTACCCACAACAGCTGAGCAGTGGTAGATTATGTTATTAACTAATTATCTTCAATATTGATTAAAATTTTATTAATCTAACTCGATTATTTGATGGGTGGTATTGATATCGATAGTTCGTACTAATTATAATTGGATAATTATAGCCACAGTGATAATTATAAGAAAGGCGTGATTGTGCAGTAAAGGTTTAGTTTCATCTCCTTATTTTCAAGTGATATTTTAATCATTTGTTTTCACCCTTTATTATCATTAATTTGATTTTGTTTTTTACCAAATTAACTTTTAACGCATACGAATAAAACTTACAATTACGTGTTATTTGTAAGGTTTGTTGTGGGCTAGGTTTGTATTTAAGAAGTGGAAGGAGTAGTAGTAGTAGTAGTAGTTGTAGTAGTAGTAGTAGTTGTAGTAGTAGTTGTAGTAGTAGTAGTAGTAGTAGGAGGAGGAAGAGGAGGAGAATGGGGGGGGGGGGGCGGAAGAGGGGGAGGAGGAGCAGGAGGAGTGGAAAGGCAGGGAAATTAAGGGGAGGTTTTAGTTTGGTCCGTCGATATCCTTCAAGCTTAAGATTACACCCCCTTGAGCCCCTTTCAAGATAAATTTGTACATTTTTCGGTAGAAAAATGTCCCGGCTGAAAGCCGGTTCCTCTTAAATTACAGGCTCGCTATCGCTCGCCAGGATAAAATCGACACCTAAATGGCACGAAAGGTCTTCAAATTGACAGAAATGGGTTGAAAGTTCTTAAATTCGTCAAAATAATGGGGCGAACATCTTAACATTAGGAAAACAATGGGGCTAAACATGAGGGAGAAAGGAGTCACGGAAAAAAATCCCTCGAGTGGATATCTCCCCTTAAGGGGAATTTAAAAGGTAAAGAATGGAGAAGAGAGCTTGGAGAAATACTGAAGACAGGGAGGAGACCATGAGCAATATATGAGAGAGAGAGAGATGTGGACGAAGAGGGATATGAAAGACGAAGGTGACATCGAGAGAGAGAGAGAGAGAGAGAGAGAGAGAGAGAGAATATACTGTATATAAGTCGTTTAAGGGGGCCCACCTCGCCTTTTTTTCTCTTTCTCTCCCTCTCCCTATGGCTTGTATCCATTCGGCCCCATTCAGCCTACTGTTTTAAGACGTTTACCCCCATCTAGGTTTAAATATTTTCTTGGCGAGCGGTAGAGAGCCAGCATATATTTATATGTTTTCGCAGCAAGCTAAATTTGTAAATTTTTCGATAGAAAAATTTCTCCGGCGAAGCTGGATTTCTACATACAATGCTGGCTCGCTATCGCTCGCCAGGAAGAAATCGACACCTGGATGGGGATAAACGTCTTGAAACAGTTGGCTGAATGGGGTCGAATGGATACAAGCCAGGGAAAGAGAGAAAAGGAGAGAAAGATAATAACAAAAAACGGTGACCCCCCTTAAACTACACTAGGTTGAGACAGGTGAATGTCCCCCGTAAGTAAGGTAATACCACACCTACACAAGGCGAGCACAACAATATCTTGGTGCAATTTTGTTGAGGTAATAATTTGTGGTGGGTGAGAGTTGAGCAATGATCTTATTTGTGGTGGGTGAGAGTTGAGCAATGATCTTATTTGTGGTGGGTGAGAGTTGAGCAATGATCTTATTTTCTCCCACACACAAGTACGCAATGCTTTTGTGGTGGGTACAGTACAATGATCTTTATTGGGGTGAGAGTTGAGCAAATCACTTATAATGGGTGGGTGAGAGTTGAGCAATTGATCACACCATTTGTGGTGGGTGAGAGTTTGAGCACATGATCTATTTGTGGTGGGTGAGAGTTGAGCAATATATATATATATATGTGTGGTGGGTGAGAGTTGAGACGATCTTATTTGTGGTGGGTGAGAGTTGAGCACATGCAATGTATTTGTGGTGGGTGAGGAGTTTGTGTAATGATTTATTTGTGTGTGGTGAGATGTTGAGCAATGATCGGGAATTTGTGGTGGGTGTAGAGTGAGCAATGCTCTTATTTGGGTGGGGCTAGTTTTGGGGTGTGTGAGAGTTGACAATGATTAGTATGTGTTGTGTGGTGTTTGTTTTTGAGCAATGACTCTTATGTGTGGTGGGTGAGAGTTTGAGGCAATGATCTTATTTGTGGTGGTGTGAGGTTGAGCAATATCGTCTTGGGGTGGGTGAGAGTTGAGCATGATCTTATTGGGTTCTCCCTGGAATCACAAGTCCGCACGTCATTGTACAACCCTCCTCACGATGCAAGTTCATCATCACACACTCACATAATGGGTACACATACAAATACTGACACACCAATGCATAAATACACACACACACGCACACACACACACACACAACTACCTCCACACACTCAACACCTCGATATAATTCTCTCGCTCTCGAGATATATATATATATATATAGTTCACGCAAGATGTTATACAACAGCAGCAGGTGCAATGTGTATGTGTGTGCGTTTGTGTAAGTGTGTTTGTGTGTGTGTGTGGTTGTGTGTGTGGGTGTGGGCATGTGTGGGTGAGCTTGTAGGCTAGTGTTGTGTGTGTGTCTCTGTGTGAGTATGTAGTGTTGTGTTTGAGCATGACAGTGTATGTGTGTGTATGGGGATGTATTAACTGTGTATGTGTGTGGGTGTGTGTACATAAACAAGCAGTGGTTGGGTCTGGCAAGGCTGTGAATAGCACCCTCAGTAGCAGACAACCCGCCTCTCAGTGCACATCATCATCACCACTATCACTATTACCACCACCACCAACACACTCTCACCACCACCACCACCACACTCACAACTACCTCCACACACTCAACACCTCCACCATAATCTCTCTCGCTCTCGGGCTGTACAGAACTAGTGAACTGAAGGAATGGACTCTAGATTTATAGTGTGGAAAACATCAGAACCGGGATTTTACTGGGTGAACTTCTGTGCAATATATGCCACTCTGCTCGCTCAATAGATTTATAACCTCGAACCTGTAAAGTGCGGTTATTAGAAATCACAGTAAAGGATTAAGTGTGAATGTAATATATATATTACGAGGAATGACATAACCAGGATATGACGTAATGAACATGTAAAATGTGTTGCAACTGTTACCAAGTTAGAGCTATACTGTACCTCGGTCAAGGTCACATTTGGTGCGCCGGTATATTGAAGCTCACTTGATCACCAATAGCCAGTTGGCAGAGGGACTTGATAATAACCTGACCTATTAAACTGACTTGAACTGTGTGTGACGGTGAGGAGGTAATAGTTATTTTAACTCATTGGTCTAATACCCGGTGATCTGAACCTAGTGCAAACCTTTATTGGGCATAGATTGTATAGTAATATTTTGACTGAGAAATCTGTCCTAATCAGAGTAAAATCGCCTTGTTGTGGCTAGACTGAAATATAATTTGTCATCTAGTTATATCTGTGCATTGAGAAATAAGTTGAACTGGTAGACTTAGAGAGGTCTCTCCTAAGTCAAGAAAGTCGTCTGGTGGTGTGGAAGATAAATAAGAAAAACAACTCGTGATCATAGTGAAAGGTTTATTCTCGCACCAAACAACAAGACCCCTTCTTTAGTGTTTGCTTATGGGTTTGATTGTGAAAGAAACTGACAATTCGTTCCTTCGATATTAACATCATCATTAACAATATTATCAACAACAGAACTTACAGTAATCTCAACAGCAACCAAAGACAAGATGGCCACCACTAGAGCACCCCCTTGGTCCGCCCCTCGTCAGCTGGGTCGTTCCATGAGTGTCGGCCGCTCTCCCCCCAGCTCCCTAGATGGCGACACTAGCAGCAACAGCAGTAACAGCAGCAGCAGTGGCAGGATTCGACAGCACCGCAGCGGCAGCAGTGGAAGGAGCCAGCTATACCGCAGTGGAAATAATGGAATGGGGAAATTGTACCGCAGTGGAAGTAGCCAACTTCATCGCAGCGGGAGTTCCACACCCACAACTTTACGGAAACGCGAGTTACTTGGGGCGTACCGATACTCTTCGTCAGAAACTCTTGCAGTATGTGGCAGTGGTGGGACTAGTCGATCCGCCACACCCTTCAGGCAGAGCAGGAGCAGATCCCCAGCCCGGCCGCCCTCCGAGAGTGACGCCCTGGAGGCTCCGGGGGTACAGCAGGAGGCCGTCACCCGGGCCTTCATTTACCCTTCTTCCTTCCACTATAACCTGCGTCTGGCCGGCTTGGTCCTGGTGGTGGCCCATGTGTCCTGCAAGACTATCCTGCCCTGGCTCATGGCCCCACTCACCCTGTCCTGGACCCCTAGATCACTGCTGGTCACCGGGCCCTTTTGATGCCTCAATTTCATCCTATTTCTAGTGTGAATGTTGTCCAACTGACT
>CM064573.1:32174283-32297526 GCA_032716605.1 Paralithodes platypus | reverse complement strand
TTGATTTTCAAAAGGCCTTGCCAAAGTTCCCCCACAAACGTTTACTGCTAAAACTAAAAGCGCATGGAATACAAGACGGTGTGTTGAAATGGATAGAAAATTGGCTCAGCGACAGAAAGCAAAGAGTAGTCATAAACGGTAAGGCATCTAAATGGACCAATGTAAGTAGCGGGGTACCCCAGGGATCGGTACTAGGACCAATTCTCTTTCTAATTTACATAAACGACATAGATGAGGGTCTCACCTGTACAATCTCAAAATTTGCTGACGATACATAAAGTGCAAATAGCATACTCTCAAAAGAACAAGTTGATGATATGCAACACAATCTAGATAAATTGTCATGTTGGGCCCAAATTTGGCAAATGAGTTTCAATGCGGATAAATGTAAAGTACTACATATCGGATACCTAAATGAGAAAGCAAACTATTCGATGAATGGCACTCAGCTTAACCGGCAAGATATGTCATCAGAAGGTTCCGATATGGCCCTAACACAAGCAAGACCATAAAAAAAGCCTTCCATAAAAAAAAAGGGCCTATCAAAACAAAGGAATTTGTCTCTAGGTGAGATAATTCCCCTCCAGTACTCATCCATGTAAATCTCACCCAACCCCCCCCCCCCCCTCCTTCCCCACCTTATTCCCCCCTCCCTCCCCTCCTCAATTATCACCTATTTTTCCTCTTATTATCATCATTTATCGGTTATTTTTCGCTCCCGCGATAATGTAGCACAAGTGGGTTGCAGAAAAGATCGTTATGCAACACCCAGACACCGGCCCACACCGCCCCGCTCGTCTCAGTTACCTCACAAACAGCGAGAGAGGAGGGTTGCCTGTGGCTCTCTCTCGCCTGAGATTATGACCGGGTGGCCAATATCTTCGTTTTTCACCCCCCAAATGCTTTTCCCATTTATTTTAACACTCTTGAAGGTTCATATATACATCATATATGTAAAATAAAAGCATACCGAAAACAAATAATGCTCTATATTGTAAATATAACGAATTCTGTCAGAATCCAAGGCTAGAAATGCACAAATAACTACCCTAGCCCCTAGGTCTATTTAGCGCTTGTCAGGTTAAGAATGTAAACAGAGAAACCGATCTGGGAGTAACAATATCGAGTAACCTAAAACTGGGTCAACAATGTTCAGAAGTTGTTAAGAAGGCAAACTAAATAATTGGCTTTATAGGCAGGTCATTTGAGCATAAATCCAAAGAAGTTATCCTAACCCTTTACAATTCCTTAGTCCGCCCTCTTCTGGAATACTGCGTTCAATCCTGGTGCCCTTATTACCAAAAAGATATAAACAAGCTAGAACGAGTTCAACGTAGAGTTACTAAAATGATACCTAGCCTAAAGAACAAACCATACGAAGAGCGTCTTAGAGAATTAAATCTATTTCCTTTAACCCAGCGCAGATTAAGAGGGTGACTTAATTTCAAGTGTTCAAAATCATCAAAGGCATCGACAATATGAACTGTAGTAAGTACTTCACTATCGACCAATCTAATTACACGCGGGGGAAACGGTTGCAAAATTATTGGTAAATCTTTTTATTCACATGAATCTAAGAATGTCTTCTTCAATCGAGTTGTCAACTTGTGGAATGGGCTTCCCCGAGATGTTATAGACTGCAGCACCGTTGATTCATTTAAACTCCGCTAGACAAATATCTCGCGACTGACGGCGTTTGTAAATGAATAACTATATTTTATCCTCCCCTCAGTTACTAACCCATCTGTCCCCTACTAACTTCCTAATCCTGCCACGGACATTAGTTCAAGGGCAGTAGTTCCCTTTCCAATGTTCCCTTACCCACTCTAAACCACTGTTTGGACACTTGATCCTCAAGTGTTTTGGAGGACAAGCAGCCTAGAAGGGTCACTAGACCTGTTGTTGCTTGATTTCCTTTGTACTCCTTTGTACTCTCTCTCTCTCTCTCTCTCTCTCTCTCTCTCTCTCTCTCTCTCTCTCTCTCTCTCTCTCTCTCTCTCTCTCTCTCTCTCTCTCTTTTTAATTAACAATAACGACATAAATACATCTTGGAAGTTATTCGAAACCACTTACCTAAAAGCAGTGCAAGACTGCATACCATCGAAAATACGGCGTCCAGGCCATAATAATAAGCCCAAATGGTGGAATAAAGATATTTCAAACTGCCTGCTTGCTAAAAAATTTGCTAATGATAGATTAAAATCCTCACAAAATGACGAAGAACGGGTGAAATTTGTAGAGCTACGACGCAAAGCCAAAAAGTTAATTAAGCAAAGTAAAAAGACCTTAGAGTTACATATTGCGAATCAAAGTAAAACAAACCCGAAAGAATTCTATAGTTATATCAGAAAGAAAAAGTTAGTTACTTCAACTGTTGGACCGTTAGTCGATGAAAATGGAGAATACACCAAAGACGAAGTACAAATGAGTAATGCCCTCAATACCTTCTTTGCATCAGTTTTTACAACAGAAGACCTCAGTGATATCCATACACCATCGCCAATTCAGATTGATAATTCAGATGTTCTAAGCAATATCACCGTTACAGAGAGAGAAGTATTGAATTGTTTAGATAAACTCAAGGTAAATAAAACGCCTAGACCGGATACAATCTCGCCTAGAGTTCTAAAGGAAGCTAAGGATGAGCTCTCCAAACCACTGACATTACTATTCAATAAATCCTTGCAGTCTGGAACTATGCCTGATCAGTGGAAGCTAGCCAACGTAACACCGATATTCAAAAAAGGCAGCAAATCCCTACCCAGTAACTATCGTCCAATTAGCTTAACCTCAGTTGTATGTAAAATGCTAGAAACGGTCATACGAGACAGACTCGTAAATCACTTAGAGGAAAATAACATACTTAAAGATACTCAACACGGCTTTCGTAAAAAACGTTCCTGTTTAACAAACCTCTTAGACTTCTTCCACGATATCCTCACCTCTACGATGAGAGTAAAGCTGTAGATATTATATACCATGATTTTCAAAAGGCCTTTGACAAAGTTCCTCACAAACGTTTACTGTTAAAACTAAAAGCGCATGGAATACAAAACGGTGTGTTGAAATGGATAGAAAATTGGCTCAGCGACAGAAAGCAAAGAGTAGTCATAAACGGTAAGGCATCTAAATGGACCAATGTAAGTAGCGGGGTACCCCAGGGATCGGTATTAGGACCAATTCTCTTTCTAATTTACATCAACGACATAGATGAGGGTCTCACCTGTACAATCTCAAAATTTGCTGACGATACAAAAATTGCAAATAGCGTACTCTCAAAAGAACAAGTTGACGATATGCAACACAATCTAGATAAATTGTCATGTTGGGCCCAAATTTGGCAAATGAGTTTCAATGCGGATAAATGTAAAGTACTACATATCGGATACCTAAACGAGAAAGCAAACTATTCGATGAATGGCACTCAGCTTAAGAATGTAAACAGAGAAACCGATCTGTGAGTAACAATATCGAGTAACCTAAAACCTAGTCAACAATGTTCAGAAGTTGTTAAGAAGGCAAACAAAATAATTGGATTTATAGGCAGGTCATTTGAGCATAAATCCAAAGTGGTTATCCTAACCCTTTACAATTCCTTAGTCCGCCCTCTTCTGGAATACTGCGTTCAATCCTGGTGCCCTTATTACCAAAAAGATATAAACAAGCTAGAACGAGTTCAACGTAGAGTTACCAAAATTATACCTAGCCTAAAGAAGAAACCATACGAAGAGCGTCTTAGAGAATTAAATCTATTTCCTTTAACCCAGCGCAGATTAAGAGGTGACTTAATTCAAGTGTTCAAAATCATCAAAGGCATCGACAATATGAACTGTAGTAAGTACTTCACTATCGACCAATCTAAATACACGCGGGGAAACGGTTGCAAAATTATTGGTAAATCTTTTAACTCACACGAATCTAAGAATTTCTTCTTTAATCGAGTTGTCAACTTGTGGAATGGGCTTCCCCGAAACGTTATAGACTGCATCACCGTTGATTCATTTAAACTCCGCGTAGACAAATATCTCGCATCAAACCCGCGACTGACTGCGTTTGTAAATGAATAACTTTATTTTATCCCCCCCTCAGTTACTAACCCATCTGTCCCCTACTAACTTTCTAATCCTGCCACGGATATTAGTTCCAGGGCAGTAATTCCCTTTCCAATGTTCCCTTACCCACTCTAAACCACTGTTTGGACACTTGATCCTCAGTGTTTTGGAGGACAAGCAACCTAGAAGGGTCACTAGACGTGTTGTTGCTTGATTTCCTTTGTACTCCATTGTACTCTCTCTCTCTCTCCAGCCTAAAAACATACGACAATAATTCCCCAAACAAATATACCAATCAACCCCCCAAAACCCAACATCAATCACATACCGTACGACATTAATAAATAACTTTCAAACAAAATATACAACCCAAACAGAAGCAAGAGCAACAACATACACAACAACATCCTGAAACACTTACACCACCTAAACAAAATACACCCACTAACTTCCAAAACCCCAACATCAACAATAATCACATACGATACTCATAAATAACTTTCAAGCACAATAAACAAACAGAAGCAACAACATCAACACCAATATACAGTACTACAACAATTACACCAACCAAAACAAATACACCAACCAACCAACCCCCACAACACTGACATCACCGCCACCTCAACATATCAATAATCCTCAAAAACACAATGAACAGCAGCAAGAACGTCACCACCACCAACAACAATATTACACCATCAAATTAAAACAAATACGGCAACCAACCACCCCCCAAAACACTGACATCACCAGCACCTCACAATATCAATAATAAGTAACTTACTAACACAATAAACAACAAGAGCAAGAACGTCACCACCAATAACAAATCAAAACAAATACACCCACCAACCAACCCCCAAACCACTGACATCACCACCACCTCACAATATCAATAATATATCACTTACAAACACAATAGACTAAAACAAACAGAAGCAAAAACACCAGCACCCACAACAATTAAATCTTCAACTATAACAAATAAACCAAGCAACCCCACCAAAGCCCCAACATCAACATCAATCACACACGGTACTTATAAATCACTTTCAAACACAATAAACAACAGAAGCAAAAATGTCACCACCAGTCATGTCATTGAATGCAGTACTGTTGAAACTTTCAAAATACGTCTAGATAATTATCTCGCTCTTAATCCACGATTAACTGAGTTTACACACGAATAACATCACTTTGTATTGAGCTACCGTTATATTTGTCTCACATAGGTTAGGTAGTTTAGATACAAGCACCCTCAAAAGGATCAATATATATGCTGTTGCTTGTTTTCCTATGTACTCCTTTGTACCAACAACATTACACCACCAAAGCAAAACAAATACACCCACCAACCAACCTCCAAATCACCGCCACCTCACAATATCAATAATCCTCAAAACACACGGGCGCCAATCTAATCATCCAATACGAGCCTAAAGTTAAAAACTCGCCCAAAATCCGATTGCCAAGTGAAAGGAACGGTGTGGCATTCTTGAGTTACTAATGAAAAAGGGTAATTGGTATCGACGCAGGGGGAGGGGGGAGGTGTGATTATATGAGAGAGAGAGAGAGAGAGAGAGAGAGAGAGAGAGAGAGAGAGAGAGAGAGAGACAGCGCGAGAGAGAGAGAGAGAGAGACAGCGCGAGAGCGAGAGAGAGAGAGAGAGAGAGAGAGAGAGAGAGAGAGAGAGAGAGAGAGACAGCGCGAGAGCGAGAGAGAGAGAGAGAGAGAGAGAGAGAGAGAGAGAGAGAGAGAACAAAGGAGTACAAAGGAAATCAAGCAACAACAGGTCTAGTGACCCTTCTAGGCTGCTTGTCCTCCAAAACACTGAGGATCAAGTGTCCAAACAGTGGTTTAGAGTGGGTAAGGGAACATTGGAAAGGGAATTACAGCCTTAGAACTAATGTTCGTGGCAGGATTAGGAAGTTAGTAGGGGACAGATGGGTTAGTAACTGAGGGGGGAATAAAATAAAGTTATTCATTTACAAACGCAGTCAGTCGCGGGTTTGATGCGAGATATTTGTCTAAGCGGAGTTTAAATTAATCAACGGTGCTGCAGTCTATAACGTCTCGGGGGAAGCCCATTCCACAAGTTGACAACTCGATTGAAGAAGAAATTCTTAGATTCGTGTGAGTTAAAATATTTACCAATAATTTTGCAACCGTTTCCCCGCGTGTAATTAGATTGGTCGATAGTGAAGTGCTTACTACAGTTCATATTGTCGATGCCTTTGATGATTTTGAACACTTGAATTAAGTCACCTCTTAATCTGCGCTGGGTAAAAGGAAATAGATTTAATTCTCTAAGACGCTCTTCGTATGGTTTGTTCTTTAGGCTAGGTATCATTCTGGTAACTCTACGTTGAACTCGTTCTAGCTTGTTTATATCTTTTTGGTAATAAGGGCACCAGGATTAAACGCAGTATTCCAGAAGAGGGCGGACTAAGGAATTGTAAAGGGTTAGGATAACTTCTTTGGATTTATGCTCAAATGACCTGCCTATAAAGCCAATTATTTTGTTTGCCTTCTTAACAACTTCTGAATATTGTTGACTAGGTTTTAGGTTACTCGATATTGTTACTCCCAGATCGGTTTCTTTGTTTACATTCTTAAGCTGAGTGACATTCATCGAATAGTTTGCTTTCTCATTTAGGTATCCGATATGTAGTACTTTACATTTATCCGCATTGAAACTCATTTGCCAAATTTGGGCCCAACATGACAATTTATCTAGATTGTGTTGCATATCGTCAACTTGTTCTTTTGAGAGTACGCTATTTGCAATTTTTGTATCGTCAGCAAATTTTGAGATTGTACAGGTGAGACCCTCATCTATGTCGTTGATGTAAATTAGAAAGAGAATTGGTCCTAGTACCGATCCCTGGGGTACCCCGCTACTTACATTGGTCCATTTAGATGCCTTACCGTTTATGACTACTCTTTGCTTTCTGTCGCTGAGCCAATTTTCTATCCATTTCAACACACCGTCTTGTATTCCATGCGCTTTTAGTTTTAGGAGTAAACGTTTGTGGGGAACTTTGTCAAAGGCCTTTTGAAAATCAAGGTATATAATATCTACAGCTTTACTCTCATCGTAGAGGTTGAGGATATCGTGGAAGAAGTCTAAGAGGTTTGTTAAACAGGAACGTTTTTTACAAAAGCCGTGTTGAGTATCTTTAAGTAAGTTATTTTCCTCTAAGTGATTTACGAGTCTGTCTCTTATGACAGTTTCTAGCATTTTACATACAATTGAGGTTAAGCTAATTGGACGATAGTTACTGGGTAGGGATTTGCTGCCTTTTTTGAATATCGGTGTTACGTTGGCTAGCTTCCACTGATCAGGCATAGTCCCAGACTGCAAGGATTCATTGAATAGCAATGTCAGTGGTTTGGAGAGCTCATCCTTAGCTTCCTTTAGAATTCTAGGTGAGATTGTATCAGGTCCAGGAGTTTTATTTACCTTGAGTTTATCTAAACAATTCAATACTTCTCTCTCTGTAACGGTGATATTGCTTAGAACATCTGTGAGAGAGAGAGAGAGAGAGCGCGCCACAAAACCATTACATTCTAAAACCTTAAGGGGGAGGTAGTTACCTTTTGTGGACCCCCTTCTCCCTCATGTTTAGCATAATAGCTTTGAAACTTTAGGACGTTCGTTCCGTTAGTTTGGTGATTTTGAAACCTTTCGCCCCATTTTTGTATCAATATTAAGACCTTTCATGCCAATTAGGTGTAGTTTTTTTCCTAGGGAGCGATACTTAGCTTGTACTTTTTTAGAAAAAAAATCAGCCTTCGGCCTGGACATTTTTCTACCGAAAAATTTACAAATTTAACATGAAAGGGGGTCTAGGATTTGTTTTTAAAGTTGATGCAGGTTTAGCGAGGAAACTCAAAACATGTATTAATGGATAAATATATAGAGAAAAAAACAACCACCACTCCCTTAGAAAAACATATGTTCGTTTGCTCTCTGTCTGTCTCTGTCTATCTCTCTCTCTCTGCTATTCCTATCTTCCACTTTTCTTAATTAGTGGTTCTACTAACTCTATTAGAATTAAATGCTGAGCACCTCACTTGAATCGTAAGGCCTGTGTGGACAGTGTACCTATGTATTCATGTGTTCACCAACCCAGCAATTAATTTACAAATAAACCTAATTAATGAAATCAATGAAACTAATGAATATAATTATGTGGTACTCACACCGAAATTCGACGCACTAAGCATTACACTATCAAAACGGTTAAAGGTTTATGCACAAGCCTATGATATATTATTCATTCTCGAAAACTAAATATTAATCTGAGCTTGTACATATACTCAATTGCGCTATGGTAGTCTAATGATTAGACGAATGGAAGGGGTAATTGATGGGGCACTTAACCACAGTGGAAGGCCTCGCTAGGAATGATTCCAGAACCTGAATAAATTCAAAGGTATTTACCAACCCACCAATTACCTTACAAATAAACAATTAATTAAATCAATGAAACTAATGAATATATGTGGTACTAACCGAAATTCGGCGCACTAAGCAAGACGGTTAAAGGTTTATGTAAAAGCCTACGATATATTATTCATTCTTGAATACTGAATATTACTCTGAGCTTGTACATAATTATACCCAACTGCACTATGGTAGCATGGAACTAATGGAAGGGGTAATTGATGGGGCATTTAACCACAATGGAAGGCCTCGCTAGGAATTACTCCTGAACCTTAATACATTCATATTTATTTACCAACCCACCAATTACCTTACAACTAAACCTAATTAATGAAATCAATAAAACTAATGATTATATGTGGTATTCCAAGGACTCAAACCAAACATACTCACAGCGAAAGTCAAAGTCGGCGCACTAAGCATTAATTACGCTATCAAGACACTTATAGGATTATAACCCATAATGTATTTCATTTTACTGTAGGATATCCAACTTGCAATATATGACATTCATGTTTTTGTATTCTATGTGAATGAGGGAGACAAAAGGCATAACTGCCTGCAGCGAGTGTCTGCCCCAGATTTCAAAGAGTGACAGGGCCGAAATCAAGGGACGTTCGAGCTATAATGCCTGCACACACGGAGTTTGAAGCAATTTAAGTCATAGGAAGAGGGAAAGACTGATTCTGGGAGAGAGTTCCAGAGCTCAGCAGTTGAATAGAAGAAAGTCTGAGAATAGCGTTTAACTCTTGGGTTGGACAGTTGCACAGAGTAGGGGTGGGATTGTGTTGCAAGGCGGGTACTACGTACCCTACGTATAGGAGGTGGTATAAACTGGGAAAGCTCCGAGGAACACTGATTATTGTAGTAGCGATAGAATAGCGAGAGAGATGCAACATTGCGGCAAAGAGAGAGAGATTGCAGAGAGTTGGTGAGTGGACGGGAGTTAATGATACGAAAGGCTTTCCTTTCTACTTTGTCTAGGAGTGCGGTGTGAGAGGATCCTCCCCCAACATGTGAACAATACTCAATACAAGGACGCACTGTGCCCCTGTACAGAGCAAGAAGCTGCGCAGGGGTAAATAACCCCTTAAGCTGCCTTAGCGAGACTGGTAATATGGTCCTTCCAAGTGAGAGCAGAAGAAAAAGTGACACCGAGAACATTGAGAGAAGATGAAGGGTTGATTTTTGCATTGTTGAAGATTAAGGGATAGTCCTCTGGAGGTTTCCTGACGGGTAGTAAGATGGATAAATTGAGTTTTGGAAGCATTAAATACAACAAGGTTTTATCTACCCCAATTGGAAATAGTAGCTAGGTGAGAAGATAAGTGTGTTATGGCTTCATTACGTTTGCTTTTGAGGGCCTGCTGGCTGGGGTGTTCTGGAAAACTAATTGAGTGGTGTAAGGTAGAGTCCTCTGCATATGAATGGATGGGACTGGATGTACAGTTGAGAAGATCATTTATGAAAATTAGAAAGAGAATAGGAGATAGCACAGAACCCTGAGGAACACCGGAGTTGATAGGATGAGGAAATGAGCGTTGGCCGTCCACAACCGCAGCTATGGAACGGCCAGAAAGGAAATTAGAGACAAAGGCACAGATGGAGGGACAGAAACCGATGGAGGGCAGTTTGGAAATTAAAGATTTGTGCCAGACTCTATCGAAGGCCTTCGTTATGTCTAGTGCAACAGAAAAAGTCTCAAAAGTTGGATGACCAAGAGTTAGTAAGATATGAAAGAAGATCACCAGTAAAGCGACCCTTAATGCCCCTTTCCCACTGGTGAGACAAGTCACGATTTTCGTCGCCGATGCATTCGTTTTGTCAAATTCGCAAGAATACGTGCGACCTTCACGATTTCGACCGTTACAAACAGATGACAAATTATACTGGGCGAAGATGTCGCCGATGCCGGCGACGCAATCGCCGACATCGGCGATTTTATCGGGGAAGTGAGCGATGTTTCGCCGATAAACCTCTGCGAGGCATTTTTTTAAGGCACAAATTCTTGCGATTCATCGTCGATCATCGGCGTTGTCATCGCACATACGTCGGCGAGATCGGCGAGGTGTGCGCAGCTGAGCGAATGTAACGTGAATGTGCTAATTGCAGAGTGGAATTAGCATATCACGCCAAACTAATGGGCCGAACGTCATAAAATATGAAAACTAATGGGGTTAACCATGAGGAAGAAAGGGGACCAGAAAAACGACCCATCTCCCCTTAATTCCCCTAGGGGAGGTGTGGTGGAGTGGTCTTGCCACTGGCCTGGTAATCCAAAGGTCCCGGGTTCAAATCCCGATGTATCAATGGGAAGATATTATTGGGATGGAATTTGTGCTGTACCTAGTATCAGTGCATTACCACAAGCCCACCGAAACGTCAATAAAATACCCTCATTGTTCCCTGATTAAATAGCACTGTATGAATATTCCCATATTCAAAATATGCTATAGGGGTGCAATGCCTGGTGAGTTATCTGCTCAACAGGTGGCGTTGTGTGTGTGTAAGTGTGAGAGTCCGAGTGTAGGGGGTGGGACGGTGAAGCACGGGAACGAGGTGGCTTCAGAGATGGGGTCGTTTCGGGCCGTGAGTGAGCACCGTGCCTCGTGTGAGGGCAAGATGGCGGGTGCTCGTTGTGCTCTGCGTGCTTCACGTGTCTCACTCCCTAGACTGGAACAAGACCTCACGGGCTTCACTGTTCATTGTAAAAGCGGTGAATGTTAAGGCTCTCAGCCTATGCCCGAGAGGAAGTAAGTTGGAATATAGAAAAAAAAAAAAAAAAAAAATCGGAGGTTGGCAATGCTTCGCCGGAGACATTTTTCTATCAAATAATGTACACATTTAGCTTGCTCTCAAAACAACAAATATATATCTTGGCTTGCTACCGCTCACCAGGAAAATATTGAAACCTGAATGGGGGTAAAAGTCTTAAAACAGTAGGCTGCACGGGCCGAACGGATACAAGGCAAAGAGAGAGGGAGAGAAATAGAAAAAAAAAAAAAAAACGAGGAGAGAGAGAGAGAAAGAGTAAACTAAAAAAAGCGAGGTGGGCTCAATTGTTAAGCCGTAACGCAAACATTGAGCCCACCTGCTGTTTGTTGTTTTCTCTTTCTCTCCCTCTCCTCGTTTTTTTTTTTTTTTCTATTTCTCTCCCTCTCTCTTTGCCTTGTATCCGTTCGGCCCCGTTCAGCCTACTGTTTTAAGACGTTTATCCCCATCCAGGTGTCGATTTCTTCCTGGCGAGCAATAGGGAGCCAGCATTGTATGGAGAAATCCGGCTTCGCCGGAGACATTTTTCTATCGAAAAATATACAAATTTAGCTTACTCTCAAAACAAATATATATATATATGTCCGCTGAACATGATGGCGGTGTTTAGATTATTCTATCATCATTATTGGATTTTATAGAATTAAATTTATAACGATAGTTTTTCGCTCTTATAGAATCCATTCCGCAGCAAAATATTAACTCAGTCTGTTTTCACCAATAATAACTGCTTTTTATATTTTGTTGTTTTCATGAACGGCAAGAGGAAAGGTTATTCTATAAGATTTCATCAACAACAACAACAAAAATAACAATATGTGGAATTTCACCGTAGGTGAAGGCATATCATCAGTCCGCCCGTATTTGCCCTAACTCTCAGTCGGTTTTCACCCATAATAATTGTTTTTTATATTGTTTTGTTTTCATGAACGGCAAGAGGAAATGTTATTCTATAAGATTTCATCAATAACAAAAATAACAATATGTGGAATTTCACCGTAGGTGAAAGATATCTCAGCCTAATATTTTTTTTTTACCCACCTGCCGAAGGTGCTCTTTGGCATCGTCGATGTTCCCGGAACATCTGAGAGCATCGGCCGAATGTGCTCTTTGGCATCGTCGATGTTCCCGGAACATCTGAGAGCATCGGCGACAGTGAGTGTCGGTGAGTATCCATGCAGCGTTGCAAAGGTTTTTTGTGCGAAACCATCCGCATGTCTCGCCGATGTCACAGATGATTGCAGAAACCCTTCGGCGATGCTCGACGATGCTTGCGAGGGTAACCGATCATCGTGAGTCCTCGTCCAAAATTTTTAACTGTGCGAACATTGTGTGACGACTCCGCGAGGGCCCTTGGGAGGCCTGAGAGGCCTTGAGAGTCAAACGATTTTTTATGAGGTGTTGAGACATGTCACGAATGTGCCAATTAATTGGTTTCGGAGACGAAAATCGTGACTTGTCTCACCAGTGGGAAAGGGGCATAAGGAAGCCATACTGGTGATCTGAGAGCAGATTATGAGAAGAGAAATGCTTAAGAAATTTGGAAGCAAGAATAGTTTCAAAAACTTTAGAGATACATTTGTAATAAAAGGCATCAAATACTTGAAGAGAAGAGAAGAGAAGTTGAAGAGAATATGCTTTAACCCGTCCAGCCCCGGCTAGTTTTGTAATGTTTGTTCACCAGAACCCGGCCGGTTTTAAAAAAATGGTTTTATTCCAGAAACAATAGCGAATGGCTTAGGAATGAAGGAAAAACCACAAAAAAACGCTCAAAAAGCTTAAAGAATGGTCCTACAGAGCCCCCGAAAACGTATTTTACAAGAGTAAAAAATGTAAGGCAATTACCCAAAAAAAATAGGTTATTGCGCGCTCACGCGCACGCACGTGGACTTTGAGAGTTTTCAACCATCGGCACGGTTGCGTGGGATACGTACACAGTTCCCATACAAATCTGAGCCCTCTTGAGTGGCTAGACCTGAGGTTACGGTCGGCGCAATTAGGGTGACGCACCAGGCGCGTCTCTGGGGCTGTGCGTTACATACATCGCCGACGCGTCAGGCGCGTCGCTGGGGCTGTACGGGTTAACTTAATAAATAGGTTTGGTCCGGTGCCTGGGGAGCTTCAATATTCACATGTAAAATTTAAAAAGGTACCATACCTTTCAGTAATTAATATATATACTGTGTGTTTATATATATATATATATATATATATATATATATATTATTTATATATATTTATATATATATATATATATTAGTAGGCATATACAGTATATATATATATATATATATATATATGAAGCCATGAAAAGAGTGAAGTTGGGGAAAGCACCAGGAACAGATGGAGTGTGTGGGGAAATGTTGAGGTATGGTGGTGAGATAGTGATCGAATGGGTATGGAAAATGTGCAAACTAGCAAGGAGAGGAGAACTATGGGAAGAGGATTGGGTTTAGTAGGAAAGAATGGTAGAGATTGGGAGTTGAATCAGTTGCTGTTCGCTGATGACACAGCATTGGTGGCGGATTCTGATGAGAAACTGCAGCGGGTAGTCAAAGAGTTTGGTGAGGTTTGTGGAAGGAGGAAACTGAAGGTGAACGTCAATAAAAGTAAAGTAATGGTGTGTAATAGGGGAGAGCATAGGGTGAATCTAGATGTGAGGCTGGATGGGGAAATATTGGAACAAGTAGAGTGTTTTAAATATCTAGGAGGAACGATTAAGCAGGAGTGGAGGTATGGAAGTGGAGGTAAAACAGAGAGTGTGTGAAGGAAGGAAGGTTTTCGGAGCAATGGGAAGTATGTGGAAGACGAGAAATCTCGGAGTGAAAGTAAAAAGTGCACTGTATCAAGGAATTGTTGTGCCAACAGTGATGTATGGGGCTGAGACATGGGCTCTGAAGAAAAAGGAGAAAAGAGGGCTGGATGTGATGGAGATGAGCTGCTTGAGGAGTATGTGTGGAGTTACTCGTAGAGACAGATTGAGGAATGAAGAGATACGTAGGAGAGTGGGGAAGCAGGAACATTTGTCAGCCAGAGTGGACAGAAGGGTGCTGAGCTGGTATGGTCATGTTGAACGAATGGGACATGAAAGGCTTACAAAGAGAAAATGTGAGTCAGGTACAAGGGGAGATAGAAGGGCAGGAAGACCCCCATTGAGATGGAGAGACTGTGTAAGAAAGGCTTTGGATGATAGAGGAATGACTATAGATCAGGCAGGGGAAGTGGTGGTGGACAGGAGTGAATGGAGAATGCTTGTGAATAGTTGAGTGAACACGTGGTCATTTGGAGTAAGGGGTCGGGCGCAAGTTGGACTAGATAATAGTCCATCAGGCGCCTGGCCCGGGGAGACGATAATATGAAGGGTGCGCCTGGAAGTGTGGTGGGAGGGCTTGTGGCTTGTGGCATGTCTGCCTGCCGAGATCGGAACCTCTCCGGGTGGTCGGGGGCCGGGGGAGTGCTGGAGCGACCTTGGTGACCCTGGTCTCTGGGTCTTCTCCTGGGTGACCTGGATGTGTGTGAGTTTGTGCTTTTTATCTGTGTTTATTTGTTGTTTTATGTTGTTTTTGTGTTTGGGGATTGGGCCTGAGCATATAGATAGATAGATAGACTTTATTGTCCACTCACTTTAATGTCCGCTCACTTTATTGTCCGCTCACTTTATTGTCCACTCACTTTATTGTCCACTCACTTTAATGTCCACTAACTATATTGTTCACTCACTTTAATGTTCGCTCACTTTAATGTCCACTCACTTTATTGTCCACTCACTTTAATGTTCGCTCACTTTATTGTCCACTCACTTTAATGTTCGCTCACTTTATTGTCCACTCACTTTATTGTCCACTCACTTTAATGTTCGCTCACTTTATTGTCCACTCACTTTAATGTCCGCTCACTTTAATGTCCACTCACTTTATTGTCCACTCACTTTAATGTTCGCTCACTTTATTGTCCACTCACTTTAATGTTCGCTCACTTTATTGTCCACTCACTTTAATGTTCGCTCACTTTATTGTCCACTCACTTTAATGTTCGCTCACTTTAATGTCCACTCACTTTAATGTCCGCTCACTTTGATGTTCGTTCACTTTAATGTCCACTCACTTTAATGTTCGCTCACTTTAATGTTCGTTCACTTTATTGTCCACTCACTCTGATGTTCGCTCACTTTATTGTTCGCTCACTTTAATGTCCACTCACTTTAATGTTCGCTAACTTTAATATTCGCTCACTTTAATGTCTACTAACTTTAATGTTCGTTCACTTTAATGTCCAATCACTTTAATGTCCAATCACTTTAATGTTCGCTAACTTTAATATTCGCTCACTTTAATGTCTACTAACTTTAATGTTCGCTCACTTTAATGTTCGTTCACTTTAACCCTCGTCTAGTGGGGGGGTTTTGGGCTATTTTGGGCATATTCAGGCCCTCCTGAATGATCAATCAAGTATCTGCATGAAAAGAAATGTATTCAGCAAAAACCTAGGCGCTACAAGCTTCAAAATGAGACCATAACGAGCTACGTAGCACTCGTCGTTTTGACGCAGTGGTACCACCAACATGGGAGTTTAGCGTATAGCGGCATATTTTTTCCAGCTACGCTCACTACTGGCTACACTGCCGGCCTCTCGAGAACAGAGGGAGCGTGAGTCAGTGGGCGGCGGTAAGCCCTGGGTGTCGGCCGTTTGGCCTGCTGTGCTCCCGGCCATTTGCAATCGATGTTAACCCTTTAAAAGCCTTAATAATGCTCCTAACTTGCTGCTTTTTTAGATACGGACTTAAGTCGGGCCCCGCTCTTTAAGTGTTTATGTTCGCTCACTTTAATGTTCGCTCACTTTAATGTCCGCTTACTTCAATGTCCGCTTACTTCAATGTCTGCTCACTTTAATTATTCTTGATAGAGAAGGCTCCATGCCGATTAACTATCAATAGTATAGGATCTGGTAAGACAGCAAATAACACATAATATTTGCTCACTTTAATATTCGCTTACTTTAATGTTCGCTCACTTTAATGTTCGCTCACTTTAATGTCAGCTCACTTTAATGTCCGCTCACTTTAATGTCCGCTCATTTCAATGTCCGCTCACTTAAATGTCTGCGCACTTTAATTTCAGCCTACTTTAATGTCTGCTCATTTAAATATCCACTTTCTGTAATACTACTCTCTTTATTTCCCACTTACTTTTAATTTCCTGTGTGTGTGTGCATCTCTCTCTCTCACACACACTCTATCTCTCTCTCTATCTATATCTATCTATCTATCTATCTTTTATCTATCTATCTCCTCGTCTTCTAACTCACAACTCAACCTGTACCGACAGAAATTCTACCACGCTGTGCAATATTCTCTAACCGCTAGCTCAGCCTCCCTACCTTCTCTATCTATCTACTCTCTCTCTCTATATATATATATATCACATACACACACACCATAACTTCCTAGTATTATGAACAATTTGAACTACCGTATCTGTTTTACACACTATAGGCTAATACCTTTATTCTAAATACTCTTAATATATATTGATTAAATGTTATATATTTAGCACTTTGAAATTCTTTGTAATGCCTCATACTGGGCATGCTTGTAATTAATTGTCGGGTTCTTTTCAGCTGACGGTAAATGTAATCCTACAGCAACGGATTTCACGATCCGTAATGGAAAAATATGAAACTACTTATGTGTCTGCTTTATGTAAATACCAGTTTTTCTTAAATTAAAAACGTATTACACTTCAAAAATCTTCTTAACCCTTTCACGCATATGACACGATTTTGAGCCTATTGGGGTGACTCTAAAGCCTTTGTTACCATCAGGGGTATTTAGAAAACTTTAGCTTAGTTACTTCAACCTCTGCAGTTGTCTTTGAGTTAGCTTTGGGCAGAAAACTAATTTTGGAGAGGTAATTATAAGAGTGAGAGAACTCTATTTCTTATTGCTAATCTGGCAACCTATGCGTCATAAATGCGTGAAAGGGTTAATCACTGAGAAATTTAGGTGAGGACATATAAATTTACCGTCAGCTGGAAATATATAGGGTAGTGTGTGTTTTAGTATTGTGGATCGTGTGTGTGTATTTTAACTTGGCTTTGTTTTGTGCTATTTGACTTATTTTTCCTATGTAAATGAAGGAGACAAATGGCAAAGCTGCCTGCAACAAGTGTCTTCCCAAAAGTCGAAAGAGTGACAGAGCCAAATTCAAAATATGTTAGTCATAATGTCTGTCCACACGAGCTGGAAGTAGTTTGAGTCATAGGCTGAGGGAAAGACATATTGAGGGAGAGTTAAATGTCGAATACTTTTATTACATGCATTTCTGAAATTCGTTGTTTCGTTTGATCATAGTTATATTTTCTCTCTCTCTCTCTCTTTTATTGAAAAGCATAGTGATGCCCCATCTTGAATATGGCGTGCAGTTTTGGTCTCCTTATCTGAGCAAGGACATTGAGAAACGAGAGTCGATGCAGCGTAGAGCGTCAAATTTGATTCCGTCACTAAGAAATAAATCTTATCATGAAAGACTAACAAAATTAAATTTGTTTTCACTTAAGAAATGAAGATTGCGAGGTCAATTGATCGAGTGTTTCAAGATACTAAAGGGATTTGATCAAATTGATGTAGATTCACTTTCCAAAATAGATAATAGTTCATTAACTCGGGGAAATGGAATGATATTAATAACCAGGAGGGCGAATATCGCTGTCACAAAGCATTTCTTCACCTACAGTGTGGTCATGGAGTGGAACAAATTGCCAGAGAAAGTGGTAAAATGTAAGACAATTGACACATTCAAAAGAAGTCTAGACATTCATTTTGAGGTGGGATTAAAATAGGTTAAAAAATAAAAATAAAAAAGGTTAACCATCAGTAGTATATAATATTTCTCAACTTCGTTCTTTACTATTAATTTCCTAGTAGAAGTTGTTCTCATTCTGCTGGATGACTTTTTTCCCCAACTTAATTTCATGCCGACCAACGGTCGGAGGAAGAGGTGGGTGGTAAGAGAGCCTTCTGCTTTGCTATCCTTGCCTTCCAATTTGTAGCAAATTCTATATTAGCATTAAGTCTGGACTACCTAGTACGGACCGCAAGATGTGTGTAGTCTGTGTATCTATGTAAACAAATCTCTCTCCGCATATCTATCTATTGATCTATCTATCCATCCACATTTCTCCCTCCCCCAATATATATATATATATATATATATATATATATATATATATCTATCTATCTATCTATCTATCTATTGCCTGACGCCGTGATCCCCGAAGGGGTGGCCACGAACGATCCGCCCCCATGCACCTCTGTCCCCAGTCAGTTGACGCCCCTCCCCCCAACCAGCACCGCTTTCGTTCATGTACTTCCTCACTCCATCCTTCCACCTCTCATTCGGTCTACCTCTCCCTCTCTGTCTCTCCACCTTGCTCTCGTACACCCTCTTAGCCATTCTCTCGCTTTTCATACGTTCCTTATGGCCGAACCATCTCAAGTTGTTCCTTTTCACACTTTCCAGCACAACTACATCCACACCACACCTCCTTCTTACTTCCTCATTAGTCTGTCTATCCCTCCATGTAACTTCGCACGCACTCCTTAAGTAATTCATTTCCACTGCACTCACTCTTGGTCTGAGTCTCTCAACTAACGTCCACGCTTCGCTTCCGTAAGTCAGTGTCGGGATTACCACACTGTCATGCAAGGACTTCTTCACTTCCATACTGACCACTCTATTTCTTGTTACTGCTTTTAGCGTTCCTACAACCCTCTTCCGCTGTTGTACCCTCTCCCGCACTTCTTCATCCATAGTCCCATCTTTACTCAACACACTGCCCAGATACTTAAAAGAGTTGACGATCTCCATAGCCTGACCGTTCAGCTTCACCTCACACTCTGTGACTTCACCCCTTTCGAAGACCATAACCTTGCTCTTCCCCGCATTTACCTTCAAATTCCGTTTTTCACACACTGTTCCAAACTCATTTACCAGACCCTGCAACTCCCATTCATTATCACTCATCAGAACTGTATCATCCGCAAACAGCAGTATAGGTAGCTTCCACTCAATTCCCTCCCTTTTCAGCGATACACCAACATCCACTGCTCTTGATAGTATTTCTTTCATGACTCCATCCATATATACAGTAAACAACCACGGGGACATCAAACACCCCTGTTTCAAACCAACATTCAGGTCAAAGAACTCGCTCTGCTCACTCTCCACACGTACTGCCGCCTTTGCACCCTCATACATGCTCTTCACTGATTTCAGCAACTTGCCCTCTACTCCGTATATTCTAAGTACTTTCCACAAACCTTCTCTATCCACTCTGTCATAGGCCTTCTCCAAGTCCATAAAGGCAACATACACCTTTTGTTTCTTCTCCAGATACTTCTCCACAACACAATTCAGGGTAAAAATCTGATCTACACATCATCTTCCCTTCCTAAAACCTCCCTGCTCGTCGCCTATCCATTTCTCCGTTCTCACTCTCACTCTCTCAATCACTACCCTACTGTATACCTTCCCTACTACGCTTAGAAGACATATTCCTCGTGGTTACCACACACTCCTCTTTCCCCTTTGTATTTTTTTTTTAGTAGAATAATGTTTCTTCAGCCGGTTCCTCCTACAATTAGACTCGCTATTGCTCGCCAGGAAAAAATCGACACCTAAATGGCACGAAAGGTCCAAATATTAACAAAGAAATGGGGTGAAGGTATTACAATCGCCAAACAAATGGGTCGAACTTCTTAAAATCTAGAAACAAATGAGACTAAACATGAGGGCGAAGGGGAGCAAGAAAAACGATCCTCCCCCTTAAAGTGATTGAACAATAAAGTGAGTGCATGTCTGTCTACTGCTCTCCTCTTCTTCCTTCTATGCCCATCTTCTTCCCATCTCCTCTCTCTCTCTCTGCCTCTCGCCCTATCGTCTTTACGCTTGGCCTCCCACCCTCAGCGCCTTCGTCACCCACCCTGGTAGCTTATATACACACACACACCCACACACACACTCTCTCTCTCTCTCTCTCTCTCTCTCTCTCTCTCTCTCTCTCTCTCTCTCTCTCTCTCTCTCACACACACTCACACACACACTAACTCTCTATCATTCACTCTCTCTCTCACAGGGTCTCAAACGAACGGTAAGTCCCTAATTTTCGACTTTTGTATTGTACATGGGAAGAAAAGATTGTGGTTTAAAATTCATATTAAATCTTTGCAAGTGATAAGATGGCCTAACCAATGCCCTTATATATAAATTTGCATGAATTCATCCTCATATTCATTCAAGTCTTCTAACAAAACTGCTCCGGTTTGACACACACACACACACACACACACACAGCCCGTAGCCTAGTACGTAGAGCTCTCGTCTCACACATGAGGGGTCGGGGGTTCAATCCCCGGCCGGGCGGAGACAAATTGGGCTTGTCTCCTTTCATGTGTTAGCCTCAGTTCACCTAGCTGTAAATAGGTACCTGGAATAAGTGGACGACGTTGTGACGTCCCATCTGGGGTTGGCAAAAATGGTACAAGGCGAGATGGGTATCATATGGTTCACCTAAGCTGATGGCAACCTAAGCCTTCGGGCGAGACGGTACCGTCTATAGTGAGAATGGTACCATACAGATCCACCCTAAGCCTTCGTTTCCGATGTCGCCTATTGGCTAAAACTACAGACAACACACACATCCACAGCCATTCCAACGATACATATAACACCTACACATATAGGAGGCGGGAAATAACGAGCATGCTCACTCCCGCAATACAACTAGAGTAAGTACAACTAGAGTAACACACACACACACACACACACACTCTATTCCTGACTTCCACCCTCAATGCTACTACACACAGAGAGATCCTGGAGTGCGCGAGATCGGGCATCCTTTCCTTGGGACGCCATATTGGGGTGGATCCTATTTGTAATTGGGGGCGGTAATTATCAAACAATTAGCTGATTTAATTTTTGATTAAGGGGGGCTTATATATTTCCGAATATATATATTTGTTCATTGTGTTCTTTTACTTTCCTCCCAAGAACTTCATCAAGCTTAAAACCACACTCCGAAGACCCCCCTTCAAGATAAATTTGTACGTTTTTCGATAGAAATATGTTCCGGCCGAAGGCCCATTCTTCTTAAATTACAGGCTCGCTATAGCTAGCCAGGAAAAAATCGATACCTTAGTTACATGAAAGGTTTTAATATTGACAAAATAATGGGGCGAAAGATCTTCAAATCGCCAAGTCAATGGGGCAAGCGTCTTAAAATCTCAGAAATAATGGGGCTAAGTATGAGGGAGAAAGATGTTCAGAAAAATCCACCATCTCCCCTTAAGTATAATTTAGATTGAGCGGTCGTTATTTATCATGCACCTGTAAAGCCGATTCTTTATTAACCCCTTCTGTACCGGCGCCGTCTTTTTAACATTATGCTGGCTACTACTAGACGATGTTATGCATTTATAAAGGGACTTCAGCAATTAACAGGCTTTGAACTATCTCAATCAACCCCTTTTCTACCACACATCCTTCCTGATCTACATACAATCGTCTATATAAAGCTAGAATATAATGTAACAGACGTCGCTGGTACTGTAAGGGTTAAGAGAGGCTAAAGGACACTAATGGTAACAATATGGCGGAAGTTGGGCGATCTATGTTACTCTATTTCACACAGACAGACAGACCGACCGACCGACCGACAGACATACACACACACACACAGCAAGCTCTCCCCTTCTTACTATATCACGTTTGACCTCACACCCTTACAACTCTGTCACCCTCACCCCTTCTTTTTTTTTATGCAGGACTATCTCTTCCCCCGCACTTGATCCCACCAACACCTATATAGTTTGCTACCTCTTCCCCCCCATAAATTCATAACTATCACTTTACTGTATATATAATTATTCATATTGTTTTCTTATCTATTTATTTATTATTATTATTATTATTAGTAGTAGTAGTAGTATTATTAGTATTTATTAGTATTAGTATTTTTTGTATACAGGACTATTTCTTCCCCTGCACTTGATCTCCCCAAAACCTATATAGTCTGGTGTTTCTCTCTCTCTTTCTCTCTCTCCTTCTTTTTTTTATGCAGGACTATCTCTTCTCCCGCACTTTATTCCACCAACACCTATATAGTTCGCTACCTCCTCCTCCTCACACATTCCTCAGTGCATAACTTAGGTCTCTCTCTCTCGTTCGTTCAACATCAACTCACTAAAACAAATGTATTTTGCTTTAATTTATCCTCATATTATTTATTGTGCTACTATCTGGGGTGGAGCCAATAAAACTTATTTAGACGCCATATTTCTAGCTCAGAAAAAGATATTACGAATTATTACCTATCAATCATATAACGCTCATACTGGACCTATATATAAAGATCTTGGTTTATTGAAATTAAATTATATTCTTTGTTCACAAGCAGTCCGTTTTGTATATAAAGATCTAAATCAACAATTACTCATGGATGTCAATTTTGACTTAATGACACACAATTTTAACACACGAGGAGTCGAGGAGTCATTACGACTACCGGTACCTTACTATAGAAGAACACATGGACAACGTAGCCTACATTACAGGGGCCCGAAATTGTGGAACACGTTGAACGAATCTGTTAGACACTCCAAATCTGTATTTGCATTTAAAACTATAATCAAACAAAGCTTCCTTAATCAATACTAATACTTAATTCAGTCTCTGAAAGCAAAAGTTTTGTTTATATGTATACTTACCTTATCTTTAATATATTTTAGCATACTGAGTAGGTCACGTATCAATTGTATAATTTAGTAAGAACCATTACAAATTATTATAGCTTGAATATTGTTTATTACATCTAATAATTGTTAAGCAACTATGTGCTGTTTAGCTTCATATATTTCATTATGCCTATATAGCTAGCTAACATGAACTACTTCTTAGCTAGCTGCATTTGCCACATTAATTACTATATGTATCATCATTCTTATTGTATATGTACCTTTTGGAAATAAAAATATATCACTCACTCACTCTCTCACTCAGGCGGCTGATCAGGTCCTTCAAGGAAAAATCTAATAGAATCTTAATTTCAGGAATTGTTCCCCGGATTGATGTAGAAAACCGATTCTACAACATAGCTACCAGTACAAATCGCCGACTAGCCAAACTCTGCAGGGAGGAGGACATCGGCTTTGTCGACACGTGGGATCATTTTCACTATGATAAATCTTTGTTTTCAGGAGATGGTGTACATCTCAATGAAGTAGGAGCTGCACGTCTTGGTCGTCTGCTGAACGATGCAGTCAAGGATTTCCGTTCAAAAAACGGGGTCAACCGGGGGTATCCAGGCAGGGTAGTGCAAGTCAAATACGAACTGAAAATTCAGACAATGCACAATCAGTAACATCCAACTCTAATACTCTTAAGGTGTTTTATGTAAATGCTCGTAGCATACGCAATACATTTTCAGATCTAGAGGAAATCGTGTTTACAGAACATTATGATATAATCGGCACTACAGAATCTTGGTTAAATACGGAAGACAGAGACTTTTTAGCCGAATATACGCTTCCTGGTTATACAATGTTTGAGAAAAGTCGGATCAATAGAAATGGAGCAGGAGTTCTGTTTTTTATAAAGGAAAGTCTTAATCCCGTCTTTGTCAAAACCTCAAATTGCGAATATAGACATATCTTACGTACTATTAAATAATAAACGAGGAACTAAAATAACACTAGCTTTATTATAGAGACTCCCAGCTCAATCAGTGCAAACTGACAGTGAAATTTATGAACAAATTGTTGCAGAAATAACTAACATACAAGATACCGTAATTCTTGGCGATTTCAACTTAGCCTACCCGTGACTAAATGGGGCGATATTCTTACTTCACACTCTGGACATGACCTCTATGCTAACTTGCAAGAGAGTTAACTTTTTCAATTTGTACAATCTCCGACCCGTGGTAATAATGTGCTTGACCTTGTAGTCGCAACAAAAGAAGAATTACTAGAGAATTTGAATATTGGTGATGAATTCAGTAACAGCGACCATCGTACGATAACTTTCACTTTAAAGTTTACTAGTAACAAATCAAATAGCAGCATTGAGAAAGTCCCTACTTTCAAGAAAGCAAATTTTCATAAAATCAAAGCTTAAATCAAAGCTTAAAGAAACTGACTGGAGCTTTCTGACTAACAATAACGACATAAATACATCTTGGGAGTGTTTCACAACCACTTACTTTAACCCTCGTGGCCATGGCAGGTCCTCCTAAGAACGGAGGTCGTATCCGGGCGATCTGGCCGAAAAACGTCTAGGCCTAGGCTACCGTATTTTTTTTATCTTAACTGCTAGAAATTTCCCACGCATCCCTAAACATAGTGCGGTTTCCAATCTGTAGACTGGCGTTGAGTAGAGCTCTCCAAGTCAACTGGTTCAGTTGTGATGACGATTTCCGTGGAGCGAATTTTGCCGCGATGTTGACAATATCGGAGCTTTTCAGACACTAATTTCGTCTGACGTCACAACAATAACATTGATCCGACGTCTCCTTATTGTTTTCGGAGGTGCGGTGACGCAACGATCGGCTTTGTTTACATGCGTCGGACGCACGGCGTTCAGACCAAGCTGAATAGGCTTTCAAGCTTACAGATTTTAACAGGACACCCGGGTTCCTGCCCATCTGCCGCGGTGTCCTTATAAAATGCTACCCGGGCAGGAAAAGTTAAGGCAGTGCAAGACTGCATACCATCGAAAAATACGGCATCCAGGCCATAATGATAAGCCCAAATGGTGGAATAAAGATATTTCAGACTCTGCTTGCTAAAAATTTTGCTAATGATAGATTAAAATCCTCACAAAATGACGAAGAACGGGTGAAATTTGTAGAGCTACGACGCAAAGCCAAAAAGTTAATTAAGCAAAGTAAAAATACCCTGGAGTTACATGTTGCGAATCAAAGTAAAACAAACTCGAAAGAATTGCATCCAGGCCATAATGATAAGCCCAAATGGTGGAATAAAGATATTTCAGACTCTGCTTGCTAAAAAATTTGCTAATGATAGATTAAAATCCTCACAAAATGACGAAGAACGGGTGAAATTTGTAGAGCTACGACGCAAAGCCAAACAGTTAATTAAGCAAAGTAAAAATACCCTGGAGTTACATGTTGCGAATCAAAGTAAAACAAACTCGAAAGAATTCTATAGTTATATCAGAAAGAAAAAAGTAGTTACTTCAACTGTTGGACCGTTAGTCGATGAAAATGGAGAATACACCAAAGACGAAGTACAAATGAGTAATGCCCTCAATACCTTCTTTGCATCAGTTTTTACAACCGAAGACCTCAGTGATATCCCTACACCATCGCCGATTCAGATTGATAATTTAGATGTTCTAAGCAATATCACCGTTACAGAGAGAGAAGCATTGAATTGTTTAGATAAACTCAAGGTAATTAAAACGCCTGGACCTGATACAATCTCGGCTAGAGTTCTAAAGGTAGCTAAGGATGAGCTCTCCAAACCACTGCCATTGCTATTCAATGAATCCTTGCAGTCTAGGACTATGCCTAATCAGTGGAAGCTAGCCAACGTAATACCGATATTCAAAAAAGCAGTAAATCCCTACCCAGTAACTATCGTCCAATTAACTTAACCTCAATTGTATGTAAAATGCTAGAAACGGTCATAAGAGACAGGCTCGTAAATCACATAGAGGCAAATAACTTACTTAAAGATACACAACACGGCTTTCGTAAAAAACGTTCCTGTTTAACAAACCTCTTAGACTTCTTCCACGATATCCTCAACCTCTACGATGAGAGTAAAGCTGTAGATATTATATACCTTGATTTTCAAAAGGCCTTTGACAAAGTTCCCCACAAACGTTTACTGCTAAAACTAAAAGTGCATGGAATACAAGACGGTGTGTTGAAATGGATAGAAAATTGGCTCAGCGACAGAAAGCAAAGAGTAGTCATAAACGGTAAGGCATCTAAATGGACCAATGTAAGTAGTGGGGTACCCCAGGGATCGGTACTAGGACCAATTATCTTTCTAATTTAAATCAACGACATAAATGAGGGTCTCACCTGTACAATCTCAAAATTTGCTGACGATACAAAAATTGCAAATAGCGTACTCTCAAAAGAACAAGTTGACGATATGCAACACAATCTAGATAAATTGTCATGTTGGGCCCAAATTTGGCAAATGAGTTTCAATGCGGATAAATGTAAAGTACTACATATCGGATACCTAAATGAGAAAGCAAACTATTCGATGAATGGCACTCAGCTCAAAAATGTAAACAGAGAAACCGATCTGGGAGTAACAATATCGAGTAACCTAAAACCGAGTCAACAATGTTCAGAAGTTGTTAAGAAGGCAAACAAAATAATTGGCTTTATAGGCAGGTCATTTGAGCATAAATCCAAAGAAGTTATCCTAACCCTTTATAATTCCTTAGTCCGCCCTCTTCTGGAATACTGCGTTCAATCCTGGTGCCCTTATTACCAAAAAGATATAAACAAGCTAGAACGAGTTCAACGTAGAGTTACCAAAATGATACCTAGCCTAAAGAACAAACCATACGAAGAGCGTCTTAGAGAATTAAATATATTTCCTTTAACCCAGCGGAGATGAAGAGGTGACATAATTCAAGTGTTCAAAATCATCAAAGGCATTGACAATATGAACTGTAGTAAGTACTTCACTATCGACCAATCTAATTACACGCGGGGAAACGGTTGCAAAATTATTGGTAAATCTTTTAACTCACACGAATCTAAGAATTTCTTCTTCAATCGAGTTGTCAACTTGTGGAATGGGCTGCCCCGAGACGTTATAGACTGCAGCACTGTTGATTCATTTAAACTCCGCTTAGACAAATATCTCGCATCAAGCCCGTGACTGACTGCGTTTGTAAATTAATAACTTTATTTTATCCCCCCCTCAGTTACTAACCATCTGTCCCCTACTAACTTCCTAATCCTGCCACGGACATTAGTTCCAGGGCAGTAGTTCCCTTTCCAATGTTCCCTTACCCACTCTAAACCACTGTTTGGACACTTGATCCTCAGTGTTTTGGAGGACAAGCAGCCTAGAAGGGTCACTAGAACTGTTGTTGCTTGATTTCCTTTGTACTCACTCTCACTCTCACTCTCTCTCTCTCTCTCTCCTCAACACCTACTGTATATAGTTTGCTACCTCCTCCTCTACACACATTCCTCAGTATTGAACCTCCAGTCATGCAAAACCATTCATGCACACACACACACACACACACACACACACACACACACACACACAGATATACAAGTACACACACACACAATAACAAACTTACACTCACATTTGTGTAAGTACACACCTGAGTATCCACCCACTTAAATACATGTACACCACTAATGCCACACACATACAGCAAACCTACATTCACAGAGCTATAAGTACACATACATAACACACTTACATACATTGAGATATAAGTACCGTGCACACATGCACACACACATATACAGATATAAAAGTACACACACACGCACATCAACAGATATATAAGTACACTACACACATACACACAAATACAATCACACCAACTAACAAACACACCACTAACGCCTCCGACCAATGTTCTTGTTAAGTCCCAGTTATCGTTTAGGCCTCAGAAATAATTAGCTATTGAAAACACATTATATATTATACATACATACATATATATATATATAATTTTATATATATATATAATACATAAGTCTCACAAGGAAAAGGAGAACCAGCGTAGTAGCGAACATCTTATCTTTATTGGTTACTAAACGTTTTGGAGAAAACAGTCTCCATCTTCAGTGAATCTAAAATAAATGAAAGTTTGCATAAGAAATAAAACAAATAATTACATATGTATGTGAAATATCAAGCAGTAAGGTTCGTATGAATATGAACCGAGAAGAGCTAAACATAATAAAACAAAAACTATGTATTAAGAGAACAGCATTAAGCTAAACTTAAACAAATAATACTAATAAGAGAGGGTATACAATAAAGTACGAAAACAAAATGGAAGGATATTTACTGAGTGAAAAGAGGTGTTGCAGTGGCCGTGTTGTTCAGGCTAGGCTTTAATTTATTAATATAGATTGATTCTGAGGTGATAAGGTCACAGCGTGAATGGCATGTGGTTAGTATCTGGAAGTCTGTGGAAGAGAAAGTGTGATCAAACTGGTGAGAGTGATCGCGGATAGCAGAAGTGGAAGGCTTAGAAATCAACCTGCCTGTTCGAATGTACCTTGGTGCTCCCGGATACGGTGAAGCAACCAACGTGAGGTGCAACCCACGTATCTAGCAGTACAGCTAGAACAGGTGAACTGGTAAACCACATTGGAATGGAGGTTCATAGGAAGAGAAGAAGTATGTTTGAGGAAATTTCCTATACTGTTATTATTAGAAAAAACGAATTTGAAATTGATATGTGGGTAGCAGTTGCGAAGAGTTTTTGGAGGGATTTCCTAATTTCATAGCTAAGTGGCCCTAAATATGGGAGTTTAAAATATCTAGTGTCTATTTGTACGGTTTGAACTGGGGTGGGTGGGCAGAGCTTAGAGTTAAGAAAATGGTTCAGGAATTTGTTAAACATATGAGTGGGGTATTTATTATTAGTAAATAAGTTAAGAAGGAAACAGGTTTCAGAGTGAAACGAAAGCCAAGATGAACAGGAATTGTATGCTCTGTTAAGAAGAGTCATGATACTGTTGGTTTTATATTTAAGAGGTATGAAACTTAAGAAATTTGTACCTAGACCGGTAAAAGTGGGCTTACGATAAACACTAGTGGAAAGGGAAGTAGGGTGTTTGGTGATAAGAGTATCAAGGAAGGAGAGTTTATGATTATCTTCTACTTCATGTGTGAATCTGATACTGGAATGTTGTGAGTATAGGTATAACAGAAACTGTTCGATTTGAGTGGGGTGCTTAAATATCAAGAATGTGTCATCCATGTACCTACGGTAGAATATGGGTTTAAAATCTGGAGGGCAATTATTCAACCAAATCTCCTCGTGGTGGCAAAGGAAAGCATTTGCGGGATTTTTTTTATTTTAATACCACGAATTTTCCGAGTGTTTTTTATAAACAAAATTGGTCATTTGCATCAATATATAGTGTTTGTAATTAATTAGAAATCTCGGGAAAACCTATTTTCCCCATTAGGCCTATCGATCGATGTTGAGACAGCCCCTCGATAGTGATTTGAAAAGACATTAGCCTAACCTAACAACCTTACCTAACCTAACCTAGTATTATGAGTGGGGGCTGTAGCCCCCACACCCCCGCTGGTTGAGTACTAATCCCTTAATAAAAAAAATAAAAAAATTGGCTGTCGATTATACGAAGGTGAAAGAAAAGTCGATGAAGTCTATGTTGTTTACTCTGCAATCTTCAGCTTGATTGTACATTGATAACGGGAAAGTACCGTATTGACAACCTTGTTACGAAAATTAAATTTTAGTACCATACTTTTATATTAGGTTTTTCCGAGGGTTTAACACATTTTCATTGATCTTTAGAGCTATCGATGACTGAAAGTAGCGTATTGACAACCTTGTTCCGAAAAAGAAATGTTAGTACCATACTTTTTTATTAGGTTTTGCTGAGGGTTAAAACAAATTTTCTTATGATCTTTAGAGCATATAGATTCAATATTTATCTTCAAATATATCAACAAAATTCGTGGTATTAAAATAACATTAAACCCATTTGCGTATGAGGGACCCAAGGGTGACCCCATCGCCACACTATCGGTTTGGGTGAACAACTTGTAATTGTATGAGAAAAGTGATTGGTGGGCAGCGATTTCCAATAGGGTATGGAATGATTGCTTATTAAGGCCAAATGAAGAGAGGGTAGAGATGGGAATGTTATTAGTGATAAGATTAGTTTTGTCATGTAATGGTACATTTGTGAATAAAGATTCTATATCAAAGCTAGCAAGAGTGACTGGGTGATCGAAGTTGAAGGACGTGATATCTTTGACAAAGTCTGCGGAATTGGCAACCGTGAAGTGATTGGTAGTGAGTGGGGAAATTATAGGGACCAAGAATTTCGCTGTATTATGATTAAAAGAGCCTGTAGCAGAAATGATAGGGCGTAAAGGGGTGTTAGGTTTATGAACTTTTGGAAGCCCATAGAGGTTACCTGGTTTAGAGCCTGAAGCGTACATATAATTAAAATTATCCATACCAATGTCGACCTTAAGGGAGCGAAGTGTTCTGTTGAGACGGTCTTCATGTTTTAATACGGTGGAGGGTAAATCACCCTTGATAAACTTAAACTTGGAGGTGTCTGTAACAATTTGGTTAAGTTTAGAATCATAATCATCTTTATCAAGAATAACTATTCCTCTACCTTTGTCAGGACGAGTAATCACTATAGTATCATCTTCTTTAAGGGACTTTAAAACCGTGTGAATGTCATTCTTACCATCGTCCGTGTCTGTCGATAATCTGCTTACAATATTGATTAAAAGAATTTCTAGCTAGAGCTGAGATATTGTGCCATACATAAGTCCAATTTTGCTTATATATATTACAGTTCTTTAAAGAGTAGCATAATTTGTCAAAGGGCAAAAAGAATTTTACATAGTTAATACGAGTGGGAGGGAGAGCAAAGTCCAAACCTAGAGATAACACTTCTTTCTCTCTTGCTTGATATTTCACATACATATGTAATTATTTGTTTTATTTCTTATGTAAACTTTCATTTATTTTAGATTCACTGAAGATGGAGACTGTTTTCTCCGAAACGTTTGGTAACCAATAAAGATAAGATGTTCGCTACTACGCTGGTTCTCCTTTTCCTTGTGAGACTTCGATTCCCAAGAGGAAGCTCCATTGCAGAAATTCTATAATAAATAATATATACAAACAAACATACTGTAACGAATCAGAAAAAAAAACATACTTTTTCAATCTAATTACATTTTGGTTAGGATTTCATGATTATATTCAGTTAAACATTTCACTGTTCGTACTTAGGCAGTACCGGTAGCCTTAATGAGTTAAATATTCTGTAGGGACAAATATATATATATATATATATATATATATATATATATATATATATATATATATATATATATATATACTGTATATATATATTATGTATATGTATATATAGATATATACAGGTATATATATATGTATATAATATATATATGTATATATATATATATATATATATATAGAGAGAGAGAGAGAGAGAGAGAGAGAAGGGGGGTTATGGGTTTATTTAATTAACTAATGATATGGCACTAAATAAAAAGAAAGGATTAATTTGTGTGCCAAGACTCAAGTCATTAATATTTAAAAATCCAAAAATACATTATGTACCGTACCCGTATTATCATATGCAAGTGTTTTCCGTCCCCCTCTCAGTGCACGTTGGAATAAATACATATGATACATAACGCCATACAATACATACTGTAAATACCCTACATAAATACATAATATAAAAACAAAAACACATCTTTTCTATATTCCAACTACTCCTTCTCGGGCATAGGCTAGAGCCTGTACATTCAACCGTACATTAAATGGCGAAGCCCGTGAGGTCTCGTTCTAGTCTAGGGGGTGAGACATGTAAAGCACTTTGGGATACAACCAGCATCCGATATATTACCTTCGCAAGATGCACGGTTGCCCACCCACGGCTCGAAGAAGCCACATCTCTGAAGCTGCTTCACTCCAGTGCTTCACTGTCTCACCACCTAGACTCGGACCCTCACTCTCAGAACGCCACCTATTGAGCAATGAACTCACTAGGCATTGCCCCCAAGTAGCATATTTTTAATATGGGAATATTCATACAATGGTATTTAATCAGGCAACAATGAGGGTATTTGTTTGGCGTTTCAGTGGGATTTGTGGATGTTGTTGTTGTTGCTGTTCCCCAGGCTGTCTGGCTGAGCAGCCCCAAGGTCCCGAGCAAGGCCAAAGCCATAACTGAGCGCAACCCACAGAACCCTCCCTGCTTACCACTAATAAAGCTCAGGTGACCGAAGCCACTCCAAGGCGGGAAGCTGAGGAGGGTGCGTAAACGCCCGGGAAACCAAAGCCCCACCCAAGGCCCTGAGCCCCTCAGCAATTATGAAGGGAAAGTTGAGGGGCAAAGGAAGAATGTGACGCTTTGGCTCCCAATCTGCCAACGTCTTGGTTGGCAGTCGGGAGGTCAATCCACAGAAAAGACGCCGTCACTTGAGATCTAGAAAATATATTAGTAAAAGGAACAGTCAGAGTAAGCTATGGGTATGGCAGAGAATGCTCAGCTCTCACTCTGATAGACCAGTCAATATCACCAATATCACCAGCCCATCACCAGTATATTTGGAATATGGGAATATTCATACAGTGCTATTTAATCGGGGAACAATGAGGGTATTTTTTTGGCGTTTCGGTGGGCTTTGTGATAATGCACTGATACTAGGTGCTGCACAAAATTCCATCCCAATAATATCTTCCATTGATATATCGGGATTCGAACCCGGGACCATTGGATTACCAGTCCAGTGGCATGACCACTCTACCTCACCTCCGGCCAATATCACCTTAAGTTGAAGACATTGCAAATTACCGGCAGCTGAAAATAAACTGACTATAGTTTGCCCCGTGGAATTGGGGCAAGTGGTGGAATTGGGATAAAGGGGATAAAGTGGTTACAGTTGGAGGGGCTAGTGGCTGTTTGTTGTTGTTCTTTTTATATTTATTTATTTATTTATTTATTTATTTATTTTGTTTTGGTCTATTAATTCATGTACGGTATTCATTATCTTTTTAGTTTCCTCCCAAAACCTTTATCGAGCTTAGAAAAACACCCTCTAGACTCCATTCAAGATAGAATTGTACATTTTTCGGCAGAAAAATGTCCCGGCCAAAGGGCGGTTCCTCCTAAACTACAGGCTCGCTGTCGCTCGCCAAGAAAAATCGACACCAAAATGACACGAAAGGTCCTAATATTGACACAGAAATGGGGTGCAAGGTCTTACAATCGCCATACTAATTGAACCAATGTCTTAAAATCTCAAAAACTAGTCGGGCTAAACATGAGGGAGAAGGGGGTCCAGAAACATGGCCAATCTCCCCTTAACAGGGTGTCGTAGTCAGACTTATTATATTGTCGAATTGAAACGAGAATGTTAGGGACAGTGTGTGTGTGTGTGTGTGTGTGTGTGTGTGTGTGTGAGAGAGAGAGAGTACTAGCTACCTGTATGTAGGGTGTTGTGTTTTGTTCCTTTGTACCGTACTGTGTTTGTGTGTGTGTGAGAGAGAGAGAGTACTAGCTACCTGTATGTAGGGTGTTGTGTTTTGTTCCTTTGTACCGTACTGTGTTTGTGTGTGTGTGTGTGTGTGTGAGAGAGAGAGAGAGTACTAGCTACCTGTATGTAGGGTGTTGTGTTTTGTTCCTTTGTACCGTACTGTGTTTGTGTGTGTGTGTGTGTGTGTGAGAGAGAGAGAGTACTAGCTACCTGTATGTAGGGTGTTGTGTTTTGTTCCTTTGTACCGTACTGTGTTTGTGTGTGTGTGTGTGTGTGAGAGAGAGAGAGTACTAGCTACCTGTATGTAGGGTGTTGTGTTTTGTTCCTTTGTACCGTACTGTGTTTGTGTGTGTGTGTGTGTGTGAGAGAGAGAGAGTACTAGCTACCTGTATGTAGGGTGTTGTGTTTTTTTCCTTTGTACCGTACTGTGTTTGTGTGTGTGTGTGTGTGTGTGAGAGAGAGAGTACTAGCTACCTGTATGTAGGGTGTTGTGTTTTTTTCCTTTGTACCGTACTGTGTTTTGTGTGTGTGTGTGTGTGTGAGAGAGAGAGAGTACTAGCTACCTGTATGTAGGGTGTTGTGTTTTTTTCCTTTGTACCGTACTGTGTTTGTGTGTGTGTGTGTGTGTGTGAGAGAGAGAGAGTACTAGCTACCTGTATGTAGGGTGTTGTGTTTTTGTTCCTTTGTACCGTACTGTGTTTGTGTGTGTGTATGTGTGAGAGAGAGAGAGTACTAGCTACCTGTATGTAGGGTGTTGTGTTTTTTTCCTTTGTACCGTACTGTGTTTGTGTGTGTGTGTGTGTGTGAGAGAGAGAGTACTAGCTACCTGTATGTAGGGTGTTGTGTTTTTTTCCTTTGTACCGTACTGTGTTTTTTTGTGTGTGTGTGTGTGTGAGAGAGAGAGTACTAGCTACCTGTATGTAGGTGTTGTTTTTTTTTTCCTTTGTACCGTACTGTGTTTGTGTGTGTGTGTGTGTGTGTGAGAGAGAGAGAGTACTAGCTACCTGTATGTAGGGTGTTGTGTTTTGTTCCTTTGTACCGTACTGTGTTTGTGTGTGTGTGTGTGTGAGAGAGAGAGAGTACTAGCTACCTGTATGTAGGGTGTTGTGTTTTTTTCCTTTGTACCATACTGTGTTTGTGTGTGTGTGTGTGTGTGAGAGAGAGTACTAGCTACCTGTATGTGGGGTGTAGCTAGGGTGTTGTGTTTTGTTCCTTTGTACCGTACTGTGTTTTTTATGTATACTAGTTTTTTTACTGTATTTTTCTGAGTGTTTGTCCCTTTCCCTGTGGCTCAATACAGGTGTGTTATATATACTGTATATATACCGGTATATATATAGTATACAAATGTACAATATATATTTATATATATACCGGTATATATATAGTATACAAATGTACAATATATATTTATAATCTAATATTGTTCGTGTTACTTCCGCCAAACAGAGCTTGCAGAGATATGTAATCGTCGTCCAGGAAAACAGGATCATTCTATTATGCTATTAAATTATATTGTAGACTTCGTCGCGCTGATAGTGACCCGATAAGAGTGTCGCTCTTCGGTGTGTGTTCAGTGTGTGTATGTCGTGTTTTATTTTATTTTTTTATTTTCTTATGTGAGTGAGGGAGACAAAAGGCAGAACTGCCTGTAGCGAGTGCCTCCCTCAGAGTTGAAAGAGTGACAGGGCCAAAATCAAGGGACGCTTGAGCCAAAATGCCTGGACACATGGAGTTTGAAGCAATGTTGGAATGGCAGTGGATGTGAATGTAGGCTGTAACCAACGTAATCAGCTCGAACCTGCTGAACAGGTACTCGCATATACACTACACCATAATTGGGCGAAACGTCTTAAAATTGCCAAAGTAATAGGGCAAACACGTCAAACAAATATATAAAAAAGCTACATCAGATTCCGACCAAGTAGTCCAAAACTCTTTAACATTAACCTCTATAACTCACAAACGACTAGAGTAATTGAGCTAACATTTCTACCGTTTGGGAAAGGTCAGCCAGGGAATAGGTTTGGAATTAAACAGCCCATCTGCTCCAACCCTTTTGGAGTTACCGAGGTTAGGGTTCACGATTGCTGGAATACTAATTTGGAACAGGGTATAGAATATATTTGTCCGCTTTTCACCGGCTCGGACCAAGGTGTCAAACCTAAGCAATTTTTTTTGAAGACTTGAATGATTATGAGAAGAATACAAGACAATTAACATGAAGTAGCATTGTTTTGGACATATCACTTCCAAAGACATAATTTGAACTATAAACCATAATTTTATATATATATGTATATATATATATATATATATATGTATATATATATATATATATATATACATATATATATATATATATTATACTGGTATATATATATATATATATATATATATATATATATATACTGTATAATATATATATATATATATATAAATATATATATATATATATATAGTAAAACTCGCTAGGGAAATTGAAACAATGGAACACCAAGCTTTCGTGTATTTTGTCCTAGCGAGTTTTAATACATAATTTTATCACACTTATTTGTGATTTAGCCTCCATATATATATATATATATATATACCCGTATATCTATAATAATAGAGAATGAAAAGAATGGACTCTGCTTTCAATTGCTCGACTGCTTATCACTTTACCGCAACTGGGCCAGAATAAGCACACACACACACGCACACACACTCACAATCAGGGTTACCAACTCCAGTTCGTTAGATAGTAAATAAATGCCAATAATCGCTAGAAAAATACTACAATGTCTATAATATCGCTCTAAAATGGCTCAAATTTCCCACACATGGCTAGAGTTCATGTCGCTAGATGTAAAGATTTGCCCCTAGATTGAAGTAAATACCTCCGATCTAGCGAAAAATTAGCTAAATTAGCAACACTAGTTGAAAAGAATTGCCGCTAGATTGAAGTAGGTCAGGTCAGGTGAAGGTATTGAGGGATAAGCCTTTTCAACGGCACCTCATAGCTACTTTCTACTTTTCCTATTTTCTGAGTGTAGAGAGGGGAGAAGGGGTGTTGGAGAGAGAGAGGAAGCTGTTGGAGTGGCCTTTTTATGTGTGTTATTAGTCTGTATACGTCGTCGATGTGTCCCCCGACTGGGAGCAAGCATGTGAAACACGCTAGGATGTATTACCACTAAATGTCCGTCTTGGCTGGTATCGAACCCAGATCAAGCAGTTTCACACGTGAGTGTGAATACCTCCGATCTAGCAAAACAGTAACTAAATTGGCAACACTACATCCATTAATAGCCCACCTCCCCCATCTTGTATTGTAACACTTCCAAATTGGCCAGAGCGAGAGTTAATTATTGTCTAATATTTTCGGGCGTTTGTCAATGGTCATAAACTGTAAAGGTATATTTTTGTGGTGGGAGGGGATATGTTCTAGATCTGGTGTGTGTGTGTGTGTGTGTGTGTGTGTGTGTGTGTGTGTGTGTGTGTGTGTGTGTAGTGGCTACGTGGGCTGTACTTGGTGCATGTTTGTATGTGAATACTATATGATGCACACTCCACCTTGAGCCACATACAAGATTTTGTAAAAATTGGAATGGAAACTTTTATTCCTCATCAAAAGTACATTAAAAGATCTAATTCACCTAAATGGTTTGATCATAATTGTGCTAGAGTAACTGAACAAAAAGCAATAGCCTACAATGCATACACAAGATCAAAAACACATGAAGCCTTTAATTACTTTAGAAACATCAGAAATCATGCCAAAACTGTATTAAACCTAACTAAATCAAACTTTCTCCACAAACAGGCAAATAAACTTCTAAATAATCCAAATGATAACAACATATTTTGGTCTACTCTTAACTCATTCAAATCCAACTTCACAACTGCTTCATCCATTCCACCATTAAAATCTCCGACTGGCAATCTTGTTAGTGACCCACGAGGTAAAGCTAACCTTCTTGCGGATATTTTCTCCACCAACTCAACCTTAGATGAAATAAATCAAGATGTCCCTGTACTTAATTTTAATTCGCCTGAAATTCCCTTACTTAAGATCCACACCAGACATGTCAAAACTATTTTGCAGAATCTCTCGGTAGATAAGGCTCCTGGTCCAGATGAAATTCCTCCAATAGTACTTAAGAATTGCTCCTTGGTGCTCGCTCCTGTATTGGCAACATTTTTCCGTCTACGTACTCATACCTCATGCTTCCCAGTACCCTGGAAAGAAGCAAACATCCATCCAGTTCCTAAAAAAGGTGCCTCTTCAGATCCATCAAACTACAGACCAATAGCTATAACTTCCACTCTTGGTAAAGTCTTTTGAAATTATATTAAATAATCACATAATTAAGCATCTTGAGAATAATAAATTAATCAGTGATAGGCAATATGGTTTTAGACGATGTCGATCAACTGCAGACATGCTTTGCCTTCTTACGCATCAAATCAACCAAGCTACAGACCAACATGGTGAAACACATACAATAGCACTGGATATATCAAAGGCATTTGATAGAGTCTGGCATCAATCCTTATTGTCGAAGATGTCACACTACGGCCTTGCATCATTAGTTCCACTAATTTCTTCTTATCTTCATAACAGAAAAATACGTGTAATGGTAGATGGCCTTTATTCTCAATTTCACTCAATAAATGCTGGTGTTTGGCCCCAACTCTGTTCCTCATTCATATCAATGATCTCATATCTACCACTCATAATCCAATACATTCCTACGCAGATGACTCAACACTCCACAGTTCCTTCACATTTACCAATTCTTTCACCCAACCCGATCTTATAAATTCAAAAATAAGCACTGCAATTTCTCTGAACCAGGACCTTTCTAGAATTGAAGAATGGGGACAAAAAAATCTAGTTTCCTTTAATGCACAGAAAACCAAGTACATTCAATTTTCTAACCGACAGAATCTCACTGACTCCCATATATTTTTTAATGATGTAAATATTCCCACTTCCCCTAGTATTGACATTCTCGGTGTAACATTAACTACTAACTTGAGCTGGACACATTTTGTTAGAAGCATTGCTAAGAATGCCTCTAAAAAACTGGGACTACTGTACAGAGTTTGAGAATTCTTCACTGACGAGCAGTTGGCCGTAATATATAAAAGTCATGTGCGTTCTCAGATGGATTACTGTTCACCTCTGTGGAGTGGAAGTGGAGTGATTGCATTGAGGCAGTTGGACAAAATTCAAAATAAAGCTATTAGATTAATCAATAACCCTGCAATCACACAGGACCTTCCTACATTATCCATACGAAGAAACGTTGCATCCCTTGCATTATTCTACAGATATTTTCACAGCAATTGTTCCGAGGAACTTGCTTCAATTGTGCCGCCTCTCCACATCTTTCCCCGTAGAACTAGGGCAGCTGAGAGCGCCCATGAATTTACACTTTCTCCTCCACAATGCAGAACTTCTGCTTATCAAAATTAATTTATCCCTAGAACTACTACTCTTTGGAATTCACTTCCCTCGAATTGCTTTCCACAAACTTACAATCTACAAATGATTATATCCAGTTGTTACAAACATTTTATGAATGGAGGATGCCTTTAGGCACATGGACCTTTTTGTTTTATCTGTGTTTTTCCTTCCTCCGTTCATTGTCTCTTAAAAAAAAATATATATATATATAGTCATCTTATCTTACATCCTTGCATTGTTTCAACCATTTCCCTGTGATATTTATATGCATGTAAAGCAAGCATTTGTTGGTATCTTTATACATTTAACATCAGTAGAGAATATGTAAAATGAAAATTCCTCCATTGTCCTCACAGCTTTTACTGAATATTAGTGTGGCGAGCATTGAACTCGTGCATTTATGTATATATGTGTATTTATGTAATGTATATATGTATTGTATGGCGTTATATATCATATGTATTTATTCCAACGAGAACAGAGGGGGGGACGGAAAACACTTGCATATACATTATTGTATTTTTGTAGAATTTAATATTAATGACTTGACATACAAATTATGCCTGTGTTTTCTGTGTTGCCATGCCATTAGTAATATAATAAACCCTATAAACTCCCTCCCCCACTCACTCACTCTCTCCCATATATATATATATATATATATATATATATATATATATATTTTTTTTTTTTTTTTTTTTTTTTTTTTTTTTCATTAAAAATAAGGTTACTAGGAAAAGAAGCATCCCCATTTTGATCAATTTATTTTCAAACTTGCAATATTTCGGACGGTCGTCCATCATCAGGTTACACACGTGATCCTATAAATGAATGAATACACATATTTTTAAATTCAGAATAGGAAGGATCTAAAATTGATCTATTAAAATATTTAACACAAACTTACGAAAGAAGCATATATAAAAGGTAACTATAAATGAATGAATGAATACACAGATTTCTAAATTCAGCATAGGAAGGATCTAAAATGTATCTATTAAAATATTTAACACAAACTTGCGAAAGAAGGTTACATAAAAGGTAACTGACAAAGTTAAAGTTAAGAAATTTTACAAAAATATGAAAACAATATTATTGCAACAATACCTTCACCTCGCCATGACAGCAGTCAGCCTGAGACAAAGGTTGTGAAATCAGGCACCAACATATGAAGGTCACATCAAAAAACAAACAACAAAGTATTGTTCCCATGAACCCCGAATGTACTGCTAAAATGAAGCACGCATTTGATTCCAAACCCGAATTAACGTACCAAAAAATTAAACATTTAAACACAAGACAAATATCATATAACATCAAATTTGCGAATTCAATTCGGGTGTCAATGAAGCTGACACTGCAAACCCAAATCGTGGCCATGGCCTTCTTTAGACCTCGGGGCTGTTCGGCCAGGCAGCTTAGGGAACAACAACAACAACCAGAAACGTTTAACAATACCCTGTTCCATATAGGTTGGCCAGAAATCGTGAACCCTTAACCCCTATAACTCAAAGGGCTCGAGCAAATGGGCTGTAAATTTCAACATCTATTCCCTGGCTTACTCTTCAAAAATGGCAGAACTATTGCCTCGATTACGCTAGTTTTTTTGCTAGTTATAGAGGTTATAGAGGTTGGCCTACATATTTGGAACAGGGTATAGGAGACCATTTTAATCCAGTGGATCCACTTTACTCTGGCTACTGTTAGACGATTTACGCAGTGTAAATAGGGGCTCCAGCAATTAATATGCTTCGAACTAGGGATATACTACCACAGATCCTTCTTAAACTGCACTATATACAATTGAAAAGACGTCGACGGTACAGTCTACGACAGAACTTGTTGTTATGGCCTGAGGCAATGTGTTAGTTCACTTATCTTTTAATAGATGGCCCTTTAATCGCTTCTAATAAAAGGGGGCAGGGTTAGTATAGAGGTTGGAAGGAGGAGGAGTCAAACGTGTGTGTGTGTGTGTGTGTGTGTTCTAGAACAGCACTCAGAATAACTTTATTTTAACATAACACACAGGCTATATTATTAGACTAGCCCATGCCGGATCACAAATAAGTAACACACATCAGGTGTTGCGTTATTTATGGAATTTAATATACAGACAATCAAGTTTCTATCCTTCGAACTTCCCATTCCCCCCTCCTCCCTTTCTCTCTGCTGCCTTCCCCTATCTCCCCCCTTCTCTCTTTTTCTATCCCCCTTCTCTCTCCTAACCGAATATATAATTTTCCTCATCGTCGTGTTCAAAGCTGTCCATAAAAAAATCTTTGGTGTTTTAATAATACTGTTCTTTTTACCTTTACTGATTCTCAATTATTAACTCGTATTCTATTATTTACCTTATACAATGTGTTATAGAAAATAAATATATACAGTATGCTCCGTTGCAAAACACTCAAAGTTGCCAACCTTGGCGTCCTGGTTAGTGTAAACAATCGTATAAATATATAAGTAATTGAAACGATGTTACAATCCACGCATCAAGACAAGTTGGATCACATTGTAATCTAGCTCTGACCAAATTATAACCAAATATATATCATAAAGACAAGATAATATCGGCCCAGTTAGAGAAAACACTTTAGATGAGCCGAAACGTGTTTTTTTTTTTGTAATAAAAACAAATTTTCATATTAGAGTAAAAAATGTTTTCTTCCATACCACTATTCACAGCACTGTGGTTGACCAATTCATAATCTACCTTAACATGTTGTTGTTGTTGTTGTTGTTCCCCAAGCTGCCTGGCCGAACAGCCCCAAGGCCAAGGCCATAACCGAGCGCCCCACAGAACCCTCCCTGCCGACCACAATAAAGCCTGGGTGACCGAAGCCACTCCATGGCGGGGAGCTAAGGAGGGTGCGGAAACGCCCGGGAAACCAAAGACCCACCCAGGGCCCTGTGCCCCTCAGCAATTATGAAGAGAAAGTTGAGGGGCAAAGGAAAAATGTGACGCTTTGGCTTCCAATCTTGGTAGATTTGGAGGTCAATCCACGGAAGAGGCCCCGTCACTTGAGATCTAGAAAATATATAAGTAAAAGGAACAGTCAGAGTAAGCTATGGGTATGGCAGAGATCGCTCAGTTCTCACTCTGATAGACCAGCCCATCACCACATGACTAGAACCCAATCCTCTCAGCATCAGCTAGGAAAGGCCCTAGAAAGCCGCCTTTGGCGGCTCCCCTATTTCAACCCCTTTCGGGGATGGGCATCCGCCTACCTTAACATGTCATATTACATATTACCTTAACATGTAATATGACACGCTATGATTATTGCATATACTTTTCTCAGTGGATTCTTAATTACTAGCTTAATTACTGTGGCTTCCCATTATCAGTAAACAGTTCGGCGTTACCCATTGTAATGATTTACTATAAAGTAAGTCATCAAATTGAACAATTAACGATAATCCAAGCAATCTTGTTATGTTGTTTTAAAGTTGATATACTGTAAATTGTTTAGGCTTTTATATTTTGACTTCGTATTGTTTAAATTATCGTCCAAACATAATTAAAAGTATACTATAGCTCTGTGTATGTTACCTTGAATTTAATTTAATATGTATTATTTCACCATCATTATGTTACGGTGAACATTGGAAACACATACACATTATATAATACATATAAAGGGATCTTAAATGAAAACATTTACAATTTATATTTATGAAATCAATATGATCTCCACCCACAAGCTGCATCAACTACCTCCTGTATTCTCGTTGGAGCTGATTTAAACATTTTCCAACTTATATTAGGGCGGCGACGGATTCCCCCCCCCCCCCCCCCTCCCTGCCCCCCGATTCCACTCCTCCCGCCCTTTCCAATCCTAACCTGAACCACATTCCACTCCATGACATGATGGCCCTCAAATTCTCTATTGGGTTCATGTCACACACCCTTGTGGACCAGCTAAACCCCGGATGGGGTCAGGTCAGGTGAAGGTATTGAAGGATAAGCCTTCACAACGGCACCTCGTAGCTACTTTCTACTTTTCCTATTTTCTGAAGAGTGTAGAGAGGGGAGAAGGGGTGTTGGAGAGAGACGAAGTTGTTATAGTGGCTTTGTTATGTGTGTTATTAGTCTGTATACGTCGTAAGGCTCATGATGGCCATGACACGCACTGAAGACAGCAGCATCTCCTCAATAGTGCTAATACCTTTTCTAGTTTGCCTGGACCAGTGTGTGTGTGTGTGTGTGTGTGTTTGTGTGTGTGTGTGTGTGTGTGTGTGTGTGTGTGTGTGTGTGTGTGTGTGTGTGTGTGTGTGTGTGTGTGTGTGTGCTTTTTTTGTTATCATGTGTGAGTGATTTGTGCCCATTACGTTGTATGTGATCATGTGTGTGATGTGCGTTTTATGTTATTGGGTGTGAGTGTGTGTGTGTCTGTTTTGTATCCTGTGTTAGTGTTGGTGTGGGTGGGTTGGTGCTTGAATGTGATGGACAGAGGAGAGAGGTTGAAGCGCCGTCTCCTCAAACATTACAAATTGTGGAGGTCACAAGTATGTGTATTATCCAACTTATTGCTTAAGCCAACACAAATAACGTAAATCCTAAGTGTTATTGTTACACTTAATATATATATAAACAAATATAGACGTGTTCTTCGGGAATCGTAGCTTAATTAGGAATAGGATATCTAGCGAGGCAGCGAGTAACAGGTGTTGTTCGCTGCCTCGCTAGTTATCCTATTCCTAATCAATATATATGTGTTACTTTTGTCATCCCTAACATTTATTATTTATTTCATAAGTCTTAGGCGTGTGCATAAAGCTTTAACCGTCTTGGTGGTGTAATGGTTAAGGTGTCTAAAAATCTGTGTGTGATAACCCAGGTTCGAATCCCGGTGGATCACATACATGCTTTCATTAATTTCATTGGAGGCGTTTGGTGGTGTGGTGAAATTAATACAAAATAGATTATGTATATGTAAATTCAAAACAATCGCATAGTATTATTCTGCGTATTTTAGAAGGTATCTTTTATGTCCTTGAGAGAGAGAGAGAGAGAGAGAGAGGGAGAGAGAGAGAGAGAGAGAGAGAGAGAGAGAGAGAGAGAGAGAGAGAGAGAGAGAGAGAGGTGGGAGGTGGGAGGGAGGGAGGGGAGAGGAAGCGGGTGAAGAAGGAGAGTTGGGGTGAAAGGGAGAGGGGGAGGAGGGGGGAATGGAAAGTGCGAAGGATAGAAACTTGATTGTCTGTGTATTAAATTCCATAAATAAACGCAACACCTAATGTGTGTTACTTATTTGTGATCCAGCATGGGCTAATTTTATAATATAGCCTGTGTCTTATGTTAAAATAAACTTATTCTGCGTGCCGTTCTCGAACACACACACACACACACACGTTTGACTCCTCCTCCTTCGAACCTCTATATTAACCCCGCCCCGTTTTATTAGAAGCGATTAAAGTGCCATCTATTAAAAGGTGAGTGAACTAACACATTGCCTCAGGCCAAGACAGCAGTTCTGTCGTAGACTGTACATAAGGGATTAACCAATGGCCTGTTTCAGTTAGCAGCCTCCTAAATTGAATTATTTCTTCTTTGGCGCATATCCTATCGCCCACCAACTTCTGTGAACATCTTCGGATCACCTCCTAAATAGCATCACTTCATCCTTGGCACATATACAGCACTATCTGACCACCAAATTCAGTGAAAGTCGTTGATAGCATATATACTATCTGCCCCTCAAATTTCGTGATAATCGATTCATATCTAGTATACAGACAAACAAACAAACGGAGGCGAAATCAAAACCTCCGTCAAATTTCGTTGGGGGAGGTAATGATGTACAGGTATAACTTGACACATGCACTGCCATGTAATACAATCTAAATGACATGAATCCAAGTCGTTTTCTTGCTCAAATCAACAAAATAATGCTATAGACTAACCTATATTGTAAACACTACAATTACACATTACAATTGATATCCATAAAAAAACAATCAAATAAATACAATATATATATAGAGTATATATATATATATATATATATATATATATATATATATATACAGGGTTATTCAAAACTTTAGTGACAAAATTACAGGGTGAAGTCCTGACATGATATTAAACATATTTCCATATGTATGTTACCCAAAAATAAAAGGTTAATTACAGACATGAAAGCCAAATCCATTAGCGTGGGCGAACGATCGAACACTTCAAAATCAACCCCGAACCCCCCCACATCACCCCCTATTCTCTCTCGGGTAGGTGAGGGAAGTTATTACAACGTATGAAGCAATGAACCCTTACCGATTCCGGGATTCAAACAGATCCGTAAGGCTTTGAATCGATCCCAAGGCTTCGTGTTTCATGTAATGTCAGATAAGATAGTAGTAACGTATACGCCCTGGCATCTAAAGAAAAAAAAACTTTATGAGTGACTGTACTGTACGTATTCATTTCTTCATTTACAAGGATAACCCTAATTTTACTGTAATGCTCTGTAACAACTGTTATTATACGTACATTTAACAGCATACTGTACAATGCCGTGTAATAAAAGTATCGGATTTTCTGTTATGGTTGCATGTGACACTAATTTAATACACTGATACTGTACACCCTGTAATAAAAAATAATAAAAACTATTACTGGTTACTACTCTCTTAGCCTATCTGACATTACATGATACACGAAGCCTTGGGATCGATTCAAAGCCTACGGATCTGTTTGAATCCCGGGATCGGTAAGGGTTCATTGCTTCATACGTTGTAATAACTTCCCTCACCTACCCGAGAGAGAATAGGGGGTGATGTGGGGGGGTTCGGGGTTGATTTTGAAGTGTTCGATCGGTCGCCCACGGTAATGGATTTGACTTTCATGTCTGTAATTAACCTTTTATTTTTGGGTAAAATACATATGGAAATATGTTTAATATCATGTCAGGACTTCACCATGTAATTTTGTCACTAAAGTTTTGAATAACCCTGTATATATATATATATATAAAATATTTTATGAAAGCTTAATATCTTGCTCAAATTCAAATACTCTCCTTCTCTCCCAAAATAGTTGACATGCTACCTACAACACATATTTCAATAAACCTGATTTAAGGGGAGATAGGTCGATTTTCTGGTCCCCTTTCTCCCTCGTGTTAAGCCTCATTTGTTTTGAGATTAGAAGACGTATAGCCTTTTTTTCGATTTTAACACAATTCGCCCAATTTCGTTGTCAATTTTAAGACCTTTCGTGCCATTTAGGTGTCAATATTTTTCGTGGCGAGTGATAGTGATTCTGAAAAGTTAAGAGGAACCGGCCTTTGGCCGGGAGATTTTTCTACCGAAAAATTTACAAATTTATCCCGAAGGGGGGTCTAGGGGGTGTTTTTCCAAGCTTGATGGAGGTCTAGCGAGGACACTAAGAAATAAAAGGAATAAATTAAGTAATCGACCAAAAAAAAAAACGGCCTGAAAAAAATAAAAATAAAAAATAAATAAAACGAACCAGTCGAAACCTACTCAGGACTTCCTCTAAAATTCCCCCCGAATGTTTCCATCAAGAGATTGTATTAAAGACGAGGTACGGTAGAACTTGAGGTAGGTGGAGTAGCGAGGGAGAGGAACGGATTAAATCTTGGCACAAGGAATGAGATGAAATAGTTCCCCAGCTGTCAGTAATAGTGAGAGCTTTATTAACCTAAGAAGTGAGCATGGGGGTAATTAGAAACGTCCGCCTGTGCTGACGTATTTGAGCTGTTTCCATCACTAAAATATTCATTTTACCATAAATAGCATTAATACTTATCCATACGCGCCTATTATGGGTTGATTATAAAGGTATTAACCTGAAACAACAATAAAACGAGTGAAAACAGCGTTTGGATGGTCTAAATCGGATACAGGCCGCGAGTCATATAATGTATGGGTGAGGCAACCTGCTTTCACGCCAATTTCCCCCAAGGACACTGAGACACAGTCGATCGATACTCTCTCTCTATCTCTTGCACTCGCTTGCTAACAGAGATGACAATGCCCTGCTTGCAACTTGCTAATGTTAGCACGAAAATATACCTCAGAATAAGGGAATAACAGGGAAAATAGGTGATAACTGAAGGAGGGGAGGAAAGTGGGGAAGGAGGGGAGGTAGAGGAGTGATATTTTGCATGGCCCAGGGGCAAAAAAAAAAAAAAAAAAAAAATAAATAAATAAATAAAAAAAAAAAAAAAAAAATCGATGTTTAAAGTTGATTTTTTTTCTCTGACTCTTAAGAGTCTTCCCGCAGTTCCCGGGTTAATGTCTTGTGCGTGCTGTTGTATAGGAAGAGTATGTATGAGAAATGTTTATTTACTCTAGTATGCTTTAAATTATGGCTATTTTGTCAAGATATAGCAACCTCACTCTGTACACTCTCTTAGTCATTCTCTCGCTTCCCATACGGTCCACATGGCCGAACCATCTCAAGGTGTTCCTTTTCACACTTACCAGCACATCTACATCCATACCACACCTCTCACGTACTTCCTCATTCGTCAGTCTATCCCTCCATGTAACTCTCCACGCACTTCATAAGTAACTAATTTCCACCCCTCTCACTCTTGGTTCGAGTCTCTCCACCAACGTCCATGCTTCGCTACCGTAAGTCAATGTCGGGATTACCACACTGTCATGCAAGGACTTCTTTACTTCCATGCTGACCACCCTATTTTTTGTTACTGCTTTCAGCGTTCGTACAACCCTCTTCCCCTGTTGCACCTTCTCCCGCACTTCTTCATCCATACTCCCATCTTTACTCAACACACTGCCCAAATACTTAAATGAGCTCACATTCTCCATAGCCTGACCGTTCAACCTCACCTCACACTCTGTAGCTGCACCCCTTTCAAAGACAATAACCTTGCTCTTCCCCGCATTTACCTTCAGATTCCGTTTTTCACACACTGTTCCAAACATATTTACCAGACCCTGCAACTCCCATTCACTATCGTTCATCAGAACTGTATCATCGGCAACCAGTAGTACAGGCAACTTCCACTAGTTTCCCTTCCTTATCAGCGGTACACCAACATCCACTGCTCTTCCTTGTATCTCTTTCATGACTTCATCCATATATATATATATATATATATATATATATATATATATATATATATATATATATATATATATATATACATTGCAACCATGGGGACATCACACACCCTTGCTTGAACCCAACATTCACATCAAAGAATAAATAGGGGTGGACATTTATCTAGCCATCCTTCAGTGTTGATACTAATTAAGACCATATTATTAGCTCCTCCAACACATCCGAAAAAAAAAGGAACAAGATCGTCCATCACGACCCATCGCCTTAGACACAATAGGTTAACCCCTTCTGTACCGGCGGTGTCATTTCAGTTTTATTATATCTATATTTTGATGATTTTGTGCAGCTTAAAATATATCTATGGTAGTAAATATGGTGAAGTGGAATAGTTTGAAGCCTGTTAATTGCTGAAGACCCTTTATAAACTGAATTAAAGCATATAATAGTAGCCAGAAGAAAGTTAAAAGGATAGAACGGTACTGAAAGGGTTAAGGGTGCAGGGTTCAGGACTGGTGACGTATAGAGTAATTATGTCGCCGTGTTCAGCTTAACCTACAACTCCGGCCTAATGTGCCCTCCTCTCTCTCTCTCTCTAGGGAGCCGGGTCAGCTTGTGCAACCCACTTTGGACTATTAGGGCTATTCGGGTTTAACCCAATTTTGTTTAAAGACTTAATGGGGTAGGGTTTACATTTTGGTCAGTTTATTTATATATTAACTATTATATTACTTTCCTGACTAGACCTCCATCAAGCTTAAAACAAAACACCCCCTAGACCCCCCTTCAGCTCAAACTACAACTCCGGCCTAATGTACCTCCCCCCCCCCCCCCCCTCTCTCTCTCTCTCTCTCTCTCTCTCTCTCGCTCTCTCGGGGGCCGGTTCGTCTTGTGCAACTCAGTTCGGGCTTATCTCTCCCAGAGTGTCAAACTGGTACACTTTTGTTTGCACCATAGTAGAATAATCGAGCTAATATTTCTACCAAATGGAAAGGGTCAGCCAGGGAATAGGTGTGGAAATGTACAGTCCATTTGCTATAGCCCTTTTTGAGTTACAGAGGTTTGAGTTCACAATTTTTTTACCTACGTACTTGGAACAGGGTATTGTTGTTGTTTTTCCCCAGGCTGTCTGACCGAACAGCCCCAAGGTCCCAAGCATGGCCAAGCCCATAATCAAGCGCCCCTGCAGAACCCTCCCAGCTTTACCACTAAGAAAGCCCAGGTGACTGAAGCCGCTCCCAGGCGAGAGGCTGAGGAGGGTGTGGAAATGCCAGGGAAACCAAAGCCCAACTCAGGTCTCTGTGCTCCTTAACTTATCCGCACCGAGACTCCGATTCGTTAAACGTCGTGTGGAGCAAAGAAATTGCATTAATTTCTGACGAAAATCGTTATTATCCGATAAAGATCATTATTACTTATTCATATGCGCCTATTTTATGTTTAATATGAAGATAGTTACATGTTACAACAATAAAACAAGTGGTAATAGTATTTGGCGGTGACAAATACGAAATATTGCCGAGCGGTTCATTCATGGATTTGACAGAGAGCGAAACTGCACCCTCCCTTCACGAGCTCTCGAGCGAGACTGGAGGTAGTGCGGGCTAGTCTCTCTCTCTCTCTCTCTCTCTCTCTCTCTCTCCTCCCTCCACACCCCTCCCTTTCGACCTTGAAACCGGGTAGGGAGTTTTGGCGCCATAAATAAACCGATAATCACAGGAATAAGAGAAAAATATGTGATAATTGAGGGGGTGGGGGGAATTTAGACACATGTGGAAGAGTGATACCATGTATGGAGAGGAATTATCTCATATATTTACACATTCCTTTGTTTTGAGTGACTGTGGGATGTTTGGAAAGGCTTTTTTTAGGCCATGGCTCACATGAGGATGCTCGCCCTCCTAGGGTTCAGACTCATATTAGGACGTTCGCCGCTTATGGGTTAACAATTATGAAGGGAAAGTTGAGGGGCAAAGGAAAAATGTGACACTTTGACTCCAAGTCTGTCAGCCTCTAGGTTGGCCGTAGAGAGGTCAGTCCACAGAAGAGACGCCGCCACTTGAGATCTAGAAAATATATAAGCGAAAGGAACAATCAGAGTAACCTATGGGTATGGCAGAGATCGCTCAACTATCACTCTAATAGACCAGCCCATTACCAAACAGGGTACCGGTATCGGTACCCAGACGTCAACTTGGGTACCGGTATTTTTGCGGGTAGAGGGTATTACAATTTGGGATATTATCGGTACCGTTATATAAGATAATTTTGCATCACTTGATCTCGATAGATTCAAATAAGTGTAGGGTAAACTAGCAAATGTGTGCAATAAGTACCAGATATGAGTAACTGATACAGTAGAAGTAGATCAATAGGTGTACTATCAACGACAACAGTTTGTTCCCCCAACCAGCCACTAAGTGAATCCAAAACACCTGGGGGTCCACAAACGAAGCATCTGAAACAAGTCCCATTTACACCCAATAAATGCTTTGTTTTTCGACCCCCAGGTGATTCGGATTCACACAGTGGTAGGTTAGGGGAAGGAACTTAAGGGGAAATGGGTCGTTTTTCTAGATCTCCTTCTACGTCGTGTTTAGCCGAATTAGTTTTTAGATTTTAAGATGTTTGCCCCATATGTTGTCGATTTTAAGACCCTCTGCCCCATTTCCTTGTTAATATTTGGCCGGGACATTTAAATGTACAAATGAATCTAAAAGGGGGATCTGATTTTTTTTTTTTTTTCAAGGTTGATGGAGGTATAGGGAGGAAACTAGAAAAATAATTAATACATGATAAAATTTACCAAACAGTTAACCATCCCCCCTTAAGTCGTTGATAGTACTGTAAGTTGAACTAACTCCTGTTTTGTTTACAATGTATTCATCCATCGCTACTCATTTTGGGAGTAGGCTACCGGTATTATTTTCTATTACATTTTGCGTACCATATTAAATGAACCACCCTGTATAGTTAAAGCTACTTCTATTGATGCTAGTTCAGCTATATACCAGTACCGATACATACGACAAGCAAAATATATAGCCTATTTACCCTATGTTTATATAGTTACTACATGTGTTATTTAAGATTTCCCTCTATATTCTTAAATAATTAAATCAGGGTGTCAAATGGGAACAAATTTTGTTTGAAGACTTGAATGTATATGAGAAGGAATACAAGAAATTAACATGAAATAGCATTGTTTTGGCAATTTTATAATTTCCAAGGACATAATTTTTAACTATAAACACTAAATGTTATCTAAACATGACAACTACATAGACAAAAAATATTGGATTCGGCTCTCGTTTGACACAATATTTATAATGTAAAACTTGCAAAATAAACAAACCAAAACTTGGACGAACACAGTCAAAAGACAAAGCAACTAATCAAAATTGCTATGTAGAAACAACGCTTAAGCAAAATATTAATTTATAAATAAAAGAACATAAATAAGACTGGAGCAGCTGGGTGTGCGGGTAACTGTACGAGACGAGAACTTCATACGGGACCGGGTAATTATCGTACGGTATTAATTAGAGATGGAACGAATGTCAATTTTCCATATTTGCGAATGTGAATGAGAATTTTTAGTTGCAATATTCGCGAATGCGAAATGCGAATATTTCAATCCTTATTCCATCTTGCAATAAAATAGTCAATATCTGGTACTAAATACAAAATCAGTGAGGAAATATGATGGGAATATTCTTTATTGACATGCTATTACATTGGATAGGCCTATGTATGAAATGGCAATATTGTGTATTTCGGTATTAGTATCCTAGGTTCGAGTCCTTGGAATGCCACATGTATTTATGAGTTTAGAAGTAAAGTTGGTTGGTGAAAAAATATGAATTAATTCTGGTTCAGGAGCAATTTATAGCGAGGCCTTCCCGAGGGTTAAGTGCCCCATTAATGACTCCTTCCATTTGGCTATACATTAAGCTACCATAGCACAGTTGGAATGTATGTACAGTAGCCCAACTAAGTTCTGCGACAATATTAGGTACGTGGCACCTGTCTAGTTTGCACTCCCGTCCCAAGCCCGTGTCTAGCAAGGTCCATAGATACATCAGGTCAACCCACGGGGTTGCTCAAACTCCCTATCCGCGCGCATGACGTCAGAGCGTTGAAGGGTGAAGGGGTCACCAGTTTCTTCCCGCTCATTCTCAAAATCACAGCCGTTGGTGCAGCATCCTCCAGTTCTACATCTTCATGCCGTGAAAGTATAACTCCGATATTTTATAATACAACAGTGACCATAATGCCGTGTGACAGTGTAGCTCTGCTATTGTAAGTGAACAAAATGCCGTTATACTGTGAAGTTGTTGGGTGCAAGTCTATATTCATTAAACAAGGAAATGTATCATTCCATCTATTTCCCAAAGATGAACAGCTGAGGGCCAAATGGACTACATTATGTGGTAAAAAAAACAGAGTTACTCCACAATGTGCAAGAATCTGCGGCAAACATTTTGCCATGGGAAGTGTCGGGAATAGGGTAATGATCCCGACAGGTTTTGGTCCAATAGGACATTTGAATTTGGCGGTATCGTATCGCTTGTACGATTTCGGCTGGTTCTTTGTGTATTGTAGTTTATTCTTAAGTTAGGTTAAATATTAACTGTAATGTATAAATATCTACATCAGCTCTAGATGTATTATGAAACCAAGTTATGGGTTATAATTATTATGAGCCGGCAGCCATATGTAATTTCGCGAAGCGATCGGGCGCCGGCCCTTTAGTCTCTCAATCAACACCATACAGCCAACATCTCCTCCCCCGGCTCTGACTCAACCCACAGTTCACCATGTGCTACAACTACTAACAATAATAACAACAGTCCTACATCACCAGTCCTCTAAGCTAAGTTCATTGTATCGATATTGTATTATGTGAACATTCCTACATGTCATGCAATTGAACTAGCCGTGTGTGGGGGACTGGATTACACCCATCGACGACTATGTCGTTGGTAATTATATTATAACGATTTGTTGGGTTATTTCATGTACCAGTGATATACAATTTAACCTCTTTATCTAAATTCCTGACAAATAATGGTCCTTCGTGCCCTAAGGTTTCCTTACCGTAGTACCGTTTTGTTTGCTTCCTTGACGCTTGTGGGCTTACAAATGGCTGCCGCCTCGCGCGTTGTTAGGCCGACTGCCGTTCCCTAGTTTAGACCCAGCTTCTTCCCTCGTGTTTTTTTACCATTTAGGCGCCGTCCCTATCTTTTTTGGGGCTCGTTTCCAGATTTTTTGGGCGTGTGTTCCTTGGCCTTTTTATGGTGGGTTAGCTGGGCTGGTGATTGGGGTAGGGGTAATTTCGTCGGGCACCATTTCGCGCTGGTAGGCTAAGCTAGGCTAGGCTGGGCAGTCTGGGCCTGCAGGTGTCTGTGGTGGCTGTTCGTTTCGCATTGGTGGTGTGCCTGTGGTGTTCATTGTGTTTTGTCATTGTGGGACTCATTTTTAATTTTGCTGGTGGGGAGAGTTCTCATGTGACCTTTTATATTTCAATTTCATAATAGCCTTTCAATAATTAGTGCTTCACCTTACCCTTTCTTTTAATGGATTTAGTATTTAATTCTTTTGTCTAGTTATGAGTAAAATTCTTAAGTAATGGGGGTTTGCCGCTGTTGATTCCTAAGCGATTAACGGTTTGTAGTCTTACCTCATTGTAGTTTAAGTTGCTTAAAATTAGACCTTAACGATGACAGATTTAAAGAAATTTAAGATTCTTAAGGGAGGGATGAAGGGAAGTTTAAATAGATGTTTAAGTGATCTTGATGAATTTTTAATAAGTGCCACGGCTGATCAAATAAAGGGTAAATTCGCTACCGTTACTAAATCGCTAGCTACTTATGATAGTTATGCTCAGCAGGTATATGGTTTATTGACAGTTACTGACGATGTGGAAGAAGAAATGTCGGCAGATCTTGAGTACTTTGAGAATGTTAATACAGCCTTAGCCAGACTATCTTCCACCCAAGAATCAACCTCTGTTAAGGATACCGGTACACCAAAGGCGACTGGCTTTGACCTGCCGAAGCTTACTTTGCCTACCTTTTCCGGGGATTTGGCTACCTGGACTGGATTTTGGGATATTTTTGAGTGTTCCGTCCATCATAATAAAACACTCACATCCATCCAAAGGTTCACATATCTCCGTGGTCAATTGAAAGGGGAGGCATTGAAGTTAGTCGATGGGTACAAGCTAGAAGCTACCAGCTACGAGTCTGCAGTGGAGTTGCTGAAGAGAACTTACGGGAGAGTGGAAGTCATCAGACCGCGTTAATTACTAAGTTCTTCACGCTGGATCCTCCATCCTAAAGGAGTACTATGCCTCCTTTGAGAGCCTCCCCCGATCTATGGAGACAATGGCCGTCACCAAGGAGGAGATATTTAGTGTGAATATCTTGAATAAGATACCCTCTCCCCTAAGGGAAATCTTAAGACGACAACTAAGCGACTCTCCCCTAAACTTGGAAGCGTTGGTGCAGGTGTACCAGACTGAAGTCTTCAATATGGAGAGTACTGGACATTACCGACAAGTGGAGATGTCGCCATCTACTGCAGCTTTCCCGGTACAGACTTCTCCTAAACAGAAAAGGCCATCATCATTAGGTTGTAAGTTGTGCAGTGTCCACGGTCATCTGTGGTACCAGTGTCCTAAGTATCCTAAGGCTACACAGAAGATTGGTCAGGCTAAATCGCTTAAGTTATGTACCAGCTGTCTGGCAAGAGACCACTTCAACAGTACTTGCACCAATTCCTACATCAAACCTTGTAAGTATTGCAAGGGGAAACATTGGTTTTCCCTTTGCACCCAGTCTGATCGGCACGACGGCAAAGAAAAGGGGAGAACCCCCAAAGAGTCACATGAAAAAAGTAAGAGCGAGGGTGATAAAGTATCTGCCATGTCCATTGCTTCTCGAGAATGTCAATTGCTTCCTACTATGATGCTGCCAGTAGTGGGGAGTAATAATAATACTATAATGACGCGCACCTTACTTGACCAGTGCTCACAGAGGTCATTCGTTCTGCGGTCATCATTACCCCAGCTCAAATGTACCAGCAAGGGTCAAGAGAATTTGCGTCTCCATGGTTTCACTGGTGAAATAGATACCAGTGACTATGATATAGTGGAGATTTCCTATGTTTATAGAAAAAAGGTATGTCCCATCAAGGCTGTTGTGGTCGACACACTACCCAGTTTCTATATAGCATCAGAGATTCAACCACATTTGAAATATCTCAGAAGCAAGGGATAAACTGGCTGATGATCAACTCTCTACTAACAATGGTATTATGCTACTGGTCGGAGCTGATTATTACTACGACCTGGTTCACCCTTGATATCGGCGGGTAGATAAGCTAATAATGCTCCCCACGATCCAAGGGTATGCCATTTCTGGATCCTATGCCACTTCCTCTCAAGACACACAGGTGGAGGTGGTTACGGTCCTCAAGGTAGCAGTAAGCCCCATAGATAAATATATTAGGCCAAATGTGCCTGATAATACATGTACTGATATAGATAAGCTATGGGACTTGGACAATATTGGAATTGACCCACATGAACTTGATCGTGAGTCCAAGCTAGCGTTAAGCTCGTATGAAGAGACTGTAACGTATGACTCTGGCAGAGGTCAGTATGTGGTAAGGCTCCCTTGGAATGAAAACAAGAGTAAATTACCTACTAACTTCCATCTAGCACTTGGTAGGTTTACGTGGCCTTCAGAAGCAGTTTGTCAAGGATCCAAGTTTATTGCGAGACTTATGCGGCAGTTTTAGCCGAGCAGGTACAACGTGGATTTGTGGAGTGAGTAGGTCTCAGTGAATATGGGGATAACATCCATTACCTTGCTCACCATGGTATTAAAAAGGACAGTTCCCACCACTCCTGTTCGTATTGTGTATGACTGCTCTGCTAAATCCAGTGATCGCTCCTATAGCCTGAATGATTGTCTGTACACGGGTCCGTCCCTGGTCTCTGATCTAGCGCAAATTATGTTGCGCTTCAGATGTCATAAGTTTGCATGGGTCGCCGATATTGAGAAGGCCTTCCTGATGCTTCAACTCCATCGTGAAGACAGGGACTCAACAAGATTTTTATGGCCACGGGACCCAATGGATCTAGATTCGGAGTATCTGGTCTACAGGTTCAGAGTCGTCTTATTCGGGGCGACCTGTTCCCAGTTCCTTCTCAACGCTACTATCTTGCGTCATCTTGAGGAGGCTGGACTAGATCCTGACTTCAAGAATGAGATCAAGCAGGAGATCAATGTGGACAATCTTCAAGGCCCGAGACAATGAAGATTTATTGCTCAAGAGATGCTGGGAGAATCCGCGATATATTTGCCAAGGCTCATCTATACTTGAGAGAATGGGCCACTAATAGTGATCTTTTGAAAGGTCAATTTGCTTCTGACGGTGTAGCTACTGAGAATAGTGAGGTGAAGTTTTTAGGCCACAAATGGGACACTACCACAGATTGTATATCCTTCTGTCACACCCCATGCGGCAGTGAGCTTATGACCAAGCGAAACTGCTTAAGCTTGTCAGCGAGGTTGTTTGATCCCCTAGGTTTTTTGCTGCCTGTAACAATCCGTGCTCGTATGTTTTTACAGCAACTGTGGCGGCTAAAACTAGATTGGGACACGCCCCTCCCGACTGAGTTACAAGATACTTGGCGGTTGATTCGGTCAGACCTTTCCACATGTTGCAAGGTCCAACTTAATCGTCAGGTTATTAGTGGTCAACCGGTGGATCTACATGCCTTTTCTGATGCTAGTAATAGTGCGTACGGTACTGCCATATACATATGCAATGGTAGTGAAGCGACGTTGGCTATAGCGAGAGGCCAAAGTAGCCCCTATAAAGAAGATTACACTTCCTAAATTAGAACTTACTGCATTGCTTCTGTCTGCTCGTCTAATAAAGTTTACACTGGATGCTTATACAGACATACTACAGATTAATAACGTCTATGTCTGGAGCGACAGTCAAATAGCGCTTTCATGGGTACACAGCCAGAAAGTGTTACCGGTTTATGTTTCTAATCGCACTGATGAGATTCATGACTTAGTTCCTACAGCTAAATTTCGCTATGTGAGCACCAGGGATAACCCCAGTGACATAATTTCCCGGGGGATCTCGGCGCAACAGTTTATGTCGTCCTCTATTTGGTGGCATGGACCTCCATGGCTTACATCTCCAACTGAATGGCCTCAGGATTTCAGGGAATGCATATCTGCTCCTTCGGTCGGCCCCAAGATGATGTGTTAAGTAGTTCGAATGTGAGTACTACACATCAGGATAACAAGTTGGTAGAGTGGGAACGTTACGGCAGCTATGATCAAGTAATACGGGTATTTGCATGGATATACCGTTTCATTAACAACATGAGAAGTCGGGCTCACGGGTCTTTCCTTAGTGAAGATTCGAAGCATATCAGACTCCATGAATTTAGATCAGCAGAAGCAAAACTAATATGTTTAGTACAAAGGGAATCTTATCCTACTGAACATCAAATCCTGAGCAAGGAGTCAAAGGCCAAACCCTCAAACTTAATGAGGCAGCTAGGATTATATATGGAAGGAGGCATAATTAAGTGTAAGGCAGGATACAAAAGGTGGACATTATTGATTCTGCGAAATATCCTGTCCTCCTTAGCTCCTCTCATTTGATTACATTCTGTTGATTCGCCAATGCCATAGGACCTGCCTACATTTTGGCGTAAATTATGTTCTGGCGTATATGCGACAACGTTGGTGGATCCCTAAGATGCGACAAGCAATTAAAGGGATCCACAATAGCTGTACGATCTGTAAAAGATTACAGGGTAAGCCTTACTCCCCAGTTGATCTACCTCCCTTACCTGAGTTCAGGGTACAAAGGACTGAACCATTTCAGGTAACCGGGGTGGACTACACCGGAGCGATTCATGTTAGGGAATCGCCCGGTACTATCATAAAAGTATATGCCGTTCTATTCACATGTGCGGTAACCAGAGCGATTCATATTGAATTGATTGACGACCTATCCAGTGAGGGTTTTTTGCATACTCTAAGATGCTTTGCAGGCCGCAATGGTTTCCCTCAAATTATTATGAGCGATAATGCGACTTGTTTTGTCGGGGCCTCTAAATATCTCCAGAGTTTAATGGATGACCCGCAGGTTGTGGCTACCCTCACTGGAAAGGGTTGTCAGTGGAGATTTATACCAGCATGTGCACCATGGTTTCGGGGCGATTTGGGAGAGAACTATCGGTATCGTCAAATCTGCCATGAAGAAGGTATTAGGAAGGGCACTGGTGACCAGACGGGAGTTTGCTAACCATCTTAATAGAAATTGAGATGTCAGTCAACGACAGGCCCTTGACCTATACCTCGGCAGATGTTGATGACCTCTTACCCATTTCGCCTTCTATGCTAACACGTGGACGAACCCTTAATACCTTTCCTAGATCGTCAGTAAATGACGAAGATCTGCAAGACCCTACGTTCGGCAATGCTGACGCCACACGTCGTCGCTTCCAGTATGTAAACAAGGTGTCCGACGATCTATGGAAACGGTGGACCCAAGAATATTTGCTGTCTCTTCGTGAGCGTCACTCTCATAAGATCAAAGGGACGAATCAACGATGGCCTCGTATCGGGGATATCGTCCTGATTCATGATGAGCGTCCTAGGTTATTTTGGAAGCTTGGGAGGATTATCGATTTGTTCCAGGGCATTGATGGTCTTATAAGGGTTGCTAGAATACGAACTTCGACTGGGGTTACTACTCGCCCAGTCGAAAGGGTTATATCCCTTGGAGCAGGATGTAGAACTGCCGGATGATCCTGGCGTCTCTACTGATACCCCTCCGCGGGAGAGTGCTGGTGACAGTGCTCCTCAAGGTGGGGCAGCTGATGATGAGAAGGATGATCCTCCTCAGGCTTCAGGTGGCGCTCGTCCCAAAAGGAGGGCGGCTATGAGTTCCGTGGTTCTTTGGAGATCAAAGATCAAACAAGGTGATCTTTGACTTCGATGTCCTTTTTTTGTTCTCTGTATATAGCTCCTGTATATCATTTTTGGTGGCGGGCAATATGTCGGGAATAGGGTAATGATCCCGACAGGTTTTGGTCCAATAGGACATTTGAATTTGGCGGTATCGTATCGCTTGTACGATTTCAGCTGGTTCTTTGTGTATTGTAGTTTATTCTTAAGTTAGGTTAAATATTAACTGTAATGTATAAATATCTACATCAGCTCTAGATGTATTATGAAACCAAGTTATGGGTTATAATTATTATGAGCCGGCAGCCATATGTAATTTCGCGAAGCGATCGGACGCCGGCCCTTTAGTCTCTCAATCAACACCATACAGCCAACATCTCCTCCCCCGGATCTGACTCAACCCACAGTTCACCATGTGCTACAACTACTAACAATAATATAACAACAGTCCTACATCACCAGTCCTCTAAGCTAAGTTCATTGTATCGATATTGTATTATGTGAACATTCCTACATGTCATGCAATTGAACTAGCCGTGTGTGGGGGACTGGATTACACCCATCGACGACTATGTCGTTGGTAATTATATTATAACGATTTGTTGGGTTATTTCATGTACCAGTGATATACAATTTAACCTCTTTATCTAAATTCCCGACAGGAAGTGATTAGTTTGTTTGTAAAATGTCGAATGTTCTTTAGAATAAGAATTTTGAACAGAAACATGAATGCCAATGATCCAAGAAAAACTAAATCTAAAATGTCTAAGTTAATGAAATAAGTGTGAAATAATTGTTGGGACTTATTATATGGTGTTTTTATAAGACTAATTATGAGGTGAATTTATAAGAACATACGAACACTTGAATCTGCAGAGAGCCGACTGGCCCACACACGGCAGATCCCTTTCTGCAGACTCCCGCTTTCTTATGTTCTTATGTTCTAAGTTCTTCAAACTGTTTTCATATTAATCATTTATATCAATTTCACCACACCACCAAACTCCTCCAATGAAATTAATGAAATCATATATGTGATCCGCCAGGATTCGAACCCGGGTTATCACACACAGATTATTGACACCTTAACCATTGTCATATGTCAGATTTCTAATATTATGGAAAATGTGTGTAATTCTGCTATGTGCTCGCTCCAAAGAATCAATGTCCATTTTGTAATAAAATCACCAAACTTGAACTGCATAATCCATATGGTTTATCACTAATAACAAGTCAAGTTTTAAGATATCATCAACAATTCTGTTAATCAAACTCCATGAAATGAACCAGAAAATCATGTTTGCATTGTTACGAACGCTAATACATTACACTGTTTTCTATGTTTTAAATCATTGCCAACAAACACACATAGCTTTTTCTCACATTCTGAGTGTTATAATTTCATATTAGCTAGTTTATATTTTGCATTTGCATTAATCTTCCCTATCCTTAATAGCTTGCATTTGTTAATATTAAAATTTATCTACCAATTTACTGACCATGTACTGTATGTATAAGGCTAATTTTGATATGTATTTATAAGGCTAAATTTGAGATATATTTATATGGCTAATTTTGAGAGCTTCAACATCAAACTAGAAAGGCATAAGTACGAGATGAGTTAGGTGTGAGAGGGATCTGGCTTGTATGGGCCAACAGGCTTTTTGTAACTCACTTCTATTATGTTATTATGTTATTATTGTTTTGTAACCTGTCCAATGTTCTTTCATAATAACCTTACGGAACCTTACGATGATACTGGACGCAGGTCTTGTCAGTGCTCTAAGTCCAAATCTTCATAATTTAACTTTAATAGACACATGTATATATTAATAAAATAAGTGTGTACCGAATTTTGTGAAATCCTTATCCCGCTTTGTGCAACCTAGTTGTAAGAAGAAATTAGAACAATAACCAATACCTATAAATTAAACCTGAGAATAGTTATCCCATTTTGTATATGCTAAATATAATATTATAATATTATAATATTATAATAGTAATATAGTAATAGCCTACATTTGATATGAAAATGATTGGACCGGGTAAACAAATATACAAAGTATTATAAGCTTGTGACAGTGTATAGGTGGGAAGGTGAAGGTATTGAGGGATCACAGTCCAGATATTGTGTGGACTGTGTGAGGGATAAGCCTTTACAACGTCTCCGCAGCTGTTAGGGGGCAGAGCTAGGCAGAGCGGCGAGCGTATTCTCTCTTTCTTTCATTTGGTACAACAGTGTGACATCACTGAGCTGAGCGTGGGTTGACCAGATGTATCTATGGACCTTGGTGTCTAGCAGAGACCCGTGGTGTCTAGGCAGGCGCCACCGCCAGGGCACACAGACACAGTACCGGTACTCCCAAATGCTGGGCGCTACATACACTAGGACAATATTGCTATCATTATTTGTTTGTATCATATTAGAAGATTCTCTCTCTCTCTCTCTCTCTCTCTCTCTCTCTTTCTCTCTCTCTCTCTCTCTCTCTCACTGAGGTTAATATCACTCAATTTTCACGCTACACTATTTGTAGATTAATTAGCACACACACACACACGCACATACACACACAGAAACGGAAGGCAAAGTTCAGTATTATAAACCCACATTCTTCACTGATTTCCTTGATAAAACAATGGTGTAAATAATTGTGTTCTTTTATCTAATTAACCCTTTCAAGATCCGATACGCATTTCTGTTCTGTTTTATGATAATTATTAGACGATTTTATTCAGATTAGGAAGGGTATATGGAAGTCAGAGGGTTAATCGAGCTAGTTTTTACCCTTTTAATAACCACAGATCCTTCCTAAGCTGCATAAAATTGTCTAATGATAGCCAAAATAAAGTGCTAAAATGCATCAGAGCTTCAAGGGGTTAACACTCTTTAGACAATACAGGTTTGTTATAATCTGCATCATCTTGCAGTGCTGGGTTATACGAGTAGTTCTATTTGCAACATCTGCATCGGGTAATATTATTAATGATAAGAACGTGTATTAACCAATACTGTACCGGCGACGTCCTTTTCTTCCTATTCTAGCAACTATTACGCGATTTTATTCAGCTTTGGAAAGACCTCTAGCCATAATAAGGCTTCAAACTATCTCGACCAACCCTTTTAACTTACACAGATCCTTCCTAAGCTGCATAATATCGTCTAAATATAGCTAGAATAAAATTGAAAAGACGTCGCTGGCATTCAAAGGGTTAATATACAGCTAAAGTTCTTACTGTTTCTATGAGATACTATTAGAATATAGACAGTTAATGTTACCGTATCATGATTTTAGAATCTAACTTCGATGAAATTATGTCTACTATGGAAATATATGGAAGTATAACTAAACATTATTTAGTTTAGCGGGTATATAATTTAAGTTCTATTTCACACACACACACACACACACACACACACACACACACACACACACACACACACACACACACACACACACACACACCCCGTAGCCTAGTAGGTAGAGCTCTCGTCTCACACACGAGGGGTCGGGGGTTCAATCCCCGGCCGGGCGGAGACAAATTGGGCTGGTCTCCTTTCATGTGTTAGCCTCAGTTCACCTAGCTGTAAATAGGTACCTGGAATAAGTGGACGACGTTGTGACGTCCCATCTGGGGTTGGCAAAAATGGTACAAGGCGAGATGGGTATCATATGGTTCAGCTAAGCTGATGGCTACCTAAACCTTCGGGCGAGACGGTACCGTCTATAGTGAGAATGGTACCATACAGATCCACCCTAAGCCTTCGTTTCCGATGTCGCCAATTGGCTAAAAATACAGACTACACACACACACCATTCCAACGATACATATAACACCTACACATATAGGAGGCGGGAAATAACGAGCATGCTCACTCCCGCAATACAACTAGAGTAAGAACTAGAGTAAGTACACTGATCCGTAGCATATTGGTTAGCGCACTTGGTTCACAGCCAAAAGGACACGGGTTCCATTCCCGGACGGGAAAGAAACATTTGGGCAATTCTTCTTACACAATGCGCCTCTCTAGACCTAGCAGTATACATAGGCCTCTGGAATAAGAGGCCATTTACGACGTATTTGCTAGTGTTGGTGGTCTATTACTAGCTGGACGGGTACCGTACAGGTCAACCAAACACTCAAAATCCAGATATCAGCAATTGGCTGATTACAGATTACATGCATATCTACAGCCACTCCAACCATGCATTAACACTTTACGCAATATATTCCTAGGTCGAATATTTTTCGGTTAAAAATAAATAAATACATAAATAAAAAAACGTGAAGCTGTAATTATTGGAAACTGAAGTGATAAAAAAAAACTCAATACTCTCTTGCCCACATCATACCTAGTCATCCTATTCAGCAAGTCATGGCTCATGAGGCTGCTAAGGTTGCTGAACGCGGTATAGTGAAGCAGATAAGTGAAACAATCGTTCAAATGGTGATGCAAGCATGAAATTTGGTACAGGTATTCTTCAAAGCTCACTTTCAAAGCACATACTGCTGGCCACGCAAAAATTCAATATGGCGACCATTTTTCAAGATGGCCGACACATCTGACTGAGCCCTACTGTTATGGGTCAGTTAATTGAAAGAAAAAAGACATGAATACCGTCCAATCCATTTTTTTTTGGCTCTAACGTGGTAAGTGAAGGTAATTTTGTCCAAAGCAGTTGCATATTAGACTTTAACTAAGATGGCGTCCAAGATGGCCGCCATTAACCCGAGGAGGCCGGATTTTTTTGGCAATTTTCGGTAGTGTTTATGGCTTAATAGCTAATCAAAGAATAAAGATAGAGAAATGAGTCATAAACCACGTGAGAGAGGTCACTATCAGCTTTTGTCTCATAAAAATATTCAGCTCCATAGGCCCAGTAGTTACTAAGATATTGCTTGTTTTCGTGAGGTAACTTTTCCGTGATTTTCCGTGTTTACGCACCTTTGCCATAGTGAAATTTCCTTAAACCCATTGTGTTGACATCACGGTAGTTTCGGAGATATTGGAACTCGGTGAAAATTACCGCAAAAGTACCGTGACGTCATACAAGTAAATAGCAGCCATCAGCAGGCTATTTAAAGGTTATTTAAAGCTGTGTTATTTGAGTAGTGTATCGGCCTTCTGGAGTTAAAGAAAAATTTTGTGATATCTTGGCTATTAGTAGAGCTAGACAAATTATTTTTTCATCTAATCCTACATTTTTGAGGTCAGAGAATTAGAAAGACTTGTCACATTACTAACTCATCAGGGTCATAAGTAACTAGACAAAGTGAAGGAAGATTATATCGTAGGAAACGGCCTAATTCACACCATTTATACATATCCATTGAGTACAAATAACATTAGTAAAAATACCATAGAATCAAAGACTCACACCTCACATTTGCAAGTGCACAGAGCTGTACAGGAGAGACCCAGCCTGTAGCACTTGCACCTGCCACGACAGTCTGATTTACAGCCACATTTGGTCAGCTGTTCGCAACTCTTGGCTATGGGGGAGTTGGCTGTCCAGAAGACGTGCCATTCTTCACCAACCTTCTGCCATCCCCAGTCAGCAGGACTCTCTGCTTCTGGTTGACACTGGATTGCTTGGGCCCAAACACAACCAGCCTGGAAGGCAGCTCGTCTAGTGTGCTGAAGCAGAGCTGCTCTTGTTGGTGGAATGGCCTCATAAGGCCTCTGTTTTCTGGCAAACATGTCAAGCCTGGCCTCATCCACAGTGGTAGCAGTGCTGGACCTGTCATACATCAGTATGACAAACCTCTCCAGTATCTCCAGGTCACCATCTTCCACTGTAAGAGGGTACTGGCTCAGCTTGGAGAAGACAGGGGAGGCCTCTGGACAAACATCCCATGTCTGCCAGGCAGTTTTCTTTCAAGGAAGGCTGAAACAGTGTCACACCCTGTGAAGGCATGACAGAATAACATGCCTTTAGCCATCTCCTGCCCCATACAGCGATACAGGCCATGCACACTGATCCAGCGCCGGCTTTGACCGTGACCAAATGCCACCCATAACTGCTCTAGCCCCAAACTCTGAAGGGCTGGAAAGGCACTCCCTGCAATGTCCTGCCACGGACATTAGTTCCAGGGCAGTAATTCCCTTTCCAATGTTCCCTTACCAACTCTAAACCACTGTTTGGACACTTGATCCTCAGTGTTTTGGAGGACAAGCAACCTAGAAGGGTCACTAGATCTGTTGTTGCTTGATTTCCTTTGTACTCCTTTGTACTTTGTACAACATCTGTATCATTTGCCTTGACCATGACGGCTTTGACCAGTCAGTTTGTCTTATGGAAAAAATGGATTTTGAATCTGCCATTTTGCTTTCTGATTATGGCCGAGGGTTTATCCTTTTACCACCTTAACGAAATTACACACACATTACTTTATGGGATACAACTAGGTTCGGGTGACCTACACCTAGCCCGATCATTCATCCAGTGCCATTTAAGTCCTGTGTGATCTGTACACCATCCAGGTAAGTACATGAGCAAGTCATGTATAGCCCCCTTACCCTTGGCTCGGCTCTCCCGCGCTGGCACAACCTGTCAATTCAGGTGCGGCTATCTAACTCTATCTACTAACTACCAACTACTGTCTAGTAGCTAATTGATATGGGGCTGTTAGAAAGCATTTGGGACACTAAATTAAACTACACTACAACTTATAGTATAGTACAGTCAAATAAGCTGACACTGAACCCCATGCTGAGTTGCACAGCAGCGATGTTACCAGTGTGCCCTGGTTGTGTGTTGACATCACTCTATTATATTTGCAAGATCTCATCACTGCCTCAGTCCTTACTAACAAATGTGAAAATGGCTCCATTGGATTATCTGACCCAAAGAATGTATGTGCACACCAAAAATCATGTATATATGTTCAGTAGTTGCTTAGATATGAACATATGAAATTAATGGACGCCATCTTGGATGCCATTCTAAAATTCCAATTATAGACTATGACAATGATTAAAACAGTGCTTCTCATTAATCTGGTTAGCAAGAAACAGTTTTCTCTTAAAATGTTCACCAGGTAATAATTAAAAAAAAAAATAATAATATATGGTCAGGCACGGCAGCCATCTTGAAAAATTACCGCCATCTTGGATTTTCGCGTGGCCAGCGGTATTTCTGAGAAGAATGGACCTTGAAGGGTACATGTACCAAATTTCATGCTTGCATCACCATTTGAACGATTCTCCTGAAATTTGCAGTTATCTGCTCCACTAGTAGTAAGGTTGGGATGAGCGAGACTGGGGTGGAACGTTTACTGGTGGCAAAAAAAGGTGGGAAGAAGGGCAACTGACAAACCGACATAGAAGTGGAGCTAAGCGGAAAACCACGTCATAACAGGACCAAGAAATTAAACAGTATATGTATAACCATCCATTCTCCAATGCCGACGAAGCTAAGCAACATTTGCAATTTCAAGCTTCTACAGAAACTATACGCAAGAGATTGAAGGAGATGGGATATAAACATAGATCACCAGCTGTCAAGCCAAAGCTAACCAAGAGGCACAAACAAACTAGGCTTGATTTCGCTTGACTATTTGTTGACCAGGGCATTAACTGTTGGGCAAGAGTTGTTTTGATAATGTCAGAGAGGTTCCATAATAGTACCAGGATGATTAATATTGCATCACTTAGCCGAGGTGGCGGGGGTTCTTCAAATAAGAATAAAAGTGGCTTCCTTTATCCGCTCATGGCCGAGTGGTTACGGTGCCCAACTCTACCAAACATACCTGGAGTGAGTGGATTCGAATCCTGGTCAGGATACCTCTATCCCAACCAAGAGTTGTTTTCTCAGACAAGAACACTTTCAGCTCAACCACGCATGGGTCGAAGACTGCGCTGTTGGAGGCCTAGGAACACACGGCATGTGAGTTAGTCCTAGTTGATATTGTGCATAAAATATATAGAATAGTCATCATACAGAGTAATGCTTTCCATCATATCACTCTTGGCTAATTTCATGTTAACCGAGCATTATATAACTTCTTAATTTCATTACTCATCCACTAATACCCCTAACTTATAGTTAACTCCTTACTTATATTGTTCAAATACTATTAAGCTAGCATGACTTGATATAATATGCACATTAACCACTCCTGTCTACACCATCGGTTGTTTACCGGTACCTAAAAACCAACCACGTTCGGTTTAGTAACTCATCCTAGCCACCTCGGCCGCCACTATCTGTGCAATATAGGATAGATCTGCCCCTATTACTTCCCGCCCCCCTTAGTGAATGCATATAACTTGTTTGCAAATATAATACATAATACTTTACCTAAACTATCATTGGTGAATAGAGAGACCAGTTTATCATGAGAATCAATAAATATATACTCATTAATCCCATTAGGATTGACTAATTTTGGCAGTTTAATCGGGCTTTTCAAAGAGGGTTTATACAACTTAAGGAGGTTCTGTAGGAATTATAGGGACACATACTATTACCATTTGACTTTCATATTCCCTTTCTACTCTGAATAAAATAGTCTCCTTTTCTACTCTGAATATAATAGTATAAAGCTAGTCTGAATAAACTGCCAAATACGAGTCCTGGTTCCACTAGGCCTACATAAACATTAACATATACAAAAATAATAAAAAGAGGGATTTTTTCAGAGGGCTGATTCTATGGGCTGATTGGCCCATGGTATAAAGACTAATATTAGTCTTTATACCATGGACTGGCCCATTCACCGCGGATCCCATTGACAATCAGCACATCACAGCCAGGTGCCTATCTAATTATGTTTCTAAGCTTTCTGTCGTTATTGATCCTACTGTAGCAATCGGTAGCCTATTTCACATATCTACCAAACTGTTGCATGCTTATCACGGAGCAGCAGTCCGTTTTCCACATCGTCTTTGTGGATCCCACTTACAACTAAACCATCTGTATCATATCCTCTCTTACTCTACATTTCTAATATATGCAAGCCTAATGTTTTCCCAAGTCCCCTTTCTTTTGTACTGACCATATCATGTATTTCATGATATTCACTACCTCAATAATCGTTTACTTCTGTTCAAAGTTCTAACCCATTCTGGCTATAATTCCGTGTCATTTGGCCTTAGTGGTCAGGCGTTAGAATATTATTGATGTTCTAATGTTCTGTTATTCTGGATTGTTTTGCCATTCTTCTTCGTACCGTCACTGCCAATCAATCTATGGACACTGGACAGCAAAATGTAAAACATAATCGATGTGAAGCCTTACTAAGGACGGGTGAAAAATTTAAATTACGTTTGTTGTTATTCACGCTTCTAGATATCAATCTAAAAACTCTGATTTCAAACAATGTTGCATTGTTGTTTTGGTTTCATATCACGATTGACGATGACTTCCAAATCTTTTGTAATAATTGAGTTACTTAATTCCATGTTATTTAGCCATCTAGAAACCTCTGATATTGCGTCTTGCCCCTGTCACCACTCAGATTGGTGAACAAATTATATATATTTGTTCTGAGATATAGCAAGTGGTTACAGGCTACCCTGGCCTTGAGTAAGGGAGATGGGTAATGAAATCGGACATCACAAGAATGCATTGAACTATTAAATCTCCTCATACGGGAGATTTATGGTGCGTAATTATTGACGAAGTAAATATTGTTAAATTTATAGACATTTCTGTCGATTTCCCAATTTTCACTAAACTGCATGTATTGCCCATTCGGGTAGTGTATCAAATTATTTTTGGAAAGCATGAATCGTTATCAGGATCAATAATTCAACCTATTTTTAGTGTCATTTGAAAAATTACCAATCTTTTTAGTTAGGCCTAAATCAAGCTTGGTCGTTAATGTAAAAGATGAACAATTGAGGCACTAAAACTGACCATCGTGTAAGATCCCAATCTGATTGTATAGGCTACTGTTAATGTTTTTGTTTTGTTTCCTACTAATTAGCCATGGTCTAATTCACGTCATATAGTTCGCCCTATTCCAGAAGCTGCTTCTTTAAACCTCTGAGGATCGATGACGCACTTCTTTTGGGGGTTTCTGGCTATTATTAGACGATTGTATTCAGATTAGGAAGGGTATATGGAAGTCAGAGGGTTGATTGAGATAGTATTTACCCCTTTAATACCCACATATCCTTCCCAAGCTGCATAAAATCGTCTAATGATAACCAAAATAAACCGCGAAAACGCGTTAGAGCTTCAAGGGGTTAATCAAGAATCTTTCATGTGGATATTTATCGAAAACTTTACTGATATGTCAATATCTTTGAAGGTATTTTTTTGTCTTTGTTTATCGTACGCTTGGGAAAATAAAGGTTAATAGATAGCGAGACATTCGCATCCAACACGGATAAATTCCATTACAAGATTGATGATTAAGCATTAAACAAATGTGACAGCAGCATACTACTCTTAATTTGACGTTTGTAATTTAGTCAGTAGCCAGCCCTTATTCCCACAAGGGGTAGGGATTATCAACAAGAAACACATGAAAGGAGGAAACAAAAAAAAGAGGTGGCAGGGGAAGAATCCATACAGCAGTTCGCACAAAAGCATTCGGAAACCTCAATCACTTATTAGCCCCCAAGATCATTGGCTTCACCTCAGATGCTATTGACGTCCAGACAAATTAAGTCTCGTAATCATTTAGCTGTATAAAATTACATTTTTTTTTAGTACCGGTAACATCGAATACATATAAACGTTTAGGATAACTCATACAATATATACCCGGTGACAGCGAACTTGGCGCTAATCCTGACCGCAAAACATCTTATAACTAACAAAAACAAAACAAAAACAAAAACAAAATATAAATACATAAATATGAGTAGATCAGGAAATAGATGTAGAGATTGACTACCCGTTTCTCGAATACTCTCTACACCAACACCAAGTATAGTGATTAATAGGGGTTCTGATTAGAACAAACACTAACAAGTGTATACTAGATATAATATTATAATACAATATATGCTACTCATTGTATTCATTTTAAGTTATGGATAGAAATGGATCTATAAAGTAGTTTGTCGCGCGTAAATATATATATTTGTATTTAACGGAGAGAGAGAGATAGCCTTCTATTATGATACAAACAAATAATGATAGCAATATTGTCATATGTAGCGCCCAGCATTTGCGAGTACTAGCTGTGTCTGTGTGCCCTGGTTGTAGTAGTAGAGGTGGCGGTGGCGCCTGCCTAGACACCGCGGGTCTCTGCTAGACACGGGCTTGGGACGGGAGTGCAAACTAGACAGGTGCCACGTACCTAATATTTTGTCGCAAAATTTAGTTGGGCTACTGTACATGCTCATTTTAATATCCAGGATTCGAAGCTGTATATTAAATCGTAAGAGTGTGCATAATTCTGTAACTGTCTTGATATCGTAATGCATAAATGCGAGAAATTTCGGTGTGAGTATCCTAGGTTCGAGAACTTGGAGTGCCACATGTATTTGTTGATTTCATTAATTGAGTTTAGAAGTAAAGTTGGTTGGTGAAAAAAATATAAATTAATTCTGGTTCAGGAGCAATTTATAGCGAGGCCTTCACAAGGGTTAAGTGCCCCATTAACCCCTAACCATTGGGGCCCGACTTAAGTCCGTATCTAAAAATCTGGACTATGTGGCGGGCCCCGACTTTAGTCCGTGTGCAATTTTGGCGCAATATTGGCTTTGAGAGAGAGACGAGCAACGGGAGGAGCGTAGGTTACCTCATGACCGCTCGCCACGGCCGCCGTGGGCCTACTGACATCTAATCCACACACATCCACCCTCACTACACATGTAATTATGTAACGAAATGACCGTATTTTAGCGATTTTGCCCTTCGGTTGCACGATCGTTGCAAGAAAACCAGTGATCGTAGAAGGATGGTTTAGGTGTCATTGGAAAGCTCAATTTACGCCCTTTCAGGGATACATAATTGTATTACGCTCTGGCTCTTGTTTATGCATGAAAAAGAGCACGGAAACAAGGCCATTTATGGTAAAACCTCCCGCTGGGCGTGTAGTGGAATAAACTGACCCGCCCACTCGTAAGGCGTTAATGACTCCTTCCATTCGTCTATACATTAAGCTACCATAGCACAGTTGGAATGTATGTACATGCTCAGATTGATATGCAGGATCAAAACTGCATAATAAATCGTAGGCGTGTGCATAATTCTTTAACTGTCTTGATAGCGTTATGCATAAATGCGAGGAATTTCGGTGTGAGTATCCTAGGTTCGAGAACTTTAAGTGCCATATGTATATGTTGATTTCATTAACCCTTGTCTATCGGGGCCCGACTTAAGGCGGTCAAGAGAACCAAGACCTAATTGGCGGGGCCCGACTTAAGTCCAATGCGATGTTGAGCACATAATTGGCTCTGAGAGAGAGTCCGAGCGGTGGGAGGAGCGCAGGTGGGCTCTGACCGTTCGGCACGGCTCCCGTACCGTGACTGGTCCCTCCTCCACACTCACCCACATCCACTGCCTCCCTAGACAGGGAAATATGTAAGGAAATTACCGTATTTTAGGGTTTTTTAACTCGCGTTGCAACATCGTTGCAAGACAACCCGTGGGCGTGCAAGGATGGTTCAGGTGTCATTGGAAAGCTCAATTATCGCCCTTTCACAGATACATAATTGTATTACGCTCTGGCTCTTGTTTATGCATGAAAAAGAGCATGGAATGAAGCTCGTTTAGGGTAAATCTGCCCGCTTGGCAGGTAGTAGATGTTACAAACGGCCCCGTCCGACGGGTGTTAATTGAGTTTAGAAGTAAAGTTGGTTGGAGAAAAAATATGAATTAATTCTGGTTCAGGAGCAATTTATAGCGAGGCCTTCCCTAGGATTAAGTGCCCAACAATTACTCCTTCCATTCGTCTATACATTAGGCTACCATAGCACAGTTTGAATGTATGTACGGTCGCGCTAATAAGTCATGTCCCAGATGTTATTTTGTTTGGCTAGCCCTGTGCTGTATTAATGTCTGTCAGATGTTTAATAGGGTTGGTAAGTTTAGGAACATGTTTGTATATTTCACTCGATATGAAGAAATGAAGCTTAGATATTGCGGATACCAATTATTGATCAAAATATACTTGGTGCCTAGACATCACTTATTAGCGCGACTGTACAGTCGTCAGGATTAATTAGTTTCATTTCCCCTGGACTAGGCGTTAGTAGCACTGCACGGTGGAGAGGTATCCCCTCCACCTACTTTCCTTGTTGGTTCCATACCCCAACCGAAACCCTCCCATTTTCTTTCTGACCCCAGAACTACACCCACCCTCCCTTCTCTCGCTCTCACCCAGCTACTTCTGGACCTCACCAATTGCATGTATTCTGAATAACTAATGAAGGACTGCAATGTATCATAGGTAGAGTTAAGTACCGGTATGAGCTTTACTAAATTTGAAAGCAAGAGAGAGAGAGAGAGAGAGAGAGAGAGAGAGAGAGAGAGAGAGAGAGAGAGAGAGAGAGAGAGAGAGATACATAGAGCTACATAGATACACAGACCTCAAGGTCCTTACTAGGCAGTCTGGCCTTACAAACTATATATGTATATGCATATATGCATATATATATATATTATAGATACATACATATACATACACATATACATACATATATACACACACACATACACATACATACATACATACATACATATATATATACAGTATATATATATACATACTGTACAGTGCATACACATACATACATTTTTTTTTTTTTTTTTTTTTTTTTCATATCACCCCAGCCCTCTGCAGATAGAGGTCAAGCCTTCCCTTGAAAGCGTTTATTGTGTCGCTCTCCACCACTCTCGCTGGTAGTTTATTCCACTCTGTCGCCTCACTGTAGGTGAAGAAACTCTTTGTGACATCTAGGTTTGCCTTTTTGGTTTTTAATTTCATTCCATTTCCGCGAGTTTGATTAGTATTGTTTAATGTGAATAGTGCATTTACATCGAAAACCTTTTAGTATCTTAAACACTCAATAAGCTGACCCCTCAACCTCCTCTTTTTTAATGAGAACAGGTTCAATCGTTTAAGTCTTTCTTCATATGGTTTATTTCTTAATGAGGGTATCATCTTCGTCGCTCTACGCTGTACTGACTCGAGTCTTACAATGTCCTTGATCAGATAAGGTTACCAGAACTGCACACCATATTCAAGGTGGGGCCTCACCATACTTTTGAACAGTGGCACTATTACGTTTTCATGTTTATATGTAAGAGAGAGAGAGAGAGAGAGAGAGAGAGAGAGAGAGAGAGAGAGAGAGAGAGAGAGAGAGAGAGAGAGAGAGAGAGAGGAGAGAGAGAGAGAGAGAGAGAGAGAGAGAGAGAGAGGAGAGAGAGAGAGAGAGAGAGAGAGAGAGAGAGAGAGAGAGAGAGCGAGAGAGAGAGAGAGAGAGAGAGAGAGAGAGAGAGAGAGAGAGAAGAGCAGGGGGGGGGGGGGGTTCAACGAAAACCTTACATATGATTCGAGTGATTCATACTGATACATTTAGGCCTACCATTGAAACCTGAAAGCTTCATACCCATTCACTGATGGTTTAATACTGTTGAACTATCATACGGTACTCTAATAAAGCTGCCAAACTAACCCACGCGAAGTTGTATTTCCTTTTCATCGTTGTATAATGGCTCAGGCTCGGCTACGTAACAAGCTTGAGACAACGAGGACCGTCTCTGGCAATTCCTCCAAGAGTCTCTCCCATCAATAAATACACAAAATAAACCATTCAATTATTTTTAATTATTTCTTTGTATAACATTATTTAATACTAATATAACTACTTATTAGCACCGTATACAAGAACTAAACATTTGCTTAATGATTTTCTCCACAAATCTCACTGCTGCCAGACAATTCAGGACTCATTGAGTGTAAACAGCCAATTTGCCAATACATGCTATGAATTATTGCCGAGAATGTGCCCCGTGAGTCGGCCATGTGACTGCATTACGTTAATTCAACACTCTTAACATAGCTATCTACCCAATCATTAGGCCATATTGCTTTCCTAATTGGCCATAATGTAAAACTACTCTATATAAACGGGACACGAACTACCCTCGGGCAAGGTACTGTAGTTTCTGAAAAGAGGCTCCAGCTTTGAAAATATTCCATGACTTAAACAAGCTAAATAATCCTGAAGGGTTGATAACCAATATACTGTATATGCCCTATTTTTACTAACTACCCCTTGGGTACTCTTACGCTCATCTATCCATTAGGGAGGGTCTTATTTTAAAGTTCCCTTTCCCTCAACACTTACGTTCACCCATACATTAGGGAAGGACTTATTCATTGTGTTACCTTACCCTTAAAACCTTGCCATAGGGTTACTATGTTTTATCAGGTATCTTGTGTTGTAACCAAGTTAAGGGGGGCGTCCGCTATGGCTATGTAGCAATATGGGTTGAAACATAGCAAATTGTGTTAAATACTCCCTGAGTAATGGCAAGACGTAGAGTATCTACTCCACATAATACTATTGAAAGCTTCACGCCTATTCAAGCTTATTCTCTTGAGATAACTTTCAAGATAATTTGAATTCACACCTTTTAAGAATAATTACTAAATAACTGAATAACGCCCATTTATTATATCCCAGACTAACTACAAGTTATAATATTGAACTGATCTATAATTCTTATACTACAATACCACTCTGTATAACAGTTTCGTGTATTACCAAATAATCTCATTATACCTTTATTATATAATTATATGTGTGTATGTCTACCCCTCATACCTGGTATATCCATTTCACTATACAGTAACGTTAACCCTACTAGTAACGGTAGTAATTAGCAGCTTCAAGTTAGGTTTCGTTTATTTCATATTTTTAATGTGCAGGAGATGGTGGTCGAGAGGTGTGTGTGAAATACTTTATTCCTTCATTAGGTGTTCAGAATAAATTTAATCGGTGAGGTCCCAGAAGTAACGCCTAGCTGGGTGAGAGCGAGAGAAGGGAGGGTGGGTGTAGTTCTGGGGTCGGAGAGAAAATGGGAGGGTTTAGGTGGGGGTATGGGAACAACAAGGAAAGGAGGTGGAGGAGATACCTCTCCACCGTGCAGTGATACTAACAGGGAAAATAAAACGATTTAATCCTGACGACTGTACATGTTCAGATTAATATGCAGGTTTCGAAATTGCATAATAAATCATAGGCTTGTGCATAATTCTTTAACTGTCTTGATAGCGTAATGCATAAATGCGCGGAATTTCGGTGTGAATATCCTAGGCTCGAGTCCTTGGAGTGCCACATGTATTTGTTGATTTCATTAATTGAGTTTCGAAGTAAAGTTGGTTGGAGAAAAAATATGAACTCCATAAATAAAGTTAAGTGGCAACACTGTTCAGTCGTACTTCATCCCACGGTAGCGGCCACAACGCACATCTACACTTTTATTTATTATTCGTTTGTGTTAACATTAAAATTTAGTATAGTATATTTTTTTTATTTTCCATTGGTTTCGTGAAAATATTCGCAGATAGCTATGAATGGATATGCGTATACGAATACAAATGCGAATATTGAAAAAACATAGCGAATATACGCACATGCGAATGCAGAAGCGAATATTCGGTCCATCTCTAGCAGTCTAATGTACCTTGATTTTGGCTCACTACCATTTATTCAACCTTGGGGAGGAGGAGGGGGGGGGGGGGGGGGGGAAGAACACTTGCTACCGGCAGCCTTGCCTTTTGTATCCTTCATACAAAGAAACAAGTCCTGCGACCATAGACTTTACTGAATATTTAAATCCATGTAACATAATGTATGTGAATCTAAATGTTCATCGTTTAGAAACCAATCAACAGGGAGCCAGAGCCAACCTTCATCTAGAATTCTAGATAATTCCATCCTGGGTTTCAAACCGGAGCCATTTTGTTTGAAGACTTAAATATGTGGAGGAATATAAGAAAATTAAAATTATATAGCATTGCTTTGGCCATTTGATAACTTCCTATAATTCGCACTATAAACCATAGTTTTATCTTTAAATAGACAATAATATTTATGAGTGTAGGCTAGGTGACGTAGGCTATGTGTTTGATTGTGGGCAACGTTTATTAACTTTAGTATTTCCAATAACAATATTTACATAAGCAATGTTATTTAGACAAGTTAAGACATAATGATTATGTTTGTTGTTTAATTACTTTGTTATTTCTTCAATTAATATAAACAATAATATTTAGACATCAGGTCCATATAATTCGTTTAGGTTAGTTGTAGCAACGTTTAATTAATTTGGTATTTCTGCAGTATTCCTAACAACAATATTAACTAAGGAAGTCGTGATAATTAGATTAGTTGTAGCTCTATTTACCCCTTCAGTACCGGTGAGGTCCTTTCAACATTATTTTGGCTACTATTAGACGATTTTATTCAGTTTCTTAAAGCCTCTAGCAATTAACAGGCTTCGAATATATTTCGCTTAGCTTTTTTTACTACCACAGATCCTTCTAAAACTGCACAAAATCGTCTAAATATAGGTACAATAAAATGAGAAAGACGTTGCCGGTACAGAAGGGTGTGTAGTTGAGAATACGAGGGTGTGTGAAACTAATCTCCTCGCCCTTATCCCGTATCACTTCCACACACCCTTGCCGAGAGGAAATTATCATATTAAGGGGAAGCTGGGCCGGGTTTCTGGTCCCCCTTCTCCCTCGTGTTTAGCATCATTGTTTTTTAGATTTTAAGACGTTCTGTCCATTAGTTTGGCGTTTTAAACACCTTTCACCCCATTTCCTTGTCAATTTTAAGTCCATTTAGGTGTCGATTGTATCCTGGCGAGCGATAGCGAGCCTGTAATTTTAAGAGGAACCAGGAAATTTTTCTACGGATAAATTTACAAATTTATCTTGAAGGGGGCAGGGTCTAGGGGTATTTTTTTGAAGTTTGATGAAGGTCTAGCGAGGAAACTAAAACATAAATTAATATAGAAGTTAATAGACCGAAAAACTAGCCACTGTCCCCTTAAGCTTTGTTCCGTATTACCAGGACTGCCACCATCACCATTTAGTTTATGAGATGCTATTTTGTTTTTATTGTAGGCATGCTACAGCCAGACGATTCTAATTGATTCCTAACCTTCTATCTAATAGTTATTTTAAGATGTCTACTATAGTCTATTTGCTTTAAGTAGGCGAGAAATCATGACCTCTAACCTCTGTAACTCAAAAACGACTAGAGTAATCGAGCTAATATGTCTACCATTTGGGAAGAGTCGGTCAAGGAATATATTTGGAATTTACAGCCAATTTCCTCTAGTCCTTTTTGAGTTACAGAGGATAAAGGTCATGATTTCTCGCCTACTTACAGCGAATAGACTATAGTAGCCTTTTGAATAGAAACACCATGATAGGAGGAGCACTGTATTGACAACGTTTCGCATATAGCTTCATCAGGCCTAATGAAGCAATATACGAAACATGGTCAATGAAGTGATCCTCTTCATTTGATTATATTTATTCATAGTTTATTTATATCACTCAGAATTGTAGTGCGTTTCGTTAACAATAGGTAGCCTATGTGTGATGAGAGTCTTAGTCGCAGCACGCTTCAAATACCTGTACAGCTCAACTAATCCTTACGCATATTAACCCACCTTTCATCAAAGTTTTTTTTTATTAATTTAAGATAAAAAAGCCAAATTATTTAAGTCAGAGGAAAACATATGCCGGTATTAATCCTCAGTACAATAATGTATGAAGTTCATTTTTTCAGATGTACCAGAATTACTCTGTTTAAATTTAACTTAAGATTTGTAGAAGCAACTTGGAAGACTTATTTTTTCTACCACCAAGTGTACGTATATAACCAGCATGGGATAACAAAAATAGCTTATAATATAGATTCGATATAAGTTATGGTAGTATGATAACCACGATGATTCCTGGAGGTCCTTCGTAAGCTGAAGGAATCCGTCTAATAATAACCTGATATATAAGTCTGAGCTTAACTAATAAATAACCTATAATTATATTTGGATACATAATGAATACAGTGTGATAACCCCGTTCGATTTACAGAGGTCCTTTGTATCCTGAATAAGTACTGGTAGAAGCTAGATCAACAAACAATTGCTTATAGAATCGGATGTATATCGTATGGTACACTAGAATAAGAGGAGAGGCAAAGTGATCTGCAATGGAAATAAAGGGTACCGGTATAGCTACCATACTCATATAAACACCTTAACCCCTTCAGTACCAGCGACGTACTTTTCATTATATTCTGGCAACTATTTGACCATTTCATTAAGCTTAGGAAGGACATAGGCCTATACCAATTAAAAGACTTCTGACTATCACAATTAATCGTTTTAGCTACCGTACCGCACCAGGAACAGATGGAGTGTGTGGGGAAATGTTGAGGTATAGTGGTGAGATAGTGATAGAATGGGTATGGAAAATGTGCAAACTAGCATGGGAGAAGGGGAGTGCACCCGAAGACTGGCATAATAGTCCCCCTATATAAGGGCAAAGGGGAAAGAGGAGTGTGTGGTAACCACCGAGGAATATGTCTTCTAAGCATAGTAGGGAAGGTATACAGTAGGGTAGTGATTGAGAGAGTGAGAGTGAGAACGGAGAAATGGATAGGCGACGAGCAGGGAGGTTTTAGGAAGGGAAGAGGATGTGTAGATCAGATTTTTACCCTGAATTGTGTTGTGGAGAAATATCTGGAGAAGAAACAAAAGGTGTATGTTGCCTTTATGGACTTGGAGAAGGCCTATGACAGAGTGGATAGAGAAGGTTTGTGGAAAGTACTTAGAATATACGGAGTAGAGGGCAAGTTGCTGAAAGCAGTGAAGAGCATGTATGAGGGTGCAAAGGCGGCACAGTACGTGTGGAGAGTGAGCAGCGCAAGTTCTTTGACCTGAATGTTGGTTTGAAACAGGGGTGTGTGATGTCCCCGTGGTTGTTTACTGTATATATGGATGGAGTCATGAAATAAATACTATCAGGAGTAGTGGATGTTGGTGTATCGCTGAAAAGGGAGGGAATTGAGTGGAACCTACCTATACTGCTGTTTGCGGATGATACAGTTCTGATGAGTGATAATGAATGGGAGTTGCAGGGTCTGGTAAATGAGTTTGGAACAGTGTGCGAAAAACGGAATTTGAAGGTAAATGCGGGGAAGAGCAAGGTTATGGTCTTCGAAAGGGGTGAAGTCACAGAGTGTGAGGTGAAGCTGAACGGCTATGGAGATCGTTAACTCTTTTAACCCTTTATTAGCGGCGCGCAACATAAGTCGAGTGAAAGAAATTTGGACTATGTGGCGGCTCACAACATAAGTCGTGTGCCATTTTCAGCACTTAATGTTGCTGAGAGAGAGAGAGAGACAAGTGGTGGCAGGAGAGTAGCGAGCGTATGACTGCTCCAGACCACCGCGGTGGACCAACTGACATGAATCCCACCCTCCTCCACCCTCTCACACTCGCTACACAGTGAATTGTGTGGGAAAATACACAGTGAATTGTGTGGGGAAAGTACCGAATTACATGGTTTTTGCACTCGTGTTGCGCGATTGTTGCAAGAAAACTAGCGGTCGTACAAGGATCGTTGGGGTGTCATTGGAAAGCTCTGTTTATGCCCTTTCAGGGATAGATACTTGTTTTACGCTCTGGGTCTTATTTAGTCATGAAAATGATCACGTAAACAACCCTATTTTGGGTAAAAACACCCCGCTGGTGGCTACATATTATTTACCGCCTAGGCCGCTCGTTAGGTGTTAAGTATCTGGGCAGGGTGTTGAGTAAAGATGGGACTATGGATGAAGAAGTGTGGGAGAGGGTACAACAGGGGAAGAGGGTTGTAGGAATGCTAAAAGCAGTACGGTAATAAGAAATAGGGTGGTCAGTATGGAAGTGAAGAAGTCCTTGCATGACAGTGTGGTAATCCCGACACTGACTTACGGAAGCGAAGCATGGACGTTGGATAAGAGTGAGAGCAGTGGAAATTAATTACTTAAGGAGTGCGTGCGGAGTTACATGGAGGGATAGACAGACTAATGAGGAAGTAAGAAGGAGGTGTGGTGTGGAGGTAGATGTGCTGGAAAGTGTGAAAAGGAACAACTTGAGATGGTTCGGCCATATGGAACGTATGGAAAGCGAAAGAATGACTAAGAGGGTGTACGAGAGCGAGGTGGAGGGACAGAGAGGGAGAGGTAGACCGAATGAGAGATGGAAGGATGGAGTGAGGACAGTGTGCCAAAACTCGCCCATTTTCTTTGTGATCCCGAACGTAACATCTGAAAAAAATTTGATACTGAAATTGGCTGTGAGCCTGTGACTGTCCCGGGAGCCCAGCTAAACCTGCCATTCTATTTCTACATTAAACTCATCAAACGATAGTTGCTTTGCTCTACACTGTACTCTACATTGGCTATGATCTTAGAACTATTATATCACCTGTATTGAAGTCCAAATGCAGCTACTAATGTAAATATAAACGGATAAATCCAGAGCTCGAGTCATGTGAGCTATTTGTTTACACTGTTATAAAGCAACTTGTTCGGATGAGGTGAGTGTGACTTTAGCACCAATATAACACATATAAATAACAATAAGGAAACAGCCATCGTTCATAGAACGAACTCCTGGATGGGAGAGTTCGCAAAATCAAACAAACAAACAACCAATGTACCCCTACACTCCGATGTTATATTGCGCCGAAGGTTGAGTCAAGACGAACACAACTACCGTAATTTTATTGGCACTCGAATGCTCAATAATATGTAGATTAAAGGATAATAATAGGTATTTATCTAAAACTATGTATATATTAACTAAACTACTCCATGTGTTTAATATATTGACTGAAATGAATAATGTAAAATATTCATTTAAGTTTGAATGTTAGTTTTCTGACGAAAAATGATCCCAGTTAACCCCCCGCCAAAATATACGATATTTTGTCGTATGTATTAATTTTAAGGGGTCTCTAATTTCTCAAAAATAGTGAATGAATATCAATTTTATGTGTTTGACAAAGAGCGCAAGACCTTGAGGCATAAGGTAAGCTATAAATTAGTACGATTTTATGATGAATTATTGGTTTTTCGGGGGTATATATGTGGTTGGATTAATGGAAAACAACGAAACGAAATGATATTAGCTATGTTCTCCGTTGTGGTGTTTCCGAGAATGATCCAATGATGACGTCAAATTAGCTTGCCGCCAATCAACTGTGGAACACTTGGAAATGTGTTTAGCTGTTATTTACGGACAGATTTGTGGAACATAGAGTGAATTAAGGGGCTGGAATATAACATTGACTTCATGTGAATTGCGAGTGCCCTACACATTCTAAAATTGTGAATATTAATCTTGGGAACTCATTATATATAAGGTATAAGTTCAAGGTGATACTTTGGATAAACCTGACTTTTAGCAAGCACCAAACAGCGATTTTGTAAGTAGCCAAGCATATTATTTTTTCAGATAAGCCTAGGCCTAGTGTTGTATAGGCCTAGGCCTACTTGTATTAGCCTAGGCCTATGATGATAATGATGATTTGAAGCAGATGAGTAGCCTAGGCTGAGGCTAGGCGTATTAGGCTTAGGATAACCCATTATCCGACAATCTTAGGACTGCCCCCACTAGTGGGGCTATATATAATGTATTGATAGGCTAATGAAGATCAAGGAAGATTTGAGGTTAAAGACAGTAAAAAATAAGGTTGGCTAGGCAGCTGGGAATCTGGTTCTGGTAGGCTAAGACTCAGAGCCCCCACCTCTTAACCCGGGAACGGTGAAGGTCCTCAATTAAGGTAATTATTTATAAGATGACCTTTTTTTCTAGTTATTAAAAACTTACTCGAAGGTGTATTAAATGATATATAGAAGCAATAGAACTGTTAAAATGACCTGAGAAGTGTATATTAAACATAGCCTAGACCAACATTCCTGTATTTTTTTTTTTTTTTTTTGTAAGGCTAGGCTAGGCAGCTAGGCTAGCCTAGGCTACTCTTGAGTTTTGGTACACAGTTGGCCTAGGCCTATTTTAGATGTCTAACTTTTAAAATAATATAAAAATACGTAGGCTAGGATTAAAATTTTGTTATCATTAGCCTATACAGAAAGTTCATTTGTGTTATCACTCAAAAAAACGGCGTCGTTTGACACCCTGGCTAGGCTATAGCCTATAGCCTAGGCCTAGCCTATGACAATAACAGTTTGCCGTCATGCCGTGGGATTATAGGGGATAATAGGGGCCGCCTATAGGATTTATTGAGGAACCCTCAGCACCGCCTTGCCCCTCCCCAGGGCTTGTTGAAATTCTCATCTAGCCTACTGCCTAGTTCCTTAACGGTCAACCTATTATTGTATCCCACGACAGTCAAAATAGATGCGAACATGCAAGTAGTGTAAACAAGGCACGGCCTGGCAGGCGGTAGCCTACGCCCGAATACTACATCCTTACCATTATTTTTTAGGTACGGTACCGGTATATAAGCTGAAGCCTATGAAACGGTACGGATATAAGGGGTGAACCTGTACATAGGCTAGCCTATATCTCAATAATTTGGTAATGTTACAAAAAAAAAAAAAAATTACATTCATCAATATTCCACTAATAGGCTATACTAGTTATTTAAGGTTAGGTTAGGTTTTGGTTAAGATAGGCTAGGTTAAAGATATTGTTCAATGTTTCTTAGTAAATAGGCATCTGAAAAACAGTTCCCGCGGGCCGCTACACAGGATCTTATGAACGGTACGTAACAGACAGTCCGATAAATCTACAGTTATACTACCCCTATTTTGTCGCTATTCTGTTGGTACTAATGGGTTAATATTATTATTAGTAGACTTATTATGGTTTGATGTTGCGCAGAAATGTATATTTGACTTGTAATAGATACAATGAAGTATTACAAACCTTCGCGAACCCATAAACAGGGAACGTGAGCTGGGTTTAGACCGTCGCGCACCCATAAACAGGGAACGTGAGCTGGGTTTAGACCGGTCGCGAGACAGGTTAGTTTTCGGTTAGGTTAGGTTAAGTTAGGTTAGGTTAGGATAATGTTAAAAATACTAAAATGCGACAGTCCTCGGTATTAAACAACACTGTATATCAAATAAAAAATTAAAAACAACAACAAATTACCTGAAAAACTTGTATCTGGTTGGTGATAAATTTGTATCAAAATAAGTTTTTTTCCAGTTTCCGCGTCTGCTGAATCATCCAAAAACACATCTGCTGAACCATCCAAAAACACGCTAAAAGGCGTGTTTTGAAGGGGGGAGGTGGTGGGGGGCAGTGGGGTTGGGGTAGTATAACTGTAGATTTACCGACAGTCCTAACCTAACCTAACTTAGTGTCCAAAGTGAGGTCTGCTACTAGCCTATGTTCTTATAACATTTTCTGCCAAAGTACCGGCACAATTTAATAAAGAGTGTACACTGTACCAGTACAGTACTGTACTGTATAGGCCTAGCCTAGGTTAAGCCTGCCACCCTACAGTGCATTTATAGAGTTTTCGGCCATGATTTGGGTAGACCTGTCACTGAAGAATACTTTCGCAGTCTTACCGTTTGTTTTTGTTTTCAATGTATAGGCTATAGGCAGAATAGGCTACAGTAGGTATTACTGATATCTTATTTTATTGTAGTTTATATTATGAGTGGAAGATTTGCAATAACTTACCCTAACCAAAGTCCAACCTTAGTGTCCAAAGTGGGATCTGTACCCTGCCTCTATGTTCTCATTTTTTATACCGGTAACTTTTTAGCCAGATTACCGGTACAATTTAATAAGTGTACAGCCATCAGCTAGGCCTACCGCCTACAGTGCATTTATAGATTTCCCGGAATCCCGGCCATGACTTGGGTATCACAATAGAATCTTTCAGCAGCCTTATGTACAATTGTTTGTTTTTATTTCTTCAAGGAATATAGTACAGTAGTTTATTGTTCAATTGTTTATCATGTTATGAGTAGATAATTTGCATTACCTTACTCTAACCTAACTTTACTTAGTCATAGTGTCCAAAGTGGGGGCTGCCACTATCCCCACAGTCCACACACCCGCTAACTAACATATATAATTGGAATGTCTTGTCATTACTATAACCTGACATCATGGGCAGTGTGCCAAAATTCGCCCATTTTCTTCGTGATCCCGAACCTAACATCTGAAAAAATATTGATACTGAAATTGGCTGCGAGCCTGTGACTATCCCGGGGCGGCCGGGAGCCCCGCTAAACCTGCCATTCTATTTCTACATTAAACTCATCAAACGATAGTTGCTTTGCTCTACACTCTACTCTACATTGGCTATGATCTTAGAACTATTATATATCACCTGTATTGAAGTCCAAATGCAGCTACTAATGTAAATATAAACGGATAAATCCAGAGCTCGAGTCATGTGAGCGATTTGTTTGCACCGTGAAAACACAACTTGTTCGGTTCGGATGAGGTGACTGACTTTAGCACCAATATAACAAATATAAATTACAATAAGGAAACAGCCGTCGTTCATAGAACGAACTCCTGGATGGGAGAGTCCGCTAAAAAACAAAAACAAACAAACAACCAATGTACCCCTACACTCCGATGTTATATTGCGCCAAAGGCTGAGTCAAGACGAACACAACTACCGTAATTTTATTGGCACTCGAATGCTCAATAATATGTACAGTAGATTAAAGGATAATAATAGGTATTTATCTAAAACTATGTATATATTAACTAAACTACTCCATGTGTTTAATATATTGACTGAATTTCACTGAAATGAATAATGTAAAATATTAATTTAAGTTTGAATGTTAGTTTTCTGATGAAAAATGATCCCAGTTAACCCCCCGCCAAAATACACGATATCTGTTCGTATGTATTAATTTTATGGGGTGTCTAATTTCTCAAAAATAGTGAATGAATATCAATTTTATGTGTTTGACAAAGAGCGCAAGACCTTGAGGCATAAGGTAAGCTATAAATTAGTACGATTTTATGATGAATTATTGGTTTTTCAGGGGTATATATGTGGTTGGATCAATGGAAAACAACGAACCAATATCAGCTATGTTTTCCATTGTGGCGTTTCCGAGAATAATCCAATGATGACGTCAAATTAGCTTGCCGCCAATCAACTGTGGAACACTTGGAAATGTGTTTAGCTGTTATTTACCGATATATTTGTGGAAAATAAGAGTGAATTAAGGGGCTGGAATATAACATTGACTTCATATGAAGTGCCCTACACATTCTAAAATTGTGCATATTAATCTTGGGGAACTCATTATATATAAGGTATAAGTTCAAGGTGATACTTTGGATAAACCTGACTTCTAGCAAGCACCAAACAGCGATTTTGTAAGTAGCCAAGCATATTATTTTTTCAGATAAGCCTAGGCCTACTTGTATTAGCCTAGGCCTATGATGATAATGATGATTTGAAGCAGAAATGAGTAGCCTAGGCTGAGGCTAGGCGTATTAGGCTTAGGATAACCCATTATCCAACAATCTTAGGACTGCCCCCACTAGTGGGGCTATGTATAATATATTGATAGGCTAATGAAGATCAAGGAAGATTTGAGGTTAAAGACAGTAAAAAATAAGGTTAGCTAGGCAGCTGGGAATCTGGTTCTGGTAGGCTAAGACTCAGAGCCCACTCTTAACCCGGGAACGGCGAAGGTCCTCAATTATGGTAATTATTTAGAAGATGACCTTTTTTTCTAGTTATTAAAAACTTACTCTATGGTGTATTATATGATATATAGAAGCAATAGAACTGTTAAAATGACCTGGGAAGTGTATATTAAACTTAGCCTAGACCAACATTCCTGTTTTTTTTTTTTTTTTTTTGTAAGGCTAGGCTAGGCTAACCTAGCCTAGGCTACTCTTGAGTTTTGGAACACAGTAGGCCTAGGCCTATTTTAGATGTCTAACTTTTAAAATAATAATATAAAAATACGTAGGCTAGGCCTAGGATTAAATTTTGTTTATCATTATACAGAAAGTTCATTTGTGTTATCACTCAAAAAAACAGCGTCGTTCGACACCCTGGCTAGGCTATAGCCTATGACAATAACAGTTTGCCGTCATGCCGTGGGATTATAGGGGATAATAGGGGCCACCTATAGGATTTATTGAGGAGCCCTCACCACCGCCTTGCCCCTCCCCAGGGCTTGTTGAAATTCTCATCTAGCCTACTGCCTAGTTCCTCAACGGTCAACCTATTATTGTATCCCACGACAGTCAAAATAGATGCGAACATGCAAGTAGTGTAAACAAGGCACAGCCTGGCAGGCGGTAGCCTACGCCCGAATACTACATCCTTACCATTATTTTTTAGGTACCCGGTACGGTATATAAGCTGAAGCCTATGAAACGGTACGGATATAATCCTGTGTAGGGAGGTGAACCTGTACATAGGCTAGCCTATATCTCAATAATTTGGTAATGTTACAATTTTTTTTTTTACATTTTACATTCATAAATATTCCACTAATATAGCCTACTAGTTATTTAAGGTTAGGTTAGGTTTTGGTTAGGATAGGCTAGGTTAAAGTTATTGTTCAATGTTTCTTAGTAAATAGGCATCTGAAAAACAGTTCCCGCAGGCCGCTACACAGGATCTTATGAACGGTACGTAACAGACAGTCCTAACCTAACCTAACTTAGTGTCCAAAGTGAGGTCTGCTGCTAGCCTATGTTCTTATAACATTTTCTGCCAAAGTACTGGCACAATTTAATAAAGAGTGTACACTGTACCAGTACAGTACTGTACTGTATAGGCCTAGCCTAGGTTAAGCCTGGGTAGCATTCAAGGAGACTACTGCAGGACTCTTCTTCTTCTTCTTCTTACCTCTGACCGGGTATAGGCTATCCTAGTGTTTACTACCCTATACCCCTTTGAAAGGACATTAGCCTAACCTAACCTAACCTAGTATTATAGGTGGGGGCTGCCGCCCCCACACCCCCGCTTTGACTAGATTTTTGGTGCATTTGTCTGTGAAGTGGGTATTTTTCAATGTGTTGATAACGAAAATCCTCCATGCGGACTATATGGAGAAAAATATGGCGAATCTATTGGTGCCTATTTTCCCTAATAAATTGTTCCTCATAACGTCGCACTAGTGTCCTTGAATATTATCGAAGATTTGCAATAACTTACCCTAACCAAAGTCCAAACTTAGTGTCCAAAGTGGGATCTGCACCCTGCCTCTTATGTTCTCATTTTGTATACCGGTAACTTTTTAGCCAGATTACCGGTACAATTTAATAAGTGTACAGCCAGCAGCTAGGCCTACCGCCTACAGTGCATTTATAGATTTCCCGGAATCCCGGCCATGACTTGGGTATCACTAAAGAATCTTTCCGCAGCCTTATGTACAATTGTTTGTTTTTATTTCTTTAACCCTTAATTAGCGGCGAGCAACATAAGTCGAGTTAAAAAAAGCTGGACTATGTGGCGGCGCTCGACATAGGTCGAGTGGCAATTTCAGCACGTAATGTGGCTGAGAGAGAGAGACAAGTGGTGGCAGGAGACTAGCGAGCGTATGACTGCTCCAGACCACCGCGGCGAACCTACTGACACAAATCTCAGCTCCCTCCTCCCTCTCTCACTCGCTACATACTCAATTATGTACCGAAAGTACCGAATTACCTGCTTTTTGCACTCGCGTTGCACGGTTATTGCAAGAAAACTATCCATCATACAAGGATCGTTATGGTGTCATTCGAAAGCTCTGTTTATGCCCTTTCAGGGATAGGTACTTGTTTTACGTTCTGGGTCTTATTTAGGCATGAAAATGATCACGTAAACAGCCCTATTTTGGCTAAAAACACCCCGCTGTGCGGTACATATAAATAAACCGCATAGGCCGCTCGTAAGGTGTTAAGGAATATAGTACAGTAGTTTATTGTTCAATTGTGTATCATGTTATGAGTAGATAATTTGCATTACCTTACTAACCTAACTTTACTTAGTCTTAGTGTCCAAAGTGGGGGCTGCCACTATCCCCACAGTCCACACACCCGCTAACTAACATATATTATTGGTATGTCTTGTCATTACTATAACCTGACTTCATGGGGGTAACGGATACTTGATTGAATATTTTCGGAATTAGCCTAGCAGAATCTTGAGTCTTTTAAAGTTGTGAAAATTAAAGTAAGTTTCTACGTTCCTACTGATTGTACTTAACCCGAGATGGGCATAGCCTACCCCGGTATTTTTTACTCGGCCCAGGGAAAATAATAGACAAACAAATGTTCTAATCAAAGTTTATTCTTGAAACTTGGTACCGGTATGTATTTTAACCAGTACTCTATAGTAACTCATGTTTCATATGAAAGGATATAAATTAAGTAGGCTATGTAATAGTTCTTGGAATGCAACAACAAATATAGGCCTACATGAAATCTTTATTGGACAAAAGTTACAAAACTAAAACAGGGACTGCTAAGAATAATTTAAAAACCTGTTTTCAATGCCTATATTAGTGGACCTGAAGTGAATCCCTTTGAGACTGAAGTACAGGCAGCCAGCTCCCCTAGTATCCTGATTAAACACCAGTAAACATACATAACATCCCTTTTACTTACAATATTATTCATTCCTTTTAATACATTTTGAGCATGTATTGTGGGTATATTTACCTTCACATCTCAAAATTTCTCCGACGGCCGGGGGGCTACGCACCCCGGACCCCCAGTTATATAGCGGGGGGCTGTGCCCCCCGCACCACCCGCGGACGCCGCGCAAAGTTGATCCTTGTAAGCTTAGAAAAATTATCCAGAACTGGATCATTTCTGTTTTGGCACCCTGGTCTCGCGACCGGTCTAAACCCAGCTCATGTTCCCTGTTTATGGGTGCGTGACGGTCTAAACCCAGCTCACGTTCCCTGTTTATGGGTTCGCGAAGGTTTGTAATACTTCAATGTATCTATTTCAAGTCAAATATACATTTCCGCGCATCATCAAACCATACTAAGTCTACTACTAATAATATTAACCCATTAGTACCAACAGAATAGCGACAAAATAGGGGTAGTATAACTGTAGATTTATCGGTAAACCTGACTTTTTGGACCGACAGTGATTTCAGTAAGTTTTATTGGTTCAATGTTATTTTAATACCACGAATTTTATGGATATATTTAAAGATAAATATTGAATCTATATGCTCTAAAGATCATAAGAAAATTTGTTTTAACCCTCGGCAAAACCTAATAAAAAAGTATGGTACTAACATTTATTTTTCGTAACAAGGTTGTCAATACGGTACTTTCAGTTATCGATAGCTCTAAAGATCATATGAAAATGTGTTAAACCCTCGGAAAACCTAATATAAAAGTATGCTACTAAAATTTAATTTTCGTAAAAAGGTTGTCAATACGGTACTTTCCCGTTATCAATGTACAATCAAAGCTGAACATTGCAGAGTAAACACCGTAGACTTCATCGACTTTTATTTCACCTTCGTATAATCGACAGCCAATTTTTTGTTTTTTTATTTACTAAGGGATTAGTACTCAACCAGCGGGGGTGTGGGGGCGGCAGCCCCCACCCATAATACTAGGTTAGGTTAGGTAAGGTTGTTAGGTTAGGCTAATGTTTTTTCAAATCACTATCGGGGAACAACATCGATCGATAGGCCTTATGGGGAAAATAGGTTTTCCCGAGATTTCTAATTAATTATAAACTCTATATATTGATGCAAATGAACAATTTTGTTTATAAAAAACACTCGGAAAATTTGTGGTATTAAAATAAAAAATTTCCGTTTTATTTTGTTTTTTGTAATTTTTCCTTCAGATATAGTGTTGTTTTATACTGAAGAGGAGCGGAAATGAGTATTTACCCATTATCCAACAATCTAAAAACACGCCCCCCACTAGTGGGGAGGGCTATGAAGTTCAGGGAAAATGAGGGGTTAAAAGCGTAAAAATACAATAATATAGCGTTTTGTATCAAAACTTGGCTCGGGTTTTCCCAAATTGCAAACCCATACAACCCAATTTTGTGAATACCCGAGCCAACTTTTGACGAAAGCTGGCTCGGATTTCACGGGGTGGAGTGGGTAGCCTATTATTTCATGTTATAAAAATAGTCAACTTTGGGAAGACATTAGCCTAACCTAACAATCTTACCTAACCTATCCTAGTATTATGGGTGGGGGCTGCCGCCCCACACCCCCGCTGGTTGGGTTAGATTTTTTTTTTTTTTTTTTTTTTAATGTTCTAGGCTATTAGCCTAACCTAACAACCTTACCTAACCTAACCTAGTATATGGGTGGGGGGTGCTGCCCCCCCACCCCCCCCGGGTAGGGTACTTTTTTTTTTTTTTTTTTTTTTTTTTGTGCTAGGCTATTAGCCTAACTTAACAACCTAACCTAACCTAACCTAGTATATGGGTGGGGGCTGCCGCCCCCATACCCCCGCTGGTTGGGTACTGGCTGAAAAACTTATTGTTTTACAGTAGCCTAGGCCTATACATGTATTTTAGCGTTTATGTTTTTTTCTCCCTTATAATACATTTCAGCTCTTAATGCCATATATAGCAATGATGTATATGCTCTACCGGACCTATTAGGCCTAAACAGATCGATGGGCTAACTGTCGGTCCCCAAAACATCAGTATAACCGATTTATCAAACCGTCTATGCTTAGCAAAAACGAAATAAATAAATAAAAATTGCGATAAATCTACAGTTATACTACCCCTATTTTGTCGCTATTCTGTTGGTACTAATGGGTTAATATTATTAGTAGTAGACTTAGTATGGTTTGATGATGCGCGGAAATATATATTTGACTTGAAATAGATACATTGAAGTATTACAAACCTTCGCAAACCCATAAACAGGGAACGTGAGCAGGGTTTAGACCGTCGCGCACCCATAAACAGGGAACGTGAGGGGGAGTTTAGACCGTCGCGGAAACAGGTTACTTTTCGGTGAGGTTAGGCTAATGTTAAAAATACTAAAATGGACGGTCCTCGGTATTAAACAACACTGTATATAAAATAAAAAAATAAAAACAACAACAAATGGTTATACTGATGTTTTGGACCGACAGTTAGCCCATCGATCTTTTTAGGCCTAATAGGTCCGGTAGAGCATATACATCATTGCTATATATGTCATTAAGAGCTGAAATGTATTATAAGGGAGAAAAAACAAAAACGCTAAAATACATATACAGTATACTGTAAAACAATAAGTTTTTCAGCCAGTACCCAACCAGCGGGGGCAGCAGCCCCCACCCATATACTAGGTTAGGTTAGGTTGTTATGTTAAGACTAATAGCACATAAAAAAAAAAAAATAAAAAAAAAAAGTAACCCAACCAGCGGGGGTGTGGAAGCGGCAGCCCCCACCCATATACTAGGTTAGGTTAGGTAAGGTTTTTAGGTTAGGCTAATAGCCTAGAACATTAAAAAAAAAAAAAAAAAAAATCTAAACCAACCAGCGGGGGTGTGGGGGCGGCAGCCCCCACCCATAATACTAGGATAGGTTAGGTAAGGCTGTTGGGTTAGGCTAATGTCTTCCCAAGGTTGACTATTTTTATAACGTGAGATATTAGGCTACCCACTCCACCCGTGAAATCCTAGCCAGCTTTTGTCAAAAGTTGGCTCGGGTATTCATAAAATTGGGTTTTATGGGTTTGCAATTTGGGAAAACCCGAGCCAAGTTTTGATGCAAAACGCTATATTATTGTATTTTTACGCTTTTAACCCCTCATTTTCCCTGAACTTCATAGCCCTCCCCACTAGTGGGGGGCGTGTTTTTATATTGTTGGATAATGGGTAAATACTAATTTCCGCTCCTCTTCAGTATAAAACAACACTATATCTGAAGGAAAAATTACAAAAAACAAAATAAAACTTACTGAAATCGCTGTCGGTCCAAAAAGTCAGGTTTACCCAACAAATTACCTGAAAAACTCTTATCTGGTTGGTGATAATTTTTTATCAAAATAAGTTTTTTTTTTGTATGAGGGTGCAAAGGCGGCAGTACGTGTGGAGAGTGAGCAGAGCGAGTTCTTTGACCTGAATGTTGGTTTGAAACAGGGGTGTGTGATGTCCCCGTGGTTGTTTACTGTATATATGGATGGAGTTATGAAAGAAATACTATCAAGAGCAGTGGATGTTGGTGTATCGCTGAAAAGGGAGGGAATTGAGTGGAAGCTACGTATACTGCTGTTTGCGGATGATACAGTTCTGATGAGTGATAATGAATGGGAGTTGCAGGGTCTGGTAAATGAGTTTGGAACAGTGTGCGAAAAACGGAATTTGAAGGTAAATACGGGGAAGAGCAAGGTTATGGTCTTCGAAAGGGGTGAAGTCACAGAGTGTGAGGTGAAGCTGAACGGTCAGGCTATGGAGATCGTCAACTCTTTTAAGTATCTGGGCAGTGTGTTGAGTAAAGATGGGACTATGGGTGAAGAGGTGCGGGAGAGGGTACAACAGGGGAAGAGGGTTGTAGGAACGCTAAAAGCAGTAACAAGAAATAGGGTGGTCAGTATGGAAGTGAAGAAGTCCTTGCATGACAGTGTGGTAATCCCGACACTGACTTACGGAAGCGAAGCATGGACGTTGGTTGAGAGACTCAGACCAAGAGTGAGAGCAGTGGAAATGAATTACTTAAGGAGTGTGTGCAGAGTTACATGGAGGGATAGACAGACTAATGAGGAAGTAAGAAGGAGGTGTGGTGTGGAGGTAGATGTGCTGGAAAGTGTGAAAAGGAACAACTTGAGATGGTTCGGCCATATGGAACGTATGGAAAGCGAGAGAATGACTAAGAGGGTGTACGAGAGCGAGGTGGAGGGACAGAGGGGGAGAGGTAGACCAAATATGAGGTGGAAGGATGGAGTGAGGAACTACATGAACAAAGGCGGTGCTGGTTGGGGGGAGGGGCGTCGACTGACTGGGGACAGAGGTGAATGGGGGCGGTTCGTTCGTGGCCACCCCTTCGGGGATCACGGCGTCAGGCAATAGATAGAATTTTTGGAAAATATTAAGGAAACCACCCACCAATTATTTTCATTATTTTTTTTTTAGTTTTAGTTTATTTGCATCAATATATAGTGATTGGCATTAGTTTCAACCTCCGCAAAAATCGTTTTCCCCTTTATCCAACGATCTTAAGACACGGCGCCCGATAGTGGGGAGGGCTATGAAGATCAGGGAAAATGTGGGGTTAAAGACATAAAAAGGCGATATAAGGGTTTTTATGATGAAAGTTGGCTCGGGTTTTGTTGTTTTTCAACTTGAGAAAACTCCAAAATGAAAAAACTCGAGCCAAGTTTTGGCAAAAGTTGGCTCTGATTTTAAGATTTTTCAGCTGCATAAAAGACAGTAAGTGCAAAAAGAAGTTGGCTCGGGTTTTCTTGTTTTTCAACTTAAGAAAACCCCAAAATTAAAAAACTCGAGCCAAGTTTTGGCAAAAGTTGGCTCGGATTTTAAGATTTTTCAGCTTCATAAAAGTCAGAAAGTGGCAACAAAAAGTTGGCTCAGGTTTTCTTGTTTTTCAACTTAAGAAAACCCCAAAATGAAAAAAAACAGTCATGTTTTGGCAAAAGTTGGCTCGGATTGGACAATTGTTAGGCTTCATAAAAGCTGAAAATGTAGAAAATGCCAGCCAACTCTTCGCCATTGGATACAGGATGGGGTGTGGGAGAGCTCTGCCCCCCCCCCCCCCCCCCCCCCGTGATTAATTGAAATCATCATCTATGTTGCCCGATAGTGGGGAGGGCTATGAAGATCAGGGAAATTGTGGGGTAAAAGATGAAAATAAAGAAAAATATTGAAGAACTTATTCCAAAAACCCAGTAACCAAATTATCCATTATCCAACAATTAAGCTACATTAAAGATATTAGCCTAACCTGCCAACCTTACCTAACCTAACCTAGTATTATGGTGGGGGCTGCCGCCCCCACACCCCCGCTGGTTGGATGGTACATGGGATAGAAAATGAACTTACCCAGTAAGCTCATTATCCATTATCCAACAATTAACCAACATTAAAGATTTTAGCCTAACCTACCAACCTTACCTTACCTAACCTAACCTAGTATTATGGGTGGGGGCTGCCGCCCCCACACCCCCGCTGGTTGGATGGTACATGGGATAGAAAATGAACTTACCCAGTAAGCTCATTATCCATTATCCAACAATTAAGCAACATTAAAGATTTTAGCCTAACCTACCAACCTTACCTAACCTAACCTAGTATTATGGGTGGGGGCTGCTGCCCCCACACCCCCGCTGGTTGGATAGTACATTGGATAGAAAATTATGTCAATTCCTAGTGTTAATTAGACTGAAATGCAGGGAGAAAGAGGTCCGCCGAGTCGTGTTGTGTGCCGTCTATGTTTTTTACAGTAGCTATAATTGCTTTAATGCATTTCCGCCGCTACTGACATATATAGGAATGAAGTCATAGAAATTGATGGGTGCGCTGTGTAAGTAACGCTAGAATAATACCGAAAAAACACTATAGGTGCAAATAAACTTTATATAAATTTGTACATCTATAATAATAAAAATAACCAACCTTATGTAACAAAGGGACAGTGACGGCGTGTTCTGGACTTCTCGTAATAATGGTGTGTACACCGCCAGTGATCTTTATCTGGCCGGTAATGGCAAGGATGTCCACACCTAGGACACTCAACACTTGTAGGCAATATACCGTGGTCTGTAAGTATCTTAAGGGCTGCCTGGTTGTTTTGAGAAATTTGTATAATTATTGTTCAGGGGTAAGTGCACAACCACTACAGACACTGGCCATCCTGCAACTGACATTTAAAACCATGCTGCCTGTCGGTGGGCTGTAGTTCAATGCACTCATTGGCTGACTAAAATGACGTAATTGTCCATATATTGATCCATGATTGGGTGACTCCTTCAATACCGTGACGTATGGTGACGTATACAAAAAAATAACCAATAATATGGCAGAAACATAGTGACGTGTTGATCATTAGTTCACATAGAGAAAGGCAGAGGGCGCTATAGTCGAATATTTACGATAAAAGCGCTCCTCAATTATAGTATCAACATGGCTGACCTAGCGGGGTGGCGTCTGTGGGAAACACTGGACAAATATGTTACAGGTTACAGGTTCTAGGTTCTGTATCTCCCTTAATAGAATTTTTCGAGGGTTGACACTTATTTTAACATGGAGTATAGGTTATATTACATCCTAAATTAAATTTTAAAAATTTGTGAAAATTCTTGGGTTGTTTATATAATAGAAGTTACTGTGAGACACATAATATGTTGAAGGGGGAGCTCTGCCCCCTCTAAACACCCGTCACTTATGTCATCATAATCTGTTGTACTTCATAGGGGGTCCAATTAAGGAGAAAGTTAATTAACAGACGAAATTAGGCCGCAAATTACAATAACATAGCGGGCCGCCGTTTATGGGAGACTTTTTACACATCATTTTCAATGTTAATTTTCTCCCTTAATCGATTTTTCCAAATTATCAAACTTACATAAAAATGAAGTACAGTTTATAGGGATTCCAACATGCATTTCAAAATTGTCATGAAAATTGGTGGGTGGTTTGCTTAATATATACCGAATTTTTTTTCCAGTTTCCGCGTCTGCTGAACCATCCAAAAACACGCTAAAAGGCGTGTTTTGAAGGGGGGAGGTGGTGGGGGGGAGGGGTAGTATAACTGTAGATTTACCAAAATTGCCTACATATAGGGCTAAACAAATAATTACAAAATAATGCAAACGGTGGCAACAAACTGTATATATTTTAAGACGTGAAAATAAGTAAAGTAGGCAGACATAGCCTACTTTATGTTGAGATTTCTTTCATACTTTTTCCGTTCAAATATTCGCATTCCACACAGCCTACGTTAGGGCTTGAAGCTACCAATGTAATAGGCTATAAAAAGACGGTTGCCAAACGGGAATTTCTTTTCTCCCGTGACTTTGACTATAGTTGTGCACGGTCAGAACACAATCGGTAAGCTAGTTCAACCAGTGCCAAACGGTGTTGTTAGGTTAGTTAATTAAATTAGGATTTCAGAGGCCATCAACCCTATTGGATTATGAAGCCAGCACACAGTCAAGAATAACGTCAGGACTGGAGACCCTTTTCGAGAACTCCAGTCCCTTGTTAGGTTAATAGAGCTATGATTTTAAAGCTGGCACTGGTTTAACTGGCTAGGGTTCAAATCCACTTTTTCATGTACGTGGAGTTGCAAGGGTTATGAAATTCAGCTTATGGTCCCGTAGAGCATTTAAAGTCTAGCCTACGGTTCGGGATGCAAGAATATTCCCCAAAACTCGAGAAAAACAGTAGAGCTCAGATACCCAGCCTCTTTACCTGGTGGTGTATACAGTGTAGTGCTATGTGCAAACTTTCAAACAGTTTGGAATATACTTTGTGACTCCCCGACCCCAAGCGTTATATAAATAAGGCTGCTGCGAGTTTACTCCCGAAATTGGAGCATACCAAAGCGACCAAACCCACTTGTTACCAGCCACTGTATTTCAAACCATGACTGTACCTTGAAGAACTGATCATGACAGAAGTATTATGTTAACTGTGGAAAGGAGGTAATACAAAATAAGGTAATGATAAAGTAGAAAACCTTGCCCATACCTTGTATCCCAGTGGCTAGGTTTGGCAACGTGACGTCCACCCTCGCAGTCCTTCGCTCCTGCTAACTTAAACAGGCCAGCCATTGAGTTATAGTTTCCTCCATGGGTCGGCTGCATCGTTTTCCACTAACACTCGCGCGTACCGCCGATAAAACCGCCGCGAACTACTAAAAAACCGGTAAAACACAAGCAATAACACATCCCCAACCTCATCGCGTGCCTAGAAGCCGGGGAGAGGAGGAAGAACGCAGTGTTGCCGCATATGTTACAACACTGCTAACTTAGTTACGAAAAACGCTAGATAGCAAAAGGGCGGAGTATCGCAATATAATACTAATTGTGCTAGCATGGAAAGTTAAATGGTTAATATAATTATAGTGCTATTATATTTCATGTCACAAAATATGTAAAAGTAGTGTTGGAAATACATATATCGGATTTAGCAATAAAGAGCTAGATTGGCAATTTTGACGGGAGCGGACTGGGTGGGCGGAGCTTATTGCCTGACGCCACAACCTTTTTATAGGGAAGCAACCGAGCAATTTAATTATTTAAAGGTCTATACTACATACTCCACCACCACCTATTCTTTAACATCACCAGAGCCTCTCACAACCGAAAAAGCTTTGGAGAGGCTAATGGCGAATCCTTGGAGATAGAATGTGATGCTGGTATTGGATCTGTGGTACTCCACCTGAGGGACCCTCACAAGCCACCAACATTCTACGAAAGTAGATACAAGGTCCGTTGTAATAGCTTATTCCTCAATCTGTCTTGATGGTGAAATGGTTAGAGCGTTTAATATCTGCGTGTGGTAACCCAGGTTCGAATCCCGGTGGATCACATGCTTTCGTTAATTTCGTTGGGAGGTGTTTGGTGTCGGAGTGGAATAAATTAAATAGATTATGTCACCCCACCTGTGGGACTCACAGAAGCCACTGACCAAACCCCTGATGATCACCAGGTTACCTCATTACCTTCAGGACACGGCACAAACACCATCCTTACCCTTCCGAAGACAGGAAGGGGAACTCTACCTCCTATCCAACCATTCCACCCCCCCCCCCCCCCCTACATCCACTGTCTGACTCATAGTAGGCTATCTCACGGTTATGAAGTAGGTGTGTTGTCAAGCATTTAACCCCTTCTGTACCGGCTATGTCTTTTTAAATTTATTCTGGCTACCATTAGACAATTGTTTTCAGTTTAAAAAGGGCCCATAGCTATTAACAGGCTTAGAACTATCTCACGACCATATAATTATACTACCACAGATCCTTCTGAAACTGCACACAATCGTCAAAATATAGCTACAATAAAATCGTAGACTTTGCCGGTAAAGACCCAGACCAGATGGCTGGAGTAAAGTAGGAAAGAAGAGTAATTGGACAGAGGAAGAGCAAGCTGAGAAGTGAGAAATACAGTAGAAGACTGAAAGTTCTCGGGCTCAACCAAGTTGCTTCATTGTCATTCAGTTATTGTAATTTTACCTAGGTTTACTGATATATTGGATTATGTTGCTATGAAGTAAATTGCAACTAACAAACTATTAAACCAGACGGGATTTTTTTTCTGCTTTCCCCTACTTCCCCCTCCCCTATCTCTCTCTCTCTCTCTGACATGTGCTTCATGCGTAGCCTATCCAAGCATTGTTTAATGCAATACGTATACGCATTTTTAACTACTGCATTTTGTAAAATAATGTCTTAGTGTAATGATACGCGGGTAGGATATGAAAAAAATATATACTGAAATGAAAACAAGCGCTTACAATTGACACACTTACTTCATAACCGTGAGATACTATATTCGGAGTTTCGGACAGTGGAAGGGAGGGAGTAAAGGTAGGGTCGGAGGTATTGTTCCCAATTTACTTATTTTCCCGCGAGATCTAGAGGTACTTACTTCGATCTAGAGACAAAATTTTACATCTAGCTACATAAATTCTAGCGATTCTCTGTAGATTTGAGCCTGTTAGAGAAATACTGTAGAGATTGTGCCGTTATTCTAGCTATTTTCGACATTTATTTACCATCTAGCGGACTTGATTTGGTATCCATGAGTTGACGGTGGAGTGAGGGAGGGGGGTTGGGGAGGTGGGTGAGGCGTGGTGAAAATACTTTTGTATTTATCCTGAGAGCTTCAGGAACAGAATATGTGCGGTAAACTGTACAGTTGGCCACACACGTTCTGTTCCTCGTTGTGATCTTATGTATGAAAGTACACTTTACAAGCACACCACACTTCTTTCCCACATACCTAAATTACCTCTAATGTACAGTCGGTCACCTTTCCGATTTGTTTTTTTCTATGTGATTGAGGGCGGCAAAAGGCATTACTGCCTATAGCGAGTGCCTCCCCCATAGTTGAAAGAGTGACAGGGTCAAAATCAATGGACGTTCGAGCCAAAATGCCTGGACACACGGAGTTTGAAGCAATTTAAGTCATAGGAAGAGGGAAAGACTGATTCTGGGAGAGAGTTCCAGAGCTCAGCTGTTGAGTAGAAGAAAGTTTGAGAGTAACGTTTCACTCTTGGGTTGGAGAGTTGCACAGAGTAGGGGTGGGATTGAGTTGCAAGACGGGTACCACGTGCCCTACGTAAAGGAGGTGGTATGAACTGGGATAGCTCTGAGGAACACTGATTATTATAGTAGCAATAGAATAGCGAGAGAGACTGGGCCACCTAATGCTAATTTCGCTGGGCCTTTCGCTCTGATATTACTAAGATAGCTCACTTCCCCCCCACCCTGAATCTGTTTCATATTATATCCCATAGATGGCGTAGTTAGATTTGCTGGGAAGGAGAAGGATGAGCTACACGGAGAAGGGGGGGGGGGGGGGGGTGTTATTGTGTAGGGAAGCTCGGAAGTGTGTAGGGTGGGGGGGGGGGGGGGGGTTACGTGAATTATTTCACCAGGTTTATGGTTACCGTTTTATCTCTTGATATTAATTGAGATGTAAATAGTTTTTGCTAGTGAAATCTGCCTTTAAGAAATATTTGTGTATGTGTAATTATTGTTTGCAAACCAATTTGTAGGGATTGCTAGATTCACCATCTATTTTGTAAGATCTCTTTCAAACTCATTCACTCACACTATCTATCTATCTATCTATCTATCTATATCTATATCTATCCACATTATTGATTAGTCTTTTCCTTAGCTGATGTTCATTTGCTCTTCTTTGGGTTAATGTTGGTCTCTTAATTTTGGTTGAGGTCCCGGGCTGGCCCGTATTGTCGATTTGCGGCATTTGTTTTGGGGCTCCTCACACCTCTCTGTCTCATGCTTTTTTGTTTTCAAATACAGCATTATGTGTAGCATTGTGTTGTTACTTAAAATACAATAATGTTTCTATGTATTGCATATCCATATCCATCTAGTCGTCATTAGTGAAATACCCATACCAAAATAACAGCTTTCATAACTGGTCGCTTACACCAAAGAATCCTACACTGTTAGAGAAAAATAATGAGGTCATTCAGCAATATTGATATAATTATGATATTCGCCAGATGTGTATTTTGTGTTTGAGAAGGGGGTTTGGAAAAGAAAAACTATACATATGACTAAAATACAGTATACAAATATCAGACTTTAGAACTGGTAACCCACTTAAATAGAAACACATAAATGATTTGCTCGGATATAAGTGCTACAAACCTCAACGTCGTTATAACTTATAAGAAAAATAGGTCCTACTAAAATGTCATTGGAAAACGCTATATACTTTCAAAGTAGCCCAAGAGAAGTTTTAGTGGTTTGCATTTCCCAATGTTGATATGTATGATAAAGGTGTTTGTTATTAGCATATACATTTGGATAGCAATGCAAATATAATTAAACCGTTCAGAGAGAGAGCGAGAGGGAAAGGGAGAGACGAACTAAATGGACGAATACATCGAAGAGACTTATAAACGAAAGCTTGACTCTAATATCTGTGGATAGAGTATTTATTAATTAAAAGAATAAGTACTCGGTAATGTTTACTCTATATATGCATCTAAACATATGAAAAACAAATGACCCGCAGAGCCACTTCACCTATGTAATGCAAATTCCCATTACAAGCAACCCAATTCCTCCATATGACAATCAAAGGTTTGATGTTCTCCACTTCCCTTTACCTAATAAATTGTTTCTCTGTGTATGAAAGAGACAAGAGGAAAAACTACTTATAAACATTTTGACCTCCTATTGTCCCCCTTACCCCAGTCAGAACAGAATGATTAGTACAGAACCATATTCAAGGTGCACTGGAATGAAACTGCAGGACACGCGAAGCTTGAAACAAAGTCATAGGGTGAGGGATAGACACATTTACGGAGTGAATTCCATATTTTACTTATTGAGCTGAACAATTAAGGGGACATTTAAGTTAACTGTTGGCTTTGAATGGTGAGCAGAAAAGTGGTAGGAATGAGTTACGAAGCGGGTGGCCCTCTGTCTCTGCAGAGTGAGAGGTATACGCTGGGACAGCTGTGAAGAACACTGATTATAATAATGGCATAACAGTAATATACATACAGTTATCACAATGTGGAGATATTGTAGACAATATGGTGGAGAAGAATAGAGACTACATGCCTCTGACTGCACCCTTTCAGAGGTATTTTTCATATGCGAATAATACCTGATACGCTTACAACAGTGTCCCTGTACGGAGAAAGAGGCTGTACCGGGATAAGGGGGTAAACGACGATTGAGCAAACCTAACCTCTGGGAAACGTTTTAATCAAGAATGCTAATATGATCTTTCAAAGACACACACACACACACACACTTGTGTTTCGATAAACACTAATGTTTCACTGCATGCACGCGCATATCAGTATATGTTATGGCTCTAGCCATATCTCCCTCTCTGTGTAGGAATAGTGGTTTGGCAGGAGAGTCACAGGGACAGCACTTTCTACCAATTATTATCTTTCGCAACTAACTCAGCGTGTTACAGGTTGCCAGGGTAGCTCATGAAAAAGATATATCCATTGATATTTTAACAACCAATCATGTTATGACTTATACCTATTGGCTTCTGGAAGAGAAACACATGCGTAGGAACTATTAAGATATACTGAAATTTTGCAACCACGCTAGGCCTGAAGAGACCATAATTATATCACAATTCCACGTGGCAGCTGTATGTGTGTGTGTGTGGGGGGGGGGGGTTAAATGCCGATATAACTATGTTAACGTTAAATATCTCATGATTAAGTCTATGCAAGGGTAACTATATATTATGTACAGTAAAATGTATAAGTTAGATAAGAGACTGTCACCCTATATAATCATTAATAACTATATGCGTAACCATAAACCGAGTGCACTGTGAGGAATACTGGAGAATTCGACCCTAAACGACTTCGCCCCGCTTTGAGAAGTAGCCCCGCCGCGAGTTCGCCCCGTAATGTCCCTCCTTCACCCTAAAGGGGTACTGAAGAATTTCCCCTCTATTCATCTATCTAACCTAACCTAACCTAACCTAACCTAACCTAACCTAACCTTACCCTAACCTAACCTAACCTAACCTAAAATAACCTAACCCTAGCCTAACCTAACCCTAATCTAACCTAACCTAACAAATGAGTAATGTTCTCAATTCCTTCTTTCCATCAGTTTTTACTACAGAAGACCTCAGGGGTTGAGGGAGGGATGGAAATAAGTGGTAAACTCCAGGAGTGGTGTTGGTGGGGGAGGGAGAGGGGGGGGGGGGGGGTATAAACGGGGCGAACTCGTTGTCCAACAGCGGGGCGACTTGGTTTCAGGGCGAATTCTCCTGTAACCACTGTGAGTGATGGCAGATAATATCTGTAGGACGGTGACTCCGAGGACCATTAGTTTGTAAAACCCTGTTGGGTATTGTTAATGTGTCCATTATGTGGGCTGCTGGATCACTATACTCTGTTTCAGCGACGCTGAGGTGAGATGTTAATAAGTCTAGCTGATTCGCTCATGCGATAGAGTTCAATGTCTCGTCCTTTAGTAATTATTAATTCTTAAAGATTTAAATAATCACGGTCGCACAAGTCAATCAGCTGGAACTATTGACATCTACCTGGTCGCTGAAACAGTATAGTCATTAGTATATAACAGACAGAACCTGGTCATGCTAATGCTACCACAGAAAGTGTAACAGGCAGTCAGGCAGTTAATAGCCAACCCTTCATTCCCGTTAAATAGATGGGGAGGATTAGCAAGGGACATTAGAAAGGGAACAATGATGACCGGGAGAAAATTAATACAATAAACACCTTCCAAAGCAAGTATCTTAACATTCGGAACAACATTCACCAGGCCTCAATATCATTGACTTCACCTCAGATGATATACACTTCCACAGCAAAGTCTCTTCACAACATCGGGGATGATATCCTTCCAGGTTTGTCAATTAAAAGGTTACAAATACCTTCACATGTTGTTCCTAACAAACCTCCTCCATTCATTCCTGTAACAACAATCGCATATAATATCCGTGTTAATAGTTCATACATCGACCATGAACCTCCCGACCATGGTTCACCCTTATTATTTTGGCTGCAATCATACATTTTATTGAGACTAGTGCTTGATAATTTCATTCAGCACTGGAGCCACGGCGATCGAGTGGGAAGCACGCTCACGTGTGAATCTGCTTGACCTGGGTTCGATCCCAGCCAAGGCTGACATATTTAGTGGGTGTGAAACTCAGGTGTCTGAAGCAACTGCCATCAGCCCCTTCCCTGTATCCTCCTACTTTCTCTATCCTAGTTTCAAAGCCAAAGGCAAATGTTGTGCATACGTGCACAACGAACTCACTTGCTCTCGTATTTCCGATTTTGGCTCCTCTGATTCTCCACTTTTTGGCTCAAACTTTTCTGTCATTCTCATATTAAATTAGTATGTGATATGTCTTTCCCCTAACTCTACCGACTTTCCAAAATTGTTTGATTATCTAAATTCTAAAGTGGAACACATTTTAGCCATTTCTCCTTTCTCTGAATCTCCATTTTAGGAGATTTCAACGTTCATCACCACCAATGGCTCTCCTCTAATTCTACTGACCAACTTGGTGAACAAGCAGTTGGTTCAGCAACCTACTCGTATCCCGGATCGCCTCGGAGATTGGCCCAACATTCTTGACTTGTTTCTAACTTCTAACCCTTCTTCTTATATTGTCGATCTTTTCTCTCCTTTGGGCTCCTCCGACCATAAACTTATCTCTGTCATCTGTCCTATCTCTCCAGTGCGGCCACCTGATCCTCTTAGCAGGCGACGTTTGTGGCACTTTGTCGCTGACAGCTGGGAGGCTCTCTGGCAGTACTTCTATGATTTCCCATGAAATGAATATTGCTTCAGTGGCCGAGGACCCTCAGAGAGTGCTGAATGCATTACCGAGGTAATCCTATCGGGCATGGAGGCATACATTCCATTTTCTTTCTCTCTGACTAATGCAAAAATTCTTGGTTTACTCATGCTTTTTCTACTGCTGTCTGGAATAAGGAGGAAGCATTCAAACGGTAACGACGCCTTAATCCTCAAGAATCTCATTCTTCCTATGTTTCTGCCCGGAATCAAGCCAAATCTGTTCTTCGACTTGCCAAACACTCTTTCATCAATAATAAATGCACTGAACTATCCAACTCTAGCTCTTCCCAAGCTTTCTGGCATCTAGCCAAAAACCTGTCCGACAATTTCTCTTCCTCGTCTTTCCCTCCCCTTTTCCACTCTGATGGCACAACCATCACTTCTTCCTCTGACAAAGCTGAACTATTCGCTCAAACTTTCGCTAAAAACTCCACCTTGGACGATTCTGGTGCTATTCATCCCTCTCCACCCCCCTCTCTCCTACTTATGCCTAATATCCTAATCTCTTCTAAAGATGTACTTTCTATCCTCTCTGGGCTTAGTACATAGAAGGCGTATGGTTCGAATGGTGTTCCTCCTGTTGTACTCAAAAACTGTTCTTCCGTGCTGACTCCCTGCCTAGGCAAACTCTTTTGTCTCTGTCTCTTCTCTAACGTCTTCCCTTCTTGCTGGAAGTTCGCTCTCATTCAACCTCTACAGTGCAACACATTCTATCCATTTCTCCTTTCTCAAAAATCTCCATCTTAGGATATTTCAACGTTCACCACCGCCAATGGCTCTCCTCTCACACTACTAACCCACCTGGTGAACAAGTATATGTCTTTTCTATCATAAATGACTTAGAGCAGTTAGTTCAGCAACCCACACGTATCCCGGATCGTATCGGATATCGGCCCAACATTCTTGACTTGTTTCTAACTTCTAACCCTTCTTATACTGTCGATCATTTCTCTCCTTTGGGCTCCTCCGACCATAAACTTATCTCTGTCATCTGTCCTATCTCTCCAGTACGGCCACACGATCCTCCTAGCCGGCGGCGCTTGTGGCACTTTGGCGCTGCCGACTGGGAGGCTCTCCGGCAGTACTTCTTTGATTTCCCATGGAATGATTTCTGCTTCCGTGGCCGGGGACCCTCGGAGAGTGCTGAACGCATTACCGAGGTAATCCTATCGGGCATGGAAGCATACATTCCATTTCTTTCTCTCAGACTAATGCTAAAAAATCTTAGTTTACTCACGCCTGTTCTACTGCTGTCCGCAATAAGGAGGAAGCATTCATACGGTACCGACGCCTTAAAACTCAAGACTCTCATTCTTCCTATGTTTCTGCCCGGAATCAAGCCAAATCTGTTCTTCGACTTGCCAAACACTCTTTCATCAATAATAAATGCACTGAACTATTCAACTCTAGCTCTTCCCAAGCTTTCTGGCATCTAGCCAAAAACCTCTCCAACAATTTCTCTTCCTCATCTTTCCCTCCCCTTTCCCATTCTGATGGCACAACCATCACTTCTTCCTCTGACAAAGCTAAACTCTTCGCTTAAACCTTTGCTAGAAACTTCATCTTGGATGATTCCAGTGCTGTTCCTCCCTCTCCAACCTCCTCTCTCTTACTTATCCCTAATATCCTAATATCTTAATCTCTTCTAAAGATGTGCTTTCTACCCTCTCTGGGCTTAATACTAATAAGGCGTACGGTCCGGACGGTGATCCTCCTGTTGTTCTCAAAAACTGTGCTTCCGTGCTGACTCCATGCCTAGGCAAACTCTTTCGTTTCTGTCTATCCTCTAACGTCTTCCCTTCATGCTGGAAGTTTGCTCACATTGAACCTCTCCCAAAGAAGGGTGACCGCTCTCAACCCTCCAACTATCGTCCAATTGCTCTCATCACTTGTCTTTCTAAAGTTTTTGAAACTATTCTTGCTTCCAAATTTCTTAAGCATTTCTCTTCTCATAATCTGCTCTCAGATCGCCAGTATGGCTTCCTTAAGGGTCGCTCTACTGGTGATCTTCTTTCATATCTTACTAACTCTTTGTCATCCTCCTTTCGGGACTTCGGTGAGACTTTTTCTATTGCACTAGACATATCGAAAGCCTTCGATAGAATCTGGCACAAATCTTTAATTTCTAAACTACCCTCCTTCGGTTTCTATCCCTCCATCTGTGCCTGTCTCTAATTTCCTTTCCGGCCATTCCAAAGCCGCGGTTTGTGGACGGCCATTGTTCACTTCCTCACCCTATAAACTCTGGTGTTCCTCAGGGCTCTGTTCTATCTCCTATTCTCTTTCTAATTTTTATAAATTATCTCCTCAACTGTACCTATATTCCTATCCATTCATACGCAGACGACTCAACCTTACACTACTCCATTAGTTTTCAGAACGCACCAGCCAGCAATCCCTCAACGACAAATGTAATGAAGCCATAGAACTCTTAAATTCTGATCTAAATACTATCTCCAATTGGGGCAGAGAAAACCTTGTTACTTTTAATGCTTCCAAAACCCAATTTCTCCATCTATCTACCCTTAAGGAACTCCCAGCGGACTATCCCTTATTCTTCAACAATACAAAAATCAATCCTTCATCTTCTCTCAATATTCTTGGCGTCTCTTTTTCTTCTGCTCTCAGTTGGAAGAATCATATTACCAGTCTTGCTAAGGCAGCCTCCCAGAAGCTGGGTGTGCTCAATTGCCTTAGGGGGTTCTTTTCCCCTGCACAGCTTCTTGCTCTGTACAGGGGCATAGTGCGTCCTTGTATAGAGTATTGTTCACATGTGTGGAGAGGTTCCTCTCACACCGCTCTCCTAGACAAAGTTGAAAGGAAGGCCTTTCGTATCATTAACTCCCTTCCACTCACCAACTCTCTGCAATCTCTCTCTCTCCGCCGCAATGTTGCATCTCTCTCGCTATTCTATCGCTACTATAATAATCAGTGTTCCTCAGAGCTTTCCCAGTATATACCACCTCCTTTACGTGGGGCACGTGGTACACGTCTTGCAACTCAATCCCACCCCTACCCCAGCAGCAGTGACATAAATCATCCAACGCCAAGAAAAAAAACAGAGGCAACCGAGGACCACCAGCGATAAGGACCGAAGACAGCGAGGACCGAGGACAGCCATGAACATAAATGTAGATCCGACAAGAACCAAAAATATTATTAAAGAGAGTTCCGTGAGTTCTAAAATAACAAATTTAAAGGTTTTCTATGCAAACGCTCGTAGCATACGCAATAAATTTTCAGATTTAGAGGAGCTAGTGTTTACAGAAAATTATGATGTGATTGGCATAACAGAATCTTGGCTCAATACAGAAGATAGAGACTTTTTAGCAGAGTATTCACTTCCCGGTTATGTAATGTTTGAGAAAAGCCGAATAAATCGAAATGGAGGTGGCGTTTTACTTTATATCAAAGAAAGTCTTAACCCTACCCTCTTGTCAAAACCTCAAATTGTGAACGTCGACGCATCTTTTGTGCTAATAAAGAATAATAAAGGTACCAAAATAATACTTGCATTAATATACAGACCTCCAGCTCAATCAGTGCAAACTGACCGAGAAATTTACGAACAAATTGCAGATGTAAGTAACTCACAAGATACCGTAATTTTTGGTGACTTTAATTTACCTGTGACCAAGTGGGGCGATACTCTTACTTCACACTCCGGACATGACTTGTATACGAACTTGCAAGAGAGTTCGCTTTATCAATTTGTTGGAACGCCGACCCGTGGTAATAACGTTCTTGACATTGTACTTGCAACAAAAGAAGAATTAATAGAGAATTTGAATGTTGGTGATGAATTCAGTAACAGCGACCATCGTACGATAACTTTCACTTTAAAGTTTACTAGTAACGAACCAAATAGTAGCATCGAAAAAGTCCCTAATTTCAAGAAAGCAAACTTCCATAAACTTAGAGCTATGTTTAAAGAAACTGACTGGAGCTTTTTAATTCACAATAACGACCTAAATAAATCTTGGATGTTATTCGAAGCCACTTACCTAAAAGCAGTGCAAGACTGCATACCATCAAAAACTCGGCGTCCAGGCCATAATAATAAGCCCAAATGGTGGAATAAAGATATTTCAAACTGCCTGCTTGCTAAAAAATTTGCTAATGATAGATTAAAATCCTCACAAAATGACGAAGAACGGGTGAAATTTGTAGAGCTACGACGCAAAGCCAAAAAGTTAATTAAGCAAAGTAAAAAGACCTTAGAGTTACATATTGCGAATCAAAGTAAAACAAACCCGAAAGAATTCTATAGTTATATCAGAAAGAAAAAAGTCGTTACTTCAACTGTTGGACCGTTAATCGATGAAAATGGAGAATACACCAAAGACGAAGAACAAATGAGTAATGCCCTCAATACCTTCTTTGCATCAGTTTTTACAACAGAAGACCTCAGTGATATCCCTACACCATCGCCGATTCAGATTGATAATTCAGATGTTCTAAGCAATATCACCGTTACAGAGAGAGAAGTATTGAATTGTTTAGATAAACTCAAGGTAAATAAAACGCCTGGACCTGATACAATCTCTCCTAGAGTTCTAAAGGAAGCTAAGGATGAGCTCTCTAAACCACTGACATTACTATTCAATAAATCCTTGCAGTCTGGAACTATGCCCGATCAGTGGAAGCTAGCCAACGTAACACCGATATTAAAAAAAGGCAGCAAATCCTACCCAGTAACTATCGTCCAATTAGCTTAACCTCAGTTGTATGTAAAATGCTAGAAACGGTCATACGAGACAGACTCGTAAATCACTTAGAGGAAAATAACATACTTAAAGATACTCAACACGGCTTTCGTAAAAAACGTTCCTGTTTAACAAACCTCTTAGACTTCTTCCACGATATCCTCAACCTCTATGATGAGAGTAAAGCTGTAGATATTATATACCTTGATTTTCAAAAGGCCTTTGACAAAGTTCCCCACAAACGTTTACTGCTAAAACTAAAAGCGCATGGAATACAAGACGGTGTGTTGAAATGGATAGAAAATTGGCTCAGCGACAGAAAGCAAAGAGTAGTCATAAACGGTAAGGCATCAAAATGGACCAATGTAAGTAGCGGGGTACCCCAGGGATCGGTACTAGTACCAATTCTCTTTCTAATTTACATCAACGACATAGATGAGGGTCTCACCTGTACAATCTCAAAATTTGCTGACGATACAAAAATTGCAAATAGCGTACTCTCAAAAGAACAAGTTGACGATATGCAACACAATCTAGATAAATTGTCATGTTGGGCCCAAATTTGGCAAATGAGTTTCAATGCGGATAAATGTAAAGTACTACATATCGGATACCTAAATGAGAAAGCAAACTATTCGATGAATGGCACTCAGCTTAAGAATGTAAACAGAGAAACCGATCTGGGAGTAACAATATCGAGTAACCTAAAACCGAGTCAACAATGTTCAGAAGTTGTTAAGAAGGCAAACAAAATAATTGGCTTTATAGGCAGGTCATTTGAGCATAAATCCAAAGAAGTTATCCTAACCTTTTACAATTCATTAGTCCGCCCTCTTCTGGAATACTGCGTTCAATCCTGGTGCCCTTATTACCAAAAAGATATAAACAAGCTAGAATGAGTTCAACGTAGAGTTACCAAAATGATACCTAGCCTAAAGAACAAACCATACGAAGAGTGTCTTAGAGAATTAAATCTATTTCCTTTAACCCAGCGCAGATTAAGAGGTGACTTAATTTAAGTGTTCAAAATCATCAAAGGCATCGACAATATGAACTGTAGTAAGTACTTCACTATCGACCAATCTAATTACACGCGGGGGAAACGGTTGCAAAATTATTGGTAAATCTTTTAACTCACACGAATCTAAGAATTTCTTCTTCAATCGAGTTGTCAACTTGTGGAATGGGCTTCCCCGAAACGTTATAGACTGCATCACCGTTGATTCATTTAAACTCCGCCTAGACAAATATCTCGCATCAAACCCGCGACTGACTGCGTTTGTAAATGAATAACTTTATTTTATCCCCCCCTCAGTTACTAACCCATCTGTCCCCTACTAACTTCCTAATCCTGCCACGGACATTAGTTCCAGGGCAGTAATTCCCTTTCCAATGTTCCCTTACCCACTCTAAACCACTGTTTGGACACTTGATCCTCAGTGTTTTGGAGGACAAGCAACCTAGAAGGGTCACTAGATCTGTTGTTGCTTGATTTCCTGTGTACTCCTTTGTACTCTTTTGTACTCCTTTGTACTCTGTGCAACTCTCCAACCCGAGAGTGAAACGTTACTCTCAGTCTTTCTTCTACTCAACAGCTGAGCTCTGGAACTCTCTCCCTGAATCAGTCTTTCCCTCTTCCTATTACTTAAATTGCTTCAAACTCCGTGTGTCCTGGCATTTTGGCTCGAACGTCCCTTGATTTTGGCCCTGTCACTCTTTCAACTATGGAGGAGGCACTTGCTATAGGCAGTTCTGCCTTTTGCCTCCCTCAATCACATAGAAAAGAAAAAAGCAAAACAAAAATTATCCCAAAGAAGGATGACCATTCTCAACCCTCCAACTATCGTCCAATTGCTCTCATCTCTTGTGTCTCTAAAGTTTTTGAAACTATTATTACTTCCAAATTTCTCAAGCATTTATCTTCTCATAATCTACTCTCAGATCGCCAGTATGGCTTCCTTAAGGGTCGCTCTATTGGAGATCTACTTTCATATCTTACTAACTCCTGGTCATCCTCTTTTAGGGACTTCGGTGAGACCTTTTCTATTGCGCTAGACATATCGAAGGCCTTCAATATATTCCCTAATATCAATATGTCCTTTTCCTTTATCCGTAAACCGTTTATCCTTAGAAAGTGGCGACCACCTAAATTACATACAGTAATTGTGTTAATAGTTCTACTCAGTCTTTCTTAACGCCTTTCGTACCGGCGACGACTTTTTATTTTCTTCTAGCGACTATTAGACGATATTTTTCAGCTTAAAAACGGCCTCTAGCAATTAAGCGGCTTCGAACTATCTCAATTAACCCTTTATTCTACCACAGATCCTTCTTAAGCTGCACAAAATCACCTAAATATAGCTAGAATAAAATGAAAAAGACGTCGCGGTACAGAAGGGGTTAAACCTATCCTACGATTACCTTATCTCAGAGAACCTAATCTGTTTACAATAGGAGTACTCGCCTAAATTATACGAGGTTAAGGGGAGATAGGGCTTTTTTCTGTTCCCCTTTCTTTCTCAAGTTTAGCCCCATTAGTTTTCTGTTCGTGTCATTTAGGTGTCGATTTTTTCCTGGCGAGCGATAGCGATATATTAGTGTAAGTCTGAATGAATGGGTCTTCGTTCTGTAAAGAGGGATGTGAGTGGTCATTTTGAGTTTGCTAGATGTAGTAATAGTTTGTAGTACAACCTTTAATACAATTAAATGATTGTATGAATCGTTACCATAACATTAAATCTATTGTATATGCCAATACAAAATAGTTAAAAGTATAGAACTTCAGCAGAATATTTAAATATTTAGAATTACATGTTATGCAGACAGTAGCCATCATTCATTAGCCAACCTTATTTCACCAATGTGGAGCCTGGCGATTTCGATTTGCTTCATATATATGTGTGCGAGAGATTAGGAATGCCAACGAATCATGCTAAAATGTGAAGTTATGCACGACACAAATATATTGTTAACAGGATTATAAGCATAATGCAAAATAATTAGCCAAAATACAAGTTTCAGTCCATTTTCATAAATATAGATCGGGCACGGCTTATGTAAAGTAATTGATAGGTGTGACCCATGGTAGAGCAAGGAAATAATCTGATTATTATCATACGATTGTGACACAATTTGTATAAGTCTACCCAACATGTCACGTTTAACAAATAAGTGAAAAGAAAAACAAGCAACAACAGATATACTGACCCTTACGAGGCTGCTTGTAAATATGATTGCAAAAGAGCAGATACACATATAATTATATGGAGTAAAATAAGTCCACATATAACGTCATTATCACCATATAAGGCATTTTTTTTTCTTCTGTGTTAGACACATTATACTTGCGTGACCCGCCATCGAATGTTGTCATATTTGATAACTTGCATCTACTATTGGCCTATATATAACCTGTTTAAAATCCATATTATCATATGGTTTCACATAAGTCGTGGGGATAAGTATGCTATAATTAATGATATAGTACAGATTTTCGCCTACTCTTGTGACTTCAGAAAGCTACCTTACATTTGTTACTTTTTAAAATTTACTATTTATTTAAACTAATACAGCATTGTCTTTTCTTTTATATGCTGTGCAATCTCAGACAACTAATAACATATTATCATGCAATTGACAACAGTGATTGTCATTGGTCGACCATCACTCTCTAACCTCGGAAACACAAACTACGTCAACTAAGCATTACTCTTAGCATAATTGGTAATCACACACACACACACACACTCAGAATATTGTGTGCCTCAATAAGCATTATCGGAGTGAATATGCTTTTTATAGATAATTATTTTTGGTTGTAACATGGAACACTTAGCAAAGTAATTATTTAGCAACAGTACTAAATGTATGCTACGCAATTGAGATATAGATCATAAGCATATATTGCGTGACACCTCATGTAATAGTGGGTGGACATAACAATAACCATTATGTGCGTTTGCGTATGCGTGCGTGTGTGCATGCCTGCTTGTTTGCATATGCTTGTGGCGTGTTATAGTGTAAGAATTATAGTGCAGAAATATATACATATAAGTTATGTTGTAAGAACAGAAATATATATTTATTTGAATATAGTATTTATTCAAGTTCCAAATCAAATTACCACAGTAATCCTTTGTATTTTAATTAGTATAACAATATAATAATGGTATCCAATGCAAGTCACGAGGATATATTGTCTCCAGGCATACCAACAGTTATATTCTGCACATTTTTCTAATCAAAACAACTTCACAAGAAGCACATCAAGCACCTGTTATTTGTTAGCATTGAAAGATAACGCAGGTGGGTCAAAACCATTATATTGTTAAGGACAGTAAAGATAGAGAGTATATATTGATATCGTGACACATGTTGGCATGCCTGAACAGCTGTAAGTGTGGCATTTTCAGAGGTGTTAGGGTGGCGAGGAATTGAGCCATACCATTTTCAACTTTCTGTCATGAGACAAAAGAGGTCAAAATAGCATACATGTCTACAGTGAGGTAACGGAAGTTTGATGATGCAGAGTATTTCAGTCCTTATCTAGCTGTGCAATAGATCGTTAATACAATCAATCATACAATACGGTTGCCAGCTTCATTTTAATTTTTGACATCCCAATTTTCCTGGAGGCATAGAATACATAGTAATATACTTTATTATACTGTATATACCTACGGTACGGTAGTTCAACTAATTTACTTTCGGAATACGATTATCTTGAGTTAATAGGCATAGGCCAAATAAACAAAGGTTCGTGGCCAGTAAATGTTTGTAAACTGCTTTGTAAAAAGTTAAATGATAGTAAAATACTGTAATCAAATAAGATTAATATGTAAATCGCCCATGATCAAATTGTACAAAAGGCTAATAAACTATTGTTGTGTGTGTGTTTGTTTGTTTTGTATAACCAACCATTCCTACACAATAATACCCCCCCCCCCCCCCCCCGCAAATCTAACTACGCCATCTATGGGACATAATATGCAACAGATTCAGGGTGGGGGGAGTGAGCGATCTTACTAATATCAGAGCGAAAGACTCCCAGCGAAATTACCATAGGTGGCCCAGTCGGAAAGGTGACCGACTGTACCTTGATTTTGGATCTCTATCACTCATTCAACCTTGGGGGGACACTTGCTACAGGCAGCTTTCCCTTTTGTCAACTTTATACACATAGCAAAAAAATCACCACTCGCTATTAATCGTTGCTAATCAAAGTAATCCGATAGCCACACAATCTTACTTGCCCGCAATCCAAACCAACGAGCACCTACTCTTTAAATGGAACCAATTCATTACGGATATACCCAGGTCCAATTATATATGCTTAAGGGGGGATGGCCGTATTTATTTCCTCATTTATGTATATTTTTATTATTTTGTTTTGATTTCCTCCGTAGACCTCCAACAAGCTTTAACAAAACACCCCTAGACCCTCCTTCAAGATTAATGTTTACATTTTTCGATAAAAATATCTCCCTGTCGAAGGCCGGTTCCTTTTAAATTACAGGATCGCTATCGCTCACCAGAATGAAATCGACACCTATATGGCACGAAAGATCTAAACATTGGCAACGAAATGGGGTGAAAGGTGTTAGAATTGTCTAACTAATTGGCCGAACGTCTTATAATCTCAAAACAAATGGGGCTAAACATGAGGAAGAAGGGGGGGACCAGAAAAACGGCCCGTCTCCCATTAAATGGAACTAATTCATTGCGAATATACCCAGCCCCCGATAAGGAGGCCAATTTGATATGCATAACATTGATTGCTGGGGGAGAGAGAGATAGAGAGAGGTAATAGTTTCCTCGCCTCACCAACCCCTGTATAAATTATAGTGTGTTGAGGGGGGGGGGGGGGGGTTTCTGGTCCCTCTTCTCCTTCAAGTTTAGCCTGGTTGCTTTTCAGATTTTAAGACATTCACCTCCGTTAGTTTGCTGATTTTAAGACCTTACCTGCCCTTTAGGTGTCGATTTTAAGACCTTACCTGCCCTTTAGGTGTCGATTTCTTCCTGGCAAGCGATAGTGAGCCTGCAATATAGGAGGAACCGGCCATTGGCCGGGGTATTTCTTTTACCGAAAAATGCACAAATTAATCTCGACAAAGGTTCTTGGGGTATATATTTTTAAACTTCATGGAGGTCTAAGAAGGAAGGTAATATATATATATATATATACAAACAAGGTAATACAAACTCGGTCGCAAATTACCGGTCGGGGGTAATGTTCCCCCCCCCCCCTCCCCCCCCTCTGTACATGTTAACGCACTCCCGGTGATTGACAGCTGTGGTAGTAATTATGATAGAGGGGATACTTATAAACGCTTCCTTATATTTATTGACTTCTCCTTCATGTTTAGCCCCTTTATTTTTTTATTTTTTTTAGACGTTCACAATAATAATATTGATAGTTTGGTGATTATAAACCTTTCGCCCCCATTTGTTTGTCAATAATATGACCTTTCGCCCAATTATGTTGTCAATAATAAGACTTTTCGTGCAATTTAGGTGTAAATCTTTCCTGGCGAGCGATAGCAAACCTGTAAATTAGGAGGAACTTGCCTCAGGCCGGGGCATTTTTCTACCGAAAAATGCACAAATTTATCTTGAAGGGGGTCTTGGGCTGTTTTATTAAGTTTGATGGAGGGGTGGTGAGGAAAAAAAAGTAAATAAATAAAAATATGTATACTACTACTACTACTACTACTAATAATAATAATAATAAGAATAATATTATTAATAATAATAATAATAATGAAAACACAAATAAATAAGCCAACCAATACCCCCATACCCCAGTAAAGCATTCTTGTTGATTGCCTGATATTATAGCCAACCAATACCCACATACCCCAGTAAAGCATTCTTGTTGATTGCCTGATATTATAGCCAACCAATACCCACATACCCCAGTAAAGCATTCTTGTTGATTGCCTGATATTATAGCCAACCAATACCCACATACCCCAGTAAAGCATTCTTGTTGATTGCCTGATATTATAGCCAACCAATACCCACATACCCCAGTAAAGCATTCTTGTTGATTGCCTGATATTATAGCCAACCAATACCCACATACCCCAGTAAAGCATTCTTGTTGATTGCCTGATATTATAGCCAACCAATACCCACATACCCCAGTAAAGCATTCTTGTTGATTGCCTGATATTATAGCCAACCAATACCCACATACCCCAGTAAAGCATTCTTGTTGATTGCCTGATATTATAGCCAACCAATACCCACATACCCCAGTAAAGCATTCTTGTTGATTGCCTGATATTATAGCCAACCAATACCCCCATACCCCAGTAAAGCATTCTTGTTGATTGCCTGATATTATAGCCAACCAATACCCCCATACCCCAGTAAAGCACTCTTGTTGATTGCCTGATATTATAGTAATTATGAGAGGGGATAAGGGCTTCATTTAGTTATGTACTTTTATAAGGTCCACATAATTACTGTGTGTATAAAGCCCAGTTCCTTTAATGGTAGATGGGTTTATGTGTTGGTCGATCATTTCATATATTTATTATTTTGTTTTTAGTTTCCTCCCTAGACCTCTATCAAACTTGGAAAAACATCCATTGGATCCCCCTTCTAGATTAATTTTATATTTTTTCGGTAGACAAATGTCTCGGCCGAAGGCCGGTTCGTCCAAAATTCAGGCTCACTATCGTTTGCTAGGAACAAAATGACACCTAAATAGCACAAAAGGTCTTAGTATTGACAAAGAAATGGGGCAAAAGGTCTTGGAATCGACAAACTAATGGGGCAAACGTTTTGAAATCTCAAAACTAATTATGCTAAGCAAAAGGGAAAAAGTGAGTCAGAAAAACGGCCCATCTCCCCTCATTACGTTAATTTATAAGCGGATGACATATTCATATTTACAAGCCGTGTTTAGCCCCATTAGTTTTGAGGATTTATTAAGTTTGGCCCATTAGTTTGACGATTTTAAGAGTCGTATTCTTAAAAACCCATACCTTCCTTTAACTTTCCTTTCCCTTCCAAGGAATTTTCTTTCCCTTCGGTATTCTTAAAGAATTCCTTGGAAGGACATTTTTTCGGAAGTGTTGGTAGCTCTGTTCCACAGGCGAAGCTAGGCGCGTACCAGTTGGTATGCCTGAACTCCCTGAAGTAGTAAACAAACCTTGTCAAACAAACTTTTCCAAGGGTTGACTTGCATTATTGTTGCCCAAAACATGATTTAGACCACAAATATTGTCTTCAAAGCATATTATGTTGACTTGCACAAACACAAGAATGAATTGTCCTAGCTCTAAATCGCGCATGTACACCAACAAGCCATATTTTGTTGTAGTATTTAGACCTAGCCTATAGGCTATTATCCAAGAATATAATTACATATAAACTGATATGATAAGAAACAGGGATGGAGATAAATTAGATTAGCCGAATGTAGTGCGAATTAGTGTACCGTATATCAAGCATGAGAACTTTTCAATTACAAGGTCAAGTCTTCCATTTCTGACCAAAACTTAACAACTAGGCTATAGGAATCGCACAATAACCCACTATTGAGAAGCATTTACCTTCAAAGTTCAATAAACATTATAGCCTGACATATTCTGGTGTGCTGAGTTCAAATACTAACTTGAACTTCTGTAGGCCTAGCCTATATATTATATAGGCCTAGGCTAGATTTGTTTTCTATTCAGTGAACAAAAAATAAAAGCTAGGCTATATTTGATCTGGCCCAATTTGGTAAAAATTGCAATTCATGGCCCATAGTAGATTTACTATGCTATTGAAACTAGTTTTTTTCAATGTTTATATTTATGCTACCGATATTTATTTATTAATTATCTAATTTGACCGTTTTTTATTTTTATACATTATTTTGGGCAAGAATGTAGTTACTGGGTGTACCGGCAGTACCGCCCACCTTGTTTACACTATGCGGATGCCTTTGGATATAAAAATACATTAGCCTAACCAAACAACCTAACCTAACCTAACCTAGTATTCATGCAGTAATGACAGGGGGCAAATAGCAGAAAATATAGCGTCGAAATGGATGGGAACGTAAGTGCGAGCGCACAACATGACATCCTTCCCTATTTTGGTAAGGGTTGTGTTAGCGGGCGTACCGCCTGCTTTGTTTCCATATTAAGCACACTCCCAGTTAAATTCCCGTCTAATTTGACTGCTGTTGTTTGCCCCTGGTAATATACTGTATATGATGATGACAATGTCATGGGGGGTGAGGGGACATAGCACCCCTCAAACCATTATTGTATCCCACGGCCAGGTGTTGGGTAAATTGTTTTGCCGTGGGATACAATAATGGTTTGAGGGGGGCTCACCCCCCATCATCCCCATGACTTGTTGTCATTATCATACATATTACCAGCAGGGGCAAATAACAGCAATGAAATTAGACGCGAATGTAACTGCGAGCGTGCGACTGTAAACAAAGTGGACAGTACGTCCGCTAACACAACCCTTACCATTATTTGTTATTTGCCCTTCTGCAAACAATATATACTGTATATTGATGACAATAATTCCTGGGAAGGTGAGGCCCCCCTCAACCTAAGAAGCGGACATAATAGAAGTGAACTTAACGGTCATGGCCCAGAGCGTGCAAATCGACGCGGAAGGTTGCTTGGATAATACTGAACCTTTAAATAAGATTCTTCCAATTTTTAAATTGATTTTTGTTCTTGGGTAATCTGAATAAAAGATGAATCACCAATAGTTATGATTTAGGCATCAATAAGAACATAAGAACATAAGAACATAATGTTCTTGAGTAGGTTATTCATCATATTAGCTATCCATTAGTATAGTTTTGAAGATTGGGTGATATTCTTATGTTCTTTACTCCCCTCAAAGGCTAGGCTATCATATAGTTTGGCAAAGGCTAGGTTATCATGTAGTTAGGCAAATATCTTTGTAAGCCCTCGCCCAAGTTCTTACCGATTACTCACATACACCAGTGGCTTGCACTATTTGTTTCACTAACTGGCCTTCCTTGTGCAGCCCAATATAATGTGCAATTAGATCCGGTGTCACGTTCTTTCGCTGACCCGTACACACTAAAAACTGACGGGGACTTGTCCACCACTGCCATACTGATCATAATAATGACTGATACCGATCCACCCACCACAGCTGCTGGAAGCACTGATGTTCCAACACTGTATGTACTGTATGTAATAATACCATAATTATTCCTAACCTTCAAGACTAGAGAATACTAAGGATGTAAAGTAAATTCAGACAGAAAATCCACAAATTTTATTTGAAACAGTGTGCGGGGGACTCTGGTGACTAGTGGGGTTTTCCTTACAAACATTGAGTAGGCTATATTTGACTCTTATTGCTTTGCTGATTCAGTCCTTTCAATGCATTAATATTGTGCACAGTGTGACTACATTTTGACACATGTTAATGTAATAAGTTTGAAAATTCACGTTTTGAGGCTTGCCAGGGATCAAGAACAATCCCAAGTTTTCAACAATATCTCATACCATATGTATACAACCCAAAATAAGTAGCCACATTTTTTCATTAGCAATTTTGGGCTCTAATCTTATACATTTTCTTTTAGCCTACCAGACTTTTAGCAACTACCAAGGTTAGTAAGTTAGCCTATACACTCGGCATAATCAAACGCTGTATATTAGCATAGCCTAGGCCTATCTTAGGTTCTCAGGTTAAGTTATATTGTTTGGATATTTAAAGAAAGTAGAGGGATTAGGCTAGGATATACTGTAATGAAAAATTAGGGTAGCCTATAACTGTACTCACAACCAATAGTATTGAATAGGCTAGTGTTTACAAATATGTTTTTCAAGGGATTTTGTTTTGATTAGGCTAATATGATGACAATATTCAAGCAGACACTGCGGCAATATTAGCACGCTCTATGCGTCAGATCTTGCCACTTTTTCTGAAATCATCCCTCTGCGAGTGGTTATTTGCCTCCTGCTGGCATTATATATGAATATGATGATGACAATTATGTCCAGGGGGGGGGGGGGGTTTGAACACCAAACACGGTCAAATTAAAAATAAACGCAGAGAGCGTGTAAACTGCTGCTGTAGTCTCCTTGAACTGTAGTTAAGATACCCGGTAGCTACCGAATAATCTAAAAACACGCTCCCTGATAGTGTATAAGGCTATGAAAATCAGGGAAAATATTATAGTGAAAAGGTAACTCAGACTTTCTATAACATAAAGTAATAAAGGTAAGGATGTGGTGTGGTTGAGGAATTTCGAGCTTATCGCCTGCCTTGTTTACACTACTCGCACGCTCGCGATCACGTTTCCGTCTATATTGACTGCCGTGGGATACAACATTAGGTTGAGGGCCCCCCTCAATCCCCCATGACTTATTGTCATCATCATATATAGGCATTTTGCCAGCAGGGGGCAAATTACTTAAAAAAAACAGTCAAAAGTCGTGAATCGTGAAGGATGTATCCGGGTGTACGGTCGTCATGTTTACATAGGTAGTGCGCGTGGTTACGTTCCCGTCTATTTTAACGGTTATTTTCCCCCTGCTGGCAATATAATATATGATGATAACAACATGTAATGGGGGGGGAGGGGGGGGGGGTGAGGACCCCGTCAACCTATTATTGAATCCTGCGGAAGTCAAAATAGACTGGAACATGATCGCGAGCGTTCACTGCTGCCGCCGTTCGGCGTAGTGTAAACCAAGGCAGGCGCCATGTAGTATGTCCAAATACTACATCCTTCCCATAGGCCTAATAAATTCACATTTTAAAATCCAGATAGCCTATCTGAGGTGAGCCAATTCTGACAAAATCTAACAAATGTTGGCTTGAACATTATGATGGGCTAGCCTAGAGGGAGAGACTAGCCTAGGTTAGTTTATTCAGTGGGGATGTAGCCTAAGAAAAAAATAATTAGGCCTACAATCCTGTATGAGTCATGAAATTCATAAGAAAAATAGATTAGCCTGGGCTAGGCTAGCTTACATGATGATGTAGCCTACTGTAGGCTGTAGGCTAAGCCTAAGCCTAGGCCTAGCCGCCTAGCCTAACCCAATATGTGGTACTGGTAAGGTAGGCTAAATTAGTATATAAGATGATTGACCACTATTACTGTTAGCCCACAAATTTATATTAATATTACAGTATATGCCTAGCTATTTTTAGTTATGTAAAGTATGGTATTACTGGGAATTGTTGATAGCGTATCTCTGGCAAGCCTCAAAACCTGGTAATGTTGACACTTATTGCATTAACACGTGCCAAAATATATTCACACCGTGCACAAAATTGATGCTTTGAAAGGGCTACATCAGTAAACCAATGAAAATCAATAATAATCAAAATATGTATAAGATGAGGAGAATAGGCTATCAGCTGGCAGCCCGAAATTGCCAGAATCGTCCGCACGCGAATTCACGCCGAGCCTCCGAGATCATTGGTCTTCTAAAACTTGTAATAACATTACTTTATTTTCAATATCATTTTCAATATCGTGCATTATATCATGTTAATAAAATTACATAGTGGTCAAATCCAATATTTAGTCACACTGACTCCAATTATATAAGAATGTTATGAACAAAATTACGAAGGGAAAACTGAAGACCTGTCTAGTGAGAGTCCTTCAAATTCCAATATTTTCCCCTGTTTAAGGGAAAGATTTTCCCTTCCCAAGGGAAAGGAAAGGGAAGGATTTTTTAAGAATATCAAATCGAAAGAAAATTCCTTCCTTGCATTTTCGAAGGGAAAGAATTGTTTAAGAATACGACTCTAACACCTTTCGCCCGATTTCGTTGTCAATTGTAAAACCTTTCGTGCCATTTAGGTGTCTATCTTTTCCTGGCGAGCGATAAGGAGTCTGTAATATTAAGAGGAACCGGTCTTCGGCCGGGACAAAAAATTTACCGAAAAATTTACAAATTTATCTTGAAGGGGGGTCTAGGGGGTGTTATGTTTAAGCTTGATGGAGGTCTAGGGAGGAAACTAAAACATATATGAATAACTGAATAAATAAACCCCCAAAACGGCCACAATCCCCTAACCAAATTATCAAGAGGGTTTTTAGACATTCTTTTATTTACAAGCTAACGATGTTAACCAAATTATCGTGAGGATTGGTATTTACTAATATTTATAACCTGTGACGGGACACCCTTGGCCTGTGAATTATTGACCTGGGCGTTCAATCTACCCAAACACGCAAACGGGATAGCTCTACTGAACGTGATCGCCTCTGATTCGACGAATCACGTTTGTGATTGTTTGCAATCAGATGGCGATCACACTAACACTCCCTGGAGGTAGTAGGCCTAAATCTCACCTCGACATTATATTATCATAATTAAGCTTAATTAGCCTCCCTCCATGGTAGTTATGTATCGCAATCTCAATTATAAGGTGGCATACCTATGAAAATCATAGTTATCATGACAATTGTTCTATAATTATATAACATAAAACAAGCAACTTGGAGCGCAACTCTCACAGATACTTCGTTGGTAGTTCAGTGCGGTAAGCATAGCCTAGCAGGTAACAACTTCGCTTTTAAATCCATAAGCCTACTCGCAAGGGTTCGAGGCTCGATGAGTTATTTTTTTTTTTTGCGGTTTTTATTTAATTTGTATCGTTATATATTGGTAATGTTACCATGCAAATGGTATATTTTAACGGGTTATAACTTGCTGTACAGGATTTTGAGCGTTTGTCTATGTTATTGATTGATTATTACGTGTTTTTTATGCGGTTTGCATTTCATTTGTATCGTTATATATTGGTAATGTGACTATGCTAATGATATATTTTAACGGGTTATAACTTGCTGTACAGGTTTTTGAGCGTTTATTTATATTATTGATTGATTAGCCTACTCTATTTACATTTTTTAAAAACTATTTCTGAGGCCTAATTGCATCGAAGAATGTTAGGTCAGTTAAGCATATGACTAGTACGGTAGCCTACCCACGCTATAGTTCAATTTTCAAACGTAATCTAATGGTTACAAAATAATAGTAATGAACCTTCCATTAACATAGACTTGCAAATAGCCTATGTACAATAAGATCGCCATGAAAAGAAAATATGCCTACACATACATCGCCAGGAAGAGATAATAACTATTAATTAATTCAGCCTCCACATACATAGCCAGGGAAAGAACAATATACTTTGTTATTCCCCAATAGACTAACGGAGAATTATTTGAAAATTACACTGGGAATAAAAAGCTACCTTTGCCACATAATTACCGTAATAACTTTGTCTACATTTCATGATAAGATTATAAGATTATTATAGCCTGATGGTGGTAGCCTACCGTCTGTCTTGAGCTTGAACACGGATGTTGACTGTAGCCGACAGTGTTACTACCTTAACCAATAGCCTATATTGATGGATATTATGTATTAAAATATATTAATTGAAATAAATTGACCGAAAAAAGCACATGTTACAGGGCCTAAAACCTTCGCAGACATCGCCAACAAAAAT